>CM067489.1:4597670-4675101 GCA_034552555.1 Semaprochilodus insignis
TCAGCTCCTACAGGCTCTATCAGTCAAGCCTGAAGAGACCAAAGGGCCAAAGCCCTCTTGACCCCGTGACCTCTTTAAGTAAAACCCAACAAACTCACTGAAATGCTTCTGCGCTCTCCAGCTCGGAGAGAAACAGCACGGCTCAAACTTCCCTCTAAGATAAACGTATCAGCCCAGACATGTTTGGTGTCTGAGGTTTACTTCTATAGTTTGTATAGTATAGTATAGTATAGTACAGTATAGTATAGTATAGTATAGTATGTAGCATTGCGCATAAATAAATCACATTTCTGTCTCAAACTGTGTGGAAACTGTAATATATTATTAGGTTTTCTCCACAGATGAGCTTATCTTTACACCCAGTGAAATCATATTTTTTTCCCCACAGATCTTCTTTCACAGATATTCTTCTCAAATCTTATGCTAGCTATGTGGTGCTTTACGTTTTGTCAGGCCATCATAGCTAGCTAGCAATACTAAAATAGCTAAAGCCCATGAATCAGACGTCTATTAGGAAAAACTGTGATTACACAACAAAAATGCTGCAAATCTATGCTAACAACGTAGCCTTTAGCTTACGTACAAAATAAATATAACTTGAAATGCACATATTTCATATGCAGACACTAAAATTAGTTTAAAAGGATTATTTTTAGTGAAAGTAGCTAAGAATGTGTTGTGGGAAAGTGGGTGACCAAGCATTACTGTTGCATGCTGTTGTTAGCTATGCTAATGTACATTAGCATGCTGTTTATAGATGACAGTGTGTCATAAAGTGTCAGAAACCACATAGTCAAGTTTATTAGTTACTGAACAACACCACACGGCCTGAACTGAACAACACCACACGGCCTGAATCAAGTGTGTGACATTAGCCTTGTAGCTTCAGCGCTAAAACGAAAGCGGCAGATGCCAAACACATACTAGTTTACTGATTACAAGTGGGGTAAAACTCTTGTATGTCCAAAACTTTAACTGCACAAAAGAAAAATAAGTGCGTCTAAATAAAAAAATATATATTTGCAAGTGATTTTGGACCAGTTCTACTAGGCATGGCCTCATAATATGATATCATCACATTAATTAAGTCACAATATGATTTGATTAATCTAATAAGATAAAGTTTTCAGTCTGTTTCTCTCATTCCAACCTTTTTCAGTGCAGTAAAATGGGATTCTTAAGCGCTCACACATTGTCATAAAAACATACTTTTCTGTAATAAAATATCGTTGCTTAGTGTCATTGCCATGCAAAATATCACGATACTACGCTGCATTGGTTTTTCCTCCATCCCTAATTCACAATGATGATACCCATTGCAATGGCAATCTGAAATC
Organism: Semaprochilodus insignis; assembly: GCA_034552555.1. NCBI lineage: Eukaryota > Metazoa > Chordata > Actinopteri > Characiformes > Prochilodontidae > Semaprochilodus > Semaprochilodus insignis. The sequence continues at coordinate 4,599,008 of CM067489.1, forward strand.
TTCAAGCTATTTAATTAAATAATAAAAACAACAAAAATCTATCCAAGGTTTTGTCCTGGGAGTGATATTATGATGGCAATATTCTTTCAACATATCTCTATTTTGCATGTGTTTCTATCTCCAGCATGTGAGCAACTCTGTGTCAACTGGGGTGCTTTCCCTCAGAATATATAATGCAGTACTCAAATTGCTCAAATGCTAAACATAATTTCCAAGAGCAGACGCCCAGTGGCCTTAGACGCACCAATTCCTGCCAACTAACACTATTAAACCAACACTATTAGCATTAATGTAGTGTTCTGCACGGCTGATGCTCCAAACCACCATCTGCAAATGCAGCCCAAAATAAATAAGCTGCAAAGAAGTATCCAGGCTGAGAATAAGGCACATTGATAACCTCAAATAACATCCACATTTACGTGAGCTTTTCAACAGCTCCCAACATCAGCTCTTAAAAATGCACCCTGAAAGCTCTGTGGCCAACTGTAGGCCTGAAAACAGATCAAACAAGCTGAGGTTGTTTCTATATTCCGCAGCGCTGCACGAGGAGTGTGCGTGTGTACGAGCCCCGGGCTAAAGTTACGGTTTGCGGCGGAAAGGCACTAGGGGTCTGTGCTGTGTGCGCTCCCTCCAGAACCCACCGAAACCACAAATTAAAAGCCGGACTAAAGCCAAACTAAAGTTCCTGAGGGTCGCCCAACGTTCTGTTCAGTTCCCATACCGAAGGCTTTGCCGAGGTTGCCAGAGGCCAGCACGTTTTATAAATACAACAAAGCTAACAGCGTGCTCGTCCGTCCCCAAAACCATTAGACTCTTTACTGAGGTTGCACATGAAGAAACACGCGCAGGTTTTTTTATTGCACAATTGCATTCGGCTTTGGCATCTGCTTTCAGTTAATATACAGAATTTTTACTGCATTACTGAAATACTTCACCCAAACATGCTAACACAGAATTGGCTAAACACTATCAGGAGCTAATTGGCATTTTGCAAACGGAATGATGTTCGTTGGAGCTCAGTAATTCATTTATTTTCTAACGTTTCAAACCAAAACAAGCTGGCTGTGATTATATAATGAATGAACATTATCAGGAGCTTATGAAATGTGATCATGCTAGCTGGAGTTTTATTAATTTCCGCATATTTATTCTCTGCTCAATGAAACCTTAAAAGTGTATTTCACAGAAAGATGCTAGCTGCTAACAACAATAATGACTTGGCACGGCTAAACGTGCTAGCTGCTCCAAACTTATTTTCATTGGTTGTTAGCCTCATACTTCTTCTCTACATATTGAAACATTCAATGCTAATTGCTCTAATAATGAATAAACACTAGCTGGTTAGCATTATGAACTACTGTATTATTATTATTATTATTATTATTACTGTAAAAACATGCTAGCTGGTCTGCCAAACTAAACAAACTGCCAAACAGCTAGTATTCATTATTATAAAACTAAATTTTCATTGAAATGAATAGACAATTCCTGGTTAGCATTAAGAAAACGGCATCCGTGTAGCTAGTTTGCATTAATTTTCACTCACTGTTGCCATTTTGGTTGAAATACACTCATTGGAACGTTGACGGCGCACTTCACCAAAAAAAGCATTTACCACTCATTAACTGATCAATAGCTTATCATAATTAGCTGGCATCATGCTAGCTGGTACACACTACTGTTAGCATTTTGGGTGAAGCACAACTTCAAGGGTCTTCCCAGTTAACAGTTCTGGGCCGAATCTGGCTTTCGTCTTCACGTGTTGTTTGATTTCCGGGCAGATATTAGACATGTATAGCCAGTATTTGGCCAGATGCCGGACAGCTGCATATGGTTTTGACTCGTATCTATGTTTAAGTGCCAATTCTGGCATGAATATTGTGGCCAAGCAATGTGGTTGAAGGAAGAGGACCACAGCACAATTATGTTGCGGCAGATCCGCGCTCGGTTGATATACGCCTCAGTACATTTGGCCCATGTCTCGCATGTCATAAGCAGCACATTACTGAAGTTACAGAAAACAGCTGACGCTCACATTTTAAAAAAGGTTAAAACCCTAATTAAACAGATTTAAGTCAAATTCAGCATTTAAACGGACAAGTCAGCAACTCGGTTTAAATAGTACATAAACAGGTGACAGCGCATCAATAAGGTAAGTTATGCACTGATACAAGCACATTTATATTATTATTTGTATGGGGTGATTTCAGTGAAGTGACACGTAGAATATATACTGATATGGTTCCAGTATGGAAAATGAAAGTTATAACTATAGCTGAGAATAAAATTATGACTCAGCACTAGTTAGATTAACTAACCGGTTATCAGCTCAAGGTTTAGTGACGTGTTACATTTACGTTTATGACGTTTGGCTGATGCTCTTATCTAGAGTGACTTTCAAGGTTAATTGCATTTCAGGTGGGCCAATGTGCTGTTAGGAGGTTTGCCCAAGGACTCTTGTTGCTGTAGTGCAGTTTAGTAGTGGTGCAGTTACCCAAACCGGGAATCAAACCCCAGTCTCCCACATGGTGTGGGAGCACCCTGGCAGGTAGTGGTGTTATCTGTTAGTGGTGTTATGGCTCATGTTAACTTATCGCTGTTAAATCCTCAAAGTAGTCAGCTGTTATTTTTCCTACTCCCATTGCATCATTAAATGTAGCAGCAATTAACCCAAACCTAAAGCTAACAGCTTTAATAATGAACATCCTGTTAGAAGCTGGCTAGCATGGGAGTAGTTGTGACTAAACCTTTGATTTCTTCACCGCTCTCTGAAACATAATTCTCTCAGCACAAAAAAAAAAGACTTTTTTATGAGTCAATCAAAGTGTTACCCAAACGCGTTTAGCATTTCTTCCTTTGAGCTGGATGATCTGTGGTCAGTGCTACATGAGTTGGGCAGGATTGAACAAACTCATTAAAGCACAACATCCCTGAATTACGAGCTACACGCTCCATTCTTTCTCTCAGCGGCTGGAAAAAAATAAACGCCAGCCACCGCAGACAATGAGCCAGTTCACCCAGTGTGGAGGGCTCTTTTGTTTTTGGGGACCCCCATCATCTGCTTCTCGTGGGTTTCTTTGGGGAGGGGGTTGGATAGGGTCCTGCTGCCAGGGTGGTGGGGGTGGGGGTGAGACATATGGGCTTTCTCGGGGCAAAAACACAAAAGCCCAGAGACACAGAGGCACTGTAGGTGTCCAGGAAAAGAAAGGGGATCACTTTGGCTGGATCAAAACTCCTTCACTTAAGAAACAGAACACTGGTGTTATGGTGCATATCGTCACGGCTGTGATGATCTACCGCGACCGAATCACAGCCGTGACGCTATGCATCATAACACACCGCCTCTAGTGCTGCAATGCTACAGTTGCGTGAAGCAAAGAGTTCCGAACATTGTTTCAAATATGCTTTTCATGAATTTTACCACCAAAAAAATTATAATTTAGTTTGGAAGCAGGACCTGTGTAAAGTGACCATTGTTGGTACTGACTCACCAGTGGTCAGTAGAATACAAGGAGGGTGAACAAGTAGCTGTAAGATATAAATATGATGGATGGAAGACTTTTAAATCAGTCATTAGCTACTGTTCATTCTCCATATAGTAGAAAAATATATGTACATATATTTAGACATTGCCAGGATTTTCATTATTTGACCTAATTTGAAAATACCAGCAGCTTTTCATATTTGGTTAACATTTCATGATGAACATGATGCACCAGAAATGCTCCAAAATAGAGTTCCAATAGAATTAAGTTCTATTCAAACTTATAAACTTAATATTTCTGAGATACAAGATTTATGAGATGTGTTATAACATAATTTGCTTGTATTATGTACGCTAAATATGTCCATATATATACATAAATATGCCAATATATGCACATATACTCTCCGTAAATATATTGAAATATAGCCGCATATGCAAATATATGTAATTGTGTCCTTTTTAATATTTACATATGTATCAAATGACTACATGGAAATGTACTACAAACTTCATACATATTTTGAGAAATATATGAAATTCTTTTTGCATATGGGTCATACAGTCCTTCACATTATTTTGCATGGTGAATTACAACACCATGCAAAGACATGCAGTGGATTTACTCAGTGCTAGCATCAGGTACTAACATCGACATGCTGAAGGTACACATGGTGGATCTACTCTTCAGAGATCGTCCATCCATTAAAAGTCATGGACTGACACCGTAGAACTTTGCAAACATAGAGTAAAGTACATTAGCACAGCTTAATATATTAAATATTAAATATTCTGCATTTTTGCTTGTGTTTTTTTAAAGGGTACACACCATTTAAAGCAATCACTTCTTCTGTGCTTCTTATTGCACACAAACTCGCAGCCTTCAGAGTGAAGTATATTGTCCTCTCGGTGAGGTTTCCATGGATACCAGCCAAAAAATAAAAGACTACGCTAACATGCTGCTAGGCTAATCGCTTTTCTCCTGCAGAGAGAGTACAATTTAAAAAGCCTTATTTATGTTTCACTGAGTTGGCAGTAGTTCACAGATGTGTAATAAAGACACACAAAAGGTAGAAGTTTAATTAATTTCTGCCAACATAAATTATATTAGAACATAACTCTAAAAATACTGGTAGCAGTTCCACGTAGCACTTGGGTTTCTTACTATTAAAACATTCAGCTGAACAATGTTGACTTCCCAAGCCCTTAACACTCAACGCAAATCAATTGTTTGCCATCCAAGGCTTGTTCAGATGATATGAGGATTGTGCTTTTTATAGGCTCATCCGTCATTTCATCACCTTATTACAAACAGACTTTAAATCCCTAAACAACATGAAACAACACTGCTAGGCCTTTTACAGCCAGTATGTATTGTCAGATGCTATTAAACACTGCTAGTTCTTCTACAGCTAGTATGCGATGTTAAATACCAGTGACTACTGCTAGGCTTTCTACAGCCAGTATGAATTGTCAAATGCTATTAAACACTGCTAGGCTTTCTACAGCCAGTATGTATTGTCAAATGCTATTAAACACTGCTAGGCTTTCTACAGCCAGTATGTATTGTCAAATGCTATTAAACACTGCTAGTTCTTCTACAGTCAGTATGTATTGTCAAATGCTATTAAACAGTGCTAGGCCTTCTACAACCAGTATGTATTGTCAAATGCTATTAAACAGTGCTAGGAAAGCACTGTCGAAAGCCAAGCAGTGTTACATGGCATTAAACACTGCTAGGCTTTTTACAACCAGTGTGTATTGTTACATGCCTCTGAACACTGCTGGGACTTTTATAACCAAAGTGTATTTGAATATGTTAGGCCTTATACAACCAGAATGTATTGTCAAATGCTACTAAAGACTGCTAGGTCTTCTACAGCCAATATGAATTGTCAAATACTATTAAACACTGCTAGGTGTTCTACAGCCAGTATGTATTATTAAATGGCATTAAAGACTACTACGCTTTCTACAACCAGTGTGTATTTGAACACTGTTAGGCCTTCTACAACCAGTATGTATCATTAAATGCAAGTGAACACTGCTAGATCGTCTACAGCCTGTATGCATTGTTAAACATTATCAAACACTTCTAGGTAAGTATTGTTGAGTGCCACTGAACATGTCTAGGCCTTGAACAACCTGTATGTACTGTTGAATGCCACTGAACACTGCTAGATCATCTACAGTCTGTATGTACTGATAAATGCCATCAAACACTTTAGGGTTTCTACAGCCAGTAGGTATTTGAACACTGCTAGGCTTTAGACAAGCACTGTACACTGTTAAATGCACTGAACACCTCTAAGCCTTCTACAGCCAGTATGTATGGTTAAATGACCTAGACCTAAACCCGTATTTGAATGCACTAGGCCTTGAACAGACCTTTACACATGTACTGTCATTGCCAATCAGTGATATTAGCAAGTGTGAAAGCTGAGTGTTCAGTTAGTTAGGCTTTTCACAACAAGCTGTTTTTTCCAGCATATGCCACAGATGGGACATCGCTCATTCACCGCTCATCAGCAGTCATGATCCTTCAACTCGACCTTCAGCTAACACTAGCTCGACCTTTACTGCTCACATTCAGTGAGTGGCCGATTCTCAAATATCATCTGGATCTCCAGAGACCTGAACATCTCCACAGGGAGTGAGGGGACTGACAATGGGCTGTCCATCAGCAGGATGACGGGGTGTCATATGGAGAGCTCTATAACGGACTGACTCACTGAAGGAAGCAGATGTCTTCATCTTAATGGACACGTCAGAGGAAGAACAGAGGGGCAGGAGCAGGAATAAAGCTGTCTGGAGGACCAGAGGGAACCGAGACAGGAAGCAGGGCTCTTTCAAAACACAGTGATGCGCAATCTCACAGACTTACATCAACTAATAAACTCAAGTGAAGGAAATCATAAAGATTACATGTATGTAGCTTCGTTTTCAATGGGTAACAATAATGCTAAGTCTGAATCTTACATCTTTACATCCTTATGCTCCATCACACAGGCTAAGGTCCTCAGACTCTGGTCTTCTAGCTGTTCCTAGGTTCAGGCTTTCCTTGATGGGTGACAGGTCCTTTAGTGTTGCTGCCCTCACACTCTATAACTCTTAAACTAGCTAAAAAGTATCTTTTCCCAGAATACTTTCATTCACTATGAATTTTTTTCCCCTCTATAAATTGTAAAGCATTCTGGAGTATGTGAAAGGTGCTATTTAAGTGTTACTTAATTATTATTATTATTCATAATAATAATAATAATAATATTAATAATTCATGATCATTCATACTGATAATACAGTATTAGTAGAATGTTGGGTGCAGAATTCACGCAGTCTGACAATAGACTGGAACATAGCTGCCCAGAGTTAATTTTTTCAGCATCTTATTTTTTTAAATACTTACTTCTGAAGTATTTTAGCCATAAGACTATACATAGAGTAGTGTATTAAAAGGCAATATTAAGAAATCTATGAGCTTAACACCATATAATTGTTACAGATTACAACGCAGCTACAGATTTTATGACCAGAAGCCACATAATTAAGTCCATTAGAGATTACTGAATAACTCCACATGGGCTTGAGGTGAGTACATGATGATTCAGGCATCGTGCTAATTGGTGGTTTAAGCTTCCACTGCTAGCTACATTAGCCTCGTAGCTCCAGACAAACTAAACCTGCAGAAGCAAGCTTGTCTTGAGTGAACGATTGCGTTTAGGGTTGGGGGGCTCGGAGGAGACATGAGATCTTTAACCAAACTATCGCTTTAAGAGGCTCTGTGTCAAACGCTTTAAACACCTGCCACACACACTTTATGATGCAGTGTCCATATGTCTGACCCCAGACACTCCCCCCTGATTACCCATAATGCAGTTTACATAGACTGGTCCTGCAGACCCTGGGGAATCCCTCAGCAGCCTTTAGCCCTGTTGTTATGGAAACGTCCACTGTCTCATTTAGATAACCGCTGCGCTCCGGGCCAGAAATGAGTGAAGAGCTGATACAGCCTGCAGAGCTAACAGTGCTCATACCACTGAGCTACAACTACTACATCTACCAGTTTTACATAACGTGTGTCACCGTGTGTGAGAGAGAGAAAGATCTCAAAACAGTTTCTACTTTTATTTCAAATATTATTATTTCTCGGAATTTTGACTTATCTTTTTAAACTTTTTCCTTTTTTTCAAAATTCTTGACATTTTATTAAAAAAAAAAAAGATTTAAAAATGTTGATATTGTATTAAAAAAATGACTCAATTCTTTAAATTTTTTATTTTCTTTCAGAATAACGGTATTTCTTGGAATTCTGAATTTCATTTCAGAATAATGACTCATTCCTTGGTATTTTGAATTTCATTTCAGAATACTAACCTATTCCTTGGAACTTTAAATTTTATTTCAGATTAATGACAGATTTGTTTTGTTTTATTCATTTTTTTTTAAATTGTGACTTTTACATAAATGTGTTGACATATTACTTTAATGACAGAGAAGAATAAAGAGAGAACAAGGAAAGAGAGAAAGAGAAAGGGAGACAAGGAAAGAACGAACAAAAGAAAGAAAGAAAGAAAGAAAGAAGACAAAAAGAAAAGAGAGAGAAAGAAGAAAGAAACGAAGAAAAAGAGGGAGAGGAGAGAAATTATCTAGAACTGAATTTCTGTTTGATTTCTTTCCTATTGGGTTCTAACCCAGTCCAGTACTGAGTGAGTACACGGTGCTGTGTATGAGAAATTATTCAATAATATTAACAGGAAAGCTGTAAACATCTCATATCTAGCAGGAGATGGATTTTGGTCTGTAAATAAACAATGGAACAGAGAGTCAATCCAAAGTGGTGATGTTATATCATAATTAATTATGAGAGTATTAAATAAAATATGTGCAAATTTTGGGTCAAATGAAATTGGTGGTAGTTGATCACACAGAAACAGAGCTGGAGTGGGTGGGGAAACCGTGTGCGGGCCTACCCGCCACCACTAGAGGGCAGCAGAGACTGGAGGTTTTGGCCTGAACTGCAGCGCTGATGGGGGATAGCACCTCTTTCTGGACTTTACTGGCTTACTTATTCTGCTGGAATGCTTTAATATGATCATTAATATATATATATATATATATATACACATAATATATTTAGCGTACAAGAGCAAAGCAAGCACAGTCAGCATCCTCACTCTCTGCACACGCGGGCAGCACGATATATCACTATGTTGTGGTTAACATGAAAAGATCTGCACTCAAAGTTGACTTCAGTAATGTTAGCTTGCCCTGCCTGCATGTACACAGATACATTTAGGACAACGATCTCCTTGTACTTTACTGCCAGTGCTACATTTCCAAGAGTCCTTCTAACAAAAAGGTATTTCTTTGTAATGAATGCAGCAATATGTTGAAATAAATAATGTCATGTTTTAAATGGAGGTATGCTAGGTTCGTGAAAGTCACAGCAACTTGTATGCACTTGCCCTTGTCCAAACAGTCAACAGCTCAAATGTAGCCTACGTTTACTATGTACCTGACAATTTACAAATGGCAATGCAAATCTGACGATCTGACATTCAGTAAACACATTACGCATCAGTGAATTACAAAATGTTTTTGAAGCTGTATTTTGGTCTCTCCACATTCAAAGAGAGATAAATCTGGTCTTGTGTGGCTGACAATAACTCCCGGAGGTGTTGCTAAGATGGGCGCTGAGTGAACAGACTCTCCTATAAGGACTCTGGGACGAAGCAGTAGCCAGCTCTATAACCCAACTACCCCAATAATGAGCCTTCAGAGCAAGACACACTCACAAGACTGAATGAGTCTGCCAAGGTCACGTCTTTCTCCTTTGTTTTCCCGGCAGCTATACCACTTTGGCACAATCACACTTGGCATTAACATGCGTGATCTGATTATAAGTGGGCAGTGCTAGATACAGGTGTGAACATTTTGATCCAAACACTCTAAACACCTTCGGAGGAGGTCAGTGTGGATGTTGAGGCGCTCTGATGTGCCTTCTAGAGCAGCGGCCAGGTTTCAAAATCAAGACACGTGGAGATGCTACGAGTGAATGGCTACACATCTCACTAATCACCTATGATCAGAACACTCAAGACACAGTTAGAGAATAGTTAGTACCTGGTGTTAACAGCGCCTTTATTTCTCACAGATCTTAGAGAATCACCTTATCCTCCTTAAAACAGCGGCCTGTGATTGGCCACTTAGCATTCAAATGTGCCCCTTCCTGTTAAAGAGCAGCATAACTAGGATCTTACAGGCTCCAGTGCAAGAAGAAATAATGCACCCCCCCCCATGCAAACATGACTTTTCATGAACAAAACATGACAATATAACTTGTATCTACTCACTGCTGTTGTGTCTGGAGCAAATGCCAGCCCACTCACTAGCATCTAACCCTAAATGTTAACACTGGACTACATATAAAAGGTGCCGGAAAGAATTCATGATGCTGCAACTTGTGAAGGATTAGTTTGTACCACAGAGCTGGATTCTGCCTAAGAGGGAAACAAAGCGGTCAGTTCTATCAGTGTAGTGTTGATGAACACAGTTGGTGAGAGACACTGGTAAGAAATTGGACCATAGGTGTTCAGCCTTGTCATTATCTTTATATGAGGGCCCATAAAGATTGTAAGTGACCCGGTCACTGCAGGCCCCCGTGCATTTGCAATCCCACCCCAGTAAAACCACTTATGTTAAAGCAGGTGGTTTGAAACCCACAGAGCTCCCTAATGACTGTCAGAGGAAAGGTTTGCAGGACTACAGCAGTTTGAGATTACATCCCCAATCCCAGATTAACTCCATTAACCTCCGTTCATCTGACTAATAGGATTAGCTTGCGGTTGTCATCTTCATTAAAGGTTTGAAACAACGTAGAGGTAAAATTCAGGTTTCAGGACCGCCGCAACTGCTTTCAGCTATGCTAACTAGGACCTTCAGAACAAAATCTTAGACTGCTATGTAGCAGTCTTGACTCATATACATCCCCAAAATTTACATGCAACAACAACAACAACAGCAATGAAAATCACAGACAATGTACAGAAATACAGCATTCCAGGCTGGGAATGCTGGCACTTTTCATACCCTTTCCAAGGAGCCGAACTGTCAGCGGGCTGATGCTCATGTTTAAACGAGGCTGAAGTTGCTTTCTAATCACTAGATTTTTTGTCGAATATTCCATTCCACCTTAAATGCTACAGACTTTAGAGCACCCCAGTGTAACTGTGGCACCGTTTAAGGTGGAATAAGAAATTTGCAAATGGCGGATAAGAAGCTGACTTCAGCACCTACATCTTAAATGGGAAGCCAGAGACTGAAGAAAGGAGCAGTTTCACCTGTTACTAGCTTTACAACCCCAAAAGCAGCCTATAAGTAGCAGCCATGCTGTGTGATTTTACTCACTCTCTCATCTTCTAACCTGCTCAATCCACCTGGGTCGCGGGGGTGCTGGAGCCTATCCCAGCGCTCTGTGGGTAGAAGGCAGGATACACCCTGGACAGGTTGCCAGCCCATCGCAGGGCAGACACACGCAGACATACACATTCACTCATACCTAGGGGCAATTTAGCAATTATCATCTCCAGTCAGCCTGACCGCATGTCTTTGAACTACCAAGCGTTAGAAGCTGCTAGTTTGAGGAAAACCATGTACTAGAGAACAACTAATGCTTAAGAACTTGGTTAACACACTCATTATTCATGACTCACGAATAATTCAGGCTTCTGTGTGTCTGATGCACCTATTCTTTACCAGGACCTGTTACTCCATTAAAACATGCTGTTATATTACAGCTGAATAAAAGGTATATGTAGTGCTGGAAGATGGTCAGTCTGGCACTGTTCCAGTAGCATGCTTTTTATGGCCCTACCACTTCTAAAGATGTGCTGTGATGTTTATAGATAGCAGTGAGTCATACACTGTCAGAAACCACATAACTCTACTGGAGATTACGGAACAACTCCATTGGTAATGGACTGGCGGCCTGTCCAGGGTGTTTCCTCCGTTCTGCCCAATGAGCGGCTCCAGTACCCCCTGCGACCTAGAAGGATATGTGGCTTAGAAGATGGATGGATTGATGAACAACTTCACACACTTAGAGGCGAGCGTGTGATGATTTGGGCATGCAGTTAGCACCATGCTAATTGGTAGAGTAGAAACGTATTAGCTGCATTAGCCTTGTAGCTTCAGAGCTGAAACTAGCAAAGCAACAAATACGTCTTGACTACATTTGAAAAGGGGGGAAACTTGGGACCTTTGGAACTCTGGAACTATCACTTTAATCTGAAGAACAAACTGGACACCGCAGTCAAATTCTCTTTACAGGCTCATGTAGTTCATTTTCTTCACTCTCTGTTCACCAGCCTTCTTGTGGTCTGTGTGTGTGCGTGTGTGTATCTGTGTGTGCGTGTTTGTGCATGTGCGCGTGTGTGCTGTCACTCTACATCGTCTGCAGCGCTCTTCAAAATCCACAGCCACAAACAAACCAGGACACTGTCTCGCTCGCCCTCGCTCTCTACCTCGCTCTCTTCAACACTCATACACACATCCACACACATGCGCACACACACACACACACACACATACACACACACACACACACACACTGTACTGACACACAAATTTTAATGTCTGACTCGATATAGTGGCATCGTGATACAGTACATTTTTCAAGTTCCTAACTATGTACTACATAATCATAAGATCATGTTCATATGTTCATGTAATGTTACTGCTTACGCACCCTAGGGGCTTAACTAATATTACAGTTCCAATATTTTATACTTTATACAAATACACAGACTGCGCTACAACTAAATAAGTAAATGTATACTTTATTTAACCATGTAATCACGTAATCGTTTATTTACTTATATATTTATTTGTTTGTTTGTTTGTTTGTTTATTTATTTATAACATTTATAAAGGCTGAGTCATCTGAGAGTGGGACCATGCATGACATAAGCCCCACCTACACACTGAAGCTGCACCAGACGTGTAGTGTTGATCACTGACAAAGATTAAATATCTTTTTAATACTGTATAATATAGAGACTGTACATACAGCCTATAGCATATACTGTACATCTCTTGTGCTTACACACTCACATGTATGTTCTATTAAAGGAGGATGCGACTCCTGCTGTAGGTGACCGGCTCAGGCCTGCCCCACATTCACAACTCATACTGTTTACACCCGCACACTGCAGCTATATTTACCACCTCTCCAACACACAGAGAGAAACAGAAAGAGAGAGAGGGAGGGAGAGAGAGAGAGAGAGAGAGAGAGAGAGAGAGAGAAGAGGGAGAGAGGAAGGAAACAATGAAAGAGGGATGAAGGAAAGGAGGGAAAAAGAGAGAGAGGCAGAGAGAGAAAGTCATAGAGGGAGAGAGGGAGAGACAGAGAAAGAAGAGGGAGGGAGGAAGGGACAGAAAAAGAGAGAGAGGGAGAGAGAGACAGTCAGAGAAGGAGGGAGAGAGAGAAAGTCAAAGAAGGAGGGAGGGAGAGAGAGGGAGAGAGGGAGAGGGATAGAGGGAGAGAGAGGGCGAGACAGAGAGGGAGAGAGACAGAAAGAGAGAGAGGGAGGGAGGAGGGGAGAGAGAGGTGCAGATACAGTGTTGACCATACTGAATCACACATACACTGTCCTTTCCTTTTACAGAGCCTTACATGGCATTTAGAGCAGCTCATAGTGAGAGAGAGAGAGAGAGAGAGAGAGAGAGAGAGAGAGAGAGAAAGGGAATGGCAAGAAAAAAGAAGCAAAAGAATGAGAGGAAAAGAGCGATGGAGAAAAAGGAGATAGAGGAGAATAAGAGAAAAGGGGGGAAGAGAGAGAGAGAAAGTGAGAAAAAGGAGAAAGAAAAGAAAGAAGAGAAAGAGGCAGGAAAGAGAAAGAGGGGAGAGAGAGAAAGACAGAGAATAAAGAAAAAAAGAAGAGAGAAAGAGAGATGAGAGAAAGAAAACATAGAGAGATACATAGGGGAGAGACAGGGAGAGAAGAGAGATAAGGAGAGAGAGAGAGGAGGAGGAGGAGGAGGAGGAAGAGGGACAGAGAAAAAGGAGACCAAGGGACAGAGCGAAAGAGAGTGGAGAAACCAGAGAGGAGAGAGTGAGAGATATACCAGGCCAGTATGACCTGCTTAGATATGAAGTGAAGTGAGTGCTGTGTTCTGACACACTGCCCTGCCTCACAATTGGTCATCTCCTGAAACAGCACTGACCACCAGCCCCACCCACTCCAACACACTGCTGGGTAGATTAGTCATGTGTAAGACATCTGACTGGCCAGCATCATACTGGACTGACTGATACACTAACGTCCTGCAGATTACATGTCCATATGAGTGAATGAATGCTTAAAAGGGAAACTCCACCCAATGTTCAAAATTCCCTGCATGAATAAACAATTAAGACATAAACAAATCATTCCCAGAGGTTTGGTGTGAAATGCTCCATTCTAAGAAACTTATCAAGTCAGAACAGTGGTGGTGATAGGAACCAGAAGTCCACCTCTAAAAGCTCCCTCAAAGGAAGTTATGAAGATGTCATGAAGTTATGAATATGCTGCCTGATGTCTTAGACTTCTTAGACCCATTTTTTACCCATAAATTACAGTTATGGTTCCCATCACGGTCCCATCACAAGACACGTCTACAATGAACCATTTCACACCAAACCCCTCTGAATAACGTCTCCATGCCGGAATCATGTGGACTGAATTATACCCAGTGCCAAGTGGGAGCTAGAGAGGACAAAATCCTCCAGCACTGAGCTGTGTAGCAGTGGACCTGCGCTCTGTGGAGTCAGGGAGCACCATCCCATACCTTTGAGATGAGCTGGAGAGATCCGAAACCAATCATGCTCAATCAAATCCTCACAGCAAAGTTAGTGTAAAGGTTTCCTAGAAGAGTGGAGGCTGTTACTGCAGCACCAACTCCAAAAATAGCCTTGATTTTAGAAGCAACTGTGGAGTCTACAGACTCCTGAACATAACCACACACATGCAGAAACATCTCTCTAACCTGAGAGTCTACAGCTCCGTCTTCAGGTCTGGATGGAGTCAGCAGGACAGCGCTACACTGGGGGGGCTTCAGACCACTGGACTGGTTATCCTTCAGGCTAGTGGTCTTGAGGGCACTGGTCTGGTCAGTCTTCAGGTTGGAGGTCAGTTGGGGTTTAAGTCCACTGGACTGTTCATCCTTCAGGCTGGTGGTCAGTGTGTGCGCAATGTTGGGCTGGGGAGCCACCGCGCGGGTGGGGATGTGCGTCTTGGGGGCAGCGCTGTGCGCCGGCTTCGGCAGTCCAGACTTCATCTTACTGACCAGCAGGATGGCCGGCATCTTCCACTCAACACACACACACGCACGGTCCGCCGGCAGGCTTCAGAGGGAGGACGGACACACACAGACGCGTAATGATGCTGTTGGAGATGCTCAGTTTTGCTGGACCGGGTCAGGAACGATGGTTAGCAGTTATATTAGCATAATTACTGCTTAAGATCTGCATACATATTATATTACACATCATATCTAACAATGGTGATCCTATTAAATATTACACACTCGTTACAGTATTATATAATCAGCACTGGAGACAAGCACACACGTACACGCTGCAGTCTGACCACTGTCGGGTCCAGCTCTCCTCCAGGATTCGTTCCTCTCAGTCCAGCGTTATAATCCACCTGTTCACCAGCAAAACACGCGCTAGCACTAATCCCAGAGCAATCCGCCAGAGCTACACGCACGCTCCGGAGAGAGGGAGCGCCGTCCGCACCAGCAGGAGGGAGAGGAAAACGGAGGAAGGAAACGAAGGAGTAAAGCCCAGGAGCTGCTCTCTCTCTCTCTCTCTCTCTCTCACTGCAGGAAACACAGCTCACTCACTCACTTATACTCTCTCTCTCTCTCTCTCCCTCACACACACACACACACACACACACACACTCTCTCCTCTCCTCTTCTCTCTCTCACTGTCTCTCTCTCCCTCTCCATTCCAACTCTTCCTCTCTCTGTAGGATATATAGCTCACTCATTTATTCTCTCTCTCTCTCACTCACTGTCTCTCTCCCTCTCCACTCCAACTCTTCCTCTCACTGCAGGAAATATAGCTTGCTCACTCATTTATACTCTCTCTCTGTCTCTCTCCCTCACACTCTCTCTCTCTCTCTCTCCCTCACACACACACACACATAAAACACTCTCCTCTTCTCTCTCTCTCGCACTGTTTCTCTCTCCCTCTCCACTCCAACTCTTCCTCACTCCGTAGGATATGTGGTTCACTCACTCATTTATACTCTCTCTCTCTCTTTGCAGGAAAAACAGCTCCCTCATATATACTGTTCTCTGCCTTTCTCACACACCCTCTCCTTCTCTCCCTCATATACACACTCTCTCCTTCTCTCTCTCCCCTCTCTCTCCCTCATATACACACTCTCTCCTTCTCTCTCTCCTCTCTCTCTCCCTCATATACACACTCTTTCCTTCTCTCTCTCTTCCCTTTCTCTCTCTCCCTCACATACACACTCTCTCCTTCTCTCTCTTCCCTCTCTCTCTCCTTCACATACACATTCTCTCCTTCTCTCTCTCCTCTCTCTCTCCTTCTCATACACACTCTGCACTCTCTCCTTTGTCTTTATCATACACTCTCTCCTTTCCTCTTCTCTCTCTCTCACCTTCAACCTTACCCCATCCCTCTCTCTATCTCCTTCTCCACTACCTTGCTCTCTTACTCTCCTTCTCCTTCTCTCTACAGGAAACACAGCTCACTCATTCACTTACACACACTCTCTCTCTCCCCCTCACACACAGACACTCTCTCCTCTCTCTCTCACTTTCTCTCTCTCCCTCTCCACTCCAACTCTTCCTCTCTCTCTCCAGGAAATACAGATTACTCATTCAATACTCTCCTCTGCCTTTATCATACACTCTCTCCTCTCTACTAGTCTCCTCTCCTCCCCACCTCCTTCTTTACTACCTCTCTATTTACAGGAAATACAGCTCACTCATCCATTTATACTCTCTCATCTCTCTTTCTCTCTCTCCACTCCAACTCTCCCTCTTTCTCCCTTTCTCTCTGCAAGATATATAGCTCGATTACTCATTTATACTCTTTCTTTCTGCAGGAAAACAGCTCACTCATTTAATACTCCGCTGCTCCCCTACACTTTTTCCTCCTCTCTCTCTCCTTCTCCACTCCCTCTCACTCTCTCTCTCTAATTCTTCACACACTTTCTTTGTCTCTCACACTCACACTCTCTCTCTACTTCTCCACTCCTCTCTCTCTCGTTCTCATTATTTCTCTCTCTCTTTGTAGTAGTAGTAGTAACTGATTGGTGCCTTATGGTGCTCTTTAAAAGCAGGAGACTCTGTGCCCCTTGCAGCCCCCCTCTCCCCGGTGGATGTGAGATCAGATGAGCAGTAAGTGTTTGGGAGGGGGTGTGTTAATGACTTCTGTGTGTGATTAGCAGTGGAATGCAGTGTGTGTGTGTGTGTGTGTGTGTCAGTAGTAACTAGTGTACATTAGAGTGTTTAATTTAGTGTGTCATAGTTTATTTTAAGGTAGAACAGCCGCTTCTGGCCTGCAGCCACAAAACAAACCTCATAAAACTAAATATTGTGATTTTCTATTCACATTTTCAGCGTTTAATAACTCAGAACTCTAAAAGTTCAGTTTGAACAGCTGATAGTTTCATTTGCTCTGTTTTTACTGACAATTAAACCCAAACAGAGCGAGCGCAGCTGGGAGCGAAGACTACAGAATCAAACAATGCTCTTACTGAATCACTTTAATCCAGTTTAATAGCGTTCACATTAATCCAGCCGTAACCGCATTAACCAGATAAACCACATTAACTGCATTAAGCAGCTGTTAGTGAAATGAAGTACAAATGCCTCTGACACACACATGCACAAACATACACACACACACACACTATCATGCTAATCTCAATCCTGTTAGTCGTAAATCATGCAAATCTCTAAACAGGTTCTCATCTGTCTTTTTGACAGCATCTACGTTCTAAGCACTTACACAGATTCCACCAGCTGCTCTGAGATGTTCAGCTGGACTCAGTGATGTAAGATGTATAGCTACTCTCAGTGATGTGAGTTGTTCAGCTGCTCTCAGTGATGTAAGATGTTCAGCTGCTCTCAAAGTGATGTGGGATGTTCAGCTCATTCGTGTATCCATCAATTATTCCATCCATCCAATCAATGAATCCATCCATACATCTACCTGTTCACACATCCTCCCAACCAATCCTTCCACCTCTCCATCTATGCTCTGGGTTTCAGTAAGATCTCATTCTGTCACATTACTCCTCTACCACTCTCTCTGTCTCATTCTCTCTCTCTCTCTCTCTCTCTCCCTAACCTCAGTCAGACGGATCATGCTGACGCGACTGAAGTTATAAATAGATCTGTTTAGGAGTGTCTTCTGTTTAATCTTATCTGGATCAGTACATTCAGGGAAAAGTTACAGAACGATAAAAACGAAAAGGGTAAATAAAAACATAAACAGAGGAAAAATGGAAATAATAAAACATGCTAAAGATAAATTAAAAAGTCTGCTGACACCGTGAAAAGTGATGTTCAGTGTCATACAGCACACAAAACATACAGAGTGCAGAGAGCGTCTGCAGAGAGAGATGCTCCGGAGACACAGCCAGAAAAATACATCACCATAACAACCAGCATTTATCATTGATCAGCTAGTCATAGCACACACATGACAGGCATGCACACACACACACACACACACACACGCACACACACACACACACACACACAAACACACACATACACACACACACACTTTCATACACACACACACTTCCCCCCTACACACACACACATACACACTTTCATACACACACACTATCACACACACTTTCATACACACACACATACACACTTTCCCACACACACACATGCATTTCTCTCTCTCTCACACACACACACACACACACACACACACAGCGGTATTGTAAGTGTTTCTTTCTAAGGACGCCGAGCACCGTCTATTTTAAGAGCAGTCCATTGAAAATCCTGTATTTCTGATCAGCAGCAGGAACACACAGACACACCAGGAAACTATTAGCAGCTTCGTTTTTAGCTCCGTCACTCAAACCAGGCGAGAGAGGGAGCACAGAACTGAGAGACAAACTGTGGAAATACTGAAACACAATCAGCAGCAAAACTGACAGCACAGTGAAGCACAGTCCAACTCCAACTCCACTACAGCTCACACAAACTACACATAACGATGCCTTCTGCATTCTGCCTTTTCTGGCCGTGCTGTAAAACTAGTACAATAAGTGTTATTAGGCCTATGGGTGCAAAATGCATGGAGTCCTGAGGGGACCAGGACCCCCCTAATTAACCTCTTTAACTCCCCCTTAAAGTCACAGAATCTAAATTCTCGGGGGGTGGAGGGCGTGGGTTCTGAAAGTACATTTATTATGGGGTTATGCGGTTATTGTTTAGCTGTTTAGTGGCCTTATAAGTGAGCAGCCAGCAAACACTGACTAACAACTGATCAAATACACAGAACACTCAAACAGCACTACACCCCAGCTACATTGCAAATAAACCATATCTGGACCAAGAATATCTTGAGAACAACAGTCGGGAGCAAAATCAGCCAGCAAGACCAATCAAGAACCACTAAGGACCAGAAAACCAACATGAACATGGACTGACACAGGCAAAAAAAACCCAACATGGATCACCATGCACCAATAAGAACCATACAGGATAAGCGAGCCAGCAAAATATGAGGGGATATTTTGTACACTAGAATAGCTGGCATATAAATAATTATACTTCATTATTTAATTGTTTTTTATTTATTAAATGGCCAAATTGCTAATTAGCATGTTTAATGTTTTATACAGGTGAGGAAATAACAAGTGCTTTTATGGAGAATCCTGATATTACATTCTGTCTAATTCAGTGTTTGAGATGTAAACAGTTATTCAGGGTGGTACGGTATGTTCTTCGCAGTGGTGGTGAATGGAACCAGGGGTCACCATGTCTATGACACAAATAAAGCAAGTTTACTTACTATCCAAAACCAGCAGTGAACCTACACGTGTCTTCCAATGGTAAAACTGGAAATAATTTGAAATAGTTCTGAAAAATCTGAAATAATTCAATTTTCTGTGGCTTAAAACAATGTTTCAGACATAAGGGGGCTTTAAGAGGTGGGCGTCTGGTTCCTATCACCAGCACGGGGAACAATTTTGGAATATTTCACATCAAAACACTCTAAATGGCTTTGTTTTACATCTTAGGCATTTATTTTGATGCAGATTTTTTTTAAATCTGTGGAATTTCTGTTTAACCGGTTATGCAAATGTACATTTCTGCATCTTTCAGGAATACGGAATGCTACTGCACTAAAGTACCACACTCCAATAGTAGGCACTGACATTTCCACGTCCCAGCGAATGGTGTCCTAACTATTTATTTACAGCTCATTGTTACCCAGAGAGGCGTCACATACTGCCTTTATAACCATAATTCCCTCCTTCGCCGGGCAGGAAGCAGAGGGTGCAGAGATACACCAATTAGCGTCAGGGAGACGGGTAGGCAGAGCATGCAGCACGGAACTGTGTGAGTCGAATAAAAACGTCCCATTTCATAAAGAGAAGCGTGTATTTCAGATATGCTGCTTAAACACAAAATCAGAGTAGACAGTGCATAAATTACTGCATGTCAGAGTCTTTTTATTGAACATTTTTATTGCAGCTTCTGTCGAGACCTGCATGAACACAAACCCATTGTACATATTGTTCATGATGAATAAAAAAAAAAAGATTCAGATTCTGATTATTTATAGTGCCGGTGACCCCCGGTAGGTGGTAAGATCACTGCAGATCTCCTGAAGATTTTTGCTCCACTGGGCGTGTGTATAAAAATAACTGATCAAGCACACAGAACACTCAAACAGCACTACACTCCCAGTTACACTGCAAATCAACCATACAATATCTAAAACAGACGGGAGCAAAATCAGCCAACAAGACCAACCAAGAACCAACAAGGACCAAAGAACCAACATAACCCACATTAACACAGGCAAAGGAAAATCAACATGAACCAACATGGATCACCATGAACCAATAAGAACCACACAGGATCAACATGCACCAAGATGGTGCAAGGTTCAACATACACAAATAAGAACCTTTAAGGGTCAACAGTAATCAAAAAGAACCACCATGGCTGAAATGGACCAAGAAGAAACAGCATCACCCAGCATGGTTCAACACTGAGCAAGAAGAACCAACATGGACCAATAAAAACCACCATGGATCAACAACACTGACAAAGAAACCAACATGAATCAATACAGATCAACAGGTACCAAGAAGACCAAGAACAATCAACATGGACCAGCAAGAACCATAAAGAGTCAAACTGGATCAACAAAAACCACAACAGATCAATATGGACCAAGAAAAATCATATAGAGTCAATACGGATCAAGAGAAACTGCAATGGATCAACATGGATCAAGAAAAATTAACGTCATCCAACATGGATCAACATGGACTAATAAAAACTATGAAGGATCAGCATGGACCAAGATGAACTGCCATGTGTCAACATGGACTAAGAAGAACCAACAAGGGTCAACATGGACCAAAAATAGCCAACACAGAGGAAAGTGCAAAGAAGGACTACCAAAGACCAATATGGGCTAAAAAAGGACACCAAAGAACAAAAACAGTCAGTGGGAGCCAAAATGGACCAAACTGGACCTTAGAAGAGCCAGCATGGAGCTAGATTAACCAAGGAGAAATGACACTAACCAAGAAGAACTAATATGGAGCAACATGGACTAATAAGAACAAATAAGAACAATAAGAACAAAGACCAACAAGAACCAACACAGAACAACAACAGCCAATATTACAGACTAATGTTACAATTGATTTCATGGTTCTAACAGTTATTGGGGTAGTTAGAAAAGACAACTGAATGATTTACATGATACTGTACAACACAAACACATACTTAACCCTACACAGATCAAAGTGTGTCTTTAACAACCGTTTAGCATTTTACAGTTTACAGCAATAAAACAGACCAAGCAATCAAATATTTCACATTAGCAAGCTAACCTGTGATCCATGTAACTCCACCAAAGTCAAAGTCATCTAATGAATTCTGCATAATTAAACATGTATAATTAGCCTTCATTAGCTCCATTTTCTCCAACCTGCCTGCTCCGCACAGCAGAAACGGCATCTTAATGCAGAACAGCGCCCAAATTACAACAAGCATTATAGTGAATTCAATTCTATTTCCATTCATTATGATTAGTAACGCAGCTCTGAATAGGAGTTCTAGTCTCCAGTTTTCACATACTTTCATGTAGTACAATTAGTATGTTGATGAAGATAACATCTTCAACCCAAGGCAAAAATCTAAGAAAGTGAGGAAATGGAAAGTGTGAGATTATAAAGGGGCATAATGAAGCAATCAGCTTTAGAGAGTTCTGTGGGTTTTATTACAGAGTCAAAATCACTTTGATTTTAGAGGGCAAGCCAGAAGGCACATATCCAGCCATCAAATAAACTCTGGGGATATCAAAGCTATTGCTGAATTCCCCCATTTCCACTGCTGTCTGTGAAACAACATAGGGTTGTTGAAATGTGCCCACATTTCATGCAATCTTCAAACAACAGACCTATGGCAAGGAGCAACAAGGACTAACCTGGGACACCACTGACCAAAAAGAAACAACGTGAACCCACCTGGGCTAACACTGACCGACAAAAAACCACAAGGGCCATCATGAACTAGCAATGGCCAACCTGGACCAACAAGAATAAACATGGACCAAAAAACAAACATGAATAAACACAGACTGACATGGACCAAGAAGACCGAACATGTATCAGCATTGCCAGCGAGGGACAATAATGACCAACACGGACCAACACAGGCCAACATGGACCAACAGTAGTCAACATGAACCAGCAAGGCCAAAAAAGGGCCAACATCGACCAGCAAAGACCAACACTCACCAACATCAAACAGTGGCCAACACAGACAAGCAAGGTCAAACAAGGACCAACACTGAAAGTCAAGGGCCAACATTTACCAGCAAGGTCCAATAAAGGCAGGCATGGATTATCATGGGCCAACACTGACCAACATGTATCAAACAGTTGCCAACACAGACAAGCAAGGTCAAACAAGGACCAACACTGACAGTCAAGGGCCAACATTTACCAGCAAGGCCCAATAAGGGTAGGCATGGATAATCATGGGCCAACACTGACCAACATGTATCTAACAGTCGCCAACACAGACAAGCAAGGTCAAACAAGGACCAACACTGACAGTCAAGGGCCAACATTTACCAGCAAGGTCCAATAAAGGCAGGCATGGATTATCATGGGGCAACACTGACCAACATGTATCAAACAGTCGCCAATGCAGACAAGCAAGGTCCAATAAGGACCAACACAGAGCATCATAAACCAACACTGACCAACAAGGATCAACACTGAATGTCAAGGGCCAACATAAGGGCAGTCATGGATCATCATGGGCCAACACTGACCAACAGGACCAACCAGGGTCAACGTTGGCTAACACGGACCAGCAGGTTCCAATAAAGTTAACATGAACCAACAAGAGCCAACAAGTGGCAACGATGACTAACACTGACCAACAAGAAACAAAATAGAGAGAAACCAACATGGAACCACTAGAGTCAACATGGACCAAAATGACCAGGATAGACCAATAATAGGGACCAAGAGGACAACCATGATCCAACAAGAACAGTCAACATGGACCAGCATGGCCCAACAACCGCCAACACTGACCCACAAAGACCAACATAAACCAACAAGGGGCAACAGTGACTGACAAAGAACAATCTTAACCACCCAAGGGCCAAGAAGAGCCAACATGGGAAAATATTACAGCTCATATTGAAGAGGTTTCTGCTGAATCCACCCATTTCCACTGCTGCCTGCGGAACAAGTTACGGTATGTGTGGTACGGATATTTACATAGTATCTGCGTCACAACAGACCAAAGGTCAATTAAATACGACAAGGCAGGGTATTTTGCCCATCGCTATTGAACATGTTACGTTTTTTCAGCAACCTGGCAAAAACGAAGGAGGGGAATAAAAACGCAACTTTCTTTCCTGGAATTCTTTTGATGTTCTTTTAGCTAATGTGTTGAAAGATGAATTATTCATAAACTAAGGAGAAAAAATAGAGGAACATAAAGTATTCCTCAGCAGCTTCACCTACAGAAACACACAGGGGAGCTTAAATGTTCCGCAATGTGTATTTGCACGCGTCTTCATCTGGATGTGTGGTAATTCACTGAATGCAAATCACGCTTGTGTTTACTTTTGAACAGAAGCTGCTTAACTGAGCTCTATTCTGTGGAAATGCTGCGCGATTTTAAATTAGGCATTTACATTTGAAGAGATGTGCAGACTGCTGGAGTAGATACAGACTCATACAGAACATAAATACAGGAAAGTTTGTTCAGGTTTGTAGCAGCACCAGACTGCCATGATGTCTGTTTACCATGCTGAACTGAGATTTTTAGACCTTCTGACATGGAATTACAGTTATTCCATATCAGTATACACAGTTGGGCCACATTATTATGCCTACTTTCAGCAGCGGCAGGGTGCAGCTTATGAAGGAAGCTACGTGTTGTGAGCTGCTTTGGCAGGTAAAAGGGCCAGTACATGCTGATAGCCTTCCCTGGGGCAGACTTCCAGCAAGACAATGCGATGTCACAATGCCACACTGATACACATGTCCGACATTGGTTGGAAGAGCATGAGCAAAATTTCCAAGTACTACCCTGCCCCCCTAATTCCCTAGACTTGAACCCAACTGAGCATCGGTAAGACCACCTTGACCGTCGTGTTCACCCTATGAATCCTCCCCCACACTCCCTCCAGCAGCTATGGGATGCACTGCAGTCAGCATGGCCCCAGATACCTGTGACAACCTACCAGGACCTTATAGAGTCAATCCCATCCCATATAGCTGCTGTCTATGCCGCACACAACAATTATTCTGGACATTAGGTCATAATAATGTGACTCGACGGACTATAAGAACAATTAATGCAATTTGAACAATAAGCTGTTGAATAAGAAGCTCAGTATCAGTCCCATAATTGAACTCCTGCATAATTTAAAGTGGAACAGGAAATTATGAACAAGAAGCTGGTGAATGTCCTTATTGGAAAATGTTAGCAGCATAAATCAGATTCTCATATGTACAGAATTAACATTAAAACACATTATATAAACTGGGGTTCAATTTGTAGACTGGGGTTCAATTCCCCACCTGGGTAACTACCCATAAAGTCCTTGGGCAAGACTCCTAACATGACTTTCACATACCAATGTGTAAATGCAAACTGTCACAGTGGTGATGGAGCCTATCCCAGCATTTATTGAGCGGCAGGCAGAAAACAACCTGGGCAGGCACAACAACAGTTTGATATAACAATATAATATTTAGATAATATTCAAACATATTTGCCCAATAAACCATTTTTAATAAGCTCCTTTGTGGAGACATTTCAGGCTACTAAATAAGAATGAGCGAGTGAGTGGATGTCATGTGGGGTTGTTTAGCAATCTCTAATAGACTTCATTATGCGGATTCTGACACTGTTTGACTCACTGTTATCTATAAACATGGAGTAAAGTACATTAGCATAGCAAACAACAGAAGCAGCCACCTAGGATAGTGAATTAGGTCCGTCCGTACTGCCACTCCATTTTTATAGATAACAGTATTCTATTAGCAAAAAAAAATATTTATTTTTTGCATTAGTAACAATAGTGGAACCTATTTTGATGCTTCAAAGCACCATATACAACTGCGGTTTCACCATAGAAAAGATCCATTTGCCCATTTCCGACCCAATTTAATATGTCTAATATGGATTCAAATGGTCCTTTTAGTGTTTAAGGTTGTCTCTTTAAACCTTTACTAAAGAACCCCCTAAAAAATTCTGACAATTAAAGTGTATACAGCACATGAATCCGAGGTGTGCAAACGTCCACTGCTTGTTACCTACAGTACTGCTAAATCTAGAGAAGCAAACCTCAGACACCAAATGCTTTGGGGTAAAGGAGGGGGGCGGTGCCCTGGGGGAATTTGAGTTTTGGTTGAAGTATCACTTTAGAGGTTAGACTCAGCCACTGTGTTGATCTCAGGTTCTGATTCTGAATTTCAATTGTGACCTAAAAACTGAAGCGCAGTGAAACGGCTCCTTTTAGCTGACAGCTTCATCACAGGCTGTCTGGCCTCCCCCTGCTGCGTGTGTGTGTGTGTGTGTGTGTATGCATTCAGGCATGCCGTCCCCGTGTGACCCAGAATACCAAGTGAGGTCACACACACACAATCTCACACAAACACACACACACACACACACACACACACACACACACACACACACACACATACATCCCTTCAGTGTTTGGTTCAGTAGCCTCACTCAAAGCTCTCTGACCACATTACCCTTCCTATCTTAACCAACACAACTGTTCTTCTCCAAGCATTCATTAATGCAGGCATTTAAACTTCCAGTGTTGGAGTCGTTACTCAAAACCATTAATCCAGATTATTACTAATATTGCCATTAATGCATGTATATGTATTAACAGTACTACGTAAAATGCAGTACGTAAAACAACAGATAACAACAGAAAGCAGTGATTTGTCATATTAACAGTCAAAGTCATGCAGACAGCACACACATAATTACACTCATCATCAACAGAATAGCTGCACCCAGAAGGTGCGGTGTGGGATTGCAATGCTATTGGGAAGGAAGATAAAGGTTACCAGGAACAATAAATGATGATACATTTAGACGGGCAATATTTATTGAGCTACACATACAGAAGTAGTGTCTCTCATGCAACATGCCAGACGTCTCAGCATGGAGTTGTAGAGGTTCCTAATGGTGTCCTGTGATAATCCATCCATGCAGCTTAAATATTCTCACACAGTTCCTGCAGATTTTGTGGTTGGGGTGGAGTGTTGATAGTATCCCACACATTTTCAATTGGGGATAGGTCTGGCAATGGTACTGACCACCCTGCTTGACACACGGATTCATTGGTCGTCTCCACCATGACAAAAGCGGGACACTGAAGATGACCTGCTGCCATTTTAAGTCACTCCACGACAGCCTAACACGACACCATTGCAGTCTACGGTGACACTGATGTGGTGTTAAGGGCAGTCATCGTAACAGTCTACGTGCATACAGTCCTACGCTGTGCAACTGTCTGCCAACGGTGCTGGCACTAACAAGGTGACTTATGGAGGGCATCACTGCTCACTGAATGTCCACCAGGTAGCTTACGTCACATGCACATCAGAGCAAAAAAAAAAGTATCATTTGCATGTCTTACAATGTCAAACCTACCCACCAAGTTTCATTCCTGTTGCTTGATTCCTTCTGGGTGCAACTATGTTTTGGCGATGAGGGAGTGTATATATAAGCACATACTTGAATAGTCTACATATATCTACTTCAGATTACCACTACATTCAACTTCTAAACCGATCTTTTTCTCCTTGTTTATTTGTTTCTCTGATCATATTAAATATACTTCTGCACCTCTTCTAAATGCCTTCTGATTTTTTGATATTGACATCACCATACACTAGCAGTAAGGGCAAAATAATAATAATCTATAATATCACAGCTCACTGTGGACTGTAGAGTAATTTACAGACTCTTTACAGTGGTGGTGATGGGAACCAGTGGTCACCATATCTACAACACAAATATAGCCATTTTATTTACTATCCAAACCAGCAGTGACGTCTAGAGGTGGACGTCTAGTTCCTATCACCATCACTGTGAATCATTTTCAGTCTGTATATTTTTGGTTTCACACCAATGCACTCAGAATGAGTTTGTTTACATCTTACTCATTTAATCGTGCAGAAATATTGAAATTTAATACCAATTTTATTACAAACACACTTAATTTGGTGTAAATTTGTGAATGGCAAACAAACAAAAGGTCTTTTATCATTGTTGGTGATCTAAAAGAAATCATTTTTTATACATTTTAAAGGCTATTCCGAATATACCATATATACCATATACAGTATATATGCCATGTCCAGATTAATTTAAGATTACGCCATGTGGTTTCATCTGAACTATTACATTATTATTCTTTAACTATTACTATTATTATTCTTCAGTCCATATGTTCTCTGACCACAAATCTGAAGACAGTTGTAAGACCAATTAAATTTTTGTTCTGCCACTTTTTGTTGGATTTTGTGTGGACAGGTGGGACAGGTAGTTTTCCAATATTGGTCCTTAAATAGCCCTCACTACACAAATACAGGAAAATGATTGGATAGGCCACAGTGACAACCAGACAACACCAATTAGTTCCCTTGAAAAAGACCTGCACTGTGGAAAAGCAGTAGAACACGAGCATCACCAACAGCTGAAACCACCACCGTCTGTTTACGTTTGTGGCTGTCATATCTCACACAAACCCCACATTTCACACATTCAGGTGGAAGGTGTGGATAAAGAGTCAGCATTCAGTGTGGCAAACAATCCGTTCAGCATTCACAGTGGATTTAGTCAGTGCAGGAGCTTCTGCTGAAGTCCTTCAGAATGGGAATTACTCTTTTTGAGAAGTGCATAAACATCTCAAGTACAACAACAGATCACTGTAATAACAAAACCTTGTAACTCGATTTTTCCATCCATCCATCTTTTAAATCGCTTATCCTTCTGGGTCGCGGGGGGTGCTGGAACCTATCCCAGTGTTCATTAGGCAGAGAGCAGAAAAACACCCTGGACATGCTGCCAGTCCATCACAGGGCAGACACACACACACTCACACCTAGGAGGCAATTTAGCATCCCTGAGTCACCTGACTGTATGTGTTTAGACTGTGCGAGGAAACCGGAGCACCCAGGGGAAACCCAAGCAGACACAGGGAGAACATGCAAACACCACACAGAAGGGACTCTGGAAACACCAGCGGGAAATTGAACCCAGGCGCTTTATGCGACAGCACTACCCACTGCACCACAGGTGCTGCCCTCCATTTTCATTCACTTTTAATTCTTTTATGCTCCAGCTCCAGCTGTTCCTGACACTCTCAACATGTATTGATGAATGGACGGATAGAAATGATCCAACATGACCTGAAATGACTTTTTCCTGTCTCCAATATAGTCACTATTTCCAAGATAGGAGAACAATTCCACCCATAAATACTGAACATAAAGAGTGTGATATTGTGATTGGCTTACCTGGAGAGCAAACGGATGGCAGAAGAAACAGCAGCCGGAGAAGAGAAGGAAAGAGAGAGAGAGAAAGTAAGGATTAGATGAATAAACAAGAACTGTATACACATACCCCAAGAACATACACTCACACACGCACACTCATTATTATAACACTTACTGTCCTCCCAAATAAGAGTATGATGTAAGTGGATAAGAGGATGTGTGAGTGTGGTATAAAAACACTGGTGAAGTTTACATGTACCTTTCTCCCTCCAGTACATACAGTCCCCACAAGGAAACCAAACAGCAAAAAGTCACTGTATTTCTGATCTTATGAAAAACAATTAATTTACACCTAATATATATGCCTATACACCCTACAGTAGTTTAGCCACGCCCACTCAACAACAAAGATATAAAAAGTGTTTTGGAGTCAACATACAGAGCAGTCAATCAGAGTAGAGCTCATTTACATATATCAGTCTGCATATATCAAGCTGCAGTAACAAAAAACAGCATGTTTGTAAGGCATAAAGAGAGGTGGGAAAATGACTGCATAGACACAGAATTATGAATGACTATGATTATTATTTTTGGTTTATATGGCAATCATTATAAGACAAAAAGATAAATCACGAGAAGCATGAACCTCTTAAAGTACAGATTTCCAAATGATTATTGCCTTGGATGCTGGTTCCTAATTCGCACAGAACCATTAAAGTAGGAATTCAAGAGCAAGCATAGTGATCTTGTGAGTGTGTTACGAAACCAACCCACTCGTTCAAGACAGTGATAAAGACAGATTGTCTATAAATCAAGATTAATATGGCACAAAATGGAGAAAGAACAAAAACAACAAAAAATCCCCCCCCAAATCCTATAAAACATATCTGAACCAGAAACTGAGTACCGAATCTTTTCTAGCTTGAGGCAGAACATGATATCCTGGAGCCACTCTGAGTGCCTTGGTAAAGCAGCCCCCTTTCATCTAAGTAAGACTGCACATGGTGCAGTGAGGGAAGCAAATGTCAGGGCATCACGTTTAGCTTTTGGTAACGCCAAAAAAAGCTACTAGTGGTTAGGGACACAAGACTGGGACACAGACAAAACATGTATCAACCTCTGCATTAACCGCCAGAGAATTCCGCCTACTTCCACCATGTACTAGGAAATCCTCTGTAGCCGGCATTATGCCCATATGCAGAATTCTGGGTCCAAGCTGTTTATCTGTCATTTTTAACATATTGCCGCCGTAGTAAATATAAACACTGGCAAAGATATGGTACTGCTGGTCTATGGTTGGCACTGGTAAACTGACCTGAACCACTTCTGGCAGACCGTGCAATTACCACTGATACTGGCAAACTGCTTGTAAGCCAAAAGTGGCCCATACACTGAAAATGCCTGTGTGGCCCATATGTCTCACAACCGATCTGGGCCACTTCTGGCAAACATCGTCAGTGCTGACATGAGCTACATGACTACCATTTATGTTTTAAACAGGGATTAGCAGGACTGTGGGGCACAAAGTTGAACATATGTCATGGTACACTAAAAAATCCAACATAAAATGCTTTATAATGAATTTTTAGTTTGTAACTTGAACAAAGAATAATGTTACCGGATTACTAGGAACACTATTACACATTCTAGTTTTGATTTGTGGTTGCTTAAAATTTTGGGTTCATTGAACATTAAATAGTAAGTTAATAGAACAATAAAACTTACCTGCTGTTCAACAAACTAAAACTTTTATTCCAGTTATGTAACCTAATTACTAAATTAAACAGGCTTATAAACAGGAAAATGGACGGATGAGCATTTGCCTTATCACCAAGAGACCATGAGTTCAAATCCTATCAGTACCACATGCATCCGCAGTTGGTCCCCTCCCCAAATCCCAGTCCCCCAGCTTGGTGACCCTGTGCAACAGTGGTGTTGCACCCAACAGGGAACATTTTGGATTTTGTACTAATGAGTGGTACCAAGTTTCTCAGTGTACCTCTTTAGTGTCAGTACAGCAGACATAATAGACTTCCCTTCTGTCACTTGATTGGCTGCTCTTCCAATGGAACCCCTATGTCTTTTACATTTGTAGTTTGTTGGTATGATGGAAATCCTTCAATATCACTACAATACAACATGCATGAATGTACTTTAACTGTATTGTATTTGGGGTAAGTTTAACCACGGAATAAACGTACCCCATATATAAAATGTCCCATGCCTGTCTATTTCTTTTAACATGCAACACTGATAACATTGTAAGCTTTAGAAATTCATTTGGCAAAAATTATACCTTTGGCTCTGGTCACCTACCCACTGGCTCCATACACCCAGCTCTTTCCTACATGCTAATAGCAAGCTAACACTCCCCTGAAATGACATTATATGGAAGTGAGTCTACTATTAAACACTATTAAAGCCTCTAATCTACCATACTGGACATGCTGGAGCATGCTGGTTTGTGCAGGGTGTTTTGGTGAAGTCTGTCTTATGATGAGTCCAGTCCGCAGCAGTGTTAGCTTACGTATAGCAATATATTTATATTGCAACAAGCTTATAATTCTAGATCTAGCAACATTTGGATGAATAAAATTAGCCACACCCACATGTTCACAGCCCTAAGGACGCATCGATATGGAAAACGTGGGCTGATGTTGATATGCATGTTTAAATCTGCCAATTCAATTCAATTCAATTCAACTTTATTGTCATTATACCAATACAGGGTTGTACAGTATAACTAAACACAGTCAGGCTCCTTCTCCAGTGCAGTTATAAGAATATATGTATATATATATAGTGTAGTGCAAAGACAAATAGACAAAAACAATGTGCGTAAACAGTACAGCACATGTACAGGACATGTGCAAAGTGTAAGAGCAGTATCAGTTAAGTATGTGGTTGTAAATAGTATAGATATATGAAGTGTAGAGTGCAGGTAGGAGAAGCAGCTTAAAGTTCAGGTAAACGGCTAAATGGCTTAGTACAGATGTACTAAGCTGATACATAAACAACCGATACATAAACAATTATAAATTCTAATTTAAAACTGAGAAATCTACTTTAAATCTACTTTAATTAGCATGACAGAGAAATCTAATGTTAAAGTCCCAGGGAACCTAAATCTGTGTTTTCTCTCTAATTAAGTTCATCTTGTTCCTCTGGTTCCTCTGGAATCTTCACAAAGCCTGATAAACGACCGATATGTTTCATTGTATTTCTCCACTCTCTGTAGGAACTGGGCGGTTCTAATCTTGGGTAATGCTGGGTAATGCTTCTCTAAGCATTTCCTAACCAACCAAGTAAGCAAGCTAAAGCTTACCAGCATATCATCGCTGTCCAGAGAAAAACAGGTATCTCCAAAATGGCAACTTTACAGGAGAGGCCAAAAACTTCATTTAATTTGAATGTAAGTCAATGGAACCAGACATCTTTCCAAGCAGTTTTGGGCCATTTCTGTTGGTCCATTCTTCATGAAACACAGTGTAAACAGCAGCTCATGTGATCAAATGAGGCATAAAAGTAAAAATCAACAAAAATGGAGATACATGTTTTTCATTGGACAGCGACGATATCCAGAAGCTTGCAAGCTAGACCACCTGTCTATAGCTGGTTGTCGCCCATTCATCCCTCTATCCACAGACCAACATTCTTTCATTCACACATTCTTTCGTTTGTTCGTCTGTCCATCTCACATCCGTTTATACATGAGATTTGTCAAGTCCAAACATCTATTTGGTGCAGTTTTATTTTTTGTGCAGATATCTGCTGAAGCCAGTACGATTTCTATATCATTGTGGATCCCTACACAGCACAAACTATAAACGAATACAGCTCCGTTCTGAATACAGGCGTGTCACTATAACACAGTGACACAAGTCCATGAACGTGGGTACTCAAGCTGTACTGCACTGTCTGGTGGAAAAACCTGCCATCTTTAGACAACACAACAGACATGTGTAGATCCATCTGGAGTCTCAGTGTAACCACAGTCCACACGCCTGAGCTTCATGTGGAACACAGAGCAAAGAAACCCTTCGTGTAATCTTCAAATTTCCTGCTGCGGTGCTTTGATGTAGGTCTGGCGTTGGTGGATTTTATTTTACGACAAATTATAAAAAAAAAGGACATTAAGAGGAAACACGCAGCTCACATCCCGTCTGCTTAAATCCGAAACACGAAAAATAACAAACTCGCATTACAGAGGAGTTCATTAGGTGGTTTGATTTCGAGTCCGTTTGGGATGTGTTCGTGCTTACCCCACACGATAGCCAATAAAACAATGGAGCAAATTAAAACAGCGAATGCTGGTTTAATGAAAACGCTGGCAGAGTGTTATACAAACACCACGAACAGAAAAGTAGGGGGTGCACAATCAGCGACATGGTCAGATTATATTTACAGACGAAGTGAAAAAGTATTGTTAACTCTTAAAGTAACAAGACTTCAATCAGAATTTGGAGTGATTCTGTCAGTCTATTTATAATAAATAATAAATAAAAATATAATGTATTTAAAAACGTAGATACAATGAATATCAGAATGGCCAAACTGGCACGGGAAGGTAAGAGAGAGAGAGATAAACACAGAGGAAATTCCTGCTGATGACCCATGAACGTTAGCTCTGCTCTGGTTCGGACCCCGGGCGTTCTGGCACAGTAAAACAGTTTAAAATGGTTCCAGTAAAGAAACCACCCAAGTAGAATTGGATCACCCATCTGATATATTCCCCCTCTTTACCCCGAATGTAGTCAATCAGCCAAGACGTGTTTGGTGTCTGAAGTTTGCTTCTTTGGTTTTAGCTCTGGAGCTACAAAGCTAATACAGCTAACAGGCATCCAGATAGTGAGCATATATAAGTCTGCTGGCTTGTTAAGGTCAGCATTCTGCTGACTGGTTACCACTGCGGTCCACAATAATCTGGGGGTCCGCCCAGATTATTGTCCTGCATACAAGAACGAACTAGTTTTTAATCTCCTTAAACAGATTTTAAATGCACACTGACTTTTATTTTAGAAAATAAACCAAGACAAAAAATAAAAACAACTGAGAGAAAAAAAAAAACTAGGTTGAAAAGCTTCTGTTAAAAATGTTGCTATGAATTAGTTAGTAAACTAATCCACAAAATGAAGGTAGATGAAGGCAGAATAAATGAAGGTAGAATACGTAAATTAGACAAGACATAAAAAATGACATTTTGTCTAATAATTGCTCAGAAAATGCTGAGCAAAACCACCAGCTTTGCTGTAAGCGGACTAAACAGCGGCCCGCTATCCTGTTTCTATCACGGCATGCATTTCACCAATTAGCATGCCGCTAACGGCACATCTAAATCGTCCAAAATTTGTACTTAATCTTCGCCTTTAGGTGTATTGTTGAAACTGTTCTAGTTTCTAGCATCTTTAAAAACAAAGCTCTAAAATACACAATTAGCACGAGACATGCTAAGACTTACTGAAAGACGGCCTCGCTTCTTTAGTTTTTCACAAAAATGATCCTAAAAAAGATATACCTTTACTTGTTAACTACAATTATAGCCTCATAACTCCAGTGCTAAAGCTAAAGAAGCAAACTTTAGACTCCAAACAGGTCTTGGCTGACTGACATTCTGTAAATAAGTCAGCTAAAACTTTATATATATAGTGCACAAAAGTACACAGCATAGTAAAAACCACTTAAGATCATTCTGAAATTTTGCGATTGTGAAGGATAGCTAGTTTTTCATCTTTAACTCAAATTTAGCTAATCGCATTCTGCACTGGTTTAAGATTGTCTATGCTGGTTTAAAGGGGGTTCAGTTCCTATCTGCTTAAGTCTTCAACCATCAACCATTTTGCCCCGGTCAAGTGTAGCTCATATGTTAGCTACATTAGCCTCTTAGCTCCCATAAAGTGAGCATGCATTGGTCTGCAGGCTTGATACGGTCAGCACCCCACTGGCTATTTGCTACTGCTGGTCCACCCTCAGACTACCCAGATTATTCTCCTGTGTACAAGATCTAATTAGTTTTAATCTCCTTAAATGCACAGAGACTTTTATTTTAGAAAACAAACTAAGACAAATATTACAAACAAGTGAGAGAAAAAACATAATGACCAAGTCTAATATAAAACACATTTTTGGCAAAAGGGGATCAACTCCAGATAAAAATTCTTTATTAAACTGATTAAAAAAAAAGAATTAAGAAAAATTAACAAATGTGGTGGTAAAGTGGCATTTTGTTTAATACTCTACTTAGCCACGGGTGGGCCGCCCAGAAAACGCTGAGTAAAACGCCAGTGGGTCGCCAGCTTTGCCATCTAACTATCAGCGCTCCAGTGCTGAAATTAAAAATGTAAACTTCAGACACCAAACAGTTATGTTTGCAGGTATGTTTGCAGCAAAGGAGTATTAATGTATACGTGAACCATTAGTATTACCTAGCGCAGAAGCTAATCTTCCATAATTACTATTTGACAAAAAAGTCTGTAAATAAGTCAGCTAAGACTTTGTATATGGGACGAACGAAAGTACATACCATAGCTGAAAATAGTGGGTGATATGACGATATTATTATTGTGATAAATTAAGTCACACTGCACTTTTCTTAGCATATCGTGGATATCGTCAGTACTTAAAGAACTACATGTTTATTATACAGTGAGCTTAATTTAGCCCATTTAACTGGATTTAACTGGTTTTAAAATCTCTGTAGTTGTAGGGTTATTATTATCGTTGGTATTATTATAGCAATTTTATGTCTGACACTACAGGTTCTATTATGTCTATTATAACTTATTAAATTTTAGAAAAAAATATCATATTGCTTATTGTGTATCCTGAAAACGCCAAAAGTATCATGATATAACATTTTTACCATATCATCCACCCCTAGTCCTAACCATCTTCAAGTGTGATATTTTGTCACACTTCTTGCCCATTAATTAAAATACAGCTAATGGCTGGGGTACCACACCAACGGAATCCATCTACAGCGTACCAACACTTTAGCTACCCACCTGGGTTCGCAATCTTTTGTTCAAATGTAGCCAGTTGTTAGTTACATTAGCCACGTAGCTCCAGCGATGAAACTGAAGAAGCAAACCCTTTGAAACTAAACATGTCTCGGCGAATATGTAACCACCAGAGCTGTTCCTTTAAGTAAGTTAACTCTGTGTGCATGTGGTTGAGGGTTCATCTGTTTCTGGCTTCCAAATAGAAGGCCTGCACACTGCAATCTCTGCAGCCTCCAGCTGAGGAGGCAGTATGATAACGCCCTGCCAAGCACAGACCCCGCTTCTTTACAACCTGTAATTAGCCTGTAATGTGTTAGACTGAGAGATTTCTCCCCAACAGGTTCGCTCTTACAGAACATCTACGCTGGTATCTTCACAGCTGCTCTTAATCACTGAAAAGAGTGATCTGTAGAACATGCAGCACTTTCTCCAGAGCCTGCAGGAGGCTGGATGGACCCAAAACAGGTCCAGACTGACGCTAACGGCTGTCATCCTGATGAGATTAGGTGCACGGCCGTGCAGGGAGAAATCTCTTAACCAGATTAACCTGCTGACCTTGTGCACTGAGATAAAAGTCAGGACGCTCACCCTGTCAGTCTGTTTACTATAATCCTGACCTGCCTTGAAGGCTTCACGGGTTGACAGTAAAGACCACAGGCCTTTATAGGTACCACTTTCTCTTACAGTCCCTTACAGTGGGAGCTACACAGATTCTGCATAGTTAAATGGATGGCATTCAGAGTGGTCTGGTGTGAAATGCTCCGTTCAAGAGAAACTTCAAGAGTCAGAACTGTTCACAGTGGTCTGGATAGGAACCGGACATCCGTCTCTAAAAGCTCCCTCACAGAAAGTTAATACAGGAAATGGTAATGAGAAAACTGCCTGATGCCTGTGACAGTTTTGGGAAGATTTTGGCCTAATAATCCATTCATGGTGGAGGGATACATGCAGGGCATGGTGAGGCAAAAGAGTCCACAAGGAAATATGTAGTGTTTTATCACCATCAATATTCCATATTAAAACTTTGCTGATGGTTTTAATGAGTAAATATGTAGGCTATGTTGGTGTTGTAGGTATGGTGACCCTTGGTTTCCTTCGCCACCATTTTAGAGAAATCTGAATCTCTACAATCAACCATTTCACACCAAACTACACTGAACAATTCGGTTTACATCTCAAACACTGGCTTGCATAAGAATCCTGAAATGTTGCTGAAATTCCCCCTAAAGTTCTAGATAGTAACAAGGTACATGTCAGATACAAACTCCAAAGTACTACGGTGGGTTTCAAGATCTAGCTAGCTAAGTCTAGCTAAACTATACACTGAAATGCCAAACAGGTTCTAGATATTAACTAGGTAAGTACGTGGTACTATCCTCACAATACTGTTTCATTGTTTTAGGTTAATATTTACGTGGTATAAGAAGATGATAAAGTTTTATAAAGTATGTATCAGTCTATAATCCATAAATTAAATTTGGGCTGGCAAAGCAAGCATTGGTTCTCACCGTGGTTTTACTTGGTATTTCAAAAAACTGTTTGTAGTACTTTGTACTTACCTCATAGTTACCTGGTTAATACCTAGAATGCAATGGACTGTAAAAGAAAGTGCTCCCAGGTTTTAAAGACCATATACTGCCCATATTTATCAGAAACCCCCAAATAAATAAAAATGTTTTTGCGCTTCCAGAAGTTTGTTTGCAGATGTAGGCTGTGGAAGTGGAACTGATGGTAATACTGTATTTTGTCAACGTCGGCAAAACCTTTTCATTTAAACTTGAACTGTTTCCGATAGTTGAAATGTTCCAGGAGTCTACATTGGAATCAATGCGGACATGATGGAGGAGACAAGAGGAGGATACCAGAGCGTTTTCAACTCTTACAGTAAGAAACAAGCAGGAAAGACTACAGAGCTTCTAAACAGAAAGAGCTCAAACTGCTATATATGGCAGAGAGACGGTGTTTCTTGCAGAAATTAATTAGAAATTAAACACACATGAAATTAGACATGGAAACACTATGCGTCATAACCAAAAGTTTTTTTCCTAACAAAAAAACCAAAAAAACAAAGTCACAGCTAATGCCACTGCAGTCCTAAGAATCGTTTAACTCCCAAATGATATCAGGTTGTCCTTTTGTGTCTCATTCCACTGACGTACTAGATACAGGAGGCTTATCATTTGTACACTGATAGATGGGTAGTTAGTGACTGAGTGATGCTAAGCACTGAAACACACTCTAGTTTTCGTACTTGTATTCTTCTTGGTCAACAGATTTTTGTCCACTACCTAGTCCTGCAGTTTTTGAAATATTAAAACTGATAATGGAATGGTGTATACAGCTTTGATCCGACTTACGGTTTTCAGAAAAACATCGTTCGAATACCGAATTTTTTCTCATTAAAAATAAATGGGGTGCAAAATTACACGCCGATCTAGTGTAGTTCTGCTTGACTGACAGACACCTTTTCGGATATACTATCTCAGGGCAGACCATCGAGCACAAATTCCATGGTAAGTCTGACCCGCACTCGTCTGTCTGTTTTTCTCCATCCCTCTTTCCTTCCATAGAGTCCCATTAATTTTTACCCCCATTCAAACTCTTTTTCTGTTGTTGCATGCAACCTACAGACACCAAACTGCATGTACTCACTCAGGGCAGGTTACCAAGCAGTAATCCACAGACATACTGACCCACAATCCTCTATGTGTCGTTTATCCACCCCCTCGTTCCTCCCCTCCCATTCATGTTCACTACACATTAGCAACCAGCTAGCAATAAGCTTAAGCTGCACAATCACTGCATTTTTCTAGTTACAGATTATACAATTATACGACATACGTGTGAGAAGAACCAAAGCTCAGAACAGCACAGATGGGGGCGTTTGACTCTCTGGCAATTAGCCTCTATTTCATTGCCTCCACCCAGCAGTTGCAGAAGCTAATTGCGTGTGATTGTGGCTGTAGGCTGAGCATGCCATGACCTTCCAAACACACTGACTCTAAACAGCCATGAAATTACCCTGATTAAGGGTGAGAAAAACATAATGAGTTAAAAAAGAGAGCAGAGGAGACAGAAAGAGAGAGAGCACAGGCGAAGAAGAAGAATGCAATGCGCTGACATGTGGGGAAGAGGGGAGCGTGGAGGGGTAGTTTTAAATTCCCTTGTTTGTGTTAAGAAACTGAAATGCCCCCCGGTGTCCTCAAGAAGCCTCCGCCGTGTCAGATCACATCAGCATCACACCCGGATTCACACTGCTAAAGCTAAAGAGAGAAACACCAAGAGACTGGGAGAGGGCTGCGAGGGGCTTTTGAGTTGAGTGGGCTCAAAAATCTGCTTAAGAATGTCATCAGAACGCGCCGGAAAAGCCCCTCTTGAACTCTCTGTGCCCACCGTATCTCCAGGCGGCACAGCAGTCAGAAACAGCTTAACATGAAAATCATGAAAAGTCCGCTGCCGCCTCGTCATTGCTGAACATGGATGTGGGGGGTAAGGAGGTAAGCAGGTTTCGCGGGAAGACTTTTTGCTTGCTCCCTCGAGGATTTACCCATGATACCCTCACATAATTCGCTGTGCTGCCTTGCTCTGCTATTCCACATGACCCAGTTCTCCAGGCTTTTCCCCATATTAGTGAAATACGGGACCATAAATGTGACTGCAGTTACCATAAATGCCAAACAGAGCATGCAATTCTGTGGCAGCTTCAGAAATTGGGGCTGAAACAAGTGCTTCGAGCTGTAGAAACTGCCACCAATTTAGGTATAAGCCCTAAAGGTATTACCAACAGTAAGAGCCCTTAGGACTAGTTTGACCAACAATAAATCCATAAAGACTGGCACTAACAACAAGATCCCTAAGGACTGGCGATAACAAGAATAAGAGGCCTAAAAACTGGCACTTCCAAGAGTATCACTCCTAAAGACTGGCAGTCCAAGAGTATGGACTGGCAATACCAAGAAAGAGACCTAAACACTGGCACTACTGGGAGGGTGAGCCCTAAAGACTGGCAATAACAAGAATGAGAGCCCTAAAGTCAGGTACTATGAAGAGTGTGATCCCTAAAGAATGGTGATAACAAGAATGAGTGCACCAAAAGACTAGCATTCCAAGAGAATCAACCCTAAAGGTTGGTATTTCCAAGAGTAAAGGTCTTAAACTCTGATACCACCAAGAGAAAGAGCCCTAAAGACTGGCGATAACAAGAATTAGAGCCCAATGACTGGTACTTCCAAGAGTATCAGTCCAACAGGCATTTCCAACAGCAAAGACTGATGAAACAAGGAATAAAAAAGGACTGGGACTACTACGAGTGTGAGCCCTAGACTGGCAGCACCAAAAATAAGTGCCCTAAAGTCTAGCAATAGCAAAAAATAAACCCGAAAGACTGGAGATAAAAAGAATGAGAGCCTGAAAGACTGGCACTACCAACAGCAAGAGCCCTAAAGAGTGTCCCTACATAGACCAAGAGCACCATGACTAACTTCTTCCAAGAGCATGAGCCCTAAAGACTGGCAACAACAAGAAGGAAAGCCCCAAAGTCTGACAAGAGT
The DNA here is from genome assembly GCA_034552555.1 of Semaprochilodus insignis. NCBI lineage: Eukaryota > Metazoa > Chordata > Actinopteri > Characiformes > Prochilodontidae > Semaprochilodus > Semaprochilodus insignis. The sequence continues at coordinate 4,639,344 of CM067489.1, forward strand.
AAGAGCCCCAGGACTGAGCCCCGAGAACTGGCATTACCAAAAGAGCGAGCACTTAAGCCTGGGTTTTCCAAAAGTAAGAGCCTTGAGGAAAGACACTACCCAGAGAAACAGGCCTAAAAACTGGTGATACCAAGACTAAGCACTCTTAAGACTTGCCCTAAAGACTACTCACTGTATATGGTGTATTATGTAGGTGATGCATCTTTAATTTCATTGACACAATGGAGCTGCAGTCACATGAATCTACAACTTGTAGGTTAAATATCAGAATCAAAGTTTTTCATTTACCAAGTACAATGCACGCGTCTTGTCACTGGAAAAACAGTAATGCTTTGAATGGACTGGATTAAAATGTGTACAGAGCTGTCACATTTATAAATGTATTACGTCAACACAATATTGTCTTTCAGTTTATATAAATTTGGCAACAACTGTGTTGACGTAATATGGTTTATTCATGTGGAAATGATCTACACATTTGAATCGGTGCAACTGAACGCATTGTGTTTGACAGTGCACTGCACCGAGAGAAATTCCATGTGCATCTTGGCAAATGGAAGATTCTGTCTCTGATGCTTTACCCTCCAGTCGCACGTGTCTGCAGCTGTGGATTAGCAGGGCTTGGATGGTGAAGAAATTCTCCTACAGTCTCTCTCTCTTCACCAACACTTCCCCAGACGCTCCTGAGGGCTACACTGCTACATGCTAGCTGATATTTCCGCAGAGTGACAGCTAAGTCAGGGCTTTCCTCTTTCATCTCCCGAGGCTGAATAGAGCTGGCTCCAAAAGAGGGAGATTTCAGCTGATGGATCTTTTCTTGCAGGCTGAGCTGAGGCACTTTGCTCGAACAGACTGTCAGAGAGCTGTCACAGGGCAGTCATTACAGGCTTACGAGTCGTAATTGCATGTCAAGAGAAGCATACAATGAGCTAAGTTTAGTGCTGGATTAAGAGCACTGGTATGACAAATGGTGCACCAGCACTGAACGTGAATATTGTTAAGTTGGCTTGACAAAGCCAATTGGCTGTGCTTTGTTATAATATTCTTCTATGCTTTTTAGAGCCACTGAACTCTGCACGATTGCAGAGCCTATATGGAAACAGTGGGCTTCTGCTTTTGGGACTGACCATCTGTACGGTTTTCATACAGCATTCGTTCAAACACAATTTCTTTCCTCATAGGAAACAAATGGAACGCTGAGAAAGCTCAAATCTTACTGCCACAAATGATGTTACAATGGACAGCATATCACTACCATCTGTGGATATCAGTCTAATGGCCCATCAGTTCCCTGGGGATATGATGGTAATGGCCTAGGAACCCCATAACAACCACCTGGAAGTGTACAGTAATCCTCAAACACCTTTTCTACCATCTGGTATACCAAGGCCTATACTGAGGGAGAGCCAGTGGTCCGTAGTATCAATGAAAACATTATACAACATATCAAAACAAGCCCTGCCACAATGGCACACAAAGCTTAAACATAGTGCAATCTAATATGCAATACGTTTCTAGCATGGCTTTTTCTGCCAAGAGAGGATGTGTCATGTAACAATGACCAAGCGCTGACCTAAGAAACGAAGCCCAGGCTCCTGAAGACGGGTGCATATTTTCCTCCACGTCTGTTTCTGCCAATGACTCACCTCCCAGACTTACGGCAAAACATGACATGGCCATCGCCAGCAATGGAACCTTCTGCTTTAGAAAAGTTCAGAAAATTGAGAACAGACCAAAACTGAGCGATCAGAGTGCATAAGGAAAAAGTGTTGACCTTTTGAATGAAACCGTCTAAAATCTGAAAAACAAACAAAAAAACCAAAAACAGTAGACAGTGTCTGGCTAGCCGCCACCAGCACTGGAGTTGCTGTTCAGTCAGAGTCTGATCACGCTGGTGCTAAAGATGCAATGTTTCCAGAGGTTGGCTACCGATAGAGATGAGGTCATTGACCTTGGAAATGTTAGATTAGCGCAATGGTAGACTTTAGCAATGCTCTTTCCAAACTGCTTTAAAGGCAATTTGTCAGCAACGCACTGAACTGTGGACTGCCTTAAATTGAGCTCCTAAACTGCCATCAATAACTGGCTCATTATACCAAAGACTACTGACATGAACAAGCTGTATGCTAATAATATCACACACATACACATACTTTTATGTGTATATATATAAAAGCTGTGAAGGCTAGCATGTGCTCATGAGTTCCTGACTATAGGGTGCCTACGCTTAGATGGCCATGCCATTCAGTAGTCAATTGAAGCACTGCTGATTTAAAAAAAGGACTCTGTAATCTTCATATGATCAACACAGTCACTCTGACAGGCTGTAATACACTACAGGAAGTGTGGGGGGCAATATGGCTTCTATTGTTTCATTTAAAAGTGCTCTATAATGTTCATATGATCCACAGTCATTCTGTGTAATGTAGTGTAATACACTACAGTCCATAATATTATACAGTTCAGGGATAATACAGCATCTATTGTTCTACTGCATCATAAAAGAACAAAAATGTTTATTTTACAGACAAAACTTTTTAGAAAAATAATCAGTGGTTTCCACAAAGGCACAGTTCACACTTACACAGCAGGCATGTGCCGACACCCTTACCACATTTGAAGAAAAACCATGAATCACCACCAGGACAACACCGAGCAAAGCGCCTTGTTGACATTTAATTTCAAAAGGCCGTAGAGGAGTGCCGTCTCCTGCTGAGAGACTGATAAACATGAAGCAGAAGGACCTCAGGCTCCGCAAGGCAGGACTGCACCGTTAAACACGCCTGATTCTTCCCTTTGGATCACGTCCCGAAAGCAGCTGGACGCGTCCCAAATATAGCTTTCCCCCGACGGCAAGGGCCGTGCCAAACTGGCCTTTCAACGGTCGATGGAGACAGCGAGAGAGAAGATGTTGAAAGCGAATGGAAAGAGAAAAAAACTGACAGTGAAAGCCAAATTTGAGCTTTTCGTAAGAGCTCATTGCAAGTAATTCCATTCAAACAGTCCAAATCATTAGGGAGTTCACTGGATTTCCTACTAAAGCAACAAGCGGCGTGTGGGCGGGAGGGAGCCCCAGTGGTGCTAACAAGAGCTATATTTGTATATTTACACAGATTCTGGTATTCCATTTTTCTAGCTCGCTTTTATTCATGCAGAACAAGTGAGTCGACCATCAGCCTGTAAACGAATGAAGAGATCCACTCAACAGCAGCAGTCATTGGCCTTGAACATGCAGGCATACATCAGTAAATACGTTCTGAATTGATGCCAGGTTTTTGTGGTAATCGTTGCGTTTTGCCATTGGCACATTTTTTCCCTGCTGAAATGAATTCAACAGTGCTCCTCCCTTGGCTTAGTACAGGAGACCATGAAATAGTTTTCCAGCAAAGGAAACAAACGCAATCAGACAAATACAGCAGAAAGAGCTTCTCTCGCTGAGATGAATAAGAGAAGAAAATAGCCCCAAGAAGAGGAGGAGGAGAACATCAGAAAGCGCAAATAAAAAAAAGGCTTTCATCTAGTGAAAAATAATTAAACTGACAGGCCTGAACAGAGGAACCGAAAAAAGGAACCGTCAATTCAGATACAGATGAAGGAAATAAAATTGTCAACAACATCATCGCTGTAACTTTTAGCAGTGAAACAGATTATCCATCAAATCGGGCAGAGATATATTTGTATTTTTAGCTCTATTTATTTATTCTTTCACAATAAGTGGTTCAACCTGCAGCCTGTAAGCTGAAAGAAAGAAGAGAGTGGACATTCAAATAAGTTACATAAGTGTAACAACGCACTGCATTAGGTAAGATTCGCAGGTATGTAAGGTATGGTGAGTGTGTGTGTGTGTGTGTGTGTGTGTGTGAGACAAGGGAATTTGTGTTCTGTACTTTTGTGTAATGGTGTCAGGCACTGTGCACTGTGAGATGCGGTAACCAAACACGAATTCCTTGTATGTGGCCAATAAAGTCTTGATTTTGATTCTGATACCTATTCTGACTTCCCAAGGTTCCCACGAGTGTTGCTAACGTGACATGCCAGCATGGAGTTGTAGAGGTTCCTAATGGTGTCCCATGATAATCCATCCCATGCAGCTTGAATATTCTCACACAATTCCTGCAGATTGTGCGATAGGGGTGGAGGCGGAGTGACACCAGGCCTTCTGGACATGTGACACGTGACAACAAACCGTTCATCTTGGTGCTGACCACGGTGCCTCCACACACGGATTCATTGGTCGTCTCCACCAAGACGAAAGCAGGCCTTGTCACTGAAGATGACCAGCTGCCACCACTTTATGACAATTTGGCACGACACCATTGCAGTCTTTAGTGGCGTCCTTGCTTACGTCGCATGAGAGGCCGAGCATGAATCATTTGCATGTCTCACAATGTCAAACCTACCCACCACGTTTCATTCCTGTCAGTTGATTCCTTCCGGGCGTAGCTATTTGTGCAACTATTTTTTTGATGATGAGTGCATATAAATAGCAAGACGTATAGGTTCGTTAAGTTGGACAGAGTAAGTATTGGTATTGGTACCATATTTAAGGATCAAGTATCAGTATCACAAGGTTCATTGTAGTTTATTAAAGAACGCAGCAGTTTCAGAATAACCTCACTGGCCTAAAGATCAGTTTCAGACTTGATCCCACACTCTTGGACCCAAAATACCCAAAAAAGTAGCATGAGTCTGGGGCTTACAATGCTCTTCCCATGATGTCGGCCTCCTAGCCTTCTCCTTTACAGTCATCCCAGCTAGCAGGGAACATTCCCAGAACTTTGGCTAATGGCACCTACAAGTTCCGAAGTCAATTTTTAGTCTAATGTTCAAAGAACAATTTTAAAGATGTTTATAAGGTCAGATAACGTTCCTGTAAGGTTACATGCTAACTAAGACATAACACTTTAACTACAACGTTCAGAGAATTTTTGAGGGTGTTGTGGGGCCACAGGTTATGGTACATAATAACAGCGCAACATTTGGAAAATGGTTTTATGGATGTTACTGCGACCTGAGACGACAGAATGTTTTTAGAGAACGTTCTCCTACCTTTAGTAAGAACATTCTGGGAACCAAAAGAAAACTTCCTGCTGAAAACATTAATGGAACATTACACTGTATATTCTCAGAACAAAATCATTTCTAGCTAGGATGGCCATCAAGGTCAATATCGTCAGGGAAAGTTATTGGCTAGGGGCAGATGCTGATTTTCACGTTGGACCACATGGGGGCGCCAATCACTGGGGCCTTATAAACTGTGGGCTCAGCCGGAAATGGCGGCTGGAGTAATGGTGGGAAACAATGGTGCTTTGAACGCTGCATGTCGGACTCTTCCAGAGAGAGGTTGGCTCTCTCATTGGGTCTGGTGTTCTCTCTCTTCTTTCTTGTGGACATCCTTCCGTCAACATATAAAACCTGAACGCTACTATGAACACAGCTTGGACTGAGCTGCCCCCCCCACCCCCCCCTTCCAAGGTGATTTGAGGACTCAGACTTCAGGTGAGTTGGTCTCTCAGTGGGTCCAACCAGTTTTAGGCACACACCTTTACGTAGGTTCATGTCTCACAACAAATTGCAACACGTAGGGGCAGTGTGTCTTGGTTACAGCCAGGGTCAGGATATCCTAATTAAACCCTAGACAGTTTGGTGGTTTGACTCCGTGTGCCATTGGTCCCCGGGCTTGTAACAATACACATATGTATATATAGTCACGATACCATCATAATGTCTTTAGCTAATTAGCATTCTCTAACAATGTCTTTTCTTTCCACAGGTTGCTTACGCAGATCCCCCTTCCCTTTGGATCACAGTGGCTGGAGCCATCTGGACTCTTATAGTGACATCACAACAGGTAAGTAACCATTCAGTTTTTACAATGCTCATTATTCCTATGTGTATCCTCTATTGCAGTTTCCAACAGGGTCTTATGATGAACAGTCTTGGTGATGTGCTACGGCTAGATGACATCCTCACAATAAGCTTTTCATTAATGCCGTCATAATTCAAAAAAATTGGCTTTTTTCTTTCAAAAAAATTTGAAAATCAACACCAATTAAAAGTTCAGCGGTTTCATGAGCAGAAATGAGGCAAAGGAAAAGAGAGGTAAGAAGGAAAAGAAAAATACATTAAAAGCGACATTTTTATATCGTACGTTATGGGAAGTTGTGAAATGTCGCATTACAGAAACTCTGGAAACATTTAAGCCCAGATCCCGGGCACAAAATGTGGCCTGTAACAACTCACTCTTTCATATTGCCAAGTTTATGATTCAAACCACTTCGGCAACTTTTCACCTCAATCTGAGTGAAAACAAACCGGAGGAATCAGAATCTGTTCACTGGCCAAGCAAACTGAACTATCCACAAATGATGATGTCACAAAGGGCATCGCTCACACTTCCTCTCATAGACATTACGTACCGTCTCACATACGTACTGGGTCACACATATATGCACACATATCAGCATCCACCTGGTATAACACAGCAAATAGTGTTACACAGGTATCGATGCTGTATGGGCTTCGGTGCTGATACTGGAATTTACACACAGTATCAGTGCTGGCAATGAGGATACCAATACCTAGGATACACCGGTATCGATACTGTATGGCCATCGGCACTGGTACTGGCACTTAGACACAGTATCAGTGCTGGCAATTGGGATACCGATACCTAGGATACACCGGTACTAATACGGTATGGGCATCAGTGCCGGTACTGGCACTTAAACAAAGTGTAGGTGCTGGCAATTGGGATGCCGATACCTATGACCGACACCATTAAGCAATTTGTGACTCGTGATGATAATTGGGTGGAATGGATGACATTCAGACGGGAGCTTACTAATTGACTAGCATTTAGAGGGCTGACCTGTGGGTAGCTGGTAGGCAAGTCACAATGTCACATGACCTTGTTAAACCAATGAAATGCAAGGCATGTCTTTTGACATGGACGTGAGCCAATGGCACACATAATCTTGTTCACAAGTGAACATTTTAAATAGTTCATCCTGAAAAGATTGTGCCGGACGGAGGATTGGGAGTTGAAAAAACGGACTGTCCAGCCTAAAATCTGACGTGTGGCCACCCAAGTCATCACTCATCTGCAGCTGTGTAGTCACTTATAGTCTCAGTTAATGTTAGTCTAGATGGATAATGAGGGAGTAGAAGGAACTGCCCAACTCACGGCGTAATGATGGCTTTTACCCTTGATGTAGCCCTTAGCTATCATAGCAGTCAGCTAGCTGGGTTAGTGCGTCCACTAGCCCCACCTGCAGTGCACCGCTCTTGGTCAGCTGTATCACTCAGCAACAGGATCTCACAAGCCTACACCTCAACCAAGCCAGAAAAAGCACTGAAAGTCTCTGCTACCAAATTTACTTAATTAAACCAGACACAGTCGGACACTAGGAGATATAAGCGCGAGTGGATAAGAGGCACGTATGAGACATACAACTTAACAAATAGATTAAAAAATATAAGTTCAGGACTGTTGCTGCCAAGCCAGAGAAGCTGCTGGGTGCTCACATGTACACACCACAGGTTTATTTACATACTGTTCAGTTGAGTTTTTTAACTATTTTACTCAATAAAGACACTGTATTTTACATTTACTTAAATTATTAAACACTTTTCTTATTACTAATTGTTATTGTTACTAATTGTATTACTATTAGTAATGTAGTAAAAAAACATTTTATACATTGCATTATATAAATATCAAGACTTACAGTTAAGTTAGGTTAGATAGAGTTAAGTATCGGTGTCTGTATTTGGTATCAGCCCATAAGGATCAGGCAACCATTTTAAAAGGGAAAAAAGTAGCATCTGTGGGTCACCATAGCAATGGCCTTGCAACACATTAGCAACCACCCGGTATACCACAGCAATGACAAAGCAACACTTTGGCAACCACCTGGGAGAAGACAGCAACTGCTTTGTCAAGTCAACTCAAAGTTTGTTTACAGATTTTCCCCTTTTGGTTACTAATTATATTTACTCTGTATGTGTGTGAAAGGATTTTATGTTGCAAAGCTTGACCAACCTAGCAACAGCTGGCTTGAAAGAAATTCTGGGCAGTGTAGGGATGGGTCAGCTGTACATACAATGAAAATGTCTCAGCGAAATGAATGTTTATGTAAACAGAGAATACAAAATATCAGCAATAACCAAATAAACGCAAATGCCACAGTGATCTGAGATCAGAAGATTCCTTTTTCATTATTAAAGCTGATGCAGGAATATTAGCAGTGGTGCATCTCGTAACTAACTCTGATTTAGAACGTTTAATGGATGAGGTCCTGAACTGCTTAGTTGCCTTCCCGTCTTTCTGAGAGGCCAGCAAGTGATTGTAATCATCAGTCTAATGGATGAGGGTTTACTTTGGACACCTAATCACATCATCAAGGTAAGAAATTAGCATGGCACTAATGAGAAAGCAATCGAGTTTGAAAATGTGAGTGATTGTGACAGGAGTTTAGAGCAGCTTGTCCAAATGAACATCTAACAGCTGTGTTTGCATTGAGAGAATGTAGTCATAGAAAGTCATTGGTCACGGGGCACAGGTTGTACTCCAGTCTGCATTCATTAGACTTACGGAGGACGGAAAGAACAGGTAGAGCGGTAGGTTGGTGAGGGAATGGAGCTGGAGCTTTTGGGAAACGTTTAGTCATATATTCCAGCAATGTGGTGCCAATAAGGACGATGAGATGTTGAAGAGTGTACATTAGGGTTTTAAAACGAGGCGCATATCTGGATGTTGTACATACGTTCACCGAGCACTTTATTAGGAACACCTCCTTCCCGTTGGGAGCCTTCACTGTAACAAGAACCCATGAGCTGTATGAGCAAGAGTGAGAGGCTACAATCATGATCAGCTGAACCACTGACTGAATATAGGATATCCATTTACAGAGCACTTTATTAGGGGTACCCTCACTGTCTACTTTCACTGTCCACTTTATCAGCTCTACTGACCACATAAGTGCACAACACTTTTTTTTACAATTACAGAATGTAGCCCATCTGTTTCTTCAATGGTCAGGACCTGCACAGAGCAGGTATTATGTGGGTGTTGGATCATTCTCAGCACTGCAGTGTCACTGACATGCTGGTATGAGTGAATCAGACACAGCAGTGCTGCTGGACACTGAGAATCACCCACCAACCAAAACGATCCAGCCAACAGTGTCCTGTGGGCAGCGTCCTGTGGGCAGCGTCCTGTGGACAGCGTCCTGTGACCACTGATGAAGGACTAGAGGATGGCCAACACAAACAGAAGAGCTACCGTCTCTGACTTTACATCTACAAGGTTGTCCAGCAAGGTAGGAGTGTCTAATAGAGTGGACAGTGAGTGGACACAATGTTGAAAAACTACAGTTGCAGAGCATGATCCACCACCCAAACGATACCCAGTGAGTTTGAGTAAGCACCAATGAGAGGACTGAGAGGAACTAGGAGGAACACTGAGATGACTAAGAGGAACTAAGACTCAAAAGGAAGCCTCTGTATGATATTGCTTGAATATCATATAACAGTACTGAATCTGTTCCTAGACGTTTTAGCTTAAGGTGAAATGTGTTGAATGATCTTAATCACCATAATAGCAGTACTAGATATATATTAGATAAACCGATTTTTTTCTTTGCTGTGCCGAGGTCTTATAGCCACAGTTCTGACCCTAAAGAGAAGCAAACTTCAGACACAGAGCATGTCTTGGTTGACTGACTGAGGGAATTAGAATCTTTGCTGAATTATCGCTATAAAGGGGAACCCATCCTGCAAGTAGGATGCAAGCAGGCCCGAGTGAGGCGCAGCGGCCCTGCAGGCTAACCAGCTACAGCTGCTAGTGAACGGACAAAATATACGACCTTCATCCTCTCGTTATAGCGGGGCTGCCTGACATGTTGCCATAGTAACCATCCCTACGAGCACACTCATAAATGTAGGATATTGACAGAAGTTGTGAATTAGGAGAGAGAGAGTGGGAGAGAGAGAGAGAGAAAGAGAGAGAATGACTTCCAGAAGGAAATATCTGTGTCATGTATAATCACTGCACAGAATATATTCACGCTGTGCTCTGCTGTATCACACGGATGCTTACAGTATGAATCATGATACATCAGGCATAACGATAAATCATTATTAGTGTAACACAATCATTTTACTGGGCTAAGAATATATAATTATAGATTTATTTTCATGCTTTAATTTTATGCCCCAGTAGTTTGAGTTAAACAGTGCTTTACTGACTGGTATGATTGTTAGTTACCAGTTATCACAGTTCTTAAACTCACAGTCCTAATTAATGTACACAAGGTATACCTCCTTGCATCTACACTCACTGTCCATTGTATCAACTCCACTTGACATATAGGAGCACCTTGTAGTTCTACGGTTACAGACTGTAGTCCATCTGTTTCTCTGTATACTTTATTACCCTGTACTTCAATGGTCAGGACACCCACAGGTCCACCACAGAGCAGGTATTATGTGGGTGGTGGATCATTCTCAGCACTGCAGTGACACTGACGTGGTGGTGGTGTTATAGCGTGTTACGAGCGGATAAGACACAGCAGTGCCGTTGACGTTTTTCCACTGATTTGCCTGAACTCCTGCATAATTAAACCCTCAAGACGTAAACAAGGTCATTCAGAGCGGTTTGGGGTGCAATGCTCCACTGTAAAGAAACTCACCAAAGTCAGACTTGTTCACAGTGGTGGTGATGGGAACCAGACGTCCACCTCTAAAAGCTCCCCCACAGAAAGTTATTGCATGAAATGGTTATGAATACACTGCCTGGTGTCTAAGACACTGTTTTACCACAGCTTGAGAAGACTGTGGCCTTAAAATCCATTCATGGTGGAGGGATACACACAGGGTGCTGTGAGGCAAAATAGTCCCAGAAGAAAACTTACAGAGAAATAGACAAAAGAATAGAGAAACGTTTGTCCTAACCCCTGATATCCTGCTTTTGTGATTTCAGAAAAAACAACACATAAAAAAAAAACCCAAAAAACAAAAAAACACATTTTCCCTATATAGCCTATGGGTAGTTTAGCCCCGCCCACTCTCATATGTTTCCGTATGGAGTGCTTATTAAAAGGTGCACAAAAAAGGGTATACAGGCCTTTTAATGTATTGGTAGACTATGACAACAGTAATATACAGCACTATAATCACAATAGCAGTGTACTGTCCAAATCGTGCAGCCATATCTATGATCCTAGTCTATATTCCTTCTGTAATAGAGACAGTGTTGAAATGGGCAAATAACTAACCACTGAATCACATTCAGATGAAGAATGCCTGCCCTCTATCTCTCTATCTCTCTCTCACACACACACACACACAGGCTCTCCCACTCCTGAACATTCGTCCTCGTCCTGCTGTTTCCATGGCAACACACCCCTCGATTCTCCAAGGACTGATGGAACGGATGAAGGAATGAGAAAGGACTATTTCAGACTATTAGGCAACGGATTCCATAACGCTGCTAAATACTTTGTGTACCAGACAAACCCAGCAAACAAACAAGTAAACAAACAAGCATTCCATCTCGGAGGGTATGAGACGGAGGGTGTGGTCTTTCTTTTCAGAGAGCGGAGTGCTGGTGTAGGAAAATTCGGCTCCGCCCACACCTACAGCTAATAACTGTAACAAAGTATTTTGGAGTTTGAAGCTGCATTTTGCAGCTTACAGTAAATGACTGTGTCTCGGAAAAAGGTCATGAGTGCTTGTACTTGCATACATGGTATTCAGCGGGGTTTCTCCACCTGTGGGCCACCGACCACCATTCGGCCATGAAGCACCCTCTAGTGGTCTGTGAGCCTGTACTCAGGTGTACTCATTTGTAGTGGGCCATCATATGTAACCATATTAGTTTATGTTAAGTATATTAATATAGGTATATGTATATTAATGTACACATGTAGAAATAAACCCTCAGTATACAGGATATTCAATACACAGCTTATATAGTAGGGTTGGGCAAAATACTGTCTGTTAATGTTAGTGCTATACTGGCCTATAGGAGGCCTGCAACCAACCACAGCCTTTGTTAATAAGCCGAGTTCCCCTTTAACCTTGTCACTCATGAGTTTTAACATGCTGTAAAGCATCACTTTTTTTCGGCCCTTCTTTGACTGTAGCAAACAGTTTCTGCGCACAATTCAATGTCACCGATGATACTGTAGAGTTCAGTTTTCATACCTGGTGCGAAGGGCACTAATATTGTGCCAAATGTCGTCATAATTCAGTCACTCAGATGAAATCAGTTCATTCAGAGTGGCCTCATGCAATAACCTTCTGTCAGGGAGCTTTTAGAGGTGGACGTCTGGTTCCTATCACCACCACTGTGAACAATTCTGGCTCTGTAAGTTTCTCTAGAACGGAGCGTTTCACACCAAACCACTCTGAATGACTCTGTTCACATCTTGAGCGTTTTATTATACATACATTTTGCAATAAAAGGTGGAATTCCCCTTTAACATGTTTCATTACATGATTAAAAGATGAACAGAGAGTATTCAGGGACACTATAAAGGCATTAGTGCAATAATCCTTTAGATTATGTTGCGGTTGTCAGGAGATAATCAGTTATCCGTAGCGCACTTTAAAATTAACACTGCTTATAAACGATAAATCCTCAACACATACAGTGAACACAAGCTACTACCAACATTTATTTATAGCTCTGACGCAACTACAGTCGTCACGCACACTCCCACACCTCCATCTGCCGTCTCTCCTGCAGGATAATGAAACGCTTTAGTGGGTGTGGTGGGTTCCACATTAGAGGAAAATCCAGCTTTTACGTTTTAACGACTGAACTTTCCACAGTGAACAGCTATAAACACATTTACACTGCTGTTTATACGCTTATACACAAACCTGCAGCTCACTCACTGTACATACAGGTGCTGAAAGAACTCTCCTCATTCAACTGAGGGGAACACTACACTGCCAGCCAAAAAGGGAAGGAGTGCCTACAGCAGTTTAGCCCCACCTATTCAGCCTACAGTAGTTTAGCTCCATCCATTTAGCCTACAGCAGGTTAGTCGCACCTATCCAGCCTACAGCAGTATGTACTGTACATTCAGCCTACAGTAATTTAGCTCCATCCATTTAGCCTACAGCAGTTTAGTCGTACCTACACAGCCTACAGCAGTATGTACTGTACATTCAGCCTACTGAAGCTCCATCTGTTCAGTCTACAGAAGTTTAGCACCACTTTTTCAGCTGAACACATTTTAGTCCTTCCCCTTCAGTCTATAGCGGTTTGGCCCTGCCTATTCAACCTACAGCAGTTTAGCCTCACCCATTTAGCCCACCGCAGTATAACCTTACCCATACAGCCTATATCAGTTTAGCCTCACTCATTCAGCCTACAGCAGTTTATCTCCACGTATTCAACCTACAGCAGTTTAGCCTCACCCATTTAGCCCACCGCAGTATAGCCCTACCCATACAGCCTATATCAGTTTAGCCTCACTCATTCAGCCTACAGCAGTTTATCTCCACGTTTTCAGCCTACAGCAGTTCATCTCCCACCACCCATTCAGCCTATAGCAGTTTGGCACCATGTATTCAGCCTATAGCAGTTTGGCACCACCCATTCAGCCTACAGCAGTTTACCTCCATGCTTTCAGCCTACAGTAGTTTATTTTCATGCATTTAGCTTATAGCAGTTTGGCACCACCCATTCAGCCTACAGCAGTTTAGCCCCACCTATTCAGCCTACAGCAGTTTGGCCCCAACTATTCAGTCTGCAGCAGTTTATCTCCACGCATTCAGCCTACAGCAGTTTGGCACCACCTATTCAGCCTACAGCAGTTTACCTCCATGCTTTCAGCCTACAACAGTTTATCTCTATGCATTTAGCTTATAACAGTTTGGCACCACCCATTCAGCCTACATTCCCATATTTACAAATTGCAATCTTAAAGACACAGTAACAAACAGGCTGTTTAATTCTAAGGGATAAAAGGAGCCTGGAAAAAGAATGATGGCAGATTTTTTCGGGTACATAAAACCACACAAACATCATTAGTGGAAAAAATAATACACAGAAAAATCTAGAATATGAGCCCTTTATTGGTGAGCATAAATCAGGCTGATGAATAGTGCGGGTCAGTGCAAGTCCTTTGTAGAAGCAAAGTCCATTTGTGTGTGTAAATGACCGTAAACTGGAGGTGCAGCTTTAGCTGGCCAGAATAAATGCTCCGGCATCTCCAAATGTGGCCGTACACACCGGCCTGTGTGTGCAGCAGAGGCCAAATAAAGCAACGGCAGCTCGACCAAGCACTCTTCTGTTTATCCGCACGTGGGTCTGTCACCCAAACACACATCAGTCACCCTCACTAACAGAGCCTAACAGACTAAAAGCTGGACAGCAGGTTAAACGGACACGCTTAGAGTTTAAATGTGGAGTCGAGCTGCAATAAATCCAGCAGGAGAGCAAGTTTATTTAATATAATCTCTCTTTTAGTGTTTTTCTGTTTAACACGCGTGCAGGCACCGCCAACAAAGCAAACGCTGAACGTCATTAACAGACATGGGGTCTCCTAGAATAGCAACACTGTCTGTGGAAGGGTTTGGGAACGTCTGATAGCCAGAGCTGTTTGCATCTCCCTCACATGAAGTTATTACGTGACATTGTTATAAATATGCTATCTCATTTCTGAGACTTTGTTTTATGACAGTTTTGAGAAAGCTTCGGCCTTAAACTCCGTTTGTGGTGCAGGGATACATACACGGGGCTGTGGGGCGAAATAGTCCCCAAAGAAAACAAATTTTTTTAGGTTGTCAACCATTTTACCATCTTCAACATTCCAAATCAAACTCAGACGACACATGTAGGTTCACTGGTGGGTTTGAATAGTAAATAAAATGGCTCTATTTGAATGTTTATTTCTCAGGCACTGCATTATGCTGATTTGTTTTAAGTAGAATTCCCCTTTAAATACAGCAGTAAATGGGTTCTGCACTTTAACTGAACTCATGACATTCATCTCTGAAACTCGCACCCTGAAGGCTTATGCCTGCTGTTCATACTCCTCAAACAAACACTTCCATCACAACAGGCCTGAGGCGCGCACACACACACCCACACACGCACACACACACACACACACACACCCAGAGGCGCAAGTGTCGCATGCAGGTCAGACTGTCTCACAGAACTCTGAACAAAACAGTAAAAAGAGAGCTTACAGAACCACCCACTCTCACAAACAGCTTCTGTACAGAATTATAACATGGCCTGACTAATACAAACCCATCTGAAGTACAACTACACCACTGGTATATGGTCCAGTGGGCTACACTCATTCCATTCATTACTCTACATGCATTACCATGATTATACCACACCCATTTTCATGGTTATGCCACACCTATTTCCATGGTTACACTTACACCTATTACCATGCTTATACTAAATGCATTTCCATGGTTATAATACACCCATTTCCATGGTTACCCTTTTCCATGGTCACCCTTTTCCATGGTCAAACTACATCCATTTCCATGGTTACACTACATTCATTTCCATGGCTGCACTATACTAATTACCATGGTTATGCTACACACATTTCCATGGTTTGCTACACCCATTTCCATGGTTACTCTAAATCCATTTCCATGGTTATTTTACACCCATTTCCACAGTTACACTACATCCATTTCCACAGTTACACTACATCCATTTCCATGGATACATTACACCCATTTCCATGGTTACACTACACCCATTTCCATGGTTAAACTACACTCATTTCCGTGGTTACACTACACCCACTTCCATGGTTATGCTACACCCATTTCCATGGTTACACTACACCCATTCCCGGGACTATGTCACACCCATTCACATAGTTCATCTACATTCATTACTGGCTGAATGCACTATTAGCGATGATGAGGAGTCAATCAGCAAAAGAGTAAGGTTCACGTTCCAGCTCTGCCTTACCAGATGAGTCAGCGACTTAGATAGCCAACATTAACATTAGCTGGCATTTATATTATCATTAGCTGTTGAAATCATGTGAAGAATGAACAGCAGACTAAAAAAGCAGAATGTCAATATCTCACAATAAACATCCAGCGACACTAATATGACCTTTCGTCTCTGGAGGAGCTACACCTCCACCATTCCTTGCTAATTGTTTGAGCAGCTAAAGTTTCTGCAGCTGAGCGACTGCCAGCACTCTTTCAATAAATATAACCTTAAAATAAAACAATGACTCGAGTACTTGTGCGCTTTCATTCTCAGCACACGTGGGTCATAAATCATAAATAAAACACACGCCCACGACACCCTCAGTATTAGACTGACCACTTCAGTAGAATCTGGGCTTTTATAGATGAACGAAGCGAGACGTGGAGCTCTTTGAAGTTTTCAGACTTCAGAGACAGACTAAAGAAAGAAATATGGAAATACACGTACGGCTAAAAAACACCTCCTAAACACACGCAGGGAAATCCGCACTTCAGAACTTCACCCACATGTGCCAGGCTGACCATGTGTGAGTGTTCAAAAACGGAAACTTCTGACAATATTAGTTTCTTTGGTTCGTGTTAAACGTCTTTGCTACAGTCTCTGCAAACTGCACAGCTAACGTACCTAACATAGCCACGTCCATTTTACCCAAACTGTACAGCATGAGCTACTCAGCACTACTCATTATATTCAACGCTAAATCAGTTCTACTCAACACTGAAGCACCCTATGTCCCTGGACATTATGTTTCCAGTGCTCCATGCTCCCAGGTTTTCCCCATGTTCTTCCTAGAACCCTAGAATTCTCAGGGTCATATGCTTCTTGAACTCACACAATCCAAGATCACATGTTCCTAGAGGCCTATATGTCTAGTACTCATGTTTCCCAATGACCTCATGTTGCCAGTGTCAGATTCTCGCATGTTCCTCCTAGAACCCTAAATTTTCAGGACCCTATGTTTCTGGAACCCCATGAGAGCCCTATATGTCCAGTTCCCATGTTTCCCAGTGCCCTATTTTCTTAGGACACTATGTTCCCAGTGACAGGTACCCCATGTTCTTGTCGGTCCCCTACATTTTCAGGCCCCTATGTTTCTGGATACCCATGTTTCAGGATCCTCAGTGTTCCCAGACCTTGCATTCCCAGCTTCACAAGGAAAACTGGCCCTATGATCCCTGAGCCCTACATTTTCAGAACACTATATTCACTGTCCCCTATGTTCTTAGGGCCCTATGTTCCCAGCACCCTATGTTTCAAGACTTCTATGTTCTCAGGACCCTCGTACATAAACAGTTTCAGATATTTACTGTCTTTACATATAACCTCAGAACATCTGTAAATATACCACAGATATATGTGTTAATCATATTGTCATAAAAGCATAACAAGTCACGTCCAAGAGAACTTCAAAATAGGCCTGCTCTCATTAATAGCTCATTAATTAGCATTTTATTAGCATTTCATTCTCAGTAACCCAATAACCTTTCTATTACAATGACTAAATGACAGCACTTGGAAGATCAGGCATGAAGTCAGCAGCCATCACTATAGCACTAACATTGCTAACAGAGAATTTCTCAGTAAGTTCGCCTCCCTGAACACAGACACTTAATCAGCACCCACAAACCGCCAGTCACATAGAGCTCAGTGACATCAACTGCAAAATAAACAAGATC
Organism: Semaprochilodus insignis; assembly: GCA_034552555.1. Lineage (NCBI taxonomy): Eukaryota > Metazoa > Chordata > Actinopteri > Characiformes > Prochilodontidae > Semaprochilodus > Semaprochilodus insignis. The sequence goes on from CM067489.1 coordinate 4,657,020, forward strand.
AAATCACTACAGAGAACTGTCATACACTGCACACACACTGGCACGTCCACTCCTCTGAGCTCTGCACTGACAGCGTAACCATATCAGCCTCTTCCTGAGGGAAGGACACACTCTCAATGAACAACACTCACACCGACGAGGAGGAAGAGGAGGAGGAGGAGGAGGAGGATGAGGAGGGAGTAAGGGAAATATGAGTCCTTCTACAGAGGACAAACTGGAGTGTCCTTTATTTCTCTTCATTTCTGTCTCACATGTAAAAAAACACTTACATCTATCTATACATTTATCTGTCTAACTACACATCTGTCTATCTATCTGTCTATCTATACATCTGTCTAACTACACATCTGTCTATCTATCTGTCTATCTATACATTTGTCTGTCTAACTACACATCTATCTATCTGTCTATCTATACATCTGTCTGTATAACTACACATCTGTCTATCTATACATCTGTCTAACTATACACCTGTCTATCTATCTGTCTATCTATACATCTGTCTGTCTAACTACACATCTATCTATCTGTCTATCTATACATCTGTCTGTATAACTACACATCTGTCTATCTATACATCTGTCTAACTACACACCTGTCTATCTATCTGTCTATCTATACATCTATCTGTCTAACTACACGTCTGTCTATCTCCCTGTCTATCTATACATCTATCTGACTACACATCTGTCTATCTATCTGTCTATCTATACATATATCTGTCTGACTACACATCTATCTATCTGTCTATCTATCGGTCTGTTTATACATCTTTTGTCTATCTATATATTCTTCTGTCTATCTATACATTTATCTGTCTGTCTGTACATCTGTCTATCTATACATCTTTCTATCCATACATCTATCTGCCTGTCTACACATCTGTTTATCTATCTATCTATCTATCTATCTATCTATCTATATATATCTGTCCACCTATTTATCTATCTGTTTGTCTATATTTCTACACATCTATCTATAAATCTTTCTATCCATACATCTATCTGTCTGTTTATACATCTGTTTATACATCTATCTATCTATCTATCTATCTGTCTGTCTATCTATCTATCTATCTATCTATCTATCTATCTATCTATCTATCTATCTATCAGTCTGTACACCTGTCTATCTACACATCTATCTGTCTGTCTATACATCCAGCTTCAGATCAAAGAATAAAGACTTATTGACCTGACTGGCTGAGCGGAGATTTAGACTTTTTGGTAAATGATGGCGTTAAAGTCCAGTCCAGGTGTAGTTGTAAAAGTGGGAAATCTGATTGCAGGGTGTGAACATGAGCAAAACATGTGATGCCAAGAGAGCATGAGCTGACATACACACACACGTCATGTAGACATGTTCACATTGCCATGGAAACATGTGCGGATGCAGTGGGTTGTACCACATGGCTGAGGCGTGACTGAGTGCAGGCAGCACGTTAGTCATCAGATCACATAATCAGACACACATGGTAATATTTTACATTAGTTATATTACTGTATGTGTTATGAATAGCAGACCAATAAGGGTTTAGATCAGAGTTATTAAAAGAAACGTCCACAGTGAAGATTTTTACGACCCAAAAAATGAAATTTCCTGACGCCCTCTATCCTGTCAGTCTCACAAATAAAAAGTGCCATCTGGTGGCTGATGCAGGAACCGCACCATCCTGGAAAGCGGGTTCATTTAAGAACTAATTTATTTATTTAAGTGTAGTCTGCAATTAAAAAAACATAAAAAATATAATTAAATATGAAAGCCAGGTATTTTAATACATGAAGGAAACTCTCATTTGTGAAATAATAAATCTGTACAGTGTGATGTCAGCTGGCAGTGCACACACACCTACCACACAATAAACTAATGATGAGCCTAAATCTTATTAATGTAAGATATTTTCTCATTCAGATATTTGAATGTTATTAATTGGATAATGTGGATATGGCAAAACACTTCCAGGGTATACCGGCTTATAAGCAGCACTACGCAGACACTTCATTCTGAGCGGGCAGTTTATTAGAAACTGCTTCCCTGTACCAATACTCTGGCCATTTTATTAGAAACACCTACAATTATAGAGGAGCTGGGGTGTGGGGAGTGGGGGCGCTGCAGCAGCCCAAACTTCAGGATTGTCTATGACTGATAATAAAAATGAAAAGAAAAGGAGCTGAAATTTATGTAGGTGTTTCCAATAAAGTGGCCAGTGACAGAGCATCTCTTAGCAGTAGAAGTTCCATTAGTAGCATCTCTGTTGGTTTTTGGAGTGTGTGTGTGTGTGTGTGTGTGTGTGTGTGTGTGTGTGTGTGAGAGAGAGAGAGAGAGAGGGAGAGAGAGAGAGAGAGAGAGAGAGACTNAGAGAGAGAGAGAGAGATTCTGAGTGTGTGTGTGTGTGTGTTGTTCCCAGACAGGATATTGATCTTTAGAATACCAGACACACTCTCTCAGCTCCTGGAAGTGAGTGTGTGTCCTCATTCGCTACTCTGTAAATATTATTCCACTCGTTTCTTTACACTCTTCCCTCTGAAAGCGTTCCTCTGCTCCTGCCTGTACCTCCGCTAAGCCGGAGTGTTCAGAAACTTCAGCAGACGGTCAATATTAAAACCTGTCCTTGACAGACTGGACAAAAGGCCACCCAGCACTGTATGTGATAACGCTGAAGGCACCTGCAGTGTGTGTGTGTGTGTGTGTGTGTGTGTGTGTGTGTACCTGCTACAGTTCAGCTTTTAAATGCTAATAAAAGCTCCATACAGGATAGCTTAGCATGGTGAAACTTGCATGCAACCAGCTGCATGTTGTGAGTTGCATGCAACCTGACAGCTACACCAAGCATTTTATGATTCCAGTAGATGAACTAGCAGCTCATATAAACGTACATTTATGTATTTATGTTTCCTTTCCTTACTGCCCAGTTCAGCTTAATCTGTTGTGTGTTTTAATGCTATTAAGTGGCACTTTGTAAAAGTGGTGTAGTGACCTTTCCTACAGTGCTGGACATGGTGGAATTAGCAGGACTTCCTCAACAGCAACAGCTCCTGGTGGACACCATGTAAATAAATTCCCGAACGCTAAAAATCTCCTGCAGAATGAGATTAGCGTCTCCGAGGAGAAGACACATAACACCGAAATCAGCTCCCATCAGAGCAAACAGCAACGAGAAGAGGGCCTCCGAGAATACACAGCATAATTCTATTAGAGAGAGCGGGGGGCCGGGGGGGGGTGATCCTTTATGGGATGATGCTGAAATCTCTTAATAGGATGAAGAATGAGATAAAGTTTCATATAAAAGAGGAGAGAAATGACGCTCTGCATATAAAATCCCCGCTAATTAAAAGGTTTCCATTATTACGGCCGCTTTCACTGCGTGTATCTAACGAGTGTAAGCTCTGCCTCCAGACACTCCAGCTGTGATACAATTTCACACACATTGTTTCAGGATTTTACGCTGTGCTGTGTGTGTGTGTGTGTGTGTGTGTGTGTGTGTGTGTGTGTGTGTGTTCAAACAGCCTGCGGTGTAACACAACACTGACAGCTACTGTGATCATCACTATAGAGCTGAACTCAGTTATTGTGATGATTACAGTAGCTGTCAGTGCCGTGTTACACCGCACACATGATAAAACCTCAGGCAGCTTCAGTCACAGTTGTTTTACTATGAACGTTCACTCATCCATCCTTCCATTTATTCATTCCTCCATCTACACATCCATACATCTGTCTTCCATCCATCTACCTGGCTATCCATTCACGAAACCTTTCATTAATCCATCCATCCATTCACCTATCCATCTGGCTATGTATCCATTCATTCATCCATTCAGGCATCCATTTGTTCATTCATTCATCCATTCCTCCATCTATACATCTGTACATCGACCGTGAATCTATTCATTCATTCATCCATCCATCCATACACTTATCCATCCACTCCTTTATCCATTCGTTCACTCATCCATCCTTTTATTTATTCATTCTTCCATCTATACATCCATACATCTGTCATCCATCCATCTACTTGGCTATCCGTTAATCCATTCATTTGTTTATCCATCCATTCATGAAACCTTCCACTGATCCACTAATCCACTGATCCATCCACCCATTCCAATTATTAATTTATTTTCTCACTCAATCACACATGCTGAATAGAATAGAATAGAATAGAATAGAATAGAGTAGAATAGAATAGAATATCTTTAAAATCTCTGTAAATCAGAACCAAACTCCCTGAGTTTAATGCTCAGAGTTAAAAAATGGAGATGGAAAAAAGAAGATGGGTAAATGATTAAATAAGTAGCACATAATAAGTCAGTGTGAAAGCAGGAGCTCAAGGCTCACCTGCACTCGGAGCAGCTGCAGCTACAGAGTTGAATACAGCAGGAAAATGAGCCGTTACTGATGGAGGTGTGAATGAGGGGTTAATGATATTGAGTTCTGCTGCTTCAATGCCCCCTGCTGATCACCACATGAACTGCTGATATGGCAGCTAAACAGGTCTTGCCACAGAAGAACAGAACCAAATGCTGTTAGGAGTGGCATTTCCAGAACACAGCAGGGCTGAACACCAAGCGTTCCATTTATCCTCCTGTTCAGCCTTAAATATCTGATTTATGCAAACTTAGTTCTAAGGTCACTGTAGCTTTCAGACTCCTTTAAATGTAACTCTGCCGTTCATTCTGCTGACGTACCTCAGAAAAAGTAAACATCATCACACGCATTGAGCACTGTGAATTCTGTCACTTTGCCCAGCCGTAATCATGCAAATACAGCTCACTGGATTCAATAAAAATGCCCTGAATTAACCTTGCTAATATTTCATCAAGCCTCATAGGAAACACACATGTGCTTGACTCTTAGGGTCAATGTTTCAGACAAGGATTAAGCCTAGACCTGAATCTAGAACTACACTTTCCTTTAAATGAAGAATCTCCATTTAAAGATTCATTGTAGTCCAAGACTAGGCCTAATCCAGGTTCAGGAAACTGACTCTAAATGGAGCACCTTCCAATAAATGCTGATATGAGAAAAAAAGGAGTGGCAGCAGAGTAAAGAAGATGATCAGCACTGACCACCAGGTGGCAGCACACACACCACTGGGTCTCTCTCACTCATCCACATCTACAGTCTACACCCACCAGCCACTTCAGCAGGTACACCTCCTACTTATCTCCTATCTACAATCACTGTCCACTGTGCATCAGCTCCACTGACCACATAGGAGCACTTTGTAATTCTACAATTACAGACTGTAGTTCATCTGATTTGCTTCATACTTCGTTATCCCCCTTTTACTCTGTTCTTCAATGGTCAGGACCCCCACAAGACCACCATAGAGCAGGTATTATCTGGGTGGTGGATCATTCTCAGCACTGCAGTGACACTGATGTGGCGGTGGTGTGTTAGTGTGTGTTGTGCCAGTGTGAGTGGATCAGAGTCAGGAGTTCTGCAGGACACCTCAGTGTCACTGCTGGGCCGAGAATCGTCCACTAACCAAAACTATCCAGCCAACAGCGTCCTGTGGGCAGCGTCCTGTGACCACTGATGAAGGACTAGAGGAAGACCAACACAAACTGTGCCGCAGCAGATGAGCTATCGTCTCTGACTGTACATCTACAAGGTGGACCAGCAAGGTAGGAGTGTCTAATAGAGTGGACAGTGAGTGGACACAGTGTTCAAACACTCCAGCAGCACTGCTGCGTCTGATGCTCTCACACCAGCACAACACACACTGACACACCACCACCACGTCGGTGTCACTGCAGTACTGAGAATGATCCACTGTTTTATAGACATACTATTGAAACAGTCATAATAATAAAACAAACACTGTTTAAGTAAATCAGAATCGAATTATATAATTAAATTAAACATGTTATTATTAATATTATGACTGTGCAGATCATATGAACATTATAGGGCGCTTTTTATATGAAACAACAAAAGCCACATCGCCCCCCACACTTCCTGTAGTGTATTACACTCCGTCAGAATGACTGTGTGGATCACACCTCCACTTTTGTGCACTGGGGGTATTGGGACCTGATGTGCTCTCAGAGGGACAGTTACTGAGCAGTGACCTTTTTGACCCCAGGTAAATGACCCTGTCCAGAGGAGAGAAGATAGATGGAGAGTCGTAAATAAGGAAGAGCGAGAGAGAAGAAAGCTTGATCATGAAACAATGTGAGCTGCATTTTAATGTATGCATGGTGCTATACAAACATGCTGTTATTAGTATAATTATTATTCATAAGCAGTAGCTGTAGCAGTGACAGTAGTATTATTGGTATTATTATTAAAGACAGGAAGGAGTGAAGAGAAGTATGGGAGGACAAAGAGTATGCCTGGACTGAATGAGGACAGATGGGGTCATTATAGCAGGGTCACAAAGCCACCTGCACAGGGGTTTAATGACCCAAATCTGAACAGTTTCAACACTGTCTAATGATCCATAAACAACGGTGTGCTTTATGCTTTTAAACCACACCCAGTATTCCTAAGGGGAATTCCATGATTTTGCAAAATTCTTTGCATAAACAAATGATTAAAATGTGAACAAAGCCATTCAGTGTGGCCTCAACTGTTTACAGTGGTGGTGATAGGAACCAGACGTCATCTAAAAGTTCCCACATAATTTTGTCCTTAACATCCGCTAAAAAATACGGCATGCCAAAATATGATTTTTTTAGATTTTCTGCTTTTTTTTTTACCATCAGCAACATTACAAAACTTCAGAAGACATGTAGATACAATGGTGGCTTTAGGCAGTAAATTAAATGGTTATATTGGTGTTATACCACTGGAATAAAATCTGAATCTGAATTAACCAAACCACATCAAATGACTGTTTACATTTCACTGCATGAGATGAAAAGGTTTTATCTGAACACCTCCTTTAACCCTGTGCTAAGCTGATGCAATTAAAACTGACTACATGTTTTGTTAATTTTGGCCCAAACACACAAAAATGTAAAAAACAAAACCATTTTTTATTGGTGAGAATGTTAAAGTGTTAATCCGAATCATATCTATACACTGACTGATTTTCCTTTACCCAAAGGAACCACATTTGTTATCAGTTACTGTCCCTGTAATCATCTGGTTCCAACAATAATTGGTTCCAACATTCATACAACTGTACAACACACACAGCTCTTACCATCAGCATCTGCACCCAGAAAACATGAGAGTGACTCAAAAAACCTACTGAACACAAACTCCATCTCTGCTCCTTCATCACACCCTTCCACAGCCGAGACACCACAAACGGGAGAGTTTCAGTTTGATATGTCAGATTTATGAAGCTCAAACAGCAGCGGAGATGGCTTTTATGGAATACTGTCGAACATCAAAACATGTCACAGCTAATCAAAGTGACTGAGTGTGTGTGTGCGTGTGTGTGTGTGTAAAGGCCTTCAGTTCTCCCTCTTCAGATCAGCAGTGGAGGTTCTGTGACTGTACTTACAGACTATAGAGATACAAATGCACCAGTTCTGAAGGTGGTGATTAAGCTGCAGCGATTTTCAGATGTTCAAACTAATTATAATGATAGTCAGGAAGTTATGCTCTCATCTTTTTGCTCAAAATAATATTATCCGTCTATTTTCCAGCAGTAAAAATCTTTTCAACCGTCTATTTTAGGCGTGCACTGATATGATACTAATCACTGGATCAGATATCATGAGAAAAGGGGTAGCATTTTCTATGAGTACTATGTCTATAAGAAGCTATGAACACAATATAATGTGTGTATTATAAGGCATCATAAACATGGCTATAAGTATGTATGTATGTATGTATGTATGTATGTATGTATGTCTGCATGCAAGTATCATTTCTATATGAGGACCAGTATTACTATTTTTATAATGCATTATGTACATTATGAGTGTATGATACATGTATACTTGAGACACCTGGACAAGTGAGTCTATATTTGGCTGCTACTGCACAGTATCACTTGAATACTATTAACCTAAAATGATATCTGCCAATTCACAAAAAGTATCTGTTTCTCCAGGTATATTTAGGTATGGAACTGCAAAGAAGATGTACCTTACAAGTGATGGAAGCTCACACCCCGGCAAATAAACTGAAGGCTTAAACGAGTGCAAAGTGAAAGAAGACAGCACATGGCGGCCAGTCAACTACACTGAGGAAAAACAGCGTAAATTCGATTTCCTGAGCAATGATTGGTAGAAACTGTGACGGATTATTAGATTTATGAGCTAGAATGAATAGATCAGATGTGATATCATACACGCCCATGTCAGATATGTCACTGTGTAATGGATTTCTGGTCGTACATTAACCTCCAGTCGTTTACAGCCCTAATTAAGAGGACCCTCCGAGCCTGGCTCAGTGCGGACAGGCCGATATTGGAGCAGCGTCAATGAGGGCAAATGGGTCTATGATATCCAATTCAGCTGAAAATGAAGCCGAGAGTGTCAGTAAGTCAGCCCCAGAGGGGGAAACCCTTCCCTCCTGTCAGGAAACACCGCAGTGACTGTGTGAGGATGTACTGTTGTCAGGCTGGAGCTGCCGAAAACCTGCAGGGCAGAGAGAATCCCCCCTGGGGGACATAAATCACCCCCCTACACCAAAACCCCTGTGACAGCTGCTTCAGCACATTCACCTTGGGCAGCGCCTTCTGGTCACCAGCACATTTATACAGTCTGAGCTCAGCCCAGCCACCCCCCTGAACCACACTGTGGAACACGCTGACAGTGGCAGCTTGAGCCAGCCAACCTCAGCAGCTTCCTCATTTAGTGCAGATGTCACAGAATTCGTGTTTAAACACGCCTCGACCTGGTACAGTGTCACAGACCCCTGCTAAACCATGTCCCATTCCAGCTTCAGTGTCTTAGAATTCCTGTTAAACCACACCCCTACCTGCTACAATGTCACAGATCCCCGTTAAACCATGTCCCATTCCAGCTACAATGTCACTGAATCTATGTTATACCACAGCTCTACCTGCTACAATGTCACAGAATTCCTGTTAAATCACACCCCTACCTGATACAACATAACAGAATTCCTGTTAAATCACAGCTGTACCTGCTACAATGTCACAGAATTCATGTTAAATCACACCCTTATATGATACAGTGTCACAGAATTCCTGTTAAACCACACTGGAACCAGTTTCTATGTCACAGAATTCCTGGGCAAGTACACCCCTACCTGATACAACGTAACAGAATGCATGTTAATCCACTACCCTAACAGCTACAATGTAACAGAATTCCTGTTAAACCACACCCCCACCTGCTACAGTGTCATAAAATTCCTGTTAAACCACACTGGTACCAAATACAATGTCACAGAACTTTCTCAGAGTAGCTGGCACCGGTGTGTAGATCGGTTACAAATGAATGCAGTTAATCATTATAATAACTGAGAATTCTTATTAAATTATCTCTTTGCTTTAATTCACATTTGCACTCATGCTTGCATCCATACAGCGAGAGAACAAGCTCTGCCACTGGCGGTATAGTTCCATCTCTAGTATCTGCACTAAAGATTGGAGCTGACCAGGCCGTCACATTACACCAAGATGCAGAAAGAACAGCAGCTCAGACAGACGCATGTGGAGGAGTGGGTGCAGTGCAGGCCGAGCGCCGAGCTCATTGAGGTGAAGCAGGAAGCGTGTACACTCAGCCGAGCGTGTCAGTAAGTGTCTAACAGTGACAGCAGCAGATATCAGCACTCAGTCTCTACAGCACAGTAGTGTCAGGCCTACCAGGTGACACCAGGTGTGTTACATGTCAATCTGCAGAGGAACTGGAATGCTTAGAGAACCTTCCCCCGGGGGACACGCTCACTCACTGGAGAGGCCATGAATAATAAGCAGGCGCCGAGGAGCCGTTTAAAAAGCGGAACAGAGTCCCTGCCGAACAGATGACGTCTGGACACACAGTGGAGTCCACAGCGAAGACCTCGAAGACAGCGAAGAAGATTTAAAGAAATGAACTTGGGAATAAACGTAAATAAAGAGAAAAGAAGAACATTAGATTAGATAGATCCTGCACTTGCACTTTCCCATTTCTAGGTCACGGTTCAAAGAAGTAAATTTATGATGCTGGTCAGAGGGGTCAGTTTTGGTGGTAGCATTTTACTCTACATGCCAATATATAACCATGCCATAACCACGCCATGACAGATATCATATGCATGAGTTTCACAGCAAGATTTTCTCCAGTAATGTAACAGCGTTGGTTTAGCATTATCAATCAAGGACATTAGATTTCGGGAATTTTGTACATGCTGTTATCGTTTTAGTACACTCATGTAAACTGTTTATTTATTGCAAGCTCAGATCTGCAGAAGCGGAAAACAGATCGTATCAACGATAAAGTGTATTTCAGTCATTGGTCGGTTTTTATCCCAGCTAGCATGGAACGTTCCCAGAACTTTGGCTAAGGTTTCCTACAAGATCTCATGAATAAAGTTTTAAAAAATGTTTTAATCTAATGTTAAAAGACTGTTTTAAAGATGTTCATGATTTCAGATAATGTTCCTATAAGGGTACATGTTAAGTAAGACATCATGTTTTAACTGCAGTGTTCAGAGGATGTTCTGAGGATGCTATCAGGACCACATATTATGGTACATGATGACAGAAGAAGAACATTCTCAGCACAACATTCAGTAAATGTTTCATGGATGTTACTGAGACCTGAGACGACAGAATGCTTTTAGAGCATGTTCTCCTACCTTTAGAAATAACATTCTGGGAACCAAAAGAAAACTTCCTGCTGAAAACATTCATGGAACGTTAAATTGCATATTCTCAGAACGTTTTTAGAACAAACAGTGTCTAGCTGGGATGTCTAGCATGTTTACTCAAAAGCAGATCATAAAAAAACAACTTTTCTTTTTAGCACATCACTACAGAAGCCAGTTCTCCAAGTGCAGAAGCTCTGCAGCACAGCAAAGCTAATACCTGTCTGTACACATATGTACTGAAGTAAGCCGCTAGGCTAAGAGCTATGAGGCTAACACTGCTAACAAGAAACAGAGGCTTATACCCCACCACTTAGCATCGTGCTAACCGCAAGCATAAATCATCACCCATTTTATGTCTCGAACAGCTCCACCATTTTCCAATTATGTGAAAATAAATGGAGGTTTGAAGTTTGGTCTGAAACGGCAATATAATCCTCAGTGTCCAGTATAGTGGACATTTGGACCTGGGCACATGAAATAGGAGCTTTACTTATATGAACAATATTTAAAACATAAAATCATATTTATTAACACCACACAAGGCACAATTCAAGCACTCAACTTCTTCTGTGTGTAGTTTCTGCATGAACGGCTCCTAAAATAATAAATCATTTTCACAATAATTTTGAATCATAATAGTAAACATACAGCTCTTTATCACAAAGCATATACAGTGGTTTACATTAGTGTATCTAAAATGAATACATAATTCAGTACCATCAAGGTCACTGAAGAAAACAGTCAGAAAACATTACATGAGCTGTATCACATATTACATTTATTTATACGTAATATCAGACATATTACATGCCATGCTAGCTCAGTGTCACAGGTATTATTTACGTTTGGGTCTGTTACTCTGTTACTGTTACTGAAATGTAGGAATATGTTGATATAAATATGTTTATATAATATGTATAAATATGTCAAAATCATGAGCCTCACTTCAATGTCCAGCATACTTTATAGTAAAAGCCACTAAAATCACTAAAACCCCAACACAATATCATCCCCCAAATTCCTAGAACATCATCTAATAAGTAAACATGTAATTCTACTTTTAACTAAAAAACAAAAATCCTAAATAACAGTGTCCTGTAATGCATGAGGCAATTATACTGTAGTGCCCTGCTACTGCCAAGAGGGGGGCCATGGGTGTGCGAGAGGCGTGGCCATGCAAAGCGTCCACACGAGGAGGCTCAAGGGAGCATCTAATTTGTGGTAGGAGAGACTTTAATAGACTTTAATAGGTTTTTGCTGCTGGTTTAAAAGATGTACGTATGTGTTGGTTGTGTCACCCTCTGATCCTGTGTCACCCTCTGTCACCCTGTGCTGGGCCGTGGGGTTTGCTATCCACCATGTACGGGAAATGTGTGGCTAGAAGTGACCTGCCCGATTCCCGGCTGTGTCAGTGAGGGCTGAGAGCCGGTTCATCCCTGTTGCTACGTTCGTTTGACTAAAGAGCTAAGCTAAAGTTTCCTGCAACCTTACTAATCAAGACATTACTAATCCATTAATCCATCTATCATACTAATTAAAGCATCATTTAGTTCAAACATTAAGATTGATCTATATGCGAAAATCTGCAGCTGCTTTTAGCTATGTTAATGCTTTTGTCCATGTTTACAAATAACAGAATGTGGGTGTTGCATTTGGTGTGGGCGGTGGGGTGGTGGTGGGGGGTCAACTGTGTGGGTTTGGTTTCTTTAGCACCGGAGCACTCCACTAAAATAACAACGCTAATAATGAATGAAAGCTGGTAGGGTGCGATTAGCGTTATGCTATGACCTCAGCATGAGCCCCATGCCCAGTTACCGAAACCCCCATAAAAAATAAATAGCCCTCCGTGTCCTCCCTCTGCAGGCCATGCATTTTTCATCGGACTGGATCGCCATGGGGACACAGCCTGCCGGTCTGGTCATAAAACTAGAAATTAAATCAATAACAGTAATAAAGTCGAAGGTGTGTCTTCATGTCTGCACTAAACACTCTGCTTTCAGACAGATACCGGTAAAGTGAACACATGAAATGATCGATACAGCCCGAGAGAGAGAGGGAGCGATACGGCTAAAGTATCCCAGTACTATGATACGCAATACCATAATTCATCTTTCTGTGGTTTAACAGATTGTAGCAGATGCTATCATGATAATAACATTTATGCAATACAAGCCTTATTTTACCCTGTTAACAGCACATATTCATACTGCAACTACTATTATTGTTATTATTATTTTACTGAAGACAATATTTTTACTGCTGTTGCATATTGTGGCTAGCATTGCTGATAACAATTTAGCATTTCAGTTGTGGCTAGTGAAATTGTGGTCAGAATGTGGAAACACTGGTAAAAACACTGCTAGCGTCTCTTAGCTCAGGTTTGTTAGCTCTGACCACAAACCACAGAGAGATTAACAAAGCCTAATTTACAGCCTCCATCATACAGTAAATCCTCCTGTGCGCTGGTGCTAATGCTACATGATCATTTACTGCTTACACAGTTTAATACCAGCAGAACAAACAATCACCTCCATCTGTTCAGCGTATTCAGCAGAATAAACACACACACACACACACACACACACACACACACAGAGAGAGGGCAAAAACACACCAACACAACAACTGATATTACTACTACAGGTTACAGCTTCCAGTCTGCTGTTTGTTTTACAGTGCTGCACAATAAGCTTTGTTTACAAAAACACCACACGCATTCACATCTAATAATGAAGCACCCTCTAACTGGGTTGCCAGGTGTCTCTAAATGTATTCCATCAATTGAAGTTGATAAAGTGCTGCTCTAGTCCTGTCGTTACACACAACCCCCACATGTTGTGCCCCTAGTCGTGATTATTTGGCAGATCTGGGCTGCACTCAGACAAAAGAAGAAAAAAAAAACATTTAAAAAATGTTTAAAAAGTTTATTTAAACTGAAACAGTGGCGGGTCGAACACTCTGTCGTGTTATGCAAGTGTTAATGCAGTTGCAGCAGCTGAGAAGGCCAATCTTGGTGTCATTTTCGAAAAAAGTCAAACACGACTTGTAATCTTTGCAGTTGTTACGTACACCGAGCTGCAGCGGCTGCATTTGTAGAGGACTGTATGTGGTTTCTTGTTTGTGTGCTTGTGTATTAAACCTCTGTTCGTTTTTAGCATGTTTGACTCTTTGCTAGTTTTGAGCCTCATTTTTATATGACCCTTTTTGGCTTTGTTCACCTGATCGTTAATAATCTACAGTATAATACACACTGTGGAAGGCAGGCAGTTTGATGCCATTTGAATTCATACTCCCTTATTCTCCTGGTTATCACTAGCTAGGGAGTTAGGGAAGGTCTGTATGTCCACTTTGGCTTGGGTAAGGTATGGTAGTCTCTTTTAAGATACACATTCAAAAAAAGATGGTTCTTCAAGTGTACTTTAGCAACATCAGTGGTTCTATTTAGAACCATCTGCATATTTAAATGGTTCTTTGCATGGTGAAATGGTTTTTCAGATGGATGGTTTTAAATAGAACCATTGCCTATACCGAAGAACCCTTGAAGAACCATATTTTGTGTGGGTACAGCTGTCTCACCTCTCTTTATACTTTCAGTCCGACTCTAATCCTGGCCATAACACACTATAAATAGCACATCAAATTGGCTCCCCATCATCTGGAACACTAGTAAGACGCAGCCTGCAGACGCAGTCACTCTGCATTAGGTGTGGTTTCACGGTTACAGCTGCTTTCAAAGGGTTAATAATGCATAGGTTTACACCCAAGTTTGTGTGTAACGTCTTTACGAAGCCTTCAGTTAGCTCCAAATGATCTTTTCATCGAATTCACTAAATAAAGTCATATAACTGATATCCAAAGAAAAGCATGTATCGCCAAAATAGCAGGTTTACAGGAGAGGGCAAAAACCTAGTTTAATCTGAATGTAAGTCAATGGAACCAGACTTCTTTCCAAGCAATTTTGGGCCATTTCTGTTCCCATTTCCATTCATCATGAAATTTCCACACAGTGTAAACAGCAGCTGTTCAAATGACGCATGAGAGTAAAAATCGACAAAAATGGAAATGCACGTTTTCCTTTGGACAGCAAAGAGATCTTAACTATTAGCAACTAAGCAATACATACATCGCTTTAACATGAAAACTTGATCAGAAACCACGTGCCATGGGAATGAGGCTGCAGCATGTACTGACCCTTCTTCAAAGGAAAAATTGTCCAGTATAGAAAAGAACGATGTGTACAGGTGGATCTGAATATAACTTAATATCTGTCTCCACCATCTGTTTATTCTTTAATGTTTTTACGAAAACCAAATTATGCTTATGCTACAACGAACCGGTTTCAGGATAAGCAACCCAACAGCAGCATCAGTTTAGAATTCAGCAGTTTTGAGTAAGGAGTCTCTGCAGATCGATTGTGGGCGTTTTTCAACCACTTAGGCACTTTGCCAATAACCCTAACCCTAGCACTAACCTTAACCATGACTGGATGGCTGAAAAACTCTCACACCGTTATGATGAGAGTGTTGAAATACGCCCACATGCACTGTTCTGCGTAGACCTCTCCTAGGCCGAGTCTCACTGAGCTGAAGTTGTGGGTGTTAGCTTCATGTTCAGAGTTCAAATCAGAGTGATCATTTGAGCTGTAAGTAAAATCGCAGCTTTGAGCATTTAGTGTTTTTAGCTTAGGCTATGTCCACACTGCAAGCCTTTTGGCTCAGATTCAAACTTTCTAATTTGATGGTTCACGATCTGAGCACTCTTATTGGGTCGTACAGCCTCAAATCAGATATGTATCCAGTGTAGGACCACATACGAAAGTGGCTCAGATCTGGGCAAAAATGCTCACATTTATGTGTTCACACTGATCTGAGGAATTCAGATCTGTTCACATTAAAGCAAAAAAACTGGATTTGTGCCACTCTGGCCTGGTAATGTGAACGTAGATTTGGGTGTTTAAATTTCATGTATTTATTTGTTTTCTAAGTGTAAATAAGTGAACGCATCCTCTACATAGAACGCACTTCTGCACATCTTGAACGCACAATCACTGTTTACTTCCTGAAGTGAACACTCAAACACAAATCGTGGACTTTGAAAAAGTTTAATATTGTATGTCTTCCTTTTATCTTAAACTCAGCAAATAAATACACTGTGGACTCACACTGTAGAGGATGTGTGAACTCATCTTCCCTTACAAAATCAACAAAACATGTCCAAAACGTTCGACCAGAGGGTGCTCAAACGCCTGCCTACAACTCTCATAACAAAAAACTCTCTTCTTAGAACTTCAACCAGAAATTTTAGAATCCTCTTTAGGCCTGTTCATTTGTTCTGAACACATCGATCATTTCTTCAATTTGGCCTACAGTTTACAGTTTGTTGTTATCTATTTGTACATACATACATCTGTGAAGACTTGGGCCCTTATTAAAACTCACATTATAAGAGAACAACCCAAAAGTATAAGGGTTCAAAGCTACAAGTTCATGCTTACCTGTGCAGGTAAAACTCTGAAGTAGAAGTAACACACTCAGACTTATGATCAAGCAGAAGCTGGTTCCTGTTCCACTCCCTGAAACGGCTCTACGCTGCATATATTCAAAACTGTCCAATCAGAATAAAGAGAAAGTGACCTCTGAACTGTGTTTAAATCTGAATTTGAGTTTACAGTTTCCTCGGTGATCAGCACTACTGTAACGGCTCCAACACAACAGGTTAATAATAAACTCGGTTTATTACAGACAGCAACGAATGACATCATACTGCACAGTTTTGAAGGCCTTCTAGGTGTTAAGAGGAGGCCTAATGATTTCTGTCAATCAGAAAAACAGATCTATCGCTTTTATTTCATTTTCATTTAATATAATTGGGTCATAAACAATGGTTTACTTTTTGAAAACAGAATCTGTCTATAGTGTTAGGATAGTTTTCTCTGTGGTATGTAGGTAAACACAGCCAAGCGAGCTTTCCCTTTGGTTAGGATTTCAGGAGCAGGACTGACAGCCTTACGCATTAGAATAACTACCAACATAATTAGGAAGTGAGAGAGGAATCAAGCAATCAGACTTTGATTTATGATGAACTGAACCAGAAAAAGCTCACTCTAGTCCTTCTAGAAGTTCTAGCTATGCCACTAACCTTAAATATCAGTTATAGTCATAGAGTCATAATCTAACTCAACCAATAATCAGCACTATTGTAGACATATTCTCTCTTTGTTTTATATGTATGGGTCGAACTGAAGGCACTTTCACATGGTACATGTTAGATGCTGGAAACATACATGAATCTAAACTGCACTGTAGCTGCATAATGTAAAACGTCCTGCAACTCCCTTGAAACTCGTCTGCATTTACACAGTGAAGTTCTCACGCACTGTTAGCTGCTTGTAAACTGCATAGCGTAAAGCATCCTGCAACTTACTTGAAACTTGAGTTGCACTTGAGTTGCATAATATAATGTGTCCTGCAACACAGTTGAAACTCAGCTGCAACAGTTGCAGATGGCTCAACTTCATGAAAACAAGTTTCATGGAACTTTTTAGTTTAGAAACAATAGAATTAGCAGAATGTGAAGACATAACATTTTTGACTGTCAAAGACGTCTACGTATTGCATTGTGACTCGTAATACCATTACTTTGCATCTGAAGAGGCAGACAGACAGACAGAGAGATAGATAGATAGATTTAAAAAAATCTGTTACAGCTAGAATGCATACAGAGATGACAAAATGCATCAATTATGTAATCGAAGCAAGAACTACATGATGTAATAAAAATAATAAAATCAAAAGTATTAATACTAATTAGCTGCTAATGTGGCTAACCAAAGCATTAACTGAATGTATTGGGTGTATTTATAGTATTTAAATTGTTTCATGTATCTGTCAAGTTGCACAAAAACTATGTTGCAGTCAACTAACAACATGCTAACTAGTTTCACCGTGTAAAGCCAGCTTTACAATCACAGTTCACTACCGACACCAAGGGGACACATCTCCGACCTTGCTTCAGTTTGATTATGCTTCTTTAGGAAATGATTTATAGCATCACAAAATCATCACGATGCAAAACCAAAATTATGTTTAAAATTATACTTAATACTCTATACCATTTGGCAGCCTGTTTTGAATTGCACAGATAACTTGAACTCTGTGGACTAGTATGTGAGCTAATACCCATATAGAAACTTTTATGACTTGTATTTACTTGTAACCTTGTATTTAGTATTTCATTTTATGCATATCTGTATGTGTATTTTTATTTGTTTGTATCTATTCCCTTAATTGTTTGGTGATTTTTTTTTTGTTTTTTGTTTTTTTACCTGGTGCATGATGGTGAGGGTGGTTTGGGG
>CM067489.1:4675270-4698627 GCA_034552555.1 Semaprochilodus insignis
TTTCCTTTTGTTTGCTGCATCACAGAAATACCAATAAAAAGACCTTGTTTAAAAAAAATATATACTTAATACACCAATGTGCCTGAAGCAACATTGGTGAACTATAGACGACCACACACCAGATTTTTTTAGTTTTGTTGTTTTGTTTATATTTTAAAATTTAAATTTTGTTTTGACTGAAAAAACTTTTTTTTAAAATTTGGTGTGATTACACTCTGCGCTGTAAATGTTTTCATGCTCTTCTTTGCCGTATAAACGATCCCCCTCATAATCCTACAGGAATTCACTGCGCTGCCGAGCGCTGCGTTACTGGCGGCTGTTAAGACGCTGAGACTTCATTATGCACTAAATCATTTCATTTATTAGAATAAAACAGCTGATATGACACATTTCTCTAGAAACATCAGGCTCAGTCCAGCGTCCACCGCAGAATTACTGCAGTGATATTAATGAGCTTTTATAGCTGTGCATGGATAATGAATATGGATATGTTTATGAACACAGAGATGCTTCTGAAAAAAATGACACCCCATTCAATCTCTCTCCCGCTCGCTTCCCCCCCCCCCCGTATTAAGCACTAATAGAATCACAGTTGAGTGATTAAAGAGCAGCATGGAGGAGACAGGAGCCATCTAGCACAGAGAGAGCGAGCGAGCGCTTAAGAGAGAGAGAGAGAGAGAACTTCGCACTTGCAGTGTTTAATATTCAGCGTTTCATCTTAACCGCTCACATAGAGTCAAAACTATATCTTATTTATCTTAGTTTATCATTAAAGGGCCCATATCCTACAATTGTCATGCATTTACACTTCATTTATTCATGACCATCTTCTTCTAACCTCTCCTCATCCTTCACAATTAAACAGGCTCTTTTGTTCCTGTGCCTTTAAGAATGATATATGCAAATAACCTCTGTTGTGAAGCCGTCTGGGCCTCTGTAGTCTGAATGGGAGGGACGCAACTGATGTAAACTGACTAGGCTAAACTGCTGTAGGCTGAATGGGTGGGGCTAAACTGCTGCAGGCTGAATGGGTGGAGCTAAACTGCTGTAGACTGATTAAGTGACGATAAATTGCTGTTGGCTGAAATGGTGGAGCCAAAATGCCTCAGGCTGAATGGGTGGTGCTAAACTGCAGCAGGCTGAATAGATGGGACTAAACTGCTATAGGCTAAAAGGGCGGGGCTAAACTACTGTAGACTTATTAAGTGGGGTTAAGCTGCTGTAGACTTATTAAGTGGGGTTAAGCTGCTGTAGACTGAAAGGGTGGGGTTAAACTGCTGTAGGCTGAATGGGTGGGGCTAAACTCCTGTAGACTGATTAAGTGGGGTTAAGCTGCTGTAGACTGAAATGGTGGGGTTAAAACGCTGTAGGCTGAATGGGTGGGGCTACACTCCTGTAGACAGATTAAGTGGGGTTAAGATGCTGTAGACTGAAAGGGGGGGGTTAAACTGCTGTAGACTGAAAGGGTGGGGTTAAACTGTGCTGTAGGCTGAATGGGTGGGGCTAAACTCCTGTAGACTGATTAAGTGGGGCTAAGCTGCTGTGGACTGAAAGGGTGGGCTTGAGCTGCTGTAGACTGAAAGGATGGGGTTAAACTGCTGTAGGCTGAATGGGTGGGGTCAAACTGCTGTAGGCTGAATGCGCCCTACCTGATGTTATGCGCATCATTACCATAAACTACTGTACATAACACCAAATGACTCATTTACATTCACATTAACAAACCCAGCCTGTTTATTTGATAACTAGAGGATGGAAAATGATTGTGTACAAATGACTCCTAAAACCAAACAAACAAAAAAGTGGAACCTATCAGAATGTAGAATGCTGGGCCTGTAAGCAATCTCTAATAGACTTGAATATGTGGTTTCTGACACCACATGTCACACTGTTATATATAAACATGAACCAGCAGAGCTAAAAAGCTAGGAGCACCTGTGTTTCTCCACACCGCTGACTGTGTTAGTACTGAGAGGTGTTAATTAGTGCTAATTGGAGGGTGGTGGATTTGCCTGTTTGCTGTTTGACTGGGATCCAGACCGAGACTGTGGCTCTACATTAACCCGCTTTATTCCTGCATGTGTTATAATATAATCAGCACAGCCTGAGTGCAGGAACTCTTTCGGAGAGGGGAACGAGGGAGCGAGAGGGGAGGGAACATCTGTCAGAGGAGTGTTACCGTAGCAACCACGCTGCCGGCAACAAAAGTCTCCACAGCAGGTACCGTGAGGGAGGGAGGGAGGGAGGGGAGAAAAAGAAATTTTTAACAAGACAGAGCGAGACATGAAGAGAGAGAGAGAGGTTGAGAGAGAGAGGTTGAGAGAGGAGAGAGAGAGAAGAAAGAGAGAGGATAAAGATAGTGAAAAAGCAAATAAGAGAGCAGATACAGGAAGTGTAAAGGGAGAAAGAAGGCGTGAAAGACAGTGAGCGAGAGAACAAGAGGTAGAGAGAAAGAGAGAGAGAAAAAAGTTGATAGAGTGAGGTACTACTTGAAAGGCAGGATGGTGAAATGAATGAAGGAAGAAAGTTTGGGATTGTGCTGTAGGTTCTCTCTGTGGAACTCAATGAAGGAGAACAGAGACAATAGACGTAAACCTCTCTAGCTCTCTCTCTCTCTCTTTCTCTCTTTCTCTCTTTCTCTTTCTCTCTCTCTTTCTCTCTCTCTCTCTTTCCCTGTCTCTCAAAGGATTACCACCAGGAGATTACTACAAACCTAAACACATTGTTTAAACCTGCCAATCTCATTCAGACACATTGCAACAGATGTTCCTAGAGAGAGAGAGAGAGAGAGAGAGAGAGAGAGCGGAAGCGAGAGAGAGAGAGTCAAAGAGTCAGTACTCTTTCAGGAGAACTAATCTAAAGCTACTTTTCCTACCCCTCTACATATACAGCCTTACCCTCGTTCTGCGGCGCCCCCTAGTGGCCATTCTGCCTACAGAATAAAAATGAGTCAATATTTTTTATTAATATGATCAGATAAAATTTAGTTTCCACATAATTCTGTTATCCTATGAAGTAGGACACTGTGTATGAAATGCGGTTGAGCTGCTGGTGAGCAATGAGGGCCGAAAAGAAAGGGGGTGAGACCCGACTGCTGTGAAAAAACATCAGCCATGCCGATATACAAAAAAACGTAGGGCTGTATTATATATCGCATCAGCATCGCCATCGCGCTGTGTGCATGCACAATACTCTCATCACAGGACGTCCAATGTTAAGTAAGACAAATTAAATGAAACGGGTCATGCTACAACTTTTTTGCTGCTTCATACAAAAGAAAAACCTGCACGGTTCCTGGACACAGAGAGAGGAGTAGTCACAGTGCTCACCTGCTGTTGTGTTTGGTGCACTAAGACTGATTATAGAGCATCAAAGTTCCAGAAAAGCTCACACTCACTAGAGTGCCAAAAAGCCGTTTCTCAGCTTTATTACTATTATTCTTTTCACCACCCACCAACGTTAGAATGAATAATATAATAATAATAATATTTTTTCATATTGCAATATACACCCATCATCAAAAGAATAGTTGCACCCAGAGGGAGGTGTGGGATTGCAGGGCTATTGGGAAGGAAGATAAAGGTTACCAGGAACAATAAATGATGATCAGTTTAGACTGATATGATCAATATTTATTGAGCTACACATATAGAAGTAGTGTCTCTCAGTATGGCACTGGGCCGCCACGTCTGCTAACATAACATCTCGGTATGGAGTTGTAGAGGTTTCTGTCCTGTGATAATCCATCCGATGCAGCTTGAATATTCTCACACAGTTCCTGCGGTAGGGGTGGAGGTGGAATGACACCAGGCCTGCTGGTTGTGTGCCATGTGACAACAAACCGTCCATCTTGGCGCTGACCACGGTGCCTCCACACACTGATTTGTTGGTCATTTCCACCAAGACAAAAGTGTGACTCGTCACTGAAGATGACCCGCTGCCATTCTGAGTCACTTTATGACAGTCTGGCACGACACCATTGCAGTGTTTGGTGATGTTGGTTGACGTGGCGGTTGTCGTAATGGTCTGTGTGCACGTAGTGTCGTGCAGTCGTCTGCCAATGGTGCTGGCACTAACAGGATGACTCATGGAGGGCATCACTGCTCGCTGAATGTCCAGAATCATGGCAGTTGGGTCAGTCAGGTACAGCGATAAGGCCCGTCCTTGCTTACGTCACATGCATTGCCTAGCGTGAAACTTGTACAGCTGGCACAATGACAATACGTTTCTAAATGGTCACCTACAAAGACCCAGCTCACTTCTAACTTTCTAAATCCGAAATATCCATATATATACAGCAGTGAGTCAAATAATGATCACCTTCTTAACATGCTGTCCAACCTACCGAAGCCTGGACACTACCGGACCTTTGAAGGTACATTGCAGTATCCGGCACCAAGACCTTAGCAGTAGATCTTTTAAATCCCATTAGTGAGTAAGGTGGAGACACAGTGGATCAAACTTCTTGTTCCAGTATGTCCCACATTTTGAGGCCAGGGTAACACCTTGAACTCCTCATCAAGCTCCTTAAACATTCCTGAACAATGTGTGCAGTGTGGCGAGACACATTATCCTGCTGAAAGAGGCCACAGCCATCAAGAACAAAAAACCCGCTCCATGAAGGGGTGCACCTGGTCAGCAACAAGGTTTAGGTAGGTGACACATGCCAAACTGACATCCACAAGAACGCCCATACCAGAACACTGCCCAGAGGTTCAAGCTCCCTCCACCAGCTTGTCTTCTTCTAAGAGTGAATCCTGGCCCATCACTTCCCTATTTAAACACCACACATGTACCCCCCATGATGTAATGGGGACCGTATTCACTGGACCAGGACACCTTCTTCCATCGGTTCTGATGCTTATGTGTCCACCATGGGTCAATATGGGTATGTCTGTTGCTACACAGCCCTATCCCCAGCACAGTGTAATGCACTGTTTGTTGTGAGACAAATGTCTTATAACCATCATTAAACCTTCCTGTGACTTCTTCCACAGTGGCTCTTCTGTTGGTTCGGATCACAGAAGAAAGCCTTTGTAGGCGTCATGCATCAGAGAGCTTTAGAGAACCAACGCTCTGTTGCCGATTTGCGGTTTGTCCCTCATCGGCCCACTGTTATTAGGTAGTCACCACTGCTCACTGGGACATCCCACCTTGCTGCAAGATAATCAACTTTATTTGCTTTATCAGTGAGTAAGTAAGTATGAGTGAAAAGGTCCTGGTGATATTGCTCTGACAGTAGGGTGGCCACACGTCCAGTTTTAGGCCGGACAGTCCAGTTTTTCAACTCCCAGTCCTCCATCCGGCGCAGTACCCGGACGGACACCTATTAGTCCTCTTTTCGGGATGAACTATTTAAAATGTTCACTCACGAACAACATTATGTGTGCCATTGGCTCACGTCCATGTCAAAAGACATGCCTTGCACTTCATTGGTTTATCAGGGTCATGTGACATTGCTCGCCTACCGGCTAAGCGCAGGTCAGCCCAATGCTAGTCAATTAGTAAACTTCCGTCTGACTTACAAATGCCATCCATTCCACCCAATTATATGAGTAAAGCAGTCATGTATGTGATATGTAGGTTGGGTTATGATTTTAATTCTGTTCCAGTATCGTGCTCGACCTTTTGGGAGTAGGATGACCTCCTTTTTGGGGTTATGAAAGTGACCACCCTATCTGACAGTGACAAACTTGTTACACAAGCTCTTATTTCAGGTTCGTTTCTCATTAGCACCGACAGTTAGCACCAGTCGCTAGCCCAGTGTGTGCTAGCCCAGCTGTTCTACTGTCAGCTATGATAACACGAGCTCCATAAGCTACTAACCACCCCGCAGGGCCAAATCACCCAGCCTTAGCCAAATTACCCCGCTGTAGCCAAATCACTGCAGACAACCAGCCAAATTACCGCACTGCTGCCAAATGGCCAAAAACCAGCCTGCCAATTCACAACTCAGAGCCAAATCCTAACACAGCCAGCCAGAACACAAACCCTGATCAGCCTGCTCTGGCATTTTGAAGAGTGATGATAATGTCCTGATCCGAATAATAACCACTTAAATACAGACTGAGTCAGAAAGCTTTCATTAACAAATATATTTCATTATGCCCTACAGCAGCCATCTATCTAAAAATATAATAACAACACTGTAATGTATTAAAATGTGCTGATCATGTTGGTAATTTCAGAGCAGCTCCTGCACTGTACTAACTCTGTGCACTGGAGACTCTTCAATCATGTATTCTTCAATACATGAAATCGCTTTAGCTTTACTGGCCACATAGAATTGGAGTGGTGTGGTATGATTAAGGCAGTTGTGGTGTCTGAGGACAGCGGAGAGGGGCAGTATATCTATGGGGTGTGAGGATGGTGAAGCTGGGCGGTATAACTAAGATGGTGTTGGGGTGTGAGGATGGAGTGGGGCAGTATAACTAAGATGATGGTGGGGTGTGAGGATGGTGGAGTGGGGCGGTATAACTAAAGTGGTGGTGGGTTGTGAGGATGGTGGAGTGGTAGTGGAGTGGTGTGGTTCTACTTTGTAGAACATACCAAGATAAACACCCACCAGCCTAAATACATTTAATACATTATTACAATAATCCCTTCATAATAATCAACTTCATAATTCCAACATCGCAAGGGAGAATCAGCTCCATCTACCGAGCCCAAAAAGGAAGCTTCAGCACCACAGTGTAACCAAGACAAAGATTTAAGCCACAAATCATCAGACTCATCCTCTATTCCACTTCCCTCTGCCAGCCGTGTTACAGTGAGAGTAAACAGACGGGCAGATCACAGCACTTCCTGTGCTAATCCAGCCCCCGTGCATCCTGGGTGGTGACCCTGTGTGTGGTGAGGCTGGGACTGGCTCTCCGGCAGCCTGAGCCAGATTACAGCTGTAATTCTCAGTTTGTTTGCTTCTGATCTTTTAATCCTGCCAGCCGCCTTCCAGGCCAGCAGCATCACCACACAGCGCCAGAGACGACACATACCTCTGGCATCCACCAGACAGACACACAGCTAATGACATTACTGTAAAACTAAATCTTTGGTTACTTGGTTACACCATGTAAATGATTCAGTTATACCACAAAATGTGAATGATTTGGTTACGCTGCTAACTGTGAGTGATTTAATTATACAACTAAATGTCAAGGTTTTGGTTACACCATTTATGTGGTTACACCAACAACAGTGAATGCGCACACCAATAAATGTGAACAAACACTTACACCACAGAATTTTACTTATTCGGTTATACCACATTCGAGTGCTTCAGTTACAGCTCTGCTTACGCCACAAAAATTTGCATGCTTTGGTTACACCACTAAATGTGTACGCTTTGGTTATATGAGTAAATCAGATACGCCACGGTATAATCAAATCATTTAGGTTCAGCAGTGTAACTAAATCACACAACAAAAAAACTAACGCTTCAGTTACACTCTTTACTAATAAAATGTCAGTGCTTTGGTACCGCCAAAAATTATGGAAACAAAATGTCAATGCTCCACTTACACCAAAAGGTGAATGCGCCACTTACGCCACAAACTATGAATGCTCCTCTTATGCCACAAAACATGAATGCTGCACTTACACCAAAAAATATGAATACTCCGATTATGCCTCAAAATGTGAATGCTCCACTTACACCACAAAATGTGAATGCTCCTCTTACGCCACAAAATGTGAATACTCCTCTTACACCAAAATGTGAATACTCCTCTTATGCCTCAAAATGTGAATACTCCTCTTACACCACAAAATCTGAATGCTCCTCTTACGCCACAAAATGTGAATACTCCTCTTACACCAAAATGTGAATACTCCTTTTATGCCTCAAAATGTGAATACTCCTCTTACACCACAAAATGTGAATACTCCTCTTATGCCTCAAAATGTGAATACTCCTCTTACACCAAAATGTGAATACTCCTCTTATGCCTCAAAATGTGAATACTCCTCTTACACCACAAAATGTGAATGCTCCTCTTACGCCACAAAATGTGAATACTCCTCTTACACCAAAATGTGAATGCTCCTCTTATGCCACAAAATGTGAATACTCCTCTTACACCAAAATGTGAATACTCCTCTTACACCAAAATGTGAATGCTCCTCTTATGCCTCAAAATGTGAATACTCCTCTTACACCACAAAATGTGAATGCTCCACTTACACCACAAAATGTGAATACTCCACTTATGCCTCAAAATGTGAATGCTCCACTTACACCACAAAATATGAATACTCCTCTTATGCCTCAAAATGTGAATGCTCCTCGTACGCCATAAAATGTGAATGCTCCTCTTATGCCACAAAACATGAATGCTGCACTTACACCACAAACTATGAATGCTCCTCTTATGCCACAAAACATGAATGCTGCACTTACACCACAAAATATGAATACTCCGATTATGCCACAAAATGTGAATACTCCGATTATGCCACAAAATGTGAATACTCCACTTACACTACAACATGTGAATGCTCCACTTACACAATAGAACGCTAATGCTCCACTTACACAAAATGGGAATGCTTGAGTTACACCACTGAATGTGAACACTTAAGTCTAGATGCAGTGTGAATGCTTCACTCACAAAATGTTTAGGCTTCTGTTTGGTCTTCCAAATGATTTATATATTTGCCAGTATACATATTTAACATCTATCTAGTACATTTATGACCTTTTATCATTGTGTGCACAGTCTTGTTTTGCAGATAGACAACAAGACTGTGCACACATTTCAAATTTTGTTTTGTCATTTTTTGACAAATAAGATGCAGAATGGAAATCAAATGCAAATGTAATTCATTACATAACTAAGAATATACTATACACTACTGACTATACACTACAGACTTTTAAGGGTTAACCTACGCTTGTGTTCATCGCTCAACTAAACACCTGGTTTAAATCTGTGCACACCTGTGGGACAAAGAGAAACGTCTTTGTTTACTGTACAGGAAGCAGAGGAGTAGTGGAGCCTCTCCAGGAGATTTCCGTCATAACGCAGTCTAACAAATATGACAATGTCACCCCCTCCCAGCAGACCCAGCATGCCAGCCCCTGAAACACACGCGTTCGGGTCTCCAGGGTGTCGCCATTGTCATCATCAATGTTCCAAACATAGCAGACAAAACTCTAATTAAATGCCTAAGCGACAGCAGCTTCCCATCATACTTCAGCCTTCTGAATGAAACATCAATCTGCACGACACCGTGTGTGTATATACCATACTTTCTAGATAACAGCGAATCATACAGAGTCAGAAACCACATAATCAAGTCTATTAGAGATCACTGAACAACTCCACACAGCCTCTGATGGTTTAGGCATGCAGTTAGTACCATGCTAATTGGTGGGGTTTAAGCTTCCCTTACTAATTAGCTACACTAGCATTGTATCTCCAGTGCTAAAACTAAAGACACCAACCACGTCCTGGCTGATCGACTTGGCTCTGCTCTCCTAGGCACTTTCAGTCCGGCCTCATCGGTGTGCTAATTAAAACCACTGGCCACATTTTAATGATGCACTTAAAGAAGGTAAGAGGGTTCTTTGTGAGAGCGTTTGTGTCAGTACAGTGATGGAATGTCAACTCAAAGTAGGTGGGCTCCAATCTTCGGCTTCTGGAATGTTCTATTAAGCTCGACGGAGCTGTGTGTGGAGAGGAGTGTTGAGTTTTGAGTTGAGTCAAACAGGACATTAATACCATAAAAAGGAAAAACAATCTGAAAAACATCCACCAGTTATAAACAGCTCAAAACTGGCAGGCAAAATGTATAAAATGATCACAAGGTTTATGGTTTGGTACAGTTGGTACTGTTCTCTGACAATAGGTGCACATAACAGTTATACATATACACATAACGTAGCTGTAAAAGCCTTAACACAGTTACAATGTTAATGTGCCAATGTTAATACACACCATCAAAAAAAATAGTGAGACATGCGAATGATTCAAGTTTCACGCTCGGCCACGCATCGCGTGTGATATAACCTAAGATGGGCCTTGCACGCTGTACCTGACTAACCCAACAGTCACTATACTATACAGACATTTAGCGAGCAGTGTTGTCTTCCATAAGTCATCCTGTTAGTGCCAGCACCATTGGCAGAAGGCTGCACGATGCAGGACTACATGCATGCAGACCGTTACAACGACTGGCTGTAACACCACGTCATCGTCGCCAAAGACTGCAATGGTGTCGTGACAGACTGTCATGGAGTGAGTCAGAAAGGCAGCCGGTCATTTTTAGTGATGAGTCCCGCTTTCGTCTTGGTGGAGACGAACAACTTGGTGTTTGGAGGCACCATGGTCAGTGCCAAGATGAGTGGTTTGTTGTCACACTGAGACATACTCAGAGACACTACTTCTGTATGTGTAGCTCAATAAATATTGCCCATATCAGTCTAAATTTATCATTTTATTGCTCCTGGTAACCTTTATCTTCCTTCCCAATAGCACTGAGCCCCACACTTCCCTCTGGGTGCAACTAAATGTAACAATGTTAGCAAATAACAATATTAATGTACTAATGTAAATGTTCTGATGCAATATTAATGTAGCACTGTAAATGTAAACTAACTGTTAGTCTATTAAACTGTCACAATGTTGATGTAACCAAGTTAGTCTAAGGATGTGAAAAACATGGTGATGCAGCAATGCTAATATAAATGTAATAACATTAATGTTCTAATGTATATATAACAGTGTTAGTGTAAGAAGAAAAATATAATAATGTAAATGAAACAAGGTTAAGGTAAATCTAACAACGTCTCTGCAATGATTAAAATGCAACAACGTTCATATTCATTTTCACAGTTTAAGCCACTGTAGGGTTGAGGAGTGTTGGAGGAGACCTCCGCTATAAGTAAATCTGTGTGTGTGTGGGTGTGTGTGTGTGTGTGTGTGTGTGTGTGTGGTGCAGGTTTAATGTAAATAGAAGCACACTACTACAGAATCGCCTTATAAGGCCCAGAGAGAGAGAGCAGAGAATAACACACACAGTCACACTCAGTGGGGTTTAGGTTTGAATCACAGTCAACCTTACAACACAGCCCATCTCATCTCTCTACAGGAGACACACAGCATGGGTGGCACACGCATACACACACACACACACGCGTACACACACACACACCAGTAACTCTGCCAAAGTGTGTTTATTTAAACTCAGACCTTCCAAACACACTAAACTAGTGAGGCAGAGTGTGTGTGTGTGTGTGTGTGTGTGTGTGGTAAGAGCAAAGGCAGACATTCTAAAACACAAAGGTACATCATTTAAACTGCACTGCAGCATTGTAGCCACAAGCTAACATTCTACTTATAATACAGTGTAACATTTACTGCATTAAAC
Organism: Semaprochilodus insignis; assembly: GCA_034552555.1. Lineage (NCBI taxonomy): Eukaryota > Metazoa > Chordata > Actinopteri > Characiformes > Prochilodontidae > Semaprochilodus > Semaprochilodus insignis. The sequence goes on from CM067489.1 coordinate 4,686,638, forward strand.
ACAGTGTGATACAATTCAGTACAACGCAATGTCGTACTGTTACATTCTTAGTGTGTTAAGTGCCACCCTCCAACATCTACGTTCCCTGAGGTGAACCACCTGCCCCTCTGATACAGCTGAACCCCGTCCCACCCCACCACCACCACCACCTGCCTCTAGGGAATGGTGTTAGCAGCTCATAATTAAGGAGAGAGAGATAGCCGCACATGGCAGCTGGTCAGTGAGCTCAGAATCAGAATCAGAATTATTTACGTTACACAGCACATTTACTACGCACACAGAGAAAGAGAGAAATGTACATTTGCATTTACGGCATTTAGCTGACGCTCTTATCCAGAGCGACTTACAAGGTTAATCATATTACAGGTAGGCCAATGTAGTGTTAGAAGTCTTGCCCAAGGACTCTTATTGGTGTAGCACATCATAGTCACCCAGACCAGGAATCAAACCCCAATCTCCCACATGGTGTGGAAGCTCAGTGACCAGTGGTGTTATTGCGCCACACCAACCAATAATGTATGTATGTGTGTGTGTGTGTGTACATATATCTTTAGATACCTCCAGTGGTGCTTGAATATTTGTGAATCCTTTGGAATTACCTGAAACATGAGTTGTTGGAAAGGGTTACAAAGCCATCTCTAAAGAGTTTGGATTCTGTCAATCCACAGTCAGACAGACTGTGTACAACTAGTATGCACTGCTATCCTCCCCAGGAGTGGCTGACCAAAAAAGATCACCCCAACACCAAGGCGTGTAATCATCTGTAGGGTCGCAATAGAACCCAGGGCAACCTCTAAGTCACTAAGGGCCTCTCTCACAGTGGTTAATGTTAATGCTCATGAGCCCACTATCAAGAGAATCCTGAAAAGCAATGGAGTGCATGGCAGGGTTGTAATGAGAAAGCTGTTTCTATCCAAAAAGAACATTATTGCATGTCTAAAGTTTGATAAAGACCACATGAACAAGCTACGAGGCTACTGGAAAGCTGTTTTATGGACCTACAAGAAGCTTATCTCATTTCTGTAACATGGTGGTGGTAGTAACATGGTTTAGGCCTGTTTTGCTGCATCTGGGTCAGGACAGCTTCCTATCATTGATGGAACAAATAATTCTGAATATAAACAAATTCTACAGGACATTAGTCATGAAGCAAGACGACAACCCTAAGCAAGTCGTTCTACCAAAGAATAAAGTTCATGTTTTATAATGGCTTTATAAGTTATAAACAAGGCCGTAATCCAACAGAGATGTTGTGAAAGGCCCTGAAGCACCCAGAAGAAATCAAACGACAGGAACGAAACTTATTGGGTAGGTTTGATGTTGTGAGACATGAGAATGATTCAAGTTTCACGCTCGGCCGTGCAAGTAACGTAAGCAAGAATGGACCTTATTGCTGTACCTGACTGACCCAACAGCTACAATTACGAACATTCAGAGAGCAGTGATGCCTCCATGAGTCATCCCGCACGATGCAGGACTACATGCAAGCGGACCACAACAACGACTACCCTTAACACCACGTCAATGTCGTGGTGTCGTGCCAGACTGTCATGAAGTGACTAAGAATGGCAGCGGGTCATCTTCAGTGACGAATCCCGCTTTTGTCCTGGTGGAGCCGATTAACGAAGCCGTGTGTGGAGGCACCGTGGTCAGCGCCAAAATGGACAGTTTGATGTCACGCATCACACGTCCAGAAGGCCTGGTGTCACTCCACCTCCACCCCTAACGCACAATCTGCAGGAACTGTGTGAGAATATTCAAGATGCATGGGATGGATTATCACAGAACACCATTAGGAACCTCTACAACTCCATGCTGAGACGTCTGGCATGTTGAATTAGCAAACATGATGGCCTGACACCATACTGAGAGACACTACTTCTGTATGTGAAGATCAATAAATATTGCTCATATCAGTCTAAAGTTATCATCTTTTATTGTTCCTGGTAGCCTTTATCTTCCTTCCCAATAGCACTGCAATCCCACACCTCCTTCTGGGTGCAACTACAGTGTGCAAAAAAGTCCCGGACAAATAGCGTATTTCGGTATCAGCTCTATGAAGAGTTTCATGGTTCTAGATTGAAAGCTACAGGACAAGCAGCACTGCAGATTTTTGACAGTTCAAAAAAAATAAAAAGTAAATGTATGAATTGAGCAGTATGTAGGCTCAATTCAACTTTTTAAAAACAACTCAAGTACTCACTACAGATTTCTTAGTGTTACCCTAGCATGTCCCTTTAAGTGGTCAACGCCATTAAAGCGCTGCTGAGCTGAGCTGAGAGAGTGTGAGGGCTTTACCGTAGAAGGAGAGATAAATGAACAGAGGGTCAGTCTGGTGTTGGTGGGTGGGGGGGCAGTCCCCCATTCTTTCCTCCTTTTCTCAGCCTCTCCTCCACCACTCCGCCATTCAGATCAGCTGAGTCTGAGGGCAGACGGCTGTGTCTCATTTCCATTCTGTAAAAGGTGCTCATACGTGATGCGTGACCATTTTAGCCAAGTTAAAGCTTTATGTTAATCAGGACACAATAAAACCCCGCGTTCATTCTGAAAACATCCCGTCCCGTATCAGAGATAACACCTCCGCATTGTCTACCAGAGCACAGCAAACCCGCTCACCTCGCCTTCTAAAGGCCAGACACACACACAAGCCATTCAGTCAGTCACCATTCACTCGCAGCCTCGCTCTTATCTCGGCCCACCGAGTCCCCCCCCGAGAGTTTAAAGGGCCGTCGTCCCAGATTCAATCTGTACCAACAGATCGGCCGCACACTCAGGGCTTTATTTTTGCATCTGACTGGACCAGAACAAAGCTTCTGCTCTGCATGCGCTCCTGAGAATCAGAATATGTCGTCCCTTAAAGCGATAGTTCAAGATGAAATTTGCATGTTTCTCCCCACCTAATTCCAAATATAGACAATCAAACGCGACAAATTGGGGCTTCTGTTTTAGCACTGGAGCTTAAGGCTAAAGAAATCTGTACAAATTGGTGTAAATTGGCAAAAGCACTCTGCACAGCTAAACAATAGGTCTGTATCTGTGCTGCTCGGATAACAAGCAACATTAAAGTGAGAGTTCAGCAAAAAAAACTAACTGAACCCGTAAACTTTACCTAAATGTAGTCGACCAGCCAAGGCGTGATTGGTGTCTGAAGCTATTGAAGCTCATACCCCACCAATTAGCATGGTGCATGTCTAAATCATCAAACACTTAAATCAAACCAGGTCAGTTTTCCAATTTGTGATTGATAAAGCCTACAGACAAACTGGATAATAAGTAAATACATATATGAGACATGAAATGTTCAACTAGCATTTTGTTCGAGTCTACAGAATTTATATTTGGCTTTTTTTGTTTTTGGTTTGTTTTCTTTATGTGTTTCATTATTTTGCTGCCAGTTATAGAAACCAATAGGCTCTACATTACGGGAGCAAGAGGTGCAGGGTCATCACTTTAATGAGCCTCCACACATGACCCAGAGAATGAATTATCCACAGGAAATCCTACAGAGATTGAAAAGAGATACGGAAATGTCAATTACAGTGATGAGGTGATAAGAAGATGCTGGAGATAGGGACGTCAAACTGACCTTTTAGATTAGAGGTGAAGAGGCACTATTCAAAAAGCATTAGAGACAAAACATGACATCAGCAGTGCATATACAGCAATAAAGAGACGAGTATTAACGGGCCAAAATCCTACATTTTCCTATTTTAATATCCAAGCAAAGCTGAAATGAAATAACAAGATATACATATGACAAAACCCAGCTTAGAAAACGCTGACCAGATCTATCTGAGAACTATGTGTGCATGACTAATGAGCAGCTTGATTGACAGCTCACTAAACACGCACAGGAACAGACCATCAGTTGTGCTGACGGACGGACGAAGCAATGCACAAAGGAACGGACGAACAGACATTCAGACTGGCGAACGAACAAATGGACGCACGAAGCAACCTGTGACAGAACAGACGTGCGGACAAACGGATGGATGGAGGAACAAACAGTCGGACAAAGCAACATACAAATGAAGGAATGGACGGATTAACAATGGTGGTGTATGGACAAACCAATGAATGGGCAAAAGGCAGCTACAGACAGTTGGTCTAGCTTGCCAGCACTTAGTTATGATGGGTTAGCTTTAGCTTGCCAAGTTTCTCTGGCTCTGAAACTGTTTTGTGTGGGCGGGGCAGGAGACGTCAGCCATGTGATTGGTTAAGAAATGCTTACGGACCATTACCCAAAAGTAGGAGCGCACAGTTTACACGGAGAGGAAGAAATTTATTAGACTTTGAGAAGGAACTTACAGGACATGCTCATCATCAAAAAGAATAGTCGCACAAACAGTTGCACCCAGACGGAATCAACTGACAGGAATAAAACTTGGTGGGTAGGTTTGACATGCAAATGATTTAAGCATGACTGTTTCTGAGATGTAAGCAAGGACGGGCCTTATCACTGTACCTGACTGACTCAACAGCCACGATTGTGGACGTTCAGCAAGCAGTGATGCCCTCCAGGAGTCATCCTGGTAGTGCCAGCACCATTGGCAGACGGCTGCATGACATAGGACTACATGCACACAGGCCGTTATGACGACTGCCCTTAACACCACTTCAGCGTCACCAAAGACTGCAATGGTGTTGTGCCAGACTCTCATGGAGTGACTCAGAATGGCAGCAGGGCATCTTCAGTGACGAGTCCCGCTTTTGTCTTGGTGGAGACGACCAATGAATCAGTGTGTGGTGGCAGCGTGGTCAGCTCCAAGATGAACGGTTTGTTGTCACACGTCCAGAAGGCCTGGTGTCACTCCACCTACATCCCTACTGCAAAATCTGCTGGAACTGTGTGAGAATATTCAAGCTGCATGGGATGGATTATCACAGGACACCATTAGGAACCTCTACAACTCCATGCCGAGACATTTGGCATATTGCATTAGCAAACATGGCAGCCCGACACCATACTGAGAGACACTACTTCTGTAGGTGTAGCTCAAAAAAAAAAAAATATAGTTAGTGTGTAGCATTATGGACCATGATTAGGTTTCACATGAGCCTTTCCCTACCTCCTCACAACAAGGCTGCATTTTATTGTATATGGTAAAGGTCAGGAACTGCCATGCTGATGACGTGACTGTTAGAGATTACTGAACAACTCCACATATTTTGAGATGGGAATCTGTTGATTTAGGCACGCATTTAGAATCATGCTAGTTGGTGGAATATAAGCTTCCATTACTTGTTAGCCTTGTGCTAAAAGAAAAGAAGGAAACATTAGACACTAAACATGTCTTGACAGATCATCTACATTTGGAGCAAGCCGAACGGGGGGTAGGAAGGTGTTGATAAGTGTGTGATTAGCCATTAGCCGTTAGCGTGTAATGAAAGATTTCTCCCTTGAGTCAGTCACAGGACGGCTGTCATAAAACCGTGGTGGGGCTCGGTCCTCCATTAAAAAACCATAAAGCTGCTGAGGGACATGGGGGGTGAGTGAGTATGTGGTGTGGCTCCTGTGTAGCCGTATCTTCGGGTCATTAGCGCTTTAATGTGACACTCATATGGCCTAAATGTGAGCGCGAGAGTGTTTGTGTATAACCTCTGCCAAGGACAACACACACATGCAGCCGCTGGATTCATTTCTCACACACAAACTATTGAAATGCCTGCACACTAAATACCTACACTTAGAACGAGTTATACTTTCAACCTAATGAGAAACTGTAGAACAGACTCAGTTTATACCTCAATACCTACATTTAGAGCGAGTTATACATTCAACCTAATGAGAAACTGTAGAACTGACTCAGTTTATACCACAATACCTACATTTAGAGAGAGTTATACATTCAACCTAATGAGAAACTGCAGAACAGACTCAGTTTATACCACAATACCTACATTTAGAGAGAGTTATACACTCAACCTAATGAGAAACTGTAGAACAGACTCAGTTTATACCACAATACCTACATTTAGAGAGAGTTATACATTCAACCTAAAGAGAAACTGTAGAACAGACTCAGGTTATACCACAATACCTACATTTAGAGAGAGTTATACACTCAACCTAATGAGAAACTGTAGAACAGACTCAGTTTATACCACAATACCTACATTTAGAGAGAGTTATACACTCAACCTAATGAGAAACTGCAGAACAGACTCATTATATCTCAATACCTACATTTAGAGTGAGTTATACATTCAACCTAATGAGAAACTGTAGAACAGACTCAGTTTATATCTCAACAACTACATTTAGAGCCAGTTATACATTCAAGCTAATGAAAGACTGCAGAACACGACTATATCACCTGTCTGTATACAGCATTACACATTTCTGTAATTTATATTACTATACATCTTATTCTACTGATAGTTTTGTTATGTTTTGTGTGTTTATTATATTGTCTACCACTTGTGCCATCAGAAACTCTTTCTGTCTGAGACTGTTCTTTGCTAACAAAATGATTCTGATTCTGAAGCTTTAGAGAGAACATGTGCCTGTTATTCCTGATCCAGGGGGTAATTAACTCAGTCAGCTTAAACAGCATTGGCAAAAGGAGATAAGGAGGCAGAGAAAATGGCCCTGTTGTTCTATTCTGAATACTGAGGACACACACAAATGGATTGCTTTCAAACCAGTAAAACACTGATACTGCCATAAGGCAAGCTGTTTTATTGCATACAGTAGCTTATGGAAAATCCAACCGAGGCAGAAGGCTCAGTTCTCTTTATTACAACCATAGGTGTGAAATGCACTGATGAATCAATCTTAAAGTATATTAGAATAGATTACACAATTAAAAAAATATTCAATACAGTATGTGCTTATTTCTTGGACCAAATTAAATTTTCAGTATATTAAAAATGTTAGTGTATTTTTTATTGTCTATAGAGAAGAATAACACTGTGTAGTTACACAGTGTTATACTATACACAGTATATATAGTTCCTCCAGTTACATTTCTGTACACAGTGTAGTGCAGATATGAAAGTACAAATTTATGTTTTTTTTCCTGTGTGTGGTCCGGTAGCATCAATCACAGGAGACAATCTGTGAATTTCAATTAAAACTAAATCCTGAAATTAAGATAAAATGAATATCCTCTCTGGGACTAAAGTATTTAAGTCACTGAGTTAAACAACAAAGTCACAAGGTAAAAATGTCCTGTTTTCTAGGTATTTTGACTTTGTTAAAAAATTGTTGCTTACCACATTAAAGTCAAAAGGTCAGGGTGTAGAAATTTGGGAAACATACTCCACATATAATATAAAAGGAGGCCATTATAATAACTGCTTATCATTTTTGTTCTTCTATGTTGTCTACAGAGGTGATATAAAGGAGTGTAGTGCTTGGACCCCGGTGATTGCCCCTTGCATTGTAACATATTAACCTTTTCTGGTCCACCATTCAAAAGCTACTGACAAAAGAACGAAATGTGTCTCTGTCTAATGTGTCAGTAATGTGATCTAAGTTCTGACTGACGTGTGGTTTGGCTGAATAATAGCTGCGAGTTGCTGCTGTGCTGTATACACTTGTATCATGTTGTACTGTAATGTTTCAGACTGTATTGTATCATATCTTAGTCCTAGTGCATTAGCCTAGAGTGTGGCTAGCATGCTTGATGGCCTATTATAAAGAACTGTTGAGAAACCTCAATGCTACGTCAATTTAAAGTTTCGAACATTGTGCTTTTACAATAATGAAAACTCAGGTCAACAGCATACTGACATGAGTCACATTTTTAGCCAACTCATTATTTTTGTTGCATCAAGAATTGGACAAAACCATTTGATGCCAAATTATAAATTCTGTAAATCATAACATACATTTTGAGTCTGTTACATTTACTAAGTTTCTAAATGGCATAAGATTGTGTAGTAAAATGGAAATGCCTGTCGGCATGCGGGAGTGACGTCCAGAGAGAGAGAGAGAAAACGTTTCAAAGGGGTCCCCCAACCCCTCTGCCCCAAAAAATTATTAAAGCTGAAAATAAATGGTTTTCATAGTATAAGTGACTGAGGAGTAAGCAGGGTAGAGTCGCTAGAAGAGTGGGAGGAGCCAACAGAGCAAAGGGACAAGCCAACCGAAGAAAATAAGGGGCCACCAGAGGAAAAGGAGGAGCGAGCAAAGTGAAAAAGGAGGGGCTGGGGGGAATGGGTGGAGCCAACAGAGGAAAGGGACGAGCCAATTGAAGTAAATGATGGGCCACCAGAGGAAAGGGAGGAGCTAGCAGTAGAAAGGGTGGGTGTCAGCAGAGGAAGAGGGAGGGGTCAGTAGAGGAAGATGTAGGATGTATGGGTGGAGTAAACAAAAAAAAGAAAGAAGCCAATCAAAGAAAGGGATGAGCCAGAGGAAGCTACAACAACAACAACAACAACCAGGGTATAGTAACAGCACTAACTGTGTAGAAAGTAGTTAATTGGATGACAGCCCATTATACCATCAATGTTTATGGTATCATTTGTTCATTTACTTCAATTTGTTTTTTTGACTGATTAGAAAGTATTACTATACGCATTAGTGCAAATGTAATGTAAATGTATATGCATATGTATATATGCTCACAAATCCCAGGAAAATGATCAGCACTCATTTCATGTACGGTGAAAATCCTTCTGTCCTGTGTGCAGTGAAACAAGGATAATTTCTACAAAACACACACGCACACCAGACTAAAAACACCCTGCTACACTCTCTCTCACTTCCTCCTCTCTCTCTTTCTTCTCTTATTTTTTCCTTTTACAGCAAATATAGAGGCTCTTTTTGTTCCTCTCACTCAGAATTCCCTTCAACACACACACTTTTCAAACAGGTGAATGTGTGTGTCTAATGGAAAAGGAGTTCAGGGTCACAGACACACACACACACACACACACACACACACACACCACACACACACTTAGATACACACACACACATACACACACAATCTCTCAATTTTACACATCTCTCAAAGAGCCTCTCCAGAGACAGAACAACATCAGTTACAGAGGGAGAGAGATGGAGATGGAAAGAGAGAGAGAGAGACAGAGAGAGAGAGAGAGAAAACAGACAAAGAGTAAGATGGAAAGAATGGAGGTAAATGCTACGCGAATCTGAAATCACTCCGCTCTAATAGAAATACAGGAGACTGAAAATGAACGACATAAGAGAGAGGACTGCACATCTATTGTTTGTAGGAAGCCAGTGAATCATAATGTATCAAGCTGAATCATACTGCATTAAATTGTACTGCAAACTAACCATGCACCACTTTAAAGGGGTGTCTGTGGTGTACAGTTCTTCTCTGAAATCCGATTGGCCACCCCGGATGCCATCCCAAAATTTCTGCAAAGTCTTTGACTTTTACGTCACTGTGGGGTGGATGTTTGTATCTTTAAGGGGAGAGCTGTTTTACTCTCCAACACCCCCCCCACACCTCCTTATTTTCTAGATCTGCAGCCGAGCCTAACAACATATCAAACTCTACTGCGGTGGATCCAATTGTATTATAATATATTGCATATAATGCAGTGTATCACATTGCATCATATCGTATCTGATTTCTCTGATTGTATCACAGCATATTGTCATATTGTATAGCAGCGAACTGTATCGTATCACAGCACATTGTATTGCATGGAATTTTATCACACTGTATATTATTGTATTACAGCATGTCATTTTGTATTACAGTGTATCATGTTATAACACAGCATACTGTATGGCACTGAATTGTATCACAGCGTATCATACTGCATTATACTGTACAGCGCATCGTATTGTATTACAGTGTATTGTATTGTGTATTGCAGCACGTTGTATTGCATCAAAATGTATCACATTGTTTTGTAACACAGAAATATTACAATTATTACGGATCTGGTGTGTTTATAACACAGTGTATCGTGTATATCACAGCGTATCGTATTGCTTCACAGCATGTCATACTGTATCACAGGGTGTCGTATTGTATCACAGCGCATCGTATTGTTTCACAGCATGTCATATTGTATCACAGGGTGTCGTATTGTATCACAGCGTATCGTATTGTATCACAGCATGTCATACTGTATCACAGGGTGTCGTATTGTATCACAGCGTATCGTATTGTATCACACCATGTCATACTGTATCACAGTATACTGTATTGCATCAAACTGTATCACAGCATATCGCATTGTTCAATTGATACATTGTACAACAGCATGTCATACTGTATCACAGGGTGTCGTATTGTATCACAGCATATCGTATTGTATCACAGCATGTCATGCTGTATCACAGTATGTCGTATTGTATCACAGCATGTCATACTGTATCACAGTATGCTGTATAGCATCAAACTGTATCACAGCATATCGCACTGTTCAACAGCATGGCATACTATATCACAGGGTGTCGTATTGTATCACAGTGTATTGTACTGTATCACAGCATGTCATACTGTATCACTGCATTTCGAATTGTATGCATGTTATATTGCATCGAATTTTATAACAGCATATTATATTGTATTACAACGTTTTAGTGTATCACAGCATATTGTATTGCAGCGTATTGTAATGCATCACAGCATATTCTACTGTACCACAGCATATTGTATTGTATCACAGTGTATGACATTGTATTGCAGTATGTTGTATGGTATCAAACTGTATCACAGCGTATCACATTGTATCACAGAGTATCGTATTGTTTCATATTGTATCACAGCATCTTGTATTGTATCATGCTGTATCACAGTATATCATATTGTAGAGTTGCATTGTAGTTCATCATACTGTATTTTTACATTCCTATACAAGCATTTCAATTATCTTTTTATCTCTAAGAATTAAACAGGCTGTTTTGGTTACTGCTATGTAAATAAGCTATGTTCTGATTGGCTGCTCAGTATTGTGTTCAAAAACCTGACTTGTCTGAAATACTCCTTATAGTGTTGACATGAATTAGAGGAGCTAAACTGCTGTAGGCTGAGCGTGTTGTTTTTTGTGACATCACAAAAGCAGCAAAGCCAGACAGGCTGTTGTTTATGCACTTCAATTTCCATGTATGAACCATATGGACTGGGCCTTAAACAATATGTTTAGCAATGTTTACACACCATATCACAGTCTTTCATTTAAAATAACATATATGATATGGGCCTGTTAAGTGCATTACAATCGCTATACACAGCAACATGATCTCAGTAGGGGTATTTATCCATATCGTGCTCTGCAGTCTCTGGGCTATAATATGAAACCCAGGAGTGTGTGAGGATGCGGAGGGGGTGCAATGATGGATGAGCCTGGGACACACACATGCACACGCTCACACACACAGACACACACCCCAGGGATGCAGTGTGTTTCTGTAATTAAAGCTACTCTAGTCCCTCATCACACAGCACTGCTAAAATAACAGCAGCAGCAAAAAGAGAACAAAAAAAGACATAACACATAATCAGATAATAACACTCACACACTCACAATAAGACTGTAGCAGGAGGCCAGAAACATGCTTCACGCAGGGATGTGAACACAGACGCTACAGATGCAAAGATGGTCTCATAAATGTGAGCAGCATGCTGAGCGTTACAGCAGAAGACACTATAGCCAAGCCTGGTCAAACTGACCCGTAGTGCTTTCTCCTGGTCTGAACAAGTTTCTCACTATATTTTAACATGTTTAAACTCTGATGTCTATTGGAATAACGCTAGATCCCATTTACAGGTTCTCTGATGTGTCCTCTATCTATTGGAATAACACAAAATCCCATTTACAGATTCTCTGATGTGATCCCTATTTATTGGAATAGCACAATATCATATTTACAGGTTCTCTCATATGTCCTCTATTGGAGTAACACTAGATCCCATGTACAGGTTCTCTGATGTGTCCTCTATCTATTGGAATAATCCCATATCCCATTTACAGGTTGTGTGATGTGTCCTCTACCTATTGGAATAACACAAGATCCCATTTACAGGTTATCTGATGTGTCTTCTATCTATTGG
>CM067489.1:4703171-4728171 GCA_034552555.1 Semaprochilodus insignis
GCTGTGTTTGTTTTGTGTGAGTAGATCATTAGTAACCATGTAAGTGTGACTGTGAGCTGTTTGACTGATTTAGTTCATTAATACAGCATTAAGAATATCTGTATTTGTGTCTGTGCTGCTTATCTCCACTAATACACCAGAGCTGTCTGTACACCTGCAGGACGGACGAGTGAGGAGTAAGTGATGGAGTGAGTGTCGCAGATGGAGGACTAATCTCAGCATGTGGAGATTTACAGTTCTCATACATCAACACATACATCACACCCAGAGAGATAGAGAGAGAGGATAGGGCAAGAGGTAAGAGAAAGAGAAAGAGAGAGAGGGGGGGGGGGTTTGGGGGGGGTGAATGAATTGGCTCTCTCCATTTTCTGTTCCCCATCACTCCTCCCCCCCTTGAGGAAAGCCCCTCCCCCCAAATCAAAACTACAGCACCATATCACTTCTAGAGGAGCTGATTGTCCCGCCACTCAGTACTGTACACAGCAAACAACACACTCAGAGATGTTCAGAGGAGTGGAAGAAACAGATCAGGAAAAAATAATACTAATACATAGAAAATGAGAAAAAAAAAAACATAAATAAATGAAAAAGTCCTAAAAATGATTAAAAAAATATATAAAACAAAGATAATTTAATGACTTAATAATAAATTATGCACCGATCAGGCATAACATTATCACCAGCTCGTGAGTGGATCAGAGACAGCAGTGTTGCTGGTCACCTCAGTGTAACTGCTGGTCTGAGAATAGTCCTGTGGGCAGCGTCCTGTGACCACTGATGAAGGACTAGAGGATGACCAACACTGCACTGTGCAGCAGCAGATGAGCTGTCGTCTCTGACTGTACATCTACAAGGTGGACCGGCAAGGTAGGAGTGTCTAATAGAGTGGACAGTGTGTGGACACAGTGTTTAAACACTCCAGCAGCACTGCTGTGTCTGATCCACTCACACCGGCACAACACACACTAACACACCACCACCACGTCAGTGTCACTGCAGTACTGAGAATAATCCACCACCCACATAATACCTGCTCTGTGGTGGTCCTGTGGGGGTCCTGACCATTGAAGAACAGGGTAATAAAGTATACAGAGAAACAGATGGACTACAATCTGCAACTGTAGAACTAAAAGGTGCTCCTATGTGGTAAGTGAAGCTGATAAAATGGATGATGAGTATAGATACATTGAGTGGTCATAATGTTATGCCTCATCGTGTACATAGAATATAAAAAATGAAAAAAAAAAATATATTGATTAAAACTCATTAAAACCTAAAATATAATAACAATAGAGGATTAAAAAAAAAAAAACAAGCAACAAAAAAAGAAAACACTGATCAAACGCACTTATATAAATGCAGAATTTTATTCATGCAATAAATGAGCATATTAAAGATCAGCCTTTGATGTGGTCAAGTTATCACAAACCTAGCAAAGAAAACCTGCCTAGTGACTACAAACGCTGGACGGAACCATACGAGCAGATGTTGGAAAACCACTGATGGATGGTTATCACCGTTATGCCGGTATTGGATTTACACAAGCTTTCATCAACCGAAACCCGGTTAACGCCGTAAACAGGTTAGCGCCCCCGCGGCTGGCGGAGAAATGATCTCCAATATGAAGTTATGTGATTCTGCGTGTGCTTAGCTTTCACTGGAGCTTCTATTCATCATCAATCCTCAACACCACACTCGCATGCTGATTGGCTGCTTGTGAGGTGCGCCCCACAAACGGAGCGTTCCGATTGGCTGAGGTCGTGCTCCTCATTAGGAGATGCCTTGGACACGGCGGTTGACCCCTTGGAAGGTACCAGAACGATCGCTGTGATAAATGAGTTTGGAAACACAAACGGCCCAGCCCCCCACCGAGCCTGCAGCAGCAGCAGCAGCAGAAACTGCAGCAGAGGCAAATGCATGCAGGGATGCTGCATCTGCAGGCCACCAGCTGCTCGAAGCGATAGTTTGATTTTTCATTTCATCAGTCAAGACGTGTTTACCTCTTTAACTTTAGTACTTTTAATGTATCCACAATAAAGGAAGCATATACCCCACCAGTTAGCATGATGCTAACTACTCGCTTCAAAGCGTGTGGAGTTCTGTAATATCTAATAACCTTTATTATCTAGTTTCTGACACTGTATGACTGTGCTATATGGTGGTGGTGCTAGAAGCCATTATTGCTTGTTAGCTACATTAGCCTCATAGCTCCAGCACTGAAAGCAAAGAAACAAACTGCAGACACCAAACACGTCTTGGCTGATTGACTACATTCGGGGTGAGAGGGGTAGACTGGATAAATTTGAGCCACTTGTTTTTCAGCACAGGAGCATTTAAATTGAAGCCATTTTGAACCTCAGTTGGTAAATATGGTCAATTCCAAATACCCCTGTATTAAAATGTGCAGAAGTGTATTCTCTATAGAAGCATCTTTGAAAATCAATAAGCCCCTCGAGGCCATGCACTGCCACTACTTCATCATGAGGAAGGGCGTTCTTAGGCACAACGTGGAGTACCTTAAACCACCAGCCCACTTTTATATGGTCAACACGGGTGGCCAACATAAAATATGCAAAAATCCATTAAAAATGTATTCTTAAAAATATCTGAAGTGTTCCACAAAGAAATGTAGTTCCTTTAACGTCGCCGCACTCCGCCTAGCATCACGCAGCATCACATGCCGCCACATAGCAAAGGGGTACTAAAGAATGCCAGCAGGGAGGGCCAATAAGCCCCAGGTTCAAGTTTATATTTACACTCTACTCATTTAAACTGAAGAAACAGGTCAGGAAATGAATTGTCATTAGAAATGACAAAAAAGACAAAAAATAAAATGATGAAAAAAGCCATTAAAGTGATGTAACACAAAGATTCAATTATGGAAAACAGAACTTCAAAAAAGAAAGAGAAAAAAAAAAAGAAATGTTATTAAAAATCATTAAAAACAAACACATTAAACACTAAATCGTATAAAAAACAAACGAAAAAAACCCACAAAATATGAAAATACTGATCAAAATCCCTGTACTTCGATTTTTTTAAAAATAAAAGAATGAAAAAAGGTGAAATGGTTATTCTGGCCTGGTAGGTTTTTCTAGAAAGCAGCATTTTACATCAAACCACTCTGAATGACTCTATTTACATCTTAACCATTTAGAGAACTTTATTCATGCAATAAATGTCCATATTAAAGCTTAGACTTTAATGCGGTCAGCTACCACAAAACCAACAAAACCTCGTCCCTCAAACTCAAAAACGTTGTTAATAAAAATAATAGAAATAAGTAAGTATTCCACCAAGTAGTGTAGTTCCTTCAATGCTGCCGCACACCACGTAGCATCATGCAGTGTCACATCCCGTCACGTAGCAGAGCGGTACTAAAGAATTCTGGCAGGGAGAGCCAATAAACGCCAGGTTCAAGTTTATATTTACACTCTACTCATATAAACTGAATGAAATACAAATGCTGAGCATCATTTAATCACGCTTGGCGTCACCTTTTCACAGGCTGGCAGCTTTGTAACTGAAGGATATGAGCTGAAAAGGGCTGGAATACTAATGCAAACCAAGGTCACCTACCGTTAGCATTCCAAGGCCTTCTGTGTCTCCCTATGGCTTTAAATGAGTGTAGTAATGAAAAAGTACTTTATTTAAACCCAATGCCTTCAAATTTCTGGACGCTGCCTGGTGCAAAGTGACACTCATTTTGTGTCCAGTGAGCTTATCATGAGATGATGCAGAACCCTTCACTTTAGAAATACTTTTTGGCCACTGAATTGCCTATAGCAGGCATTCTGGTACCAGAGTGCCAATGAACAGAGACGCCATTCTCTCTATTATAAGTCAGTGTACCATCAAACTGATTATAACGCTGTTATCTTAAGGCAAAATTCTTATATAATGTTGCCTTAAAGGTTGTAGGGCAACTTTAGGGTCGCCTTTCCCAGGAAATAAGCAGCAAAGTAGCAAGACCACCCTAGCTTTCTGTAGGTGTTGATGCTTTTAGAGATTTCTGGTCATTTGCAGAGATTTGAAGACTCTCTGCTGCGAGAAGCACCTGGAGAATAGAGGAGCATTAGAAATAAGAGATGATGCTGCACTTGTGCTGTAAACCATCGAGTAAAGCCCACATGTGGTGCCTCAGCTTCTCTATTCTCTCTCGTACACACACACAACCAAACAGTGTTCCTGTGTAGCCGTGCGCTACAGCAATAAAACAGCGGGTGGAAATCCCATTGACTCCTTTTAAAGCATGAAACTCTAGACTAAGCAAGGCCCAGGGGAGCTTTAAAACACCTGGGAGATTCTCTAAAGGCTTCAGATGCAACAATTTAGCTTCAATAAAGGCCCTACTTAAGGGACACTCCAGTCAAAAACACTAACATGGCAAAAATGAATGAAAACTAATGGGGGCTTAGTTAGCCTGATCTTATTCAGATGATTAGAAGCTCTCCTTTCACAACCACAAGCGAGGCACATAACAGCATCCTTAGCTGTTGCAGTTGTGGCCAGCGATAACAAGCATGTTGGAGTTTTATATTAACCGTATCTGACTCATTGCTCACTAAAACAAGCAGAGAAATTGTGCGGAAAGTGCAGATTCACTTCTTCATTACAGTGAGGGGAGGGGACACAGGTCTGAATCCCAGCCCTGATAGCAAGAGAATGGCGGACCACTGTTGGCCCACAAATGGCAAAGCTGACGGTCCACTGGTGTTTGGCTCAGCATTTTTTGGGCACCACGCCAGTGTACTCTGTACCTGTACACTGTACCTGTACACTGTACCTGACTGGTATGAATGGTATATACACTTCTCATCAAAGGAATAGCTGCACAAACAGTTGCACCCAGAAGGAATCAACCAACAGGAATGAAACTTTTAGAGACATTTGAATGATTTGGCTTCAGGCTCGGCTGCGCGTGTGACGTAAGCGGTCTTATCTCTGTACCTTACTGACCCAACAGCCACAACTGCAGACATTCAGCGAGCAGTGATGCCCTCCATGAGTCATTCTGTTAGTGCCAGGACCATTGGCAGGCGGCTGCACGATGCAAGACTACATGCACACAGACCGTTAAGACGACTGTCCTTAACACAACGTCAACGGCAACAAAGACTGCAATGGTGTCATGCCAGACTGTCATGGAGGGACGCAGAATGGCAGCGGGTCATCTTCAGTGACGAGTCACGCTTTTGTCTTGGTGGAGACGACCAACGAATCCATGTGTGGAGGCACCGTGGTCAGCGCCAAGATGGACGGTTTGTTGTCACATGTCACACGTCCAGAAGGCCTGGTGTCACTCCATCTCCACCTCTACCGCACAGTCTGCAGGAACTCTGTGAGAATATTCAAGCTGCATGGAAGGGATTATCACAGGACACCAATAGGAACCTCTACAACTCCTTAGAAACTTTAAGGAGCTGGTGGCGTAGCAGGCTAAGACCAGATGGTGGGAACACAATGAGTGTGTGAAGAAAACAGAGGCTGTATTTTTGTTTACATTATCATTAATTTTAGGCACCACACCTTTTTTTGTTCTTGGGATAAATCTAACCCGAATCTAGTATTCAGGTATTTTTAGGATACTTTTATAGTGCAATCTTCACATTGTTGGTGAGCCAGCCAGGAGTGACCACTACTCTATTACCGAAAGCAACTGTGCCAGAACATGGACTCCAATACAGCAGTCAGATCCCAAGATGACCAGCTGTGGAGGAACTGAGCAATAAAGAAAGAAATCAACCAAAGCATAAAAGATGCAGGAGTGAACATTCCAACGAACTGGACAACTCAACCAAATCGATCAAAGGAACTGCACCAGTGACAAATACATCCACCTATAGAAAGATAACCAAACAGGGATGAAACTGACAAGAGTTTTATAAATGATGTGCACTGCATGATGGAGACAGTGGTGAAGGAGTGGAGATCACTTACACCGCAGGCTCTCGGAGTGGAACACTGCTGTGAAGGTCACCTCTAATCTAACCTAGCCCCAGACACACACAGTTTCGTACATCAGTAAGGCTGCTGACCTCGTTTCTGTATTGCTCTTATCAGCAATGCACCAAATTTCAATCCAAAATGGTCCAAAACATGCAAAGTACCAATCATTAGACACACAACGACGTGTGAAAATCTATGACAGTTTATATGAATGGTGATGAAAATGAGAGACAGCGATTTTGTTCTCCTTCTGCGGTCAGCGTGCAAACAGCAGATCAACAGGGGAAATACTGGAACGTGTGGAACTACTTCACGGAGTCTTTGAGGAACATCAGACAACCGGTTTATAAGTACAGCTCACATAGAGCATCAAAACACCCAAGAACTTACTGCAGGTTTGAGAGGTTTGACATCACAATCCACAGATAAACAGCAAAATCACTAACACTAACGAGTTCAGTGTGTTGACGACCAGCTACTCTCTGCTGTCTAGGACACTGGAATTTTGAACTGTTAGCTTTTTTCTCAGTGTCCTGAATTTCAGTTTCAACCAATAATTTTGGTGCCTCACTGATCGCTGTTGTTGTTGGTGTTGTGCACCTACACTATAGTAAACTTAAACAATCTGTTTTCTTTAGACACAATTTGGCTTCACAAATCCTGTATGTATCCCTCCTGCATGAGCAGACAGAAGGCCCAAACCTTCTCACAACTAACATCAACAATGGCTTAGGCACCAGGCAGCAGATTCATAAATACAGCTGAAAGATTAATTGATTTTATGTCGAATGTGCTATTTAAAAGAGTGCAATATATAAATCGCCAGTGCTGTAAGCCCATTTTAGCTAAATCATGTCTTATATGGGGAATGTTAGCATAATAACTGCAGTCGCAATACTGACCAGAAAAATCGCAACTGGATATTCTACCGCCCAGATGCAGTTTTACATACCCTTTACAACCCTACGATTCTGGTTCCTATGACCTCCACTGTGAACAGACTCTGTAAGTTTCTCTAGAATAGAGCAATTCACACTACAAACATTCTGAATTACTCTGTTTACATCTGAACTATTTAATGATGCAGGAATCTGAAGAAAAGTTTCCTCAATAAAACAGTTTGTTCTAAAGATTAGTAGTTTTAAACAACAGCTATCTGAGCAGTGTTGATATTTACTCACTGGTTCAGTACGCTATTTGGCGATTGTATAAAATGGGGCTTATAGATAATGATCTATGTTGGAAATGCCTAAAGTAACAGGGTACATTTGTACATTCTCTATGGGAGTGTGCATTTGTACAGCCTTTCTGGGAAGGAGTATTGTATATGCTGGGAAAATGGACTGGGAAAGTCATACCGGTTTGCCTCCAGTTGTGTTTACCGGGCAATAGAGGGACTGTGACAAACTTAACCAAGTATGAATTCAGGGTTGTTACTACAGGTCAGGTTGCAGCCTCATGGATAATTTAATAATAATAATAATAAGACCCTGGAAATCATCTAAAATTCCTGACCTGAAAGAAATGGTGGATTTGTTGATATTTGTTGAATTGCCTCTTATGAACGTATGTTAACTGGGATGTCTGACGAATGTGGAAAAGATAGTAAGGTATGGGAAAATCTATGGTGTAATATGTCATTTGATGTTTAGCTGGAAGTTTAACTGGACCTGCATTTCTTGTCACATGGTTTTGCACTTTAATGCTGTCCTTTGTTTCCGTATCTGTTGTGTGAAACTGTTTTACTGTCTGTAAAAGTGTGGAAATAAAAACCTTAATTTAAAAATAAAAAGTACGGTATTGGAATCGCATATGTGTTAACGTGCTGTCTGTAGCCTACAGTGTCGGCTCAGAGTGTAACACAGACACTCTGCTTCAGAAGAGAGAGAGGGGGCTATCTGACTTGCAGCCCCCTGCTGTTTAAATCTTCCAGAGTCACAGACACTACCATTATTTGATCAGAGACTGCTCTCATACACAGAAGTCTGTTCCTGAGCTGAGGGGGCTGTGCCAGGCTCCGTCCAGACATGTGAAGCTACAGGGCTGAAACAGCTGTAGGCTGAATGGGTGGAGCTAAACTGCAGTAGGCCGAACGGATGGAGCTAACTGCTGTAGGCTGAATGGGTGGTGCTAAAATGCTATAGATTTAATAGGTGGAGCTAAACTGCTATAGGCTGACAGTGTGAAGCTAAATCTCAGTAGACTGAATGGGTGGGGTTAAACTGCAGTTATCTTAATGGGTGGAGCCGAGCTGCTCTAGGCTGAATGGGTGGGGCTAAAATGCTGTAGACTTAACAGGTTGAGCTAAACTGCTGTAGGTTGAAAGGATGAAGCTAAATCACAGTAGGCTAAATGGTTGGGGCTAAACTGCTGTAGGTTGAATGGGTGGAGCCAAAATGCTGTAGACTTAAGGGGTGGGGCTAAACTGTTGCAGACTGAATAGGTGGCACTAAACTGCTGTAGGCTGAATGGGTGGAGCGTAACTGCTCTTGGCTGAATAGTTGGGTGTAAACTGCTATAAGCTGAATGAGTGGAGCTAAACTGCTGCAGGCAAAAGCATTGTGGAAAAACTGCTGTTGGCTGAATGGGCAGGGCTAAAGTGCTGTAGGCTAAACTAGCAGGGATAAACTAGTGTTGGCTGAAGGGGCGCATATATGCAATTTACTTGTTTCTTGTGACATCATAGTAACAATTAAATCAAAGAGAATTGTTTTTGCTGCTCAGTTTCTATATATGGACAGGAGAGTGAAAGGTGCATTCTGGTACCTTGTTTACTGTACTTGTTTATATACTTCCAACTACTTTATTAAGTTTTCCATCATGCAGGACTTCTGGGAATTTTGGAATTTTTATCAAATAATGAGCATTGTTTAAAAAAAACAAAAACAAAACTTAAACAGAACAACTACATGGACAATACCTGACACCCAGAAACGGTGAGATTTTTCCACATGTGCCTTTTTAGTATGTATCCTAAACAACACTGATCTCAGTTCTCACCACACGTCTCTCCTCCCAGCATTCAGAGTGCAGTCACTCACCAACAGCCAATAAATTAACATGATTTTACATTCAATTACCATAAATCACTCAAGGCCCCTCCCCCCAGCTGTAAACTCGTGCATTCGATGAAATGGCCATACAGCCTCCTTCCTGCCTGCAGCTCAGACAATGTTCTCCACCTGAACAGCTCTTAAGCCCCCCACACAGACCAGCCGGTGCCCTCTGTTGCAATTAATAATTGATCAGTGGAACAGGCCGGGTCTGATGTCTATTGATCCCCACCATTATCCCTTCATTATGGTATTGATTGGACCCTCACGGGTGAAGGACTGCAGATGAGAGGAGTTCAGTTCCGTCACTCAAAACTCAGAAAAGATCAAGTTCCTCAACCAAAAAGCTCATACTGTCATACTGTCTGAAGATTAAAGTCATAGTTTGTCACAAAAACCATCACTCGGTTTCCCCAAACCCTGATAGCAAGAGGACAGCACACCACTGTTGGCCCACTTAGGGAAAAGCCGGTGGTCCTCTGGTGTTTTGCTCAGTGTTTTCTGGGTGGTCCACTGGTAGTTAAGCAGGGTGTTAGACAAAATGCTGTTTTTCATTACTCATTTTACACTGAAGGTCTTCCTTCGTTTTATACTTTCATTATTCTTACTAAATTGGTTTACTAAATAATTTGTTGTGCCAGCATCAACAGTTTCAGCTAAATCATTTCACCTCAGGCCGGTCCATGAGATTAAAAAGTAGTTATATCTGGGTAATCTAGTTGGACCAATCTAAGGGAGGACCAGCGGCGGCAAACAACATTATTGGGGTGCCGACCTCATCAAGCCAGCAGAGCAATGTACCGTCACTGTCCAATGAAAAACATGTATCTCCATTTTTCCCGATTTTTACTTTCATGCATTATTGGAACACAGCAGCCGTCATTTACAATGTGTAAAATTATAATATGACTGGATCAACAGAAATGGCCCAAAACTGCTTGGAAAAAAGTCTGTCTCCATTGAGTTTTTGGCCTCTCCTGTAAAGTCGCCATTTTGGAAATACTTGTTCTTCTTTGGACAGCAACGATATGCTCACTGTCTGGGAATGTTTGCGTGTTTGGTGTCTGAAGTTTGGTTCTGTAGTTTTAGCGCTGAGGCTAATGCTGCTAATGGTGCTAAGTAATAAAAGCTTATATCTATTAGCTTAGCATGGTGCTAATTGTATACCTACATCATCACACTCACCAAACCATGTGTCCAGTAATCTCTAATAAACTATGTCGTTTCTGACACTGTATGACACCATCATTAGCTAGAAATGTGTTTCTATCACATTAGCTCCTTTAGCTTCCTAGCTCCAGTGCTAAAGCTGAAGAAGCACTAAATACTGTATGTCTTAGGTGGAGTTAGAGGGGGATTTTAGCTTACACTGAGCTATATTTTATGTTCATTCCTCACCAATCATTAAGCGTATGCTTGAAAACATAAACAAAAACATAATGTAGCTAAAAACATTAGTTATTACAGTCTGTTCGAGATTTCACATGGCTTGAAGCAAGCCTGTGATGATTTAGCCACACAGTTAGCACCATGCTAATTGGCGTAAGCTTCTATTACTTGTTAGTTACAACAGCCTTGTAGTGCTAAAGCACTAAACATGTCTTAACTCAAAAACAATATTTTGGGTAAAAGCATAAGGTTTGGGAATTAATATTAATATATAAAATCCAACAGTGGTCCGCCATCCTTTTGCTTCCAGGGTAAGTATAGACGATATGAGCTTTAAATTTCGTTTTAGGCTTACACCCCACCAATTAGCAATGTGCAAATATTACAGTCAATTCAATTCAATTCAATTCAATACATTAAAGCTAAAAACAGTAGCTACAGCAGTCTATTAGAGATGACTTAACAATTCCACATGGTTCCAGTTGGTGTGTGATGATTTAGGCATGATGGTAATTGATGGGGTATAAGCTTCCATTATTTCCTAGATCTATTATAGCCTCCTAGCTCAAGCGCTAAAGCTATGGACTACACTGAAAGTAAGTGGGGTAAAACTGGAGGAATAGATTGTTATAGAGAACTATCGCTTTAACTAAAAGAACCCAAGCTTCTTAACCCCCGGACCTCTGGAGCGCAGATTAGACCTACATTAAAAGGTGGAAATGATGTTCCACCTTTAACGTTGGAGATCACTGCAGGACTCAGAGTCGCCTCTGAAATCCGGGCAATTAGCTGAGCATCCTACAGTGTTCAATCAACGAGTATCAGGCTACTCCTCCTCCTGCCCCTTCCCCCCCCGGAGTCTTCCCTCTGGTGGGAGTTATTAAAGGTTAAGATTACAGCGCTGCAGCGTCCTTGAGCAGGACGACCCCTCACGCCTACAGAAGCTCTTCTCTGTGGAGAACACGGAGGGTAAAACGATGGAGCACGGCTGCTGAAATAAGAGAGGCAGAGAGAGAGGTGAAAACACATCGACTCAGTCTTTAATCTACATACAGCTTTAATCTAGTCATTAATGAATTGTATATTTAGCGTGACATATTCATTTGTTAATATAATCGCTGCCAGATGCCACTTTTAATTTTTTTCAGCTTCTGTTTATTATTATTATTATTACTATTACTAGTAGTAGTAATAATAATAATAATAATAATAATAATAATAATAATTTCACCAGACAAAAATGAGTCACTTTGTGTGTTTAAGGTGGTAGTAATTTCAGACTCAGGCAGATGGCATGGCATGAGGATGATGGGCTATAAATACCTGCAGGGTGTGAGTGATGGGATTCATAGATTGAGAAGAGATGGTACAGTTCAGTGAATGTCTCGTTCCATGTGTGGAAAATGGCTCCAAAGCAGATGTTAATGATTGGCTAAAAGGAGTGACTGCATTTGGGCGTGCCAAAGACAATAGTGTGAAGGAAGTAGCTGAATCTGCAGGTGTATCACAATAAGACAGAACATTTAACAGAGCACCAATATAAACTAAACATGACTCACAGTACCTACATTTAGAGTGAGTTATACATTCAACCTAATGAGAATCTGTAGAACACCACTCGCTTCATCAAAGTACACATATATAGTGTGGAATTGATTTGTAATGATATGTTGTCTGTGGGTGAAAGGTCCCACTGTTAGGATTGAGCAATTGGATTTTTTGTGTGTAACTGAGGTTTAAAGGGATTAACATTTGGTTGATAGGCTAAGCCGAAGGTTCACCAGCTTTAACTGTTTTAGTGCTGATAGTGATGTGCTAGCTTCCATGAGGCACTATCATAAAGTCCTAGAGCTGGAGTTGTCAACTGTTCTCAACCGTTCTCAACTGTTCTACATAATTCACAAACAATAATTTCTCATAAAAGCTCCTAGAAGTCTATTCGTTTTGAACTTGCTCTGGACCGTCATCCAGAGTTCAACAATTCCCAAAGATATTATTGAATTGAAATGTTTATTTAGTACACATTCTCTGATGGATCAGTGCTGCTGCATGAAGCTCCACCACTTCAGAGGTCAACACAGCCAAAGAAGCACCACTACTGGTTGAAAAATGACCAATTCCCAAAGTTGCCCAGTGAACCCCATTGAAATGAAAGTCATTTGGCTTGCAGAAATTCAAAACCAATGCAAAAGAGACTTAACAGCACAACGTTTCAAACCCTTTAAAAAATAAATATCATTTAAAATCGATTAACTCAGATATTCAGACAAACTCGTTTGCATGTTTGTGCAAACCCATCGCCTCCCCCGACAATCCACGGGTTCTCACAAAAACACACACGGCAAATTCACACTGCATTTACACACTCCAGAGATCTACACACGCATGTTAGCAATTAATTCACCTTTGCAGCAGTGCTATTACATACACTGTATCAGCACATATTGTCAGTACTGCTAAAGGAGCTACAGCTGCTACAGCTACTACATGGCAGATATAAGAAAGCAGGCGCTATTCAATTAAGACCTCAAGGTAATGAATAAATCAGATTTGCGTCCATTAGAAATGGGCACATAGGATGTATTAGGTTACGTAAATTGATTTGCCTGTGGATGATAAGATGAATTAGATCATATCAAAGCTGAAATCGAAGTAATTAGTGATTTCATTAGTAGCCAGGTTTGTCTGCTTTACAAGTGCATCCTGCTTCCTCTACTACATTAATGCAGGTGCTTTAGGTCTCTACAAAGAATGATCGCTCTCCAGGCTGGAAAGTAAACAAGCGGGGCAGGAAAGAAAACACTGATACCGAAGGCAAAGACTTCAACCAAACAACCAGAGTCAATTATTGTAATTAGAAGATAGGTGATATCAAACTCGCGCTGGAGTTTTATATGAATTATATATGAATTGTGTGGAAAGTGCAGATTCTAAACTTTTAATCCAGACCACATTTGCGTCTGTAAGTAGAACACAGATGGGCTTTTATTACGATCCAGATTACGAGTCAGTCCTCCTGAGAATCACGAGTCAGTCTTTCTGAGAACCACGCTTTACATGTTGTATAGAAAATCAGTACAATCCATAACGTAACTACGCATGTAATCATTTATCATTTATAATTATAATTTATAATTATCCAATTACATTGAAATTACAGTGCAAACTGAAGATTTAGAAGAACGGCAAAATCCCCAGACCTCTAAGTGTCTGTCGCAAGAGTCTTCCAAGAGCCCGTCTCTGGACATCCTGTCCGGGATCAATAGCGCAGGAACGTAGGTATCGATTACCTGAGGTGTATGAGAGGGAGGAGGGGCAGCCTTAACGAGGAAACAGTGAAGGGTTATGGTGAAGGCTGTATGACGCTGGCAGGAGGTTACCAGAGCTAATTGATCCCGTGGGGTGGGTGGTGTTGGGTCGGGGTTGTTGGGGTGCAATGTGATCCCTCAGCTGCTTTCATTCCCAACGGGGGAAAAAAAATCACACTGTTTCTGTCAATTAAGGGATTTAAAATGGGGAGGGGGAGGTCCCTGGGGTAGAAAATTCCAGCATACCGAAAGATGTTCCATACAGACCCTGATCTGTTCCAGACAGCTCCTAGCTACTACTGTTACTACAGCTGGTAGGGCTAGACCATATATGAGAGTACTGTGATTGCTATTACATTGCATATTACAGCTTCAGTTTGCATTACAATATATATGAAGACACTGGAAACATGAATACAATCTTCATTTCTTATTTCAACCAAAATGTACTTTTGTTAGATGGTAAAAATGTCCTGAAACACAGTATTTATGCTTTATCGCCCACCCTTAATGGGGTCCTCCAAAGCCCCAACTAGCTGTCTGAATTACAGGTCAAATAAAGACTAGACTACATTCTTAAAGATAACAGTTGTTAATTGGTTCTGGACTCAGGCATGATTCCTTGCAGGAGAAACCTTTTAATTGGCTTAGAACATTCATATTATGTTGAGGTTCTTTACACTCACAAATCACATTAAACAAAATCGGTTCTTTAATGAGCCATTCACTGAAAGCTTCTTAAGGAACCTAAAGGGTTTTTTTCTATGGGACTCCTCCAAAAGAGCCCAATACAACTGTGGAGACTCACGGTTCATGCGGTTCATGTTGATGAACTGCTGCCAGACGTTCTGATTAAACAAACCTACAGATCTGGCTGCCGAACTGTCTATTCCTTTACAGACCCATACAGAAACTCACTCCCCCCATCTCATTAACATGCGGAGCACCTACACAGGTAGAGCGCAGGGCAGTGGGTGATGGGAAATCATTCAGACGCTCATTCTGCTTCACTCTCTGTGCATTACATACTGAGGAGGAGCTCACATGGGTTACTGATGTAGGAACGACACCAGTAAACAGGAGGTCGTCACCATGGCAATCAGCAAACCATGCAACGGCTTAAACCAGACTGCCTTTTTCACATTCAACACAGCTTCAATTTGAATATCAATTCAAATATCTTCAATGTACAGATCTTTAATCATACACTACAGTGATGCGCATATTATTTAAAATAAATAAATAAATAAATAAATAATAAATAGTTCTACAGCTACAGTGCTTGTGTTCCCAATACTAATACTAAAGTCCACTAGTTTAGTTGATCAGCTAAAGCTGCAATGTGGGGGGTTTAGCCCTTAACTAGTTATTTAAAATGAAAACAATTATTTGTGAGAAACAAACAAGAATATGTAATAGATCTGTAATACTGGGTCACCAATTTATGCAGAAACATAGAAAATTCTAAAGGGTTCACAAACTTTCGAGCACTACAGTACATATTACACACCCACCGCCACTTCATTAGGTACACCTCCTTGTTTCTACTCCTGTTGTCTATTTTATCAGCTCCACTGACCATATAGGAGCACTTTGTAGTTCTACAGTTACAGACTGTAGTCCATCTGTTTCTCTGCATACTTTATTACCCTGTTCTTCAATGGTCAGGACCCCCACAGGACCACCACAGAGCAGGTATTATGTGGATGATGAATCATTCTTATTCAGGGTGTAAACACCGTGTCCACTCACTGTCCACTCTATCAGACACACCTACCTTGCTGCTCCACCTTGTAGATGTACAGTCAGAGATGATAGCTCACCTGCTGCTGTAGAGTTTGTGTTGGTCATCCCCTAGTCCTTCATCAGTGGTCACAGGACGCTGCCAACAGGACGCTGCCAACAGGACACTGCCAACAGGACGCTGCTGGCTGGATAGTCAGGTTGGTGGACGATTCTCAGTACAGTAGTGACACTGAGGTGTCCAGCAGCACTGCTGTGTCAGATCCACTCACACCAGCACAACACACACCACCACCACGTCAGTGTCACTGTAGCGCTGAGAATGATCCACCACCCACATAGTACCTGCTCTGTGGGGGTCCTGACAACTGAAGAACAGGGTAACAAGGTATACAGAGAATCAGATGGACTACAGTCTGTAATTGTAGAACTACAAAGTGCTAATATAAACACTAAGGGAGTCCTTCCTTGCCACCGTCACCCTTGGCTTGCTTATTGGGGGCTCGGACCTGGATTCTCCATAAAGCTGCTTTGTGACAACAACTGACTTGACTTGACTCTGAACTCTCACTTTACACACAGCTAAGCTCACAATGCTGTCTGGTTTGGTGTTACGGTTCACATCTCTGGTAAACCGGCAGAAGTAATTTTTCCAAAGTGCCAACAGGAGTGACGAATGATGCAAAAGGTAAAAAAGAAAAACAACACCGGAGATTTATGGTCACCCAGCAAACATGATCGATGTTTTTAATGGTATAGAAAAATCTATACAGGATTTCACCGTAATAGGAAAAACAGCATGTATCCATTTTCCATCTGGACTGAGAATCGGCACCAGAACAGCTTCATCACTCATAGAGAGAAAGCACTCATCACTCAACACCACGACACCTCCTCACATAAACAAACACAGACCACTTACTACTGTTCCAGGCTGGATTATCAGGCACAGTCTCACCTATATAACAGACGATATACTGTATATTAGCAACAACTAATTAATCACCTTCAACAGTGACAGTGTACCGATCATTCAATTAGATCCAATATTCACGGGTAACAGCTAACAATTACACTTACTGTCAAAAAAATAGTTGCACCCAGAAGAAATCAACCGGTAGGTCTGACATTGTGAGACATGCGAATAATTCATGTTTCACGATCGGCAGAGCATGTGACGTAAGCAAGGACAGGCCTTAACGCTGTACCTCACTGACCCAACAGCCACGATTGCGGACATTCAGCGAGCAGTGATGTCCTCCATGAGTCACTCTGTTAGTGCCAGCACCATTGGCAGACGGATGCACGACCCAGGACTACATGCATGAGACGAATCCGTGTGTGGAGGTACCTCATAGGAACTATTACATGGAAGAGGCTATGAAAACGTGTACACCAATCTTCCAAGCTTTTCATCTGAAAATAGCCTGAGAATTATATTTCACATAGAAATCAGTGTGTTATTACGATCAATTATAACTGATTCCGACATTCCAAAATCAGTGCAGCTGATTCACCATCTTCATATGACCGTACCTGGATCCAGGCCCCCCCCTTTGGGTAAAGCTTTGATTTGGGGTCTACCATCCTCAGACCTGTTTTTGTCTGAGCTTCAAGTCTGAAGCTAATTAGCATTCCAGGTTCAAAGTGTTCTGATCAGCGGTGGTACAAGTGGGAAATTCCAGTTTTATTCCAGATTCATACTGCAGGAAAAAGCATCAATACTGTTGGGGGGAAATTCCTGGAGTGTAAAATTGAATTCTGATGGGCTTTTTCTCTGTACTTCAGCCAAGGTGGGAGAAAAGAGGAAAATAGAGTGGCAACTGAATGGACAGGTGGAGAAGAGGTCCATCTGTGGTCATTTTCTGAGGACTGGCGATAAGAAACTCCTTAAACAGCTGCAACGTCTTCTCCCCAACCTCATCTGGATGGGGAGAGCATTACTGGTTGAGACTTGCAGGCTCAGCAAGCCAAGGGCCACATTATTCATCCATTTATTTATTTATTTACTTACATGCGTAGTACGTCTATGTGTGGAGAGGAATAGCGGACTGGGTGGCAGTTTATCACCATAGAAAAACTCTCATCTGAATTTTATCAGCGTGTTTGCGGATCACGCAGCACAGAGCAACAAAACCACCCCGAAAGGTCACGTCATAAATTAAAAACAGAAGCTCCAACACGGAGATGCAGCTTACAGAACTGATAAAAAGGCAGAATCAAAGAGGAGCCACTCTGATCAGGACTTCATTATGGGTTCACACAGTCCAGACCTGTGAAATTATTCCGTTCAGCCTGAAGGTGATAATTGAAATCGTTCACAGCTCCCAGCGGCCGACTGCATTCTTCCCTCCGAGCCAAACCAACTGTGAGCGAACGGCACTCTCATTCTGCTCTTACATTTAATATTCACNTACCTGGATCCAGGCCCCCCTTTGGGTAAAGCTTTGATCTGGGGTCTACCATCCTCAGACCTGTTTTTGTCTGAGCTTCATGTCTGAAGCTAATTAGCATTCCAGGTTCAAAGTGTTCTGATCAGCGGTGGTACAAGTGGGAAATTCCAGTTTTATTCCAGATTCATACTGCAGGAAAAAGCATCAATACTGTTGGGGGGAAATTCCTGGAGTGTAAAATTGAATTCTGATGGGCTTTTTCTCTGTACTTCAGCCAAGGTGGGAGAAAAGAGGAAAATAGAGTGGCAACTGAATGGACAGGTGGAGAAGAGGTCCATCTGTGGTCATTTTCTGAGGACTGGCGATAAGAAACTCCTTAAACAGCTGCAACGTCTTCTCCCCAACCTCATCTGGATGGGGAGAGCATTACTGGTTGAGACTTGCAGGCTCAGCAAGCCAAGGGCCACATTATTCATCCATTTATTTATTTATTTACTTACATGCGTAGTACGTCTATGTGTGGAGAGGAATAGCGGACTGGGTGGCAGTTTATCACCATAGAAAAACTCTCATCCGATTTTTATCAGCGTGTTTGCGGATCACGCAGCACAGAGCAACAAAACCACCCCGAAAGGTCACGTCATAAATTAAAAATAGAAGCTCCAACATGGAGATGCAGCTTACAGAACTAATAAAAAGGCAGAATCAAAGAGGAGCCACTCTGAACTCGATCAGGACTTCATTATGGGTTCACACAGTCCAGACCTGTGAAATTATTCCGTTCAGCCTGAAGGTGATAATTGAAATCGTTCACAGCTCCCAGCGGCCGACTGCATTCTTCCCTCCGAGCCAAACCAACTGTGAGCGAACGGCACTCTCATTCTGCTCTTACATTTAATATTCACTGAGGGGGACTCGCTTCCATCGCTGCTGAATCTTCCTGTAGAACCCACCGGTTTCAAGGTTCTCACCACGCTGGAGATGGCCATGCTGAAATGGTCACATCATGTTTGGTTAACTCTGCGCAGCTGCTAAGATCTGATTTAATTTAGACAAGAGTTAACAAGAACAATGTTTAACGGTTATTAGCTTGGATGTACAACAAGCAGCTAATGGAATACGATTTGTTTCATGATCTGTTTTCTTTACATGTGAAATGTAGTCCATGTCCTGTATTAGTCGTGAATGGTTCTCTTGATAGCTTCTCTGGCAGCTACCAAACTATCAAACCATCCCAAGAACAACCAAACCATCCCAAGAACAACCATACAAAGAACTACCCCACCATACCAAAAACAACCAAACAATACCAAGAATAATTATAGGAAAAAACACCAATCCAAAAAACAACTACAAAACAAACCATACAAAGAACTACCATACCAAGAACAACTAAACCATACCAGGAACAATCAAATCACACAAAGAACAATCAAGCCATTGCAAGAACAATTAAATCATACAATAACAAGCAAACCCTACCAAAACAACTAAACCATACCAAGAACAATCAAATCATACAAAGACCACTCAAATCTTTCAAATAACAACCAAATCGTACCAAGCACAACTGAGTCATACCAAGAACAAACAAACCATATACACCATACCAACAACAACTGAACCTAAACCATACTAAGAACAACCAAACCATAGACACCATACCAACAACATCCAAACCATACAAATAACAATCAAATCATACAAAGAACAAACACACCATTCCCAAGAACTACAATAAATTAGGTTGTGTTCCATAAACTACTGTTATGAAATATTTACAGGCAGGTGTCCTCATATGACTGCAGACATTTTTCAAAAGAAAAGTGAACATCTGCCTAGGGAATTAACCAGCTAGCGAATTAGCTAACATCACTGTGAGCTAGTCAGTTAGCTACCATGTAGTTGATGATTTTGGGATGTCGCTGATCAAGGGTCTCATAAACAACAGCAAGAAATGGTATTAGATGCTCACAGATCTCCACAGGACCGGCCTTTAACACCTGCTCACCCCCTTCCCCCAATTCACAATAAGAACTGGACTAGATCCTGACCACTGACCCCAGAACAGAACCATGACCCCAGATAACATGATCTCAGAGAGCCTATAGAGCGCTCTTCTGCTGCATGCAGGACAGCATACAGGAAAAAGAGTGACTGAACGGAATCTGTCCGTATATCATAGAAACAGAATGGACGTGTAATTCAATGCCTAAATGTCTGGGTAATTAAATAATGTATTGAAACAAGAAATATTAAGGTTGTATTACGTTAAAACGTGAGGGTGCAGTCTCAGATTCGTACTTAAATTCATTTAAGCATAGTTTAGGAAGATTATTCTACATATTACTACACGTTATATTATAATATGTTATTCTATTGTCAGATTTTTTGCTTGTTTTATGCATTACATCTTGCTATATAAATTTTAGACGTTAGACATTGCTATATAAATTTACTTACAAGAAGCAAACATAGTTCTTATTAGTGATGCATGGCCAAATTAGATTTATTAGCAGTATAAATATGTTTTGAATAGCCAAACTTAATAGCCAAACTTACAACATAAACAACATTATTTTCTCATGTTTTTTCATGTTATTTACATAAAACTGCAAGTCAGATCTGCAACGATAAAAACAATAAATTAGCTGACTGCCTATTCCATGTTTTGAGAAAAAACCTGATGCCTGCTTCTTACAATAATCTGATCATGAGAAATATGAGATACACTGATTTCATTTTAGGTGCTTCCATTTACCAAGAAAGCATTTTCTGGAGTAAAATTAGATCGTCCATTTGTAGAGTCCTCCGGCGAGTGTAGTTTAATTTAAAACCATAGAGATGGAGACCTACTGACACCGAGCTGTTCCAGATCAGATATGACTGTCCACCCAGGCCTGGCCACCTGTCCCCCAACATAACCCTCCACACCCCAGCGAGCTGGGGGGACGGCAGATGGCGTTTCGGGGCTTGGAGATTCAGAGGCTGGTGGGACAGTCTCTTCAACTCCACCCACCAAACCCTCTGCTCCATAAGCAATGTCTGAATGGACAGAGCGCCTGAAGTGATACTGACCACAGATGGGTGAGGTGTATCAGTCTAAGAGCTTACAGTTTAATTCAGCTTCATTTATACAACATGTACACCAACAGCCACGGTTCCGAACCAGGTGGGTGTCAAATTCAGTACTTCTGAGACTTACAACAAAACTCAGAACTCTGCGAGAGCATGAGGACGAAAGACCACTGAGAGGAGAGGGCCTAAAAAAACAGGAAGAAGACAGTAAGATCATGAGGCAGAACCATATGAGAAAATGGAAAGATCTAAGAGAGAGAACATAGAGAGAGTCAAAGAACTAAGAGTCAAAAACTTTGACCACTGAACACTGAGATGAACCAAGCCTCAAAACATCTCTAAGAGCATGAAGAAGAACCACTGAGAGGAACCAATATTCAAAAACTTCAGGAGTGCATGAGGAAGAGCCAGAAGAACCAACACTCAAAAAGCCTCCAACAGCCCTTTTCAACCAAATAACCCTGGTTCTTGAACAGGTTCCGTTCACGCTTTTTAGAATCTTGGTGCTATTCAGGGAACCTGCCTGCGTTTGCACAAGTTTTGAGTGGAACCAAGGAACGCTGAAGGATATGTCATCAACAAAGGGCACTGCACAACAGAAGAAAACAGCAGTAGCAAGATGGTGGCGTGCACAGATTACCTGCAAGCATCTGTGCTGCTGTTACAGATGTTTGTTTGCACATGGATGTCGTCACGGTTAAGGATTGAGATCCGACTATTCCCTGGTTCCAGCGGGGAACAAACTTTTCAGGTTCCGAACCTACTTATTTTTGGTGCCCCTAACAGTTCAAAATTAAGTGCGTGANGATTACCTGCAAGCATCTGTGCTGTTGTTACAGATGTTTGTTTGCACATGGATGTCGTCACGGTTAAGGATTGAGATCCGACTATTCCCTGGTTCCAGCGGGGAACAAACTTTTCAGGTTCCGAACCTACTTATTTTTGGTGCCCCTAACAGTTCAAAATTAAGTGCGTGAAATGGAACGGAACATGTTCCACGTTGATCAAACACGGCTATAATACTCCCCAAGAACATGAGGAAGAACCACAGAGAGGAACCAAGACTCAAAAACTTTCAGACGGTATGAAAAACAAAGACTCTAAGAGGAAACCATCTTCTTTTGAGCTGCATCAGACACGAAATACATGAATAACACATTTCAAACTTCCCCTGTTCCCAAATGGTCCTTGTCTTGGTCTTAGTTTTCTAGGGAACCTCCACTATGTTGAGCTTCGTCTTTGAAAAGGTTCTTTGCATTCACACCACATACACCTCTTCAAAGAAGCACATATTGTGGCATCACTCACTGAACCTGTGCTTTAATGGGTGCAGCAGTATTTGGAGCTAGCTGTAAACAAATTCCTCTGCGATGAGGAACCCAACAGATTTACAAAGATGCACAAGGTGACATATCAACACGGCACACTCTGAGCAATAAAGAATCCCTCCCCACTGAGCAGAAGAATAGAGGCTGATTAGAACGATAATGCACGGCTGTAAATAAAGAAGCCGAGACTCTCATTCTTCACCGTGAGATCCAGCCGCGCTCATGTTATATTCAATAAGACTGAAGATGTGCAGAGTGCAGGCCATCAATCAAACCTGTTCATAATGTGTCACGGCTTTTCCTCCATGAGAAGGAAACCAACTGAACTGTCTATACTAGGGATGGGTGGGGTTAATCAAATATACGGAGTCTATGGGGTCATGTGTGGTCATCACCAACGGGCAACTTTAGGGGACCAAAAATTCTGATAACCAATAATATTAGCTCTTAATATTAGTTCTTAATGGTAGAGATCTGCACCTTTGCCTGATGTAGGAGCGGGTGGTTAACCAATCCAGTGCATGCAGGAATAAGACAACACTCACTCATCTTCTAAAACCGCTCATCCTTCTGGGCTGCCGGAGACAGGAAACACCATGGACAGGCCACCAGTCCATCACAGGGCAGACACACAGACATACACAATCACACACACGTAAGGGCAATTTATCTCCAATTTGTCTCCTGTGGGAGGAAACCAAAACATCTGGAGGAAATCCACATAAACATGGAGAGTACATGGAACTCCACATAGAAAGGACACTCCAGCCGGGAATCAAACCCAGGCCTTTCTTGCTGTGAGATGACAGAGCACCACGCCACTGTGCCACCCAGACAACAATGTACATGTTTAGAAAATTTGAATTTATAAATCTATATAAAAGTTTATATAAAATGATAATAATCACACAATGATTAGCTAAATAATCAATTAGAAACTCCTTCTAAATAGTAAATAGTTGTGAAGCAACCTAACGCATTGAACAACACACGATGCCAAATATTTGGTGCATTCCTAATCCAAACAATTGTATAACTGCTAATTTAAGGTACATTTGTTATATAACCTTGCTTTAAAAAAATCTTATTTACACTTGGAATGGAATTTCGAAGGGAATACCATGGAATTTGATCATGGGTCCTCAAACTTTGGCACACAACTGTATATAAAATAGTTCAGACTGAGAGATTATACATTTGTATAGTGTATATTTGTGCCGTTTGTGAGATTCTCTAGATTATCTGGCAATGCTCTGCTGTTTTCCTTATTCATAACAATGAAAAATATTCTATATTCACCCTGAGAATAAAGCAGGAAAAGAAGAGACCATGAGAGACCACAGATTTCAATCTAAGGATCATTTTTTACTATTCCATCAATGGAGCTAATTGGAGAAACATCTAAAGAAGCAGTGAGAGTAGTAACACTGGCAAAATATTGAAGATCAATAGAGAACGATCACAGAGCAGAGCTCCTCTACAGCAGGAAGTACAATCTAATTGACCTTCTCGAGTGTCTAAAAAGGCAGGAGGGGCTTTAAGCCCAGATGCTGAAGCCTTTATGTGCTGAAACCCAATATTCACTGATGACCTTAATGACATCAGCCATATGTGCCACCAGCACAGCGTCAACAGTGACACAAGTGCAGTTTCCTGTACGCTACAGATTACATCACTGCATACTAAGACCGTGATACATCTTATATTCATCTTTTATTACACAAATATTCTTTATTTGTTTATTATCTTCTAATAGCATAGCATAATAGCATAAACTTCGTCTCCTCTGCAGACCAGATTTGCGTTTCCATCATGTTGAACATTATAAATTCCTGTTATGAGACAAAAGCACTTGTGCAGAACGTACTTAAATTTTCTGATTGCTTATATAATCCGATGCCGGCATTTCCATGGCGATTACTCTTCTATTTAATGGGCTATTTACTGGTTTACCTTGTTCAGACAGATGGTAAGTGCTATTACAATTGTCTCAATTTACTAGGATATTCCTGACCGACGTATTCATTGACGTATTCTATTTTGATTAAGTGATTAGCAGAGGTGGACGTAGTACACAAACCATATAGAAGAGTTAAAGTAGAGATACCCAAGGTAAAATATTCCTCCAGTAAAAGTAGAAGTTCCTCCTTTAAGAACTCCACTGAGTAATAGTACTAAAGTATTTGCCTTCAAATGTGTACTCTAAGTATGGAGAGTAACAGTAGCATGGTTTATTTATTATGGCGATTAATCAGTTAATTAAAAGATTATCAGGCTGCATGTAAACTTGGCCAGTGCCAGAGAGTGCTGTAAAATTCCTCAAAGAACAAGAATGTGAATGTGACTAACAGTGCAGTGCATGCATCGCCAGTTTAAAAGAAGTAAACCAATCAGTGAACAGCTACCAGTTTAACTATGCATCCTGAAACTGTGATATCGCAATGCACAACTGTGACAATATGCATTGCAGAGAAAGGACATTCTATTAATTACGCCATATAATCCAACTGGACTGGTTACAGTCGTCACCGATTAACACCGCCCTCCAGCACTCCTCCTGCCTCCCAGCACATTTAAAAAAATGCAACCACATGATTATAGTCAGAGTTTTCCTTAAGTCAATTTCTGTTCAAAGTATGAAAGAAAGAATGTCCGATCGTAAACCCAGTATCGTGAACCGAATCAGATTGTGGGCTGAGTGTATTGTCACACCCCTATGGACAGCGGGCTTTTAAACTGGCAGTGTGAGTTTTTACCCT
>CM067489.1:4730671-4742601 GCA_034552555.1 Semaprochilodus insignis
TTAGCACACCTGATCATATCAATAATTCAGCAGAGAGAAATGCAAGGTAGGCTTCCATTGTCCCGGCCATGGAGAGAATGTCCAGCATCATGTCACATTTATGACACAGTATAATTGATTATAATGGTATACAATAAAGCACAAGCTCATCTTTATTCACTAATACAAAAGTACTGCTGATACAGAAACTGGCTCTAGCTCACGGACACACATGCTTCATGAGCCCATGTACTTATGTAAAATGACAAACATATAGTCGTATTAGCCTGTAGTACACTAGGCTGTATTGGAGGTGTTAAGGGCAGTCATCGTAACGCTCTGCGTACATGTAGTCCTGCGCCATGCAGCCGTGGTACTGGCGCTAACAGGATGCACACAGACCTTTACGATGACTGCCCTTAACACCACGTCAACGACGTCAAAGACCGCAGTGGTGTCGTGCCAGACACCAAGAATGGCAGCGGGTCATCTTTAGTGACGAGTCTCACTTTTGTCTTGGTGGAGACGACCAACGAATCCGTGTGTGGAGGCACCGTGGTCAGCACCAAGATGAACGGTTTGTTGTCACCTCCACCCCTACCGTACAATCTGCAGGAACCGTGTGAGAATATTCAAGCTGCATGGGATGGATTATCACAGGACACCGTTAGGAACCTCTACAACTCCATGCTGAGATATCTGGCATGTTGCGTTAACAAACATGCCGCCCCGACCCCATACTGAGAGACTCCTTCTGTATGTGTAGCTCAATAAATATTGTCTATATCAGTCTAAATCTATCATCATTTATTGTTCCTGGAAACCTTTATCTTCCTTCCTGATAGCATTGCAATGCCACACTTCCTTCTGGGTGCAGATATTCTTTTGACAATGAGTGTATTGTATTATCATTATTAGTGGTGAAGGGATACATGCAGGGTGCTGTGAGGCAAAATAGTCCCCAAAGAAAACTTATTATTTCAGATTTCCCACTATTTTACCATTGTCAGCATTACATATAACAGTAGGTTATACATGTGTCGTAGACATGGTGACCCCTGGTTCCCATCACCACCACTGTAAAGACATCTAAGCCTAAACCATCTCACACCAAACCACTCTAAATCACTCTATTTATATGTCCACTACTGAATTACAGGGACATTTTGGAGGAATTCCCTTTGAAGTATAAATATATGGGGAAATGATGTTTACATGTTTACAGTTTGCACACCTCCGCAGGAAGCACTACACCACTGTACACCACTGGAAACTCACAATAAACTACAACAGAGGTATCTGACTAGGCCTGTCGCAGGTATCATGTAGTTATCCTAATCACAGTTATTTGAGATGATCACAATTATACAAACCGACTTCAATTCACAGTCATATATTAAGCTGCAATATGCAAAAAGTTAACTGGGTTTAGTATTGAGGCATATAAACACAAATAGACATCATGGGGCTTATGAAGACCACAAAAAAGTTTTCGTTTTCAAACTTTGTGCTCTAATTCCCAATCAAGTCCTGAAGGACCGCAATACAGCCCGCACTTCTATTTCTGCTCAGCTCCCAGCACACCTGCACCAGGTAATTCCCACCTGCCAGGCTGTGATCACTCGGCCCAGGTGCGTCTGGAGCTATAACAGAAACAGTAATGTGCGCTCGCTGGGACCCATGAGGCTTAGATTAGGAAATTCCGCTGTAAAGAATGTAAATGTATCTGTTCCGGCTCTGCGCACACGTCTCTTGTGGAGAACGTAAGCTGGATCTTTCCAAAGACGGCTTTTACAGCACGGAAGCTCAGGCGTGTTTGTGCTTTACCGCCAGTGATGGTGCCTAATGTAATCGTTTGGGGCCCATATGCATTTGCAAGCTCATAAAAAAGACACAGATCTCTAAGTGAGTCGATGCAGCACCCGCCGCACTTGATACCACACAGCCGGGCCCTCCGCCAGGCAACACACAAGGCTTTAGCACCAGCCATAAATCAGAAGAGCGTGTGGAGAAGCTGACTGGCGCTGACCGATGCTCCGAGACTCTTTGCACTGCTAAGCCTGCACTGTTTTGGCTCTGTTCAAACATCAGGCTGAGGTCACATCAACACCAGACACAATAATCCACATCCTGCTGTGCAGCTATTTATACACTTGATCGATAAATGCTCTGAAGCAAAGATGTCAAAGTCAAATCCTGGAGGACTGAAGTGCTGCAGAGTTTAGCATTCCAGTAACCCTTTTTATTGGTGGTCTACTGTCATTCCACTAAATATGTATTAAATGGAGCTGAATTTATTGAGTGTGAAAGATTATATTAAAATCTAAACCCAAGCCTAACCATAACACTGACTTCAACACAAGACCTACACCCACTCCTAAACATAATCCTAACCACAATGCTGAGTGTGTTTACATGCACATCTGATCATAATCGGATTTCTGCAGTGATCTTAGTCAAGTGGTCATGTAAACAGCATACTCCGATTTCTTAGATCAGATGAAGGTTGAACCTAATTAAGAAATCCAACAAAGAGAGCTGGATTTCAGCTCCGTAATCAGATTTCTCAAAGCATGTATACCCTTACTCTGATTTCTTTCAGACCGCAAAACTGGAAATAAACAAGCACCATGTAACACAGCAAATGCAAGGTGGCAACAAAACACTTTCAGTGTGAACCTGAAACCATCTACATGCATGACGAAATGAAGGATTTTGAAACTCTTTACCTTCTACATGAGGTTTATATTTTCACGTTGGCCAGTTGAAAACCAGAACTCTGATCACTGTCTGACTCATGTAGATAATGATTCTCAAGAGCACGTACACTCATCATCAAAAAATTGTTGCACCCAGAAGAAATTGTCGAATTGCAATGCTATTCAGAAGGAAGATAAACAAACCGTTCATCTTGACGCTGACCACAGTGCCTCCACACAGATTTGGTGGTCGTCTCCACCAAGACAAAAATGGGAAATGGGACTGAAGATGACCTGCTGCCATTCTGAGTCACTCCATGAAAGTTGGGCACGACTCCACTGCAGCCATCTGCCAATGATGCTGGCATTAACAGGATGACTCCTGCAGGCATCACTGCTCGCTGAATGTCCACAATCACGACTGTTGGGTCACTGCGCACATGACGGACAATTTGTCGGTTCTCTCTCTCCGTGTGGTTCGCGTAGGTCTCGCACGTCCTTCATGTCGCTGAAGCCACCAACAGTGTGCTATGGTAGCGTCCACATGACCACTATGGCAAGCAATAAATTGATAAGACCATCCCACTTCCAGGAGCCCTGCGGTGCCACCCCTCTAGAACTCTTCCAACTTCTCAAACTGCTTTCAAACTCTCAAACTCTTACTTTACTTACCAACACAACAGCACGAGTCAGAATGGACAGCACCCGCAACAGGACAACCTTATTTAGTCAGTCAGGTACAGTGATAAGGCCTGTCCTTACTTATGTCACATGCATGGCCAAGTGAGAAACTTGAATCATTCACATGTCTCACAATGTCAGACCTACCCACCAAGTTTCATTCCTGTCGGTTGATTCCTTCTGGATGCAGCTACTTTTTCGTTGATTGTTGATA
Organism: Semaprochilodus insignis; assembly: GCA_034552555.1. NCBI lineage: Eukaryota > Metazoa > Chordata > Actinopteri > Characiformes > Prochilodontidae > Semaprochilodus > Semaprochilodus insignis. The sequence goes on from CM067489.1 coordinate 4,734,245, forward strand.
AGTGTAAATATGTTGTGTGTAAATACAGATTACTGACAAAATCTGATTTTCCGCAGATGTCAGATTATTAAGTAAATGTAACGCACTCAGTGTCAACTGAAAGTCTTCATAATTTAAGTATCTGTAGATCAACAGTGGGCCATCAAAACAAAGTGTGGCCAAATTATAATATTTAACTAATAACTAAACAAATGAAAATAATAGCTAAGAAAGAATAATATTTATCTTACAAAAACTTAATAAGCTAACATGCTAACACTCATCTTCAGCTTCCTTCAGGATTATTACCTAATAACAGATAGCTAGACAGATTTTGCTAAATAGACTTATATGTGCCATCCGTCTAGCTACTAATATAGTTTCCATCTATCAAGTTAGAGTTGGATAAATAGATCAAAGTTCTAGATCAAATGCTCCTATTTATTAAACTGCAAATGAGTGTTATTACCAATGAGCAAGTTTACCATTTCTTTAATAACTTTATATAAAACAACTTTATAATATTATAATAGAATTCATGTTAATATAATTCATGTTAAACTGAACATGAATAATAACACATAATTAACTGTGCTAATTCATTAAAGTGTGTAAAAGTTCATAAAATATTAAACTGTGTGGAGATGAAGTCTCCAAAGCTAAAGTTGGACAAACCGATCAACCTTTGGAACATCTGAGGACATTAAGGAACAGTTTATATGGATCCTACTGTGATGACTCGAGGAACTGGACACTGTGTAGTGAACTGAAATAACCCTCACCTTTTTTTGATCCTCCAAACCATGAACCACCTGCTTCCTCTTCTGCTGCTGAGGGGCAGTTGCTCCTGCCCCTGAAGAATCTGACATCTCTCCAAAACCTTCCTGTAGTATCCACAGCCCTTCAAATAGACAAATCCAAATCGGAAACAACCCAGCTTTCCAAAATCCAAGTCTGGTCCCGCTTTGCCTCCCTTTTACGTGTCCATCAGAGGGATTTGGCTCAACTCATTACCTTCGCCAAGGCAATGTCCAGTCATTCATGCCAGCGGGTGGGATCTGAGGTCACTCTGTGCTTTTCGTCTAAGGCTAAAGCCCAGAGCGGCTGCTTTGTAGTGGGCTTCAGAAGCTGGGGGAGGGTCCAGAGGGTCCGCCGGTCCAGCCGTCCAAACTTCATTGTTGCACATTTTTTGGGGATCCCATGTGGAGCTTGAACTTGTTAATCCATTGAGAATTAATGAATGGCATGCCTGCGTATTCCCACACGCTTACATCTCCGTGGCATCTTGAGGAATCCTCAAAAGAACGAGACACAATGTGATAAGACCAAGAGAAGTTTCCAGGTGAGTTTTATCGCAGGATTAATTCTCCTCTTATTGCAAACAAAAAAACTAGAAACCGGGTACACTTTCTAGATTAAGAGTTTCTGGTTTGAGCTCCATTTGGATATTCTGGAGGATTCTGACATCAACTTCTAGCAGTCGAACTGCAAGACAATTGGACTTAAAAGCTAGAGGACGCTTCATCTGAGTGGTACCCTTGATGTACTACTACTAGAGGGTTCAACAGCCTGAACGACTATGATGCTATGACTATGGTGCACCTGCAGCAAATACCGAGACAGAAAATCAATGCAAGACCATATGGGTTCAACTGAGGCCACTGTGGTACGTCAACATGCACACTGAACTGATCTGAAGGTCCATAGAAGGGTTTTTAACCAACCAAACCTAGCATTCTACACCTAACGAGTCCAATTCTGACTTTCTAAGGTTTCTTCCCATCAGATATATGACACTCTTAAAAACAAAGGTGCCAAACGGAACCAAAAATGTACAACCAGCACAGGAACATAGAGGAACTGCTTTGGCTCCCTGGAGAAGCTTGGATGGACGGTTCTTCTTGATGAAGTAAATGTTTTTCCTAGAAGGAGCCAAGAAGCACTGAGGAACCAAGTGCGAAGTGTCCAGTTCTGGTACTGGAAGGCTTGAGCAAAACCCTCCACCTCCAGAACTGGACACCTTATTCTGAATATAATGAAGGTTCCTTTATGGTTCTTGTCCATGAGAAACATCTGTCATTCTTTAGAAACTTTAGAAAGGTTCTGTGTACACACACACACACACACACACACACACACACACACACATCTATCCTATTTACAAACATGGCTCTTCAAGAGAACCAACTGGTTCTTCAGGGTTCCAAAGTGGTTCCTCTAAGGTATCTAATGTTCTTCTACAAATAACACACCTTTATTTGATATGAGTGATATCTGCATGTACCACCACAGGCAGCCACTCTCCAAGCACCACAAACACGCTCATGCACGAAGCTGAAGTTGGTGTCTCATTCGAATTTTCTCATTCCACCTTACATGCTGTATCATTTAAGGTGGAACGGAGGAAGAAAATTCAAATCCTCATGCAAAGGAAGTTGCAGCAGGCTGGGGCTCGGGCTGACACCAGAAGCAGGTTGATTAAGGTCGTGCTTACCGTTCTGCCCGGGCTGGTCCCGCATCCTCGAGCGCTCCTGCTCGGCTTGTGAGCGCGCGTGCGCGTCAGCAGTAGCTCAGCACTACTGCATGTACGCGTGCATGTGTGTATGTTTGGGTCGGTTCGGTTCTCTCCCTCGCTGCTCCTCCGCCGCATTACGTCACCGCCCCTCTCGCGCCCGCCCGCCTCCCGTGCTGCCGGGAGTCTCCATAACGACCCTGCGGAGCGGTGTGCGCGCGGTGCCACCTAGCGGCGCTGCACGGGATGAACGTAGCTCCACATTTCTGTGTCATTCAGAGTTGGTCTGGTGTGACCCGTTTGATTGTAGACTCTCTCATGTTCTTTACCGCGGTGGTGATGATGGGAGCCAGGGATCGCCATGACTACAACACACATATAGCCATTGTACTGCCTATCCAAACCCTCTAGTGGACCTACACGTGTCTTCTGAACTGTATCAGTGTATCAGATGCTGTCTCAGACATCAGACAGTGTATTCATAACCGCTTCACGTAATAACTTTCCATTAGGGCGCTTTTAGAGGTGGACGTCTGGTTCCCATCACCACCACTGTGAACAGAGCATTTCACACCACACCACTCTGAGCGACTTTGGTTACATCTTAATGACGTAACTACATGTACATTTCATAAATTTCGTGGACTTCCCCTTTAACTCCGGTACTGGGGATCCACTGCTCCACACAGTAATTATTAACAAGCAGCCCCAACACAACTGACCCTGTACTAGACCAGGTGTGTTAGGGTGCAGAGAATGTCTGGCCTTGTTCAGGGCAGCGTAGGATTGGAGTTGAGGACTGACTGAGGAGTGATTGCATTAAACTGTTATTATTTTGTTGGCACTGGCAAAGAAGTCATTCTGAAGCGCTGTGAAAGAAATGCTTGCAACCGAAACCGAAAGTCTGTATGGAAGTCATAACTGCCTCTGGAAAAAACAAAACAGCCACTTAACAACAAGAAAGCTTCCCATTATGACTTAGTATTCCTTTACAATGACAGAGCATCTCATAAGTATGACATATGTCACAACACTTATATGATACTGTCTGATAATCCCATAATATATCATTTATAACCTCATTATTATGACTTATTATGTCACAATAATTCAATACTGACATATAATCTCATAATTATAAACACAATAATTGTCACAGTAATATCTGGATATGTCACAATAATGAGATACTGATATAATCTCACAATTCTGATCTATTACATTATAACAATGAGATACTGACTTAAAACCTCATACGTATGACCTATTATGTCACAATAATTAATTACTGACTTGTAAATCTCATAATTATGACTTATAATGTCACAATAATGAGACACTGATTTATAATCCCATTATGATGACCTATTATGTTATAATAAAGAGATACTGACATATGGTCTCATGACTGTTACTTATTTTGTCACAACAATGAGATACTTAATCTCAAAATCGTGACGTACTATGTCCAAATAATGAAATTTACTTGTTGTGACTGAAATGTCATAAATGCTGCCTACCTAGATGGTATTCCGAGGCACCAAGGCAAGACAGCACATACAGGGGTTGGGCAACGAAACTGAAACACCTGTCATTTTAGTGTGGGAGGTTTCATGGCTAAATTGGACCAGCCTGGTGGCCAATCTTCATTAATTGCACATTGCACCAGTAAGAGCAGAGTGTGAAGGTTCAATTAGCAGGTATGAGCACAGTTTTACAGTTTTGCTCAAAATATTGCAATGCACACAACATTATGGGTGACATACCAGAGTTCAAAAGAGGACAAATTGTTGGTGCACGTCTTGCTGGCGCATCTGTGACCAAGACAGCAAGTCTTTGTGATGTATCAAGAGCCACGGTATCCAGGGTAATGTCAGCATACCACCAAGAAGGACGTTTTCCTCCACCAGCATCACGTAGTGACCTGGCCACTATCCTGCAAGAAGAATGGCTTAAAATCCCTCTGACCACTGTGCAGGACTTGTATATGTCATTCCCAAGACGAACTGACGCTGTATTGGCCGCAAAAGGAGGAGGAGGCCCTACACCATACTAATAAATGATTGTGGTCTAAAACCAGGTGTTTCAGTTTCATTGTCCAACCCCTGTACGTATCCTTCATTGCCTTACACATCTGATTGGATTAGGAAAAAGAGCAGAAACATGACATGACGGACAACACTGCCTACGAAGGAGACCATGCAGATAGGAATCAAAATAAATTATTATGTCTTATAACCAAATTAAACAAATGAGACAAAAAATATTATATTATAAATGTTATTCAATATAATGTGTTAAAAATGTATTATAAATATTAGACTTGGTCAGATATTTCAAAATAAATGACCATGTGTAACGTTTTTTATCCACTTGTAGGAGTGGAAAATCTGATTAAATTTTTGGTTATGCAGAAATACATAACATTATTAAGAGTTCACAAACTTTCAAGCAAGACCATTGGTTTACAATAATGAGAAGGTTTATCATAATTATGACTTAATATCTCATAGGGATGACTTATTGTCTCATAATTAAGAGCAAGACTACTCATTATCATGAGGTAACAAGTCTTAGATATGACATAGTAAGTCATAGTTATAAGATACAATAATCCTTTTCTCCATATTATGAGATGATTTTATTATAGGATAGCTAGTCATAAATTTGAGATGCTAAGTTGTAATTACAAGACAGGACCTTATTATTATGAGATAGCACCTCATGAGATAGGAATGCCTAGTCATGAGATGACAGATCATGATTTTGGAAAACGTTCTCACATTTATGACTTATAAAATGACTATATTTTTTGTCAGTGGCATGTGTTTCCAATACTAATACTAAAGTGCAGTAGCAGTTAATTTGAGATTATTAAGATTAGTTTAGTTAAGATGTTGGGGGGGGGGGGTGTTAGTCCTTTAACAGTTATTTAAAATTATGAAGTTAAGTAATTCATTAGAAAAAACAAAAAATACGTAATAGATATGTAATAATGGATCGTTGTGTGAAAATCTAATGAAGTTTTGGATCAAATATATGCAGAAATATAGAAAATTCTGATGGGTTCAGAAACTTCCAGCACTACTGTACATATTATACACCCACCGGCCACTTCATTCGGTACACCACCTTGTATCTACACTTGTTGTCCATTTTATGACCAAATAGGAGCACTTTTTTACAGTTACAGACTGTAGTCCCTCTGTTTCTCTGTATACTTTATTACCCTGTTCTTCAATGGTCAGGACCCCCACAGGACCCCCACAGAGCAGGTATTATTTGGATGGTGAATCATTCTTATTCAGTGTTTAAACACTGTGTCCACTCATTGTCCACTCTATTAGACACTCCTACCTTGCTGGTCCAACTTGTAAATGTACAGTCAGAGACGACAGCTCATCTGCTGCTGTAGAGTTGTGTTGGTCATCCTCTAGTCCTTCATCAGTGGTCAGAGGACGCTGCCCACAAGACGCTGTTGGCTGGATAGTTTTGGTTGGTAGATGATTCCCAGCCCAGCAGTAGCACTGAGGTGTCCAGCAGCACTGCTGTGTCTGATCCACTCACACCAGCACAACACACACTAACACACCACCACCACATCAGTGTCACTGTAGTGCTGAGAATGATCCACCACCCACATAATACCTGCTCTGTGGTGGTCCTGTAGGGGTCCTGACCGTTAAGTGGAGCTGATGAAATGGACAGTGAGTGCTCGGAGGTGGACGTGGACGTTAACATGGTCTCTCTGAGGTCTTAATGAAATCGGCAAGGTTTGAGTGGCTGTTTCTTTAAATGATGATGAGTCAGCCAAATCAGCTGACCCAGCCTGAAAAAAAAAGTCTTATTCGCCAGCTTTTTTTGATTTATCCCGATCCATCTTAAATAGTCTACAAATAGTCTGAGGTACTGGAATGTGACTACTGCACCATTTAAGGTTGAACTAGAAAATTTAAACAAGAAGCTGGAGAACAAGAAGCTGACTTTACTAGTGATTAGCACATACAGACAGGCTTTGGCTGACTGTAGCTGAACATTGACATCAGAAATATACTCTATCCACTCAGATGAAGCGGACAACAGAACAGTTCCTGTGATTAGCTCATAGCTTCCACATAATACGAGCGACTCCGGCCAATAAAACAACACTGCTTTGCAGACGTATCTCTGAAGCCATGGGTGGACACGCTCAGTATTATTCTAGTGAGTCCACACTGGACGTAGCAAGATGAGACAAAATCTGAAGGACACATAAAAAACTGACTGGGGTGTCTTATTTCACAGTTTGTGAGTTGGTAGGTACCCAAATGATAACCGATAAATGATAATGTGAGCACAGGAACTGAAAATATGAGCTTTTAGTAATACTTCCATTTTTTAAAACCAACCATAGATCCAGTGCCCACGTTACAATACTGAACACTGACCTAATTAAAACACTAAATGCTGACCTACATAAAGGACAGTGACACTAACGTTTCAGTACCTTTACTGCCATACTTGAGTGTTTAGGCAATTACTGGGATAATTGTTGAGCTCCAGTCAGCAAGCCTGCTCATTAGTGCTGGGTTCTTATAACTTCACTGATGAATACACCTACTCCTAAACCATAATAGTTATAATCAACTATCACCAGAAGACTTGCTAGCTATTACTGTTATCTGTAGATCATCTACAGTGCACCACAGGGTTGGGCATTATGGGACACTACAGTGTCACATATCATACAGTATCAGGGATCTTTATGTTTTATAGTAGAGTGTATCCGTAAAGTGTGACCGGACAGTCGACAGAAATACGAAGCACATACTCACATTCTACTTGAGAGAAAGTGCAATCAAACAGCTTCCGCTGAATCAAAATGCAGCAGCCAAGAGTTCTCACAGTTCTCACTAGGAGTAAAAGAAGAGAACACGTTAGCTTTGTTCCTATATCCTCCTCCTGGCTACCAGTAAGTCACAGAATACACCCTGAGCTACTCGTACTGGTCTATAAGTTGCTGAATGGTGTAGAATCAGCATATTTACCTGATATGCTACAGCAAAATGAGCCGAGCAGAAATCTCAGATCAATAGGACCTAGTCCTGCCTAAGGTAAAGACTAAACATAGAGAAGCAGCATTTAGCTACCACACTGCTTTAAAATGGTACTTGCCTGGTCTGAAATTTTTGTCTTGGAATTTTGTAATTGTTCTTACAAAGCTCCTAAGATGACATGATGGTTAATTTATTAATAATTAATTTAATTAGTATGTTGAGGCCATAAATTACTCTGTTTAGACCATGAATTGCTATATTGCGGCCATATATTACCACACTGAGACCACAGTTTGCTATATTTAAGCCACAAATGACTATTTTGAGACCGCAAATTACTATGTTGAGGCCACAAATTTGCTATACTGAGGCAACAAATTAATATTTTGAGGCCACAAATTACTATTAAATTACTGTTAATATGAAGCCACAGATTACCACACTGAGTCCACAATTTGCTATATTAAAGCAAATAATATGTTTCAGTAGGGAATTGCTGTATTACAGCCAGATGTTACCATATTGAGGCTACAATTACCTATTTTGAGGTCACAAATTAATTCATATTACTATAGCAAGGTCGCTAATTATTGTATTAAAGCTACAAATTGATATATTAAGGCCACGAGGTATGAGAAACTTAACTCGTGGCCCTAATATAGTAATTAGTGGCCATACCTCATTAAAAAGATAATCACCATGTCATCTTAGGTGCTCCGTATATTTATGTTATTTCATTTGGAGGCTATGATGCTTCGGTGACTTTAAAGTTCCTTCACTATATATATATATATATATATATATATATATATATATATATATATATATTG
>CM067489.1:4742860-4771346 GCA_034552555.1 Semaprochilodus insignis
ATATATATATATATATATATATATATATATATATATATATATATATATATTGGGTGAAGGAACTTCAAAGAAATAAAAAGCCTCGTAGCCTCCAAAGTCTTCAAAGTCATCAAATGCACACCTCAAAGCAAGAATGAAACAGTACAGTCGTGATTAACTCACTCCACGTACGGTACAATTTGTCCAATCTCTACGTGCGTACGTGTGTTTGGGCGGAGCTTTAGGTGAAACTATGGGCGGAGTTTGGGGCGGAGCAGATCTGCCCGGCAAATTCAGAGCGGGACGCGCGGAAAGGAGCGCGCATACATACACATACACCCGGGAAAATTAAACCAGGACACTCACATACCGGGAAAAAAAACCCTTCAGGACAGGATCAACACCGAACCGGGAAAACGATGATGTGGGGAAAATTCAGAGTTTAATTTTGGACCTAAAAACCTGAGTACAGTCTGACAGAGGTGCTCCAGCGGCCGTAGCAGCAGTCTGGGTCTGATTTGCTGAATCCGCCTGTGTGAGACTGAGAGAGGGAGATAGTCTGGATCGTATTTGAACTAAACCAGCTTTCCCTCTTAAAACACGGAATGGATTAATCAGACCTGCTCGCTGCTTTCTGAACGGGCTGCTGTATTTCGACGTGGGTAAGTCAGGAGCTCGACTCCTAGAAGTAAACTTGTAAACTTTAAAACTTCAGCTGCTTTAATAAAACAGGGAAAACTAGATGATAACTACTCATGAATGGTATAAGGCGTTTATCGGCTTGTTGTGGCGCCAGAATGTGACTGCAGCACCATTTAAGGTGGAAGGACGAATTCCAGTAAGGAGCCAGCTTGAGCTTAATGTGTGTTGCCGCGGTTCAACTGCAGTTTTGCCGCTTAAATACTCAGTAACTGCTGAAACACTACATGATCTTGTGATTTACCCGCTTTCCTTTCCTAATGTCCGCCTGTATGTTCCATTAATGATCAATACGTTCATACTGTTTATACTAAGCTAGTGTTGTTTTCTGTATATACAGCTCACCTACTACAAGTCCGCGGTAGCAAACATGCTAATACGCGGACAGCTCTATCCCGCCAGCTCTCGAGTGGCGATTATATAACATCAGCAGTGGCTTGTATTAACTCAAGTAAACCTGTTTTAACTTCTTCTGGGGTGTTTTTAATCCGCTGTGTTGCTACAGCTACTTATCCCAGAGTGAGGCTGTTAGCCACAAGCTAACCTGAGGCGGAAAGGCGCTGCTCAGAAGATTATTTGGGCAGATTAAGTATTTTAGACGCGTATTTGGCCAATTTTTTCAGGGGTACACCTCAGTCTGTTCGGCCTTCGTGGTGTTATCGTGTTCTTTCCCCCGTTTTTTGGCTGTTTTAGCCGCTAAATTTGTCCTCGTCAGTTCCGGTTGCGAAATTCCGCGCCAAGATTTTCAAAAAGTGAGACCTTGCGCGCCGAAACGCCGCCCCTCGCTTGCCGCTCATTGGCTGATGTCAGTGCCAGTGGGCGGGCGGATGTGGCCCTCTCAGTCGCTGATTGGCTGCTTTTAGTGGAAGGGCGTGTACGGACTCGTTCTGCGCTATGATTCGATGGAACGGGTGCCAGTTACCGCCAAGCTTCTCCCGGTCAGTTCGACTATTTGAAATCAAAATAACTTTGATTTACGAACAATTACAAATTACAGACCGCATCGGTTTAATCGAGCAACAGTACACTAAAACAGATCTCCACGATGCTTTCGCCCAGACTATATTACGCTGTCAAGAAAAGGTAGTTTGTAGGCCATTGGCGAAATGCTAATATTACGTTTATTCTAACTACATCTACATATCTGTCAATAAAGGCATCATTGATATCTCAATCTCAGTCGATTCGAGTTTATTAACGAAACTCGCTGACCGAATATGCGTTTTCTTTTTAGGTGGAAGATGTCCAGTACTTTATTGGACGGGCAAATACTTCTGAGAAGCCCGAACAACTCAACATCAGCTAATCAGAAGGTCAGTTAATGAGCTGTTTCAGACTGTGAACTGTGGCTAAGAGGCATCCTAGCCAAACGTGTGCAGTCTTTGCCATCCAAACTTTAATCCCTGCTCCTACTTCACTTTATAAACCAGATCAGCTTTCCTTATTTCATCAACTTTATTTCTTTTGGCTTCTTTAATAGATTAGGACTTTGTTTGTGGAGCCGCAAACACCTGGAAAGACCTCAGGGAAATCTGCAGCACCCCTGGAAACGCAGAAAAGCATGGGACCCCTAACAACGCCCACTAAAGGCCCAGATGCACCGGCGGGGGAACCCTGGACCCCCACGTCCAACCTGAAGATGCTGATTAGCGCAGCCAGCCCCGAGATCCGCAACCGTGAGAAAGAGAGAAGTACAGATTGCTCGAAGGTAGAGGAAGCAGAGTGTTCTTCTCAGGTACACCTTCTTTATGTATGTATGTATGTATCTATCTATGTATGTGTTTAACTGGTTCGGCAGCTCTCAGCCTTGGTTCTAGAGTGCACCTGGTCTATTTGGGGTCTTCTTGCTGTAGCACATCTGTGGGGTGTTTTGCAAAGCAGGATTTCTCAGTTTAGGCAAATAATCCGAGGCCAAAGTCAAGCTTGTTTAGTAGGAAAACAGTTAAAGGGCCATTCCTACTGGACAACCTCTGACCTAAGTTACCTAATTAGGTACTCCAGACCAGCTAAACAGTTAACAATGTTTTCTGTCCTGAAGTGAGTGGGTTAGAGGAGGGATACACTAAAACGTAAAGCACGCTTGATGAGTTAACTAAATCACGTAACTGTTCAGTAGCTCTTCTGCTGTTGGACAAGTTTACGTAATCCGGCTAACAGGATTTCTACTTCTTGGAATATCCTCCAGGACCACACCAGGGCTAGAGTATTATCTATTTTGCATTGTGAACTTCGACTTCTTTGTCCTTACTGTGTACTTTTAGCTTACCCGTCAGAGCGTTAAAGGGGTGTGACTTGTTGTCCTCCACAGGAGCTTGAGGGAGGAGAAGAATCGGAGAAGCTTCAGCTGAGCCGGAAGGAGAAAAGTCTCGGGTTGCTTTGCCACAAGTTTCTGGCTCGATATCCTGACTACCCAAATCCAGCTGTGAATAACGACATCTGCCTGGATGATGTCGCCACTGAACTAAGTAATTAACTACCTCGCAGCACAGTTTACTAACGACGTACGCTAATGTACGATGTAACCGTCACTGAAAGTGGAGAACAATTCACAGAGTGTGAAAAACATGCTCCATAAATCAATAGTTAATGAAAGAAGCTTATGACAGCGATAGACCTGTCCTCTTCCTCTTTACTGCAAGATCAAGTGCACAATAGCTGAGAGGGCTAATAGTTTATGGCCTATTATTATGAAATATTGTAGTTTTATAGCTTTCTCATATTCAACTAAACTGAAAATGGAGACTAATGTAGTGACATAAGACAGCAACGTTTTATTTTTACTGTTTTGTATTATGAATTTTGTGTTGAGTTCTAGGATATGAGATACTGTTTGTATACAGAATTTGTCCGATTATTGATGATAACAGGTGGGAGACAAGATAACATGCTCCCTTATATAGCTTGTTTGAAGTTTGATGAGGTTGGCCCAGGAATAAAAGCAGAATAAGTAGTGTCACAATCAAAAATGCTATGGGGGAAAAAAGCTTTCACTTTAACCATTTCTGCTATTCACTTGCAGATGTTGAGCGCCGTCGTATCTACGACATCATGAATGTCCTGGAAAGCCTGCAAATGGTCAGCCGACTGGCCAAGAACAGGTACACGTGGCACGGACGAGCGAGGCTTGCACAGACGCTGGCGACTCTGCGGAAGGCTGGAGAGGAGAGCCGGTACTGTCAGCAGATGCAGCAGCTTAGACAGAAGAACCTCGAGCAGGAGTTTGAGCTGGACGGAGAGGAGAAGGAGAACGAGGAGGACGGAGACGGACAGAAAGAGCTCAGCTTCAACTCGGAGAGTGCAGGAGATGCTAAAACAGGTCAGTGAGCATGAACTCATACATGTGGACACTTGCATACCTAATGACATAGCTTGCTGACTTTCAGTAGTAGCAGTTGAATATAAACTGGTAGTTCAGTGAAACATGAACTGACTTCTAGTCCACTATTTAGAACCAGAACAGACCATATTTAGGGTTCAAGATGCTGCTACTGTTTTTAGCTATGCTAACGTATGTTAGTCCATGTTTATAGGTAGTGGTGTGTCATACAGTGCCAGAAACTACATAATCTATTAGTCTATTAGAGATTGCGTACCAATTGTCATCATTTAGGTGCCAGGCTTAGTTGGTGGGATATAAGCTTGGAGTACTCGTTAGCTTCATTAGACTTGTAGCTCAAAGCCTACAGAAGCCAAACATGTCTGGGCTAACTGACTACATTTGGTGAAAAACTAGGTACGTAACTATCACTGAAAGATGAAGAACTGAAGTCTTATCTGTTGGCGGTGTAAGTGTGTTTTGCTGAAGCAGACGGCTTAACACTCACTGTCTTGTCGCTCTGTCATCCTGCAGGAAGCAGCCGTAAGGATAAATCGCTGCGGGTGATGAGTCAGAAGTTCGTGATGCTGTTCTTGGTGTCCAGTCCTCGTGTGGTCAGTCTGGAGATCGCAGCAAAAATCCTTATTGGAGAGGACCAGGTGGTAGACCAGGACAAGAGCAAATTCAAGAGTGAGTATAGACTTCAGGTGGAGTGAATTTGTCAGGCACTGCACATTGTAAGGGTGTTCACCGCAGTTTGCTAGCAAAAATAAGGGAAACTAGCCATTAAGCTACCTTTTGTTTATGATTTTTGATCTACTGTCGCTGGCCGCCCTTTCTATTCTGATTTGGGCAACACGGTGGAAATAACTCATATGATGTAGGCAACTGGACTGCATCGAGCTTACTTATTTTTTTACCCTTGGCTCGGTGTCTTGCAAAAAAAATAATAAAACCTGCAAGTGACTGCAATAAAACACATCACTGTCATTGGACCAAGTGTGCACAAAAACTCTGTTATAGACTCAAAAATGATTTGTAACATTCTGGTTGTGGTAAAAGTGAATCTTCTTTAATTGGACTTTAAATTTTAATTTTTAATTTATTTTTTGTTTTAAGAATGCCTGTATGACTTATAGTATTATTTATTTATTTATTTATTTATTTTTGTAGCGTGTTGTGTCTTTACCTGTTCGTTTTTGTGGGTTTTCAGCTAAGATCCGTCGACTGTATGACATCGCCAATGTCCTGAGCAGCCTTCAGCTGATTAAGAAGGTGCACGTGACGGAGGATCGGGGGAGGAAACCGGCTTTTAAATGGACTGGCCCTGAGGACCTGCCTTCACCACAAGGTTGGTGCAAGTTCTGACAAGATGACAAATTTAGTCAAGATACTCTTTACTGAGTTTAAGATGGTGTGGTCAGTGCTTCTGGAACACTGATCAAGCAGATTCGGACTCATTTTGAGAGTACACAACAACCAGGGTATAGTAACTGTATAAACTGGATGGTAGATTTCATGCGACATACAGTGTGCTATCACGCATCCTTGGTGAGTGCAATACATCAAATGCAGCCAAAAAAATGACTAAAGCTGTATCGAAATAGTGAGTAGGGATCCATGTACTGTATATGCTCCTGTAGTGACACACTGAGTCAGGTTTTGGTGTAACTCAGCAGTCACTGTGTGGGGATTATTCTGGCTGTATTCTGCTTCTTCCTAATTTATTCATTTGTTTGGTTTCCTGACAGATTTAGAAGTTGCTACAGCAACCGCTGCCTCATTACCTCCGCGGCCGCTGGAGTCCCGCGCCTCATTAGATAACTGCACCAAAAACCTCTTCTGCTCACCAGGAGGCAAACGGGGCTTCACCCGCCACCATTCACTCGTCAAACTGGCCAAGAGCATCCAGGACGACCGGCGGAAGATAAACTCCGCCCCAGCCAGCCCAATTAAAATGAGCAGTGAGTTTGTGTATACCCTGTATCAGTTCATCACGGTTCACTTCACGGAAATACTTGAGGTCTAAAACACATTTCTTTTCCTCTTTTAGGTGAAGCAGTAAGTGGAGGGTTAGCCCACCTTGCAGCCATCTGTAAGATGCAGCTGGACGAGCAGGCTGTGTAAGGGACATTTTATCATTTGTTTGCTTCTTAAGTGATATTTGTATTTACATAATTAATTAGCATTATTTAGGATTTTTTTTGTATTCAGAGTTACTGTTGTAGATGACATATAGAATCCAGTGCTTTCACTGGCACAAAGACTAATACTACTGCTTTCAGAAATTTGTGTAATTTGTTCTCGATTTCTGAGACAAAGTACGAATTTCCCATATGAAATTTTCTGGGGCTTTCAGTTATTATAAGTTTAGCATGACCCGTTATGGTATCTAACTCTTACGTTTCCAATTTTAGCAACATTCATAAGCAGCCAGACCAAGAAGACGCTGCAGAAATTTGTGAGGAAACCTCACTGATGTCTCCTGGAGCTTCCATAGCCAGCTCTGTGGCCGAATCTGCACCCACCTGCTCTAAAGGAGTGCAATTCCCCGTCCTGCCAACAGGAGCAGTCTCATACCTCCCCTCTCACTGCTCCTCCCTCATACCTGTGCTGCTGCCTCAGCCCCAGGTGGGCCGGTCCTACGCCCTGTACGTCCACCATGCCTCCTCCAGGCCACATGCTTCGGCCAGGCCGCCGCCCACCAGCCTGGCAGTGCGCTCCATGACCTTTGAAAGCCCTGGGGGTCCCAACACCAAGGCATCGCCAGCTACCATGGTGGCAGCAGGTCGGGCCGCTCAAGCTCTGGGTCACGACCCTGCCAGTCCGTCTCTGAAACGAGTATGTGCTGAAACGGGTTTGGATGGGAGCCCTTCCAAAATCAAACGGCCCGAGGTGAGTTTCCATCCTTCAAGGTTCCGTTTAGGGGAATATCGGCCCTTCCACTACACAGTCAGTCAGAATGGGATAGTTGTAATGGGCTTCTGATTGAACCATAACCATAAATCCTAGTATCATTCTGTGAAATCACTCCTTTCTGTCTTGTGTTGTCTCTACAGAGCAGCTCACCGAAGCTGGGTGAGATCCTGCAGGCTCGTCTAAATGCACGACGAGGGGCACTAAAATCCAACCGACCATCCTCCAGAGCGCTTCACCTGGACCCAGAGTTCACTAAACCCCCCGAACCACATGCCGCCCCTCTGGAGCACAGCCTTGAGAACTTTCTGGAGAAGGAGGAGAAAATGCAGCCGGAGAGCAGTGAGACAGGATTGACCCCAACTCAGCGTACACAAACGCACATGCAGAAAAACAGCCCAATGGGGCAGGAGATGCAAACCGGACACATGCACACAGAGGTAGGAGAAAAACCTTCAGAACAGCTTAAAAATACAGTCGGGGTGGGTAATATGGCAAATATAGAATATTATTATAGTTGAATCCATGTTCCCGATGCACATCGCAGTGTTTCGACCCAAACAGAATGCAGCACTAATGCTATATCATTAAAACTGCAGTCCAGAACTCACTTGTTCTTATTCAGGTGTTGCATTGCTCTACATCTAGTTGAAAAGTCCAATTAAATGTGTTCTGTAAGTGCACATGGATATCCATGATGTGCTCAGAAAAACTATACTGAGTATATAAATGTGACAGGAGATATTATTTACATGTTGGTGGAATACTTTATGCAAATTACCCCAAAAAAGCACTCATTCTGAATATTACGCATAGACACAATCATCTATATTATCATTTGTTGCGATTTTTATTGTTCCAGAAAACACAATGCAGTTCATTAATTACCTTCACATCAATGCATTTTCACACTCTTCATCAGAATGCCTCTCAGTTTTGGATCATTGGTGTTGGTTTCAGAATACAGTTTTAACGCTACAATAAATCATTTCATTTGCCTGTTAATAATACAGTGTTGTAATCCTGCTCTATTTGTGTTTGTCAGACTTTAATACCCACAGGATATTTGATTCCGATCCCTCAGCAGCCCCTGCTCAGCTTTAAGGAAACCCAAAGCTCCTGTGAAGCTTCTAAAGCCCCCACACCAACATACAACATCTACCACACGCCAACCGCAGGTATGCCAGCATCCGGACCTGTTAGTGCTGCTGAAATGACATTTAAAGAGATGTGTTTCTAATTGAGCTACAGTAGCTGAACGTTTATTCATTCATTTAATTTCTCTTCAGGTTCCAGGCCGCCCCCTCCTCAGGAGTTCACCCCCACAAGCCTCCACCTACCCCGGGTACCCCCTTTTTTTTTTTTTTTTTTTTTTTTTTTTTTTTTTATCCTCAACTTCACCCTGCAGAACATGGGCCTGATTCCCACCCCATCCACACCCACTCCCACTCCCAGCGGCGTGGTTGCGGACCACCCCAACCCCAGTATACCCCCAGGCATGAACCCGCACGGCATGATCTTCGTTAAACCTGTTTCTCCAGCAGGAGCACTGCATCACGGAGCATTACACGGCCAACCTGTAACCTTCATCAGTCTGCAGCAGGTGAGCTGAGCCTATGTTTGTATTACTATATTTGTGAGGACTTCCTAACTTTAACCTTGATAAACCTGCAATTGATTTTCTTGTGATTGTGACCAGTTAAATGTTCTCACGTCTGCAAATGTTTGGCTATCATCATGCAGATGTTTGGTCCACACAGAAAGCTAAATATGAAAACCCACATTACTGAAAATTCAAGACTGAAGTCATGTGGTCACCTAGCATGTTCATATGATCACACGGTCATTCTGACAGTGTAATACACTATAGGAAGTGTAGGGGGGTGATATGACTTCTACGGTGCTCTATAATAATAAGATCAGTCAGTTATTCAAATGATAGTCAATGTCATCTAGTCATCACTCTAGTTCTTAAACACTGTTTGCGGTTCAAATGGTAAACATTTGGAAATGCTTGGTCATTTCTTGTCTGACTGAATAACTGATTATGTCCCTATCTCCTTTTTAGCCACTACTGACCACACCCAAAGGCAGTCCTGCTCTCCAGCACAGTTTCTTCCACACCCCGGTCTCCTCTCTGCCAACCACGACCACCCCCACAGCCCCCAAAAACATTTACATCCCCCAGAGGAAGCTGGACGTCAGCTCGGAGGACTCCTAGAACGGAGTCTGGAATTTTCGCGTTGACTGAAATGTTAACACAGTGCGTTTGCTGCAAGTCCACTAACGTCTCCTGAGCCTGTATGCGTGTGTGTGTGTGTGTTTGGTTATTTGTCTGGTACTGTAGGTTCTGCTTTATTTTCACGTCTCTGCGGTCCTGGCGGTTTCACTGTGCGCTTGGACTCTCCGGAAGACTGAGGCGCGTTTGTGTTTGTTAATGTATGTGTATGGTGCTATCAGCCCAGGCAGGGCTCCAAATATAGCTCAGTACAGCTGGGTTTACTCTGAGCCACAAAACATACCCACACAAACCCAGGACATTGTAATCCAATAGACTTGACTTTAGCATTCGATCTGCTAGCGTTCTTTAGTTATGGGTTAGCTTTGTAAAAATACAAAATGCTGTAACTATGATTGTATGGGAGGGTGGGGTTCAACAACAGGTGTGTTTTGTGTTTTAATTTTATTTCAGGGACTTTGCTACCAAATGTATGAAAAATGGTCAGGAAATAGAGGTCATCTAGACAATGGTGCTAAACGTACCCTAAAATATGACTGTGCCATTGTTATGGCATTTTTGTGCCATATGTTTATAGGAGAGAGAGCGGTGATTAAGTATTATAGCTGGGTTAATAAACTGTAGTGGTCTTACAGCTGTGTTGTACATTGTTTATGTGGATAAAGCCCATGCAAGTGGGATTGTATGCAAAAAAAGAGTGATGAATGTGCATTAAGTATTGCTAACCTAATCATTTTAATGATATTACTTTGCAAATTTTTAATTAAATCGTTTAAATACAATATTTGTCTTTGTCTTCCTGAAGTGAAGGCTTTAGGTATTGTACCTAATTATGATTTTTGCATCATCATCACTGTTCACAATAATGTATGAAATGTCTGATGCTTGTCCTTAGTTAGACTGGTACTCAATTATTTATTTAAACTGCCTGTTACGTTGGCATGTTCTGCCTGTAGAAAACTGTGTATGTTAATTTGACACTTGAGTGCTCTAACTGTTGAACTTAGGTTAGGCCTGCAGTGTCCATATATGACCAGAAGACATAGATGACCCCCAATAATAACAGATATACTGTGTATTATAGAGCAGAATGCACACCGACAGGCACAAACAGTACAACGTTTAACATTCAAATGCCAACAACTTCAAACATCACTTTGCTCGGACCACACAGTGATGCCATTTTAAATGTTCATGGTGTTTTTATAATTAGGTGTTAAGTGCTTTGGAATTATGTACAGAGCATCATCTGTTAAGACATTATAATGGATAGCAGCACCTGCATTATAACCTCAAAGAATGAATCATGGTACATTATTACGGCTTTATGAGGCTATAAGTATAGGAGGTTAGAAGTATGCTTACGAAGCATTGTTATCATGTTACAAGAGTTATGAGTACATTTTCAACCAGAATTGCAGGCTTCATATCATCGGTGAAAAACTTGTATCTCCATTTTTATTGTTTTTATTGTTTGACATCATTTTGAACATGCCATTATTCATTTACATTGTGTGACATAGTCATGAATGGACCAATAGACAGTCTCTAAAATGTTTAATATTTTTTGCCTTTTAATGCAAGTTAAGTTTTTGCCTTCTCCTTCAAAGGTACTGATTTGGAGATGCATGTTTTTCCTGCGTGATGATATGTTTTTAGTAATTTCTCTTTATTTTAAATGAGCTGCATAAAATCAAGTCAGGGACATACTCGAGTGAAAACCCATTATAGCTCATTTCAATTTTCACTGCCACTTTGCATGTGTCCCGTTTGTAGTGCTATATTCTGCCTTTCATTTACTTATCCTCAGTTCGTATTTACACATAAAAGCACAACCAGGTTCAGTTTAGCTCTTGTGTTTGGATCCTGTGATTAAAGGGGGCTCTGGGAGGTGGAGTTCTTATTTATAGCTGAAACTTGTTGTGTGTTTGATAACCTCACTGCCTTGTGGCCTAGTGCACACCCCTATGACAAAAAGCCTGAAATTCTGTAAAATCGTACTAAGGATATTAAATTTGCAATGCTCTCCGTTTTGTTGTACGTTCACACTACGAGGCGACAAAGTGACAGTTAGTTGCCCAGTCATTTCCTAAGGAAGTATATGATTTGTAGCTGTGATATAGTGGCTAGTACACTTTATGATGCTGTTAAGCGCCAGTCTAACTGATAGGCTCAAAGAAAATCAGCGGACCAGTCGTATAGGGGTTCGAGGTCCCCTATTACTGCTCTCTTTTTCTTCCTACTGCCATTTTGTCTCTATTCCCCAAAGTAAGTACAAATGAGAAATCCTCAGGGATGCACTGATGTGGGAACTTCGGGCTGATGCCGATTTGATATTTTTCACATACATTTCTGATGATACTGATGCGCAATAAATGCAGTAAAATCAATAAAAGGCAAATATTTCTAAACTTCTGCCCAATACTGTTTTTTATGATGTATTAAGTAAATGTCTGCAGATTGCGATATTATAGTACATCTGTGGAAGTCATAGCATGTTCTCCTTTTGTATCGTGACGTGGTTGTGAGTAAAGTGAAACGGAACTGATATGTTATTGATGAACAAAGTCGCTGGTGGAAGCAGACTGGAAGATTACAGAGAAACCAGAACTTATCTTGTATTTGCAGCATATGTTATAACAATTAGAACCAAGTAAGGAAGTTTCTGGTGGGCTGAAATGAAACGTTCTCCATCTGCTCTGTTCAGCAGTGCTGTAAATCATGGTGTTTGAAGCTCAGGGCAGATGCAGGAGATCAGAGAGAGAGAGAGAGAGCAGTAACTGCAGTGTATTAGTGAGTATTCTCTCTTGTCTGTAGTTATTTTAGGAGGATGGTTTAATCTGGATGTCAGCGACACTCCTGGACCTGCTGAAACATTGTGTATGTGTGTGTGTGGTTGGATGAAAGATGCCCTGTATATAAGGGCACCCTGGAAGGGTCAGAAATGGGCCAAGTGAAGGACAGAGCTGGTCAGCCGTGTGGAAAACTCTAGACTCCGTGTTGAACTCGTAAGTTTTCACACTTATATAGAATATATAATGTGTAAAATGATCTAGGTTTTTTTGGTATTCATTAGTCCAAAGGTCATTTGATGTCTTGATTTAAAGGGGAACTCTGCTGGTTTATCAATGCTTTCTGCCTTATTAGATGATTAAGACGTAAGCAAAGTCACTCAGAGTGGTTTGGTGTTAAATGCTTCATGCTAGAGAAACTTACCGAGTCGGAACTGTCCACAGTGGTGGTGACAGGAACCAGACGTCCACCTCTAAAAACTCCCTGACCAAAAGTTATTGCATGAAATGATTATAAATACACTGCCTGATGTCTGAGATGATGTTTTACACAGTTCCATTCATGGTGGAGGGATACACACATGGTGCTGGAGGGGAAAATAGTCCCCAAAGAAAACTTATTTTATTATTTCAGATTTTTCTCTATTTTACCATCATCAACATTCCACATATAAACCTCAGAAGGAGGTTTACTGGTGGTTTTGGATAGTTAATAAAATGACTCTATTTGTGTTGTACACATGGTCACCATCACCGTTACCATCACCATTACCATCACTGAGTTTCTACAACGAACCATTTCACATCAAACCACTCTAAATGACTCATGTTCACTGACAAATTTGTGGAATTACCCTTTAAATTGAATGTAGAATGTAGAGTTAATGGGAAGTTTTAGGAAATTAACATTACATTAGTGAAAAACTGTGAATTTCATTAACCTTTAAATTACACAATGTCCATATCGTCCCTGGGCAAAAAACAAAAAACAAGTATCTCCAAAATGGCAACATTACAGGAGGGGACAAAAATCAAATTTCATTTTAATATAAGTCAAAGGAAGCAGGCTTTTTTCCAAACAAGTTTGGCCTATTTCTCTTGGTCAATTTATCATGAAATTTTCACACAATGTAAACCGTGGTTGTTGTGTTCAAACGATGCATAAAAGCAAAAATCGACCAAAATGGAGATACATGTTTTACTTCAGACAGTGACGATATGTATATTAACAGCTTAATCTAGTTTAAATTTTGTTGTATTTTATCATACAAGAGCCAGGATTGGTGCTCGTTGTGCGTTTATCAGCGGCAGCTTTAATAAAGGAACTATTTCTGGATTATTATCAGTGCATTCCCCTCCGCTGACGTCTCAGTCTGCCATGCTGAGAGCAGAAACTCTGACTCAGAGCTGTGAGATAACGTATATACTTTCATAGCCTAAAAGAGATATACAGCTAACGCAGGGCACCTGTTCATTTCTATGTATGGCATAGATTAGGGAGTCCGTTAGCTTCCATTAGAATTCAGAGAAACTGTTAATTTACTTATTATTCAATATGAATGATTCAGCTGTGCTTTTAATAATTCAGACTGTGGAGCTATAGCTATTATGTGCATACTGTAGTTCTGAGAGTGGACTACATAGTGCTAACAGTGCAGTGCTAACTGTAATCACAGGAAATTCCTTTTAATCTAGATTTAGTTTTAATCTCAGTTCAAGAAATGCTGCAGTAGTGATGATGGTGATTGTGAATGGTGGTCTATGTGCATGGTGATGGTGTTAGTACACTAGTTTAATCCCAAAACACTTTTGAAAAAAACACTAATGTTACAAAAGTGTTTTTGATCAAATTTGGGCTTTGATTTGTATGAACCATGCCTGGAAATGATCATTCAGCTTCTATGTTTCCAAAAAATCAGCATCTGGTTTAGTTGGCTGCAAAAGTTGGGAAAATAGATGACCCAAATGAAAAGTTGGGTAAATTAAACTTTTTAATTTTCGTTCCACTAAATATCTATTCTGTGGTCATTCTAGACTCTTTTGGGGCCTTAGGCAAAAAAGTCACAGGCGGCCCCTCCAAGCATCGTTCATCACCATTATGTTTTAATCAACAGAAAATGCTAAATGTATTTTTTTTTCAAAAGTTCACATTACTTTACATTATTTTCACAATATAAACACAAACAACATTAAAAAATGTGTAATTCAAAAATATAAATAGACCCTCAGGGGCCTCCCTCTGGCCTGGGATCCCAAGCAGTTGTCTGCCTTGCCTGGTGACAAGCGGAGCCTCTGTATGAATTTAATAGCTGTTTTTTAACTTCCATCTTAAAATGTCTCTAACCTCAACAAGCAAAAACAAACCTAACCCTCATCCTGGTCCTAACCCTAACCCCACCTCTGCTGATGATCTACCAGATAAATTGTTCACATATAAATATAGACACATAATATGACCAATTTTTCCTCTCACTCCAAATGTGTGAGCCAGAAAGGTTGCTTCTTTAACTTTAGCACGGGAAGCTAATGTAGCTAACAAGTAATGGAAGATGATATAGATCATTTACCATGATGTTGCCTGCATGAAATGCATCATGTACTCATGTCTACCCATGTGGAGTTGTTCAGTAATCTCTATGTGACTTGATTGATTGATGTGGTTTTTGACACTGTGTAATAAACTGTTATCCATAAACATAGACTAGCATACATTAGCATAGCTAAGAACAGTAGCAGCCATTTTGGAACCTAAATTTGGCCCATACTTTTGTCCATTTAACAGGATAAAAATGGAAACAAAAAGCGTTTCTTATACCAGCTTTCGAGCTATTGCACAATGAAAAATGTACACTTTGTAATGTTTTAAATAAATCTCCACAACAAATTCTTCTCTGTTACTGTGGAGAAATCCACCATTAGTAATTAATCACAGATATCAGCATTAGCATTAGCATTAGCGTTAGCTTACTTCTGTTCCTTAGGTTTGCTTCAGAGCAAAAAATGTAACCCTTGAATGCTCTGCTTAGCCCTGGTGGTAGCAGAATTCTCCATCACAGCTCCATTAAAAACCATTGACTGTCTACCACCATGTAAACGCAGCTCTGGAGTTTAAGGGGTTCATTATTCTCTACTAATCAGATCGGTAGAAAAATCAACTTTATACAACAAGACGTGTAGGGGAAATGCTCTTCACCCACCAGGCCTGGCAATAGGGGGCTGTATTCAGACTGCAGACAAATCAGATTTGTTTCTCAAATCGGATCTTTTGAGATAACTGTCCACACTGGTATTTACTCAGATCAGATTAATTTATCTGCGTGGTGATAACATAAGTGTCACCCCCAAAAGTGGTTTGAGTTTGGATGTGTTTTTTTTTTTTTGCTGTCCAGACTCTCACAAATAAATCTGGATGCAGTCTGGATATGCCAACCATCAGATTTGGGCTGGCAGTCTGAACAAGGCCCTAAAGGCCAGTATTGTACATGCTTCTGTTGTTTCGTGTGCTATGCCGCACTGCTATCTGCATGGCAGATATACAAGATTACATAAATTTACACATAGGAGGGTTTGCGTGCATCTCTCTGTGTTGGCTGTGTTTGAGGGATGAGCTGTATGTTGTGGGATGATAAATCTGGAACGAGCAGATCTTCTTCTCTGATTTGCTCCCCTCAGGTTTGATTCTCTCTTGAATTAAGGACTCCTGTGGACAGATCTACTGTATATTTCTCGCCTTGTATTTTCATTGGCTGCCGTTTCTCTGCCGTCTACGCTGCTCTTGGATGCTCCACTCATGATTTAGCTGTGGTGGCGGGACTGTTACCCACCCAGACAAGCAGGAGATTTGCTCATTTAAAGCACTGAAGTTCTTTGTAATTCAGTGTCTATGATTCAGAGTGGTCTGGTGTGAAATGGTTGAGGGCCTGAGATTCTTCACAGTGGTAGTGATGGGAACCAGGGGTCACCATGTGTACAACACAAATATAGGCATTTCATTTACTATCCAAAACCACCCGTGAACCTACACGTGTTTTATATGTAAAGCCGATGATAGTAAAATAGTAATAAATCATAGTAATGAATAAGGGACTATTTTGCCTTACAACACCCTGCACTGCATGTATCCCTCCACCACAAATTGAGTTTAAGGCCCGAATCGTCTCAAAACTGTCATACAACAATGTCTCAGACATAAGACAGTATATTCATAACCATTTCATGTAATGACTTTCTGTGAGGGAGCTTTTAGAGATAGACATCTGGTTCCCATCACCACCGCTCTGAACAGTTCTGACTCTCTTAGTTTCCTACAAATGGAGATAATAGTGTATTATATTAACACATTTAACACTTGATAACTCTTTGTTTTCCACTTCCTGTAGACTGATCTGAAGATGCCGAATTGGGGCGGGGGGGCCAAGTGTGCGGCCTGTGAGAAAACCGTGTACCATGCAGAGGAAATCCAATGTAACGGCCGGAGCTTCCACAAACCCTGCTTCATCTGCAGTGAGTGTTGGGGGGCAAATTTGTGAGTCCTTGAAGACCAATAACCCTCATGTTTTGAGTAAAATATCAAATTTAGCCGTGACCATTTTAGATAACATGTACACTGTACACTGAACACTGTACATGCTTCATATATGCATTTCACTTCTCTAATAGATTAAATATCTATTTAATAACATCAATTTTAAGATTAGCCTCATTTTGATCACCCTAACCTTAACTTCAACCAAAAACCTCAACCTAACCCTCATCCTGGCCCAAATCCTAAGCCTAGCCCAATCACTATGATGATAATCTACCAGATATGGCTTGTTAACAACTATATATCCAAATAAAATAACAAAAAATTCCTTCATCCCGAATGTGTCTGTGAAGAATGTTGCTTCTTGTGGATTAGCGCTGGAGCCTAATGTAGTTAACAAGTAACAGAATGACCATGGCCCATGGACACCGTGGTTGGTGTGGCTCAGCGGTTAACACCACTACCCACCAGAGAGCTACCACCCCATGTGGGAGACGGGGGTTCAGATCCCAGTCTAGGTAGCAAATGCTGAGCTACACCAATAAGAGTCGTTGGGCAAGACTCCTAACACTGCACTGGCCCACCTGTAAAACGAATAACCTTGTAAGTTGCTCTGGATAAGAGCATCAGCTAAATGTAAATGTAAACAGCCAGTTTACCATTCAGCATGCATGCTACCATGTACTCATTTTAAAGCATGTTGGGTTGTTCAGAAATCTCTAATAGTCTTGATCATGTGGTTTCCGATGCTGTATCACACACTGTTATCTATGCACATGCACCAGGATATGTTAGCATTGCTAAAACAGTAGGAGCTGTTGTGAGACCTGAATCTTGTTCCATGTTTGTCTACTTTTATACATAAATGTCTCCTTGATTACCTGAATCAGGATTAGCAGTAGATAAACACTATAAAGGGTTTCACTTTGTAATGTTTTGATATGGGTAACATGGCTGTAGGTGAACAAATCTCTAAGACCAGTTCTTCTCTCTCCAGGATCACTGTGGAGGAATCATGGATATTAGCATTAGCGTTAGCTCACTTTAGTCTTGAGGGTGGGCTTCGGAGAAAATATTGGACTGTAAATCAGCTGAACAATGCTTATAACCCTCAGCTATAATTTAGGTGATACCCTGTTTCAGTCTAAAGCTCATTCTCTCCTGGTACATATTTGTTTAATGCTAATCTGTTTGGCGGAGGATGTCCGCCTGACTGAGCTAACCAGAGGGGCCTTCTTTATCACACACTGTCCACAAATTAGGCCGCAGTTCTCTCAGCAAGCAGCTTCCTAAACCAAGTGCTGAAAACAACGTCTGCAGGCAGAATGAAAGTCAATTATCAATATGCTAATGGGAATGCTAATAGTTAGGTGAAGCAACAGCAGGATGGCAAGCTATTGAACACATATTTAGCCTATTAGTATTCGCAGAAATCCATCCCAGACTTTCAGTAAAAAAAAAAAAACAGTTTGGGAACATCTTTTTATATTTGGAGATTGATATATACATATATAAGATTGATATATATATGTCATCATACATCACTCATATTTTATGTATATTTATCTTCAGCACCCAGAAGGAAGTGTGGGATTGCAATGCTATTGGGAAGGAATCATATAAAATAATTTTGTTAAAAATGTTTAGTAAATAAATATACATATTTTTAAAGGGATAAGAACTAAAAGACAAATGAAATAAATGAAGTAAGAATAAATGAATTGGATTGTGAGTGGAAATGAGCAATGAAAAGTAGGATTTTGTTTAATATTCTGCTTAACCATGATTGGAACGGCCAGAATACGCTTTATCAGCTGTTTCTTCAGTTTTCTTTTACCTTTCTGTTCAGTACGTTACCGCTTGTTTCTATTGATAACTTTTTGAAACCCTAGTTGTCCCCAGACTTGGGGAACAGTGTTTTGGGCAGTGTATTTCTGTGTAAACAAACATCATACTGCTGTTCAGTAGTTTGGGACAGGCTGAGTACGGAGATGAGTAGATGGGGCCACTGGGAGTGCTATGCTATGGTAATTCCCCTACAATTAGCTTCCATTCAGGGGCTTGTTCTTCTCCAACTGCTGTGGTTGGCACTGGAGCATTTGGCCTTGTTGAATTTGGTCTGCCAGCAGCCTCTGACATATCCAGCCCAAAATTAGCCACAGAAGCTAAGCTCCTAGGCCAAGGACAGCTGCAGGACACAGTGAGCTCATACCTGCTAGAAAAACCAGCATAGACCACCATGGCTGGTCACCAGTAAAGCCCCTTCTGCAAACCTAGCCAGTGTCAGTCGCCACAACGCCCCTATACCCCCCACCTCCCAAAGGTCAATTGTCCTGACAACCTACATAGTCCATAGACTATCTCTTTCAGAGCTGTTTACTGAGCACCACAGTTGTGCCACTGGTGACTGACCTGAGTTGTACATTGGTCACCTACTAGTCGTCGGAAGTGCTCTTTCAGCCTGTGCGTACCATGGCTCCAGAGCCTTCTGTGAACCTGAATTATACTCCAGGATACATGACCAATAGCAACAAAACAAAGGCATTACACCAATATGTATATTGCATGATAAGTCATATAGCTTAGTTAGCTTAGTTGGCTAAACCTGCTGAGGAACAGTCCTCTACAAGGCTAACTCTCAGTGATAGCCAAAGATCAAGCAACAAACAAAACAGGTTGATGGCCCAATACAGATGCTTTTCTTACAGTTAATGTACATGCAGTTCATTATTTATTAATGCCTTAAGATCCCAAGTAATAGACAGCCCTGGGCTTTTAAGGGGTTAAATTCACATTTGATCGTCCCTAAACCTAACCCTAACCCTAACCTCAACTGAAAACTTAAACTTATAACTGGTCCTAACCCTAGCATTGTTAAGAGTAAACTGCATGTAGACAGTTGTTAATGTAGAGTAGTAATGTAATGTAGTGGTTTGAACATCTACAGATAATGTATAAAGACGACTCCAAATAAATCCAAAAATCGAGTTTCCTGTTTCCCCTATTCCCCCAAATGTGGCGATCCGCAAAAACATAAAGTTAGCTTCTTTAGTTTTAGCATTAGAGCTATAAGGCTGTAATGTAGCTAACAAGTACCAAAAGCTAACACCTCACTGTTTAGCATAGTGCCAACTGCACTTATCACGTCTTTTACAGCTCTATTATGGACAAATTTAATATTTAATATAGAGCTTCATACTGGTTATCTAAAACCAGTGAAATTATACAGGGAGACCATATTATATGTATCATGTTATACATGTATCTGCAAAACACTGTGACTTCACATTACTGTCATTCCAAATGTTTAAAAAGAAGGTTGCTGTGTCTAAGTACGTCACATTGTTCAAAAAACAACTCTTCAAAGTTTGAGCATATATAGTTTTCCCCTGAATTTTGTATATTTGTCGTTTTTCTGCAGTGGCCTGTCGTAAAGGCCTGGACAGCACCACTGTAGCAGCTCATGAGTCTGAGATCTACTGTAAAACCTGCTACGGAAAGAAATACGGTCCAAAAGGCTATGGATATGGTCAGGGTGCCGGAGCGCTGAGCTCAGATCCGGTGGAGGATGAACAGCTCCAGTCTCAGGAGTGAGTGCAGAACAAATATAAAAACATATGCATCCTGTACATTCAGGGATAAATTATTTTTTCTTCTCTTATGAAGTTACTGTTTTAGAGACACACACAGATTCTCATTACAGTGATGTGATATTCTAAAAGCATTCTTATGGAAAATTAATTAGAAGAACATCGAAGTACTCCAGATGGATTCTTCTAGAACAGACTGATTATTAAAAGGCAGAATCTTACATAAATATGACAAAATAATCCTGCAAACCGCTCAAATTAAAAAGTTAGTTATGGGCTTCTATAGAGTAAATAAAACATCTCAGTGATCCAATGTGCAGTGGTATACATTTATACATAAATACTTATATTTGTGGTAATAAATGACTAGCAATATCCTAATAATCACCTGGGATATCATAGTAGCTACCTGGGATACCATAGCAGCCACCTGGGATACTATATCAACCACCTGGCATATCATAGCAGCCACCTGGGTGCTTCTTAATGCGTATTTAATGCCCTTTTCCTTCTCTCTTCAGACCTAAACCTCCTCGTCCCACCACCAACTCTAATCCTGGCAAATTTGCCCAGAAGTTCGGCAGTACTGACCGCTGCCAGCGCTGCTCTAAGGCTGTCTACGCTGCTGAGAAGGTCATGGGGGCAGGAAAGGTAAACCAGTCTGATGTCTAGCACACAGTGCATATACAGAAATCGAATTCCCTATTCCACCTTAAATGACACCTCAGGTGCCAGAATGTAACTGCTGCACCATTTATGTTGGAATGGGGAAGTTGAATAAGAAGCTGCAAACCCACCTCACTAACATGTCTGAAATAAGTACCTGATGCTTTAGGCATGCAATTACATGCTATTAGGTGGGGTATAGTCTGCCAATACCTGTTAGCCACATTAGCTTCATAGCTCCAGCGCTAAAAACTAAAGAAGCAAACCTGTGTTGGCTGATTGACTACATTTAATGAGGGGTAACTGGGGGCGGTGGTGGTAGATTATTGGTGGTAGTTTTTGGCTGAACTATCACTTTAACTGTCTTGCATTGTTTGGCCTGTGTGTATTATTTTGTCGGCAGCCGTGGCATAAGACATGTTTCCGTTGTCTGCTGTGTGGGAAAAGCCTGGAGTCCACCACAGTGACGGACAAAGATGGTGAACTTTACTGCAAAGGTACACAATTACCAACAGTCACCTTAGACGTATCTGCTTAAAGGGGAATTCCACCAACCTTTCAGAATTCTCTGGATAATTAAACAGCTGAGACGTGAATAAAGTCATTGGGAGTGATTTGGTGTGAAATGCTTGAAGAAAGTCATAATTGTTTACAGTGGTGGTGACGGGAAGCAGGCGTCCACCTCTTAAAGCTCCCTCACCGAAAGTTATTACATTAAATGGTTATAAATACACTACCAGCATGGAGTTGCAGAGGTTCCTAATGGTGTCCTGTGATAATCCATCCCATGTAGCTTGAATATTCTCACACAGTTCCTGCAGATGGTGCGGTAGGGATGGAGGTGGAGTGACACCAGGCCTTCTGGACATGTATGACAACAAACCATTCATCTTGGCGCTGACCACAGTGCCTCCACACACGGATGGTCGTCTCCACCAAGACAAAAGTGGGACTCGTCACTGAAGATGACCCGCTGCCATTCTGAGTCACTCCATGACAGTCTGGCACGACACCATTGTAATCTTTGCCTATGTTGATGTGATGCTAAGAGCAGTCATTGTAAGGTCTGCGTGCATGGAGTCCTGCATCGTGCAGCCAATGGTGCTTGCACTAACAGAATGACTGATGGAGGGCATCACGGCTCGCTGAATGTTCGCAGTCGTGGCTGTTGGGTCAGTCAGGTACAGCAATAAGGCCCGTCCATGCTTATGTCACATGTGCGTCTGAGCGTGAAACTTGAATCATTCACATGTCTCGCGATGTCAAACCTACTTACCAAGTTTCATTCCTGTCGGTTGATTCCTTCTGGGTGCAACTACTTGTGCAGCTACTATTCTTGATGATGTGTCTAGGTTCACTGGTGGGTTTGGATGGGCAGTAAAATGGCTGTTGTAGACATGGTGACCCCTGGTTCCCATCACCACCACTCAATCTCAGTGATTGAACTATGCAGACGTTTGGAAAAGATGGTGTAATTCCCCTTTAAATCTAAGTACTTGCCGTTAATCCCATTAGCTGAACTTGTCTGGGTCTCTGGGTGTGAAAGGCCGTTATCCTCTTGATGAAATCACTGGAGTGGCTGTGGTGTAAGGCTGAAAGAAGAATCTCAGAGCTGAGCTCTCCATTAGCATTAAAATCAGCGTTACTGCAGCTGAAGGAGTGCAGAGTTAATGAGGACGACATCAGCTTTAATCACACACATCACAGTCAGTAATCAGATCTAATCTCCTCGTGAGAGCACCGTTTAATCACCTGAAGCACAGGTGAGGTGGAGCCTTTTTTTCCAGAAGCAGCAGTGACAGTGTCTATTACAGATACCTAATCACATTTATTGATGACTGCAGTCATTTCAAACAGTTATTAGACTCCACAGTCATATTGCATTCATACAGAATATGAACTGGTTGTAATGCAGTAAATACATTCAGACATCAGGATGCGAGGGCAGTGCTGAGTAACACGTGTTTATTTCTTAGTCTGAAGTACAAACGCAGCTTTACTCGACTCAGCTGTAGACGTGTGATCGAGTAAACGTATCTAGGAAGTGAGATGGCTGTTTAGTTAATGTGGCCACTTTAGGCTTGTCATCATTAGTCACCATTATTTCTATGACAGTTTTAAAATTGTAATAATTGTGGCAGCTCAGTATACAGTTTATAGTGACTGTTAATGTTGTTATATTGTTACAGTGTTATATATACTGTGCATGTATGTTATGCTCTAACAGTGTGTATATTCTGTGTTATATAACAGTACATATTATATATTATCAGTATCATAACTTTGATATTTTCCAATTAAAACTTTTACCTAATGTTTAAATAAATGTAGCTATACTTAAAAGTAAAAAATACTTATGATATGGTAAGATATGGTATACAATGTTGTTATAGGGTTGTAATTTGTATATACATATTAACCTACAAAATATGTTAACTTTACAGGAGTAGGAAGAAACCCTCTTGATTTAATGGAGCGAAATTCTTTTAAAAACTAATTCTGGAGTGTTCCTATTGGTCCATTGGCTCATCATGAAATTTCAGCTTTGGGATGTTGATGGGTTTCCTCAGGATTACAGTCTGGATTTTGACTTTCCCATTCTGTCCATTCCAAATCATTCTTTATTCTACTTCATTCTACTTCTTTGGTAGGAAGACTTGTGTGCTTAGGGTTGTTGAGTTACTGCATGACCCATGTTGTCTTGAGATTCAGTTTCCTTTAGAGTTCGCTGGTATATATCCTGGCTCAGATACAGCAAAACAAGCCCAATGCATGATACTACCACCACTATGTTTTACTCAATAGGTAAATTGTACATAACAAAATAAAAGTATAAGCAAACATATACATAAGACTACACCAGTATATTTATGTGTGTGTGTGTGTGTGTGTGTGTATAATATGCATTGTTTTAGGGTTATCGATTATTAACTTGGTGTATTTCTCTGTCAGCTTTTAACTAATATTTTAAACGGTGGTTTTTCCCCAATTTCCCCAAAATAGAAATAGACAGCTCCAAAAATACAGTAAACTTTCTAATCATAATTTAATTAAAACACAAGGATTCTTTTTTTGTTTAAGTGAAATATAAACTTTAACAGCCGTGTTCAGCTACTCATGTTACTAAATGCATGAAAATGATGTTGTTGTTGTTATTATTATTGAAATTATTTCCCTCTTTTTCAGTGTGCTATGCGAAAAACTTTGGTCCTAAAGGGCGTGGCCTGGGCAACATGGGCGTGGTTGAAGAAGGAGAATGACCAGCTTGGACCAGCTGACCAACAATAAACTACAAATAAATATTTATTGACATGGTCGTATAGTCCATGTACATCACATTAGGCCTCTTTCTTCAGCCTGTAATTCAAAAGCTCAATAATTCAGCTAAGCGAGTGTGTGAGAGCTGATAACTGTACTGTCAGAATAACATCCCTACAGACAAACTAGCGCTGCACTAAACCCACACGGCGAAGCTTTTATTAATGCAGGAAAACAAAGCGAATGAAGTTAATGAAGCTGTGTTTTGACTCTGCATCACTTAATCCTCCATCATCCTGTTTATCGTCCATTATTAATATCGTTCAATTTGCCCTCATAAATATGACTGTCATTTACATAACCGAAACTGCTAATTACCTTTACATGTATGCTAATTTATACAGAATTATTCATGTGTTCTATCAGGTTGAATGAACAAAGCTGATTTTAATGAAGATGTTCCATAGCAGTGGGAGGAGAAAGAGACTATTATCTCTAATGAAGATCTTTTCTGGAAAAACTCATTTATCCCCGGCAGACCTGCTGATTCTCTAGATTCTCAAACTGTTTTGCATTACAGGAGTACAGAATGTGAAAAGACATGATAACATCTGCATAAACATCCGATTAGTCTGTATATTTTAAGGTTTCAGGAAAAAAAAAAACAACAACAAAGCAAATGTACAAAATCCAGACTACTACAGACTACTATGGAACACAGTAATTATAGTCATACATACCGCGATCGCTACATACCTTTAAAACATTGAAGGGTCTGCATTATTTTAAGCAAAATATTTTCCTTTTGCTGAATTACATGAACATGGTTCATCAAAACACACATAATTAATTAAAATCTGCTCCTCATAGGAAGAAAAACACTGATCTCATTGG
Source organism: Semaprochilodus insignis (assembly GCA_034552555.1). Lineage (NCBI taxonomy): Eukaryota > Metazoa > Chordata > Actinopteri > Characiformes > Prochilodontidae > Semaprochilodus > Semaprochilodus insignis. The sequence goes on from CM067489.1 coordinate 4,767,735, forward strand.
ATGGAAGGCAGGAAACTGGACAGGCTGCTTGTCCATCACAGGGCGGAGATATAGTCATACACATTCTCTCTTACACTCACATAGGGGGCATGTTAGCATCTCCAATTCAACTGAGTGTCTGTCTTGTGGCTGTGGGAGGAAACTAGAGCACCTGAAGGAAACCCACACAGACACGAGGAGAACTTCCAAACTTCACACAGCAAGGACCCCAGACGTCCTGGCCTGGAATTGAACCCAGGGCCTTTTTGCTGCGAGGCGACAGCACTACACAATGTACCACCACGCTGGCCAAAAACTAGACTTTGTGACCCTAAACCAGAGCAGATACTGAATAACTGATATCAGTCTATGAATGATTTTATATTATATACACACACACACACATAGAGACACATATAGTATATATACTGCATTAAGTATTTTGTTGCTGTATAAAGAAACACACAATCTACATTTATGTCGATTTTTACTTTTATGCACCATTTGATCAATGTACCGACAGAAATGCCCAAAAACTGCTTGGAAAAAAATCTGGTCCCACTGACATTTCCCCACTGAGCATTAAATTAGGCTTTTGCCCTCCCCAGTAAAGTTGCAATTTTGGAGATACTTGTGTTTGGACAGCAACCATACACACTGATTCATATCCCTGATATACCTACTAGCAGTAAGATTAATAACTGGATAATAAAATAATAAGTGCTCCACACAGAAATAATGCTTCCACAAACAAGATACAAAAAGAGCTGCTTTTATTCCAACAATAGAACTGAATTTCAGCACAAAGTGCTTCCCTGGTTGTGAAACAATCAAACATTACTGAGAAAATCCAGAAAGAAACTCATTCAGAGTCGAGAAGTTCACAGGAGAAAAACGCACAGCATTCTGGGAGATATTTCACAAAGCAGGATTTCTTAGTTTAGCTGGATAACTTGAGCCCTAATTGAGGACTGCCCAATAGCTAAGAAACTAAGAAGTCCTACATTATGAAATAAACCTCAGGCCTACAGAGAGCTGCACCGAGACCAGAGCTGACTGACAGATTGATATCATTACCGTAACAGTGAAACATCATTACCTGTTATATTTACTATGATGCAAATGATGTTTTACTGCGATAGTAATGACACTTTACCACACAGTAGTGATGTTTACTGTGACAGTAACAGAGTAAATTATTACCATCCCAGAAAACCGTCATCACTGTACCAGTAGGAATGTTTTAAGCAATGTCCAAAGCACAGACATAATTATAGTGGATAAACCCTTTTTATTGTCAACAAATTATGAGAAAATAGGAGACCAAATCAATAACTTTACACGCACCTTGGCCTCTTTGTTGGATAGTAATAGTTTTGGGGAAAAAAATAATAAAAATTTAATCGTAGTGACTGAAGGCTGTACTATTATAAACATATTATGAGAGTATTGTGGTGTCCCAAAACACCATGATCATTTTCAAGCACTCTGGCATCTCTGGTGGATGGTTAAAAGTTTTGGATTTCGACTTTTTGAGGGGAAAAAAGGACTAATTTACTGTGAAATTTGGGAAACTGGATTTCAAATAAATCATTAATTGTTATTTATCAAAGATCAAACTAGAAGATAATTACGGTCAATGCAGCGGTCAACATGACGACTGGAAATAGAGTAATAATAGTGGACAAACCCACTGTACAATTATTTCTATTGTATTTTACACAACTTTGGCCTTTAATAGATGGTGTTAATAAGGTGGCAAAGAATAAAACAGTGGAGTGAGAAGAGGGTCTGATCTTATTAATAGGAAAATCTGGTCACTTTCATCTGAATTGTGCAGACATTCTAAAGCCCCACCACTTCAAGCTGTGGAAAAAAGCAGAATTTGCCCTGCTATTCAGATAGTGGCCTATTTCCATATAAAAAAGCCAAGGCTCAATATAAAAGCACTTATGGAGTTGTACATACATAAAATTTCTGACTGTTTCAATGCTTACAAAATGTTTCAGGTCAAAATGTACCAGTATACATAAACATATATATATATTTCTGTACATCTATATCTTTAGAAACAATCATCTTCATATATACCCTTTAGAGGGGGCTTATAAGGCAAACACGATCTTCGTTATCTTGAATGTGTTCAGGCAGGCTGCATACTTTCCCTTACATTTATTTAGAGGCAGACGATGATGTAAAACACACCAAACCATCCAAATCCAAGTCCAGTCTTTTGTACCGAAAGGCTAAGGATTGTAAAGTAGGTCAGAGGTCACTGTGGGGTCAGACAGGGTCCATGCTGTTGAACATCGGGTGGTCTCTGTTGAAGCCCATCGGAAACTCTTGTGTCCAGTCCAGCACAAGTGGTTTACACAAGCCACAGCAACGCAGCTGGAAGAAGTTCACCAGGTTCTTCACCACTCCACGGCTTTCAGAGGAGAGAGAGAGAGAGAGAGAGAAAGAGAGATCAGTATGTACGTCATATTGAAAAAAAAAAATAGAAAATGAGGACTGTGCAAAATTTTGGGTACATGCAACATTTTATAAGTTTTTTCTCTCCACCATATAAATAGTCGCTGCAGAAACAGTAGTATCAAAAATGTCATTAATCTGAATCACAGAAGACATGGCATGTCACATTTGCTTGATACTTTACAAGCACAAATTTCAGGCTTGTATCTTTAATAATTTCTGAATTACAGAGGCTTTAAAGTGGGCATGGCCTTAAAGTAAATGGTTTTAATTAGTCATAACTTTTGAACTGTTGAGGCTAAAGGCATGACATTTTAATATATAGAAAAATATATATAGATAAAAATATATAGTATGCATTTATGTGCATATATATATATATGCACACATGCTCACCAGAATTAAGCACATTAATTGTAATTCATTACTCATGTCAGTGTAATCTTTATGCAACCAGGCATTAGTGAGCTTAGTGAGCACTTTTATAAGACCATAAATACAATTTCTATTAAAACAATAAACAGGTTGGATGTTTAGGTGTTGACCTGTCCACACATTGAAAACAACATGATCTGCTATAATGAACTATCTTACAGCATCAAACTGTAACTCTTCTCAGGTTTTGCTTTTAAATCAGTACTGTTAAGTAGGTAAGGTCGGTGTGGTTACTTGAATGGATTCTGTCTGAGAGAGAAGGACTGAGGGAGCTTCCTCTGACTGTGCATCAGATTCGATCTCTCAGCAGTCGTCAGGCCAAGGAACGCAATCTACAGAGAGAGAGAGAGAGAGAGAGAGCGCGAGAGAGAGAGAGAGCGAGAGAGAGACCGCATGCATTATTCAACACGCAAGCACTGTGTACAATCAGAGCAGACAGTGAACAGGGAGCTCTATTCAGAGGAGCACAGGAGTCAGTATTAAAGCTATATATAACAACAACCATGGCAGAAATGACGTTTTTTTCTGGACCAGTGTGAACACAGCATTACAGGCACTCTGTCATTTACTGTCTCTCTCTCCCAGCACAGTGAAGCTCAGAGTTTTGTGGCGATCTGAGCTGACCTGGTAAAGCTGGTGTACGAGCAGGATGGAGGCCCAAGCCATGTGGAAGAACGTCAGGCAGAAAATGTAGAGCACCCAGGGAGAACATCCAACCAGCCCTGT
>CM067489.1:4771604-4789075 GCA_034552555.1 Semaprochilodus insignis
GCTACACATACAGAAGTAGTGTCTCTCAGTACGGCATTAGGCCACCATGTTTGCTAACACAACATGCCAGACGTCTCGGCACGGAGTTGTAGAGGTTCCTAATGGTGTCCTGTGATAATCCATCCCATGCAGCTTGAATATTCTCACACAGTTCCTGCATATGTTGCGGTAGGAGTGGAGGTGGGGTGACACCAGGCCTTCTGGACACGTGACAACAAACAGTTTATCTTCACACTGACCACGGTGCCTCCACACACAGACACTGTGCTGAGAATGGACCACCACTCAAATAACATCTGGACGAAAGCAGGCCAGTGGTCAGAAACTGAGCAATAATGAATGTCACAGAGGGGGCTGGTATAAGGTAACTGTTTCTAATAAAGTGGCCAGTGAGTCTAGCTGTAAAGTTAGGAATCTCAAATAAACTGGACTTTGAGTTTAGCTGTTAATCGGCGATATCAGTGACTTACACTTAATACTGCCGTAAAACATCCAGACTGCCAGGAGGTTGAAAGTTATGAGGAAAAGGACAAAAAAATGATGGTTCCTCGCACCTGTGAGGAGAGAGCCAGAGAAAAACAAATGAGTAGGTGAGCAAAGAGACTGAGGGAGACAGAAAGAGAATTCAGATTCTGCTGGTTACCGATGCAGCCGTTGATCCAGACAGAGTGGTGGTCCTGTTTGGCGATGCAGGCGTTACAGGCAAAACAGTGATGAGCTCTCATTGGCTTCCTCATCTACACACAAAATAACCATTATAAACCATAGAAATATTTACATACAGCAACAGAGACACCCAGAAAAACATCTGTAATAATGATGGAGATGACGTAAAATCAACAACACTATTAAAATGTTATTCTAAATTTAGAAAACTTTTGAAAGCTTTTCTATAATGCTCAAATACTCCACACAGTCATTCTGACAGACTGTAATACACTACAGGAAGTGTAGGGGGCGATATGACTCTATAATGNGTGATTAATCAAATAATAGTCTACAGGTTAATCATTCATATAAATAACTGTCTCACTCTGAAGTACAACATGTCTGTGTGAGGAAGCCAGACATACCTGTCCTGGTTTATATGTGAGGCACAAAATGTAATAATGAAAACACCAAAATGGCCAGGTCTCCCTACCAACGTATTGCAATTGTATGTTATGTGCATTTCAGACATATCAGTAACTCACCATACAAGACGTGCAGAAAATTCTGGGGTCCAGACAACCTGCCTCAGCCAGAACCACAACGTTCTACAGGCAAAAATAGCAACCAATCAGAACACTACTAGGTCTGCGTCTGTATAGGAGTTCTATTCAAAAAACCCTTTAGCTTAAACACTTAACTTTAAACATAGGGCAATAATGCTAATAACAATAACAACAAAGGTAGCATATGTTAACTGTAATTTTGAGATCTATCTAGTAATCTAGAATGACACTATTTTTTGCATAAATATAAATCAATAAATAAAGGACATTTCTTTAAATGAGTGGTAAATGTGTTTTTAGGGTCACTGGGCTCAGGCCATTACACTACATTACTCCAGCTCAGTGAAAAACCAGTTAAGAGTCTGCAAGTACAATCAGGAACCAATCAGAACATAAAGTCAGACGGATAAACTGACAGCACTGAGAGCAGTTTCGGTTTCTATTACCTTCTTCTTCTCTTCCTCAGTTGCTTTGATGACCCCAGGGTCTGTCCGGCACGCTCGGAAGAAATAATACAGCATAGACGTCACAGTGAGGGTGAACAAAACCTGCACTGCAGCACTGGGGCCATGTGGAGGCTGAGGTTAACGAGAATAACTCCAAGACATGCTTTACAGAACGCTGGTAAAAACTCACGACTCAGGAATCAACCAAGACAGGAACTGTGGGTAGGTCTGACATTGTGAGACATGTAAATGACGCACAAAGTTTCACGCTCGGCCGTGCATGTATGTAAGCAAGGACAGACCTTATCGCTGTACCTGACTGACTATATATGGCCGTCCTGTTTTCCATGCATGTGTTCCATTCTAGTTTGTGCTGTTGTGTTGATTGCATCCTTTGCAAGTGAAGTATGAAGTATATCAGAGAAATCAATTCCAGCAGTTGGAAGAGCTTGAGAGGAGTTGGTTCCTCCTTAAAATAAAATTCTTAAAATTGCAAATAAAGGATATCAGGCAGAAACCAGAAGCACCAGGTGACCAGCATCCAGAATATGGAGGCGATGAGAGCTGTAGAGGGAACCAGGGCCTGAACTGCTGCGGTCGCCAACTGCCTACACACACAAACATAAACACAAATTTTGAAACAAAACATGTTTATTATTATTATTATTATTATTATTATTAGTAGTAGTAGTAGTAGTAGTAGTAGTAATAGTAGTAAAATGTACATCTACTCTTGTATTTTTACATGCATTTAATAACAATATATGCAGTGCCATCTTGTGGTGGTCATTAATACTGCATCATGTTTGCTGGTAATTCAGTGTGCATTTTCCTATAACTCACTATTAACTGTGTTTATATCAGAGAGTGTGCCAGACTTCAATAGATTGTTATATTTGTAAAAACATATATACAATATATGCATAAAACAGTCAAAACTTACGTACAACTATAACATTGACACTATAATGATCATTATGTATAAATAAGTGCATATTAACTGCTCTGGTAAAGTGGCCAGACTGTAAGTAACTACAGAATTATTCAAAAATAAGACAATTACTAATTAGTCATGTTTAACGATTAAGAAATGTTTCCATACGTAATATTTTTAGTTATATAATTTATTTACTTGTTTTCGTAATCCGTTAACTGTAGGACTGTTTGTGTCTTTGCAAAGCTCATTGATGAGCATGCTGGAGATGAGCAGCTAATCAGTCAACAGCAGAATTGCATCTGATGCCATAATCAATAGAACTGGTCAGGGGTGGGGGTGGGGGGGGTTACCTGCAGGTCAGGTTGATGATAGCGAAGACACACGCCAGCAGCACACCTTTCAGCAGCCATGACTCGGAGTCCATGTCCAACACAGCTCCCACTGCCCACAGCACGCACATATTGAACACACACTGCACACACATCTGATACACACACACACACATACACACAACAATTAAATACAGCACAGCAATTTTAATACACTCACATTACAGCTACACTGTACAGACTAAGATCAGTGTTCTGTTTGCACTAATATACAGGGTAATTACAACAAACCTTACACATTAAAAGTCAGCAATGAATCAAGTAAAGATCGCCCTACAATATTCTAACTACGGATGCATCAATACGGATACCTGTGTGGGGCTGATATCACACTCATTTACTCATAATCATGGAAACCCACCAATACCCGTATGATACAAGCCAAATCTACACTACCATGCTAATTAACTTGAGCTGACAGTGCAACTGACAGCTGCTGACACTTTGGCAGTCACACACAAAGGTCACTTTAAACATTCTGCCTTGGAATATTCCTAGCAGGAATACACAATCACAGTCACTTCCCTGATACAGGTGGAAAACTGTAGGAAAACTGTCATAGTCCAAAACAAACCCACACACAATCATATGCACAAGTTTGCTAATGCTAACGTTAGCATGAGGGCATTCGAGGGTTTAAACAAAACACAAAATGAACCACCATCTTCCACAAATCTTTGATTGTAAACTATTGATTAAAAATCAATAGTGATTTTCAGAATCAATACAGTATCACAAATATAATATAATAAACATGATCTTGCAGTTTTCAATATTATATATCAAAGTGGGTTGTTCTGGACCACAATGACCAACAAAACCTGCCAGACTTTCTATAGTCACAAGTCTAGCTTGTGAGACTGCGGTTGTCATTTGCATATTGCATCATTTGGCGATATCAGTATTGCAAAAATCATTGCTACAATCACGTTTACAAACACCGTGCGCTGCAGCGCTGAAGAAACTTTGTGTTCACAGCAAAAAGTGCAAGCGAAGGTCAGAGAGTAAGCGTGTGCTGCTTATTCAGCTAATGAGATTTCTCCAGAGTTCAGTAAACACTCAGGGAAAAATCTGCACCTTCTGTTTTTCTCTTCAACGCAAGGTTAAATACTCCCCACAGGATTTGCATGGCTGCTGCACATTATAACATCATTACAGTGAGTGAGCGAGCAAGCGGTCGAGCGTGCAAGCGAGTGAGTGAGCATACCCGGTATTTGTTGAACACTCTCAGACAGGGAGAGTTAGATTTGATGCGCTCTTTCTGCACCACGTTCAGCATATGGATCAGCAGGGGGCTGTGCACCTGGTGGGCAAGGTCTATTGGTGTGTGACCCTGTAAACACATGCACACGCAAACACAGTAAGTGATGGAGGGAACCAATCAGCATGATTCACCTGCATAATCTCAGCTTAGATAAAACAGACTGAGATATACATACATACATACATATATATATATATATATATATATACACAGACAGACAGACAGACAGATAGGAACAGAGGTACAGATCAAATACAGACCAATAAACCACCAAACAGTGTTAGACAGATAGACAGACTGACCGTTACAAAGACAAACATACATAGAAAGACAGACAGATAAACAGAGATAAGTTAGACAGATAGATGGACAGACAATTGGATAGGCAGGCACACAGACAGAGAGATAGACGCATAGACAGACAGACTAACATTAGCGTTCTGCAGGTCCACGCTGGCTCCAGCCTCCAGCAAGATATGCACTGCGTCCACGTTTCCTGCCAAAACAGCACAGTGCAGTGGAGAGTTCCTGTTCACTTTATCCACCGCATTCACTGATGCATTACACTTCAGCAGGAAGTTGGTCGGCTCCGGCCTGGAACACGGAAAATAAGCATATAGAGCACGAGAGAGTGGAGAATGAGGGTATTTGGTATAGCTGCTTTTAATGAGACTGAGCGGGGTGAACCTGTTCACTTTGAGGGAAAACACTTCAGATATTTATTTATTTATTCCACTTATTTTTCCTGCATTCTGCATTTCCTGCAAACATGAATAAATGAACTGGAGAACATGTAAATGTAGTTAAGAGCTGGCAGCCGTACCCAATGATTTTCTGTGCAGCAAGCATCAAAGGAGTCTGTCCGTTTATGTCGGGTACATCCACTTCCTGTGACAGAACATACAGACCACACAGATCATGAGTACCCTCAAAAGCCACAAGTCTAAAGAACCGTCTTTAATAATAACTCTAACTGCTGATATCAGCGTGGTACTGGTGCTGTAGATGCCTGCTTTAACTGAGAGAATGCAACTCTGCTAAACTGATAAAGAGAAGAAGTGAAATTACATAAAAATGAATTATGATGACCTCAACTCAACATCTGTCATATTGACATCCCACAATTTGTCAGTGTGTCCTTAATGCGTGTTTCACCTGTCCTTTGGCCATCAGGTACGCTGCTATAGGCATGTGTTGGAAGAGTATAGCGAGGTGCAGGCAACGGTAACCCTCGCCATCAGCCAATGAGGGGTCAGCACCATAACGCATCAGCTGGATTACCATCTGTAGGTGACCCTGCCTACAAGACAAATACAGTAACTACTGTAAATTATTCAACAACTACTATTAATTATTAAGTAGTTACTGCAAGTTATTTAGCAATTACTATGAATTATATAACTTAGAAAGTATTCAGCATCTTCTTTGAATTATTTAGTATCCATTATGGATTATTCAGCAATTACCATGAATTATTAGGTAATTACTGTGAGTTATTCAGTAATGACTATGGATTAAATAACCTACTAAGTATTTAGCATCTTCTATTATTCAGTCTCTTTTATGGATTATGAAATAACTACTATAAATAACTAATCTTCTAATGCAAATTATTCTGTATTTACTATTGATTATTAAGCATCTGTGCAGGTAACTACCAAGAATTATTCAGTAACTACTATGAATAATTAATCATCTACTATTAATTACTCAGTAGTTATTAAGAATTATTCAGAAACCTAGTGTTTAAAAGGCTTTAACATGCCAGATAAAGATGGATTGGAAAGCAGAAGGCAGAATAAACAGTATGTGATACAGATACTGACCTTATAGCCCAGTGGAGGGGGGTGGAGTTCAGGTCTCCGCCTAGCTGGTCTACCACCGCACCTTTGGCCATGTAATACCTGGAGAGAAGCAGAACACAAGCACAACTTCAATACATCATCTGAGGTGCGGTTTAACACTGCTACAACACAAAACGGCCAAAATCCAACAGCTGCAAGCTCACCAACTACTGACACAAACCCAAATCTAGAGCTATGAGCTAGAGCTAAGTTCCAGACGTGAAAGAGAGAGAGCAGAAGGACGGCACAGAGAAAATCAGAAAAAAAATCTCTTACTTGACGAGATCTGTTCTGTTATTAATAGCGGCCCAGTGCAGAAGGGTAACGTTCTCTTTATCCGGCTGGCGGACATCATAACCAGCTTCCACCAGCTCTTTACACCGCTCCAACGCTCCAAACCTGCAAACACAGCACACATACTTTATCAAGGGCTTATTTGCATAATAAGAGAGCAGTACGAGAACATTTCAGCAGAGAGCTAATTTAAGGGGTCCATGCTGAAGAATGAAGATTCAAAACATAATGCTGTAATTAACTGCTTTGGTGATGTCACAAAATTCATCTTAGTGCAGCTTACCCCACCTATTCAGTCTACAGGAGTTTAGCCCCACCTATTCAGTCTATAGCACTTTAGCCCCACCCATTCAACCTACACCAGTTTAGCCCCACCCATTCAACCTACACCAGTTTAGCCCAGCCCTTGCAACCTACAGCAGTTTGGCCTCACCCATTCCACCTAAAACAGTCTGGCGCCGTCTATTTACCCTATATCAGTTTAGCCCCGCCTATTAAGCCTACAGGAGATTAACCCCACATATTAAGCCTACAGCAGGTTAGCCCTGTGTAGTCAGCCTACAGCTGTGTAGCCCTGAAAAATTCAGCCTATAGCAGTATATGCCAGGGCATTTGGCCAACAGCAGTTTAGCCCAACGCGTTCAGCCTGCAGCAGTTTAGCCCAACGAATTCAGCCTACAGCAGTTTAGCCCCATGCATTCAGCCTACAGCAGTTTAGCCTCACCCATTCTGCCTACAGCAGTTTAGCCCTACCCTCTCAACCTACAGCAGTTTGGCCTCGCCCTCCCAGCCTACAGCAGTCTTTTACATTATACACTTTCAATATACAAATTTATATACAGATTATGTTCAACTAGTTATGAACTGATCTGTTTTGATATGCAGAATGTGCAGAAACTGCAGAATTGAGATAACATAAGAGCCGTCCACCCACACAGTACACATAAAGTGTATATAGGTATAAGTTAAACCCCTGTCCTTTGACCCTGCTGAGTCACTGAGTCACATGCCCTAACATCCACTATCTCTGCTTAGAACCAGGAAACACGTCAGCTCAGGGTGTAGCCTCACACAAAATGCACGTACAGCCATTTCAACAGTGTTAGAACCGCCACTCCAGCAAGAAGGACCAAAACAGTCCAAAAACACTGAGCTAACAAATCTTTATTACAGCACATGAAATAAAAGAAAACAGACGTGACTGCAGTTCCTCCATGAGGCTCCACAACAGGGCCTATACGATGTGCTCTCTTATGCCCCAGTCTGTTTTTTCCTGGCACCGTATTTGTTTTGGCACTTGGTTCCTGGAATGCAGCGAGGTATTTTAAAAGTTGGGGGTGCTGACATTTTCAGCAGCACATGTATGACAGGAATTGCCACACCATGCAATAATGCACTCCCTACTCTCGCTCCTCGCCTGGGCAAACTCTGGGTAAAAGAGCTGAGTGGTGACCGATAGTATTGTTGAGGTGTGGCAGGGCAGCAGAATGCATCACCAGCAGTCACATGCTGTGACATGATTGTTTTAATGTCTGAACAATACAGTGGGCAAGGCTGCGGTTCAGAAACAGCCTACAGCTCACCACACACTTTCTATTTTATCCCTCAGTCTGCAAACAGCACCACAGCAAACAGCACCAGTTAAAGACAAACACAGTCTCACAGTGACAGTTGAGTTTAATGTAATGAACTAAAGATGGTGGCTGTTGGTGCAGCACACGAGGGACTGAGCGCTTTTTAGTCATAACGATCGTTCGGTCATATTACAAGAACACATAACGAGAACACAATGAGAATTCATTCTGGTGCAGTAAGATACCAGCACTCGGACTCGGGCACTGTTCAGTGTCTCAGATGGTTATTTTCCACCAATGTGGAATAGATCCTGTTCCGGACCGTGCACTTAATTTTGGCCCATTTGGCGCATTTCCACCAAAAATAAATAGGATCGGAACCAGAAAAGTTCTTTCCTGGTTAGAACCAAAGAACAGCTGGTTCTTTAGCACGAACCGTGACGGCATCTGTGGGTGTGTTAGCTATTGAGGACAGAAAGGCAACAATTGTGACACCCAGTGGTATGCAAAAGAACCTCTTCTATGTCTTCTTACTACCGATACTTGATCCGTGCTTGATTTTGGGATAAAGTCGAACATCTGTAATAACAGCACTAATGCTCGCGGGTAATCCATTTGCTCCGCCATCTTGTTATTACTGTTTACTACTACTGTGTAACGGCCTTGTTGATGTGGACAATGTATCTTTTTTTGTTCCTTGGTTCCAATAAAAAAAAATGGTGCAAATGCAAGCTGGCTCTCTGAATAACACCAAGGCTCTATCAAGCCTGAACAGAACCAGTTCAGGGTTCTTTCGGTCGAAACGGTTCTTTCTATCAGTGTCACGGAGCAACACTTAGCATATCATTACATTTAGGCTGCATAGAGACACAGAAAGTCACAGCAGATGATGCCACAGCCAGTCTTTTAGAGAAACAGGTTTCAACGTTACAGTCCTGTCTACTTCAGCTCACTAACAACGAGTGGTCAGTAAAGTAGTGAACTGATGCCAAGCATGATGACAACAATGAGCTCCACACCGTGGTAGGCATCACATGACCGTGATATTACTGTAATGTGGTTATTGTCGCAGCCCCAGGTGGGAGATTGTGTGTGTGTGTTGTGCTGGTGTGAATGGATCAGACACAGCAGTGCTGCTGGACACCTCAGTGTCACTGCTGGACTGGGAATCATCCACCAACCAAAACTATCCAGCCAACAGCGTCCTGTGGGCAGCGTCCTGTGACCACTGATAAAGGACTGGAAGATGACCAACACTGCACTGTGCAGCAGCAGATGAGCTATCGTCTCTGACTGTACATCCACAAGGTGGACCAGCAAGGTAGGAGTGTCTAATAGAGTGGACAGTGAGTGGACACAGTGTTTAAACACTCTAGCAGCACTGCTGTGTCTGATCCACATGTACTAGCACAACTCATACTAACACACCACCACCACGTCAGTGTCACTGCAGTGCTGAGAATGATCCACCACCCACATAATACCTGCTCTGTGGTGGACCTGACCACTACAGAACAGGGTAACAAAGACTACAGAGAATCAGATGAACTGCAGTCTGTAAAAGTGCTCCTATACGGTAAGTGGGGCTGATGAAATTGGCAGTGAGTGTGGACACAAGGTGGTGTACCTGATAAAGTATACTGTGGGTGTATATGGTGATTTCTCTTTGCCAAGTTTTTCCTGTGTATCTTCATCTTAAACAGTGAGCTCAGATGCGTACAGTACCGCATATCCTCTGATATTATCAGCTGACTTGAGTCAGTATTACTCCTAAATGTTCGTATCGGTTGGACGCCAACTTCAAACTTCATTGAAACCACATACAGAAGACCAATCAGTAAAAAACGTGCTTTGGTATTTCTTTAAGGACTGGAGTTCCCTCAGTCGCACCCCGCAGAGGAAGTGTGAGCAGTGATAAGAGATTCGAGCATGAGTAGGACTTCAGCTGAAAGACTGGAAGAGCAGCCTTACCCTTCTCCGCACACTTAGAGCTTTTGTGCTCGGGTGAATCTCACCTACATCTGTCGCTCAGGAATGTGCAGGACCGGCACAACTGACTAATTCCACACATGCTTACACTAGGGTCAGAGGAGACCTGGAGATCCCTGGAGATAGCCTGTGTCCGTGTTGTAAGCTCATTTTAAAGAAAAGAAATAAACAGCAGTGGGTTAAACCTTCCAGATTAGCGCTGCCTTAGCCCCGCTCTCAGTCTGCAGCTCCATGTATTTGAGCTCTAGAGCTGAGATGCAAAATAAATCAATATTTGAATTATTTAAATCCACAATTCTGTTTTACACTGAAATTCAAAGGGTTTTTTCAGACATAGTGATGTGGATTCAGATCAGAATAATTGTGCCATTGCGATTTTTGCTCGGAATGTGGAATCAGCATTGTTTTGAATTTTGATGGTTTTGATCTTTCCTACAGGTTTGCAAGGTAAATCAGGCGTAGCTGCAGCTGCATTTGAATGCTGCTGCAACATCTGAACCATAGCACCACATTATACACCTCTCGCTGTGCTGAATCATTAGCTTTTAATGGAGCACTTCATCTGATTCATGATATTTAAAATGTGAAATTCATAACCCACTTGGGCTCAACAAATAATGTTGTTTATATTGCAGCTTTGCTGGAATTGTGTTAAGCTTTTTGAGAACTTGGCGTCACCCTTTAGCTAAAGCAAACTTGTCGATATGTAATCTACTTACAATAAAAATAAAAATGACAAAAATTTCAAAATTTGACCGCTCATTCTAAAATATTTTTAGAATTCACAGATGGGGTGAACTGTTGATTAGCATTATTAGTATTATTATTACTTTCTCCAATATTTGGTATTAATACAGTTTATATGCTTCCAATGCATCACTACAATAACTGAAACTTTACTGAGAATTCACATGGGATTTCTAACACATAAAAAGCACAGGCATTAACATTAGCTGAATATGCTTGTGACCATTGGCCGTTGGTCACTGCAGGAATGTGTGGCTAACTAACTTTCCAGGTAGCTATAATAGCTAATATAAGTGATGGGTAACTGATATCACTCGCAAATCGTCCCATTTTCACCAATAATGTCCACTTACGGTTACTGACACTTTGTTACAAAATATTACTCATTTCCACATTTACAGTTCTGACCCAAAATGATGTATTAAGCGATGTATTGGTACTAATGTTACCTTTTCATGCAAGTCAGACACAATAAAAAGACTTTGCCGAAGTGCTGGTATGGTGGTACAGTGCTACAATAATAGTCAGCGACTGATGGGAACACTTACAGATCCCAACATACACAAAGCTAGTGTGGGGAATATTTTTATCCAGATTTATATATCAGTATATTTGGAGACCTTTTGGGTATATCTGAATGTATACTGTGATTACAAGTTTCCTTTGCTAAAGGGTGGCGCAAAATTCTCAAAAAGCTGGGAAGTGGACCTCAGCAGGAAAAGGTTTGAGCACCTATGGGCTAATGTCAACAACATTATTTGTTGAGCCCAAGTGGGTTATCAATTTCACATTTTAAATATCATGAATCAGATGAAGTGCTCCATTAAAAGCTAATGATTCAGCACAGTCAGAGGTGTATAATGTGGTGCTGTGGTTCAGATGTTGCAGCAGCATTCAAATGCAGCTGCGGCTACGCCTGATTTACGTTGCAAACCTGCAGGAAAGATCAAAACCATCAAAATTCAAAACAATGCTGATTCCATATTCCAAGCAAAAGTCTGCTCATTCTGATCTGAATCCGCAGTCTAAAAAAATTCTTTAAATTTCTGTGTCATTTCAGTGTAAAACAGAATTGTGGATTTACTGCCTTGCCATACAGTGTGAGCTTCAGTTTAATAATAATAAAAAAAGGGACCAAAAGAGAAACCGCCTGTAAACCGGAACTGGTCGTACAAACAAGTTCTGCGAATGAATAAAAGAAGTCGTCATGGTAAAGATCCTCAAATGACCTGATGCCAAAATGATGCTTTAAAGATGATATACTTTTCTATATATATCATACACAGAGAGAGCGGATCTTACTGGGTTGCTTTGACAATGTCCCAGCTACTGCTGTCGTCATTGTGCGAGTACTTTTTGGGCTGCTGTGTGGGGTCCAATATGGTGTCACTCCTCTGGACGAACTGCCCGTGGAAACCAGGCATGAACCCGTGCGCCATGCCGCCTGGCCCATGGCTGTGAGAGTGCCCACCATGTCCATGGCAATCGTCATTCATGTGCCCGTGCCCGTGCCCATGTCCATGCCCATGATGCTGCAGAAAGAAGCACATACAAAATGAGTTAATCATAAATCAGGTGCACAGACAGCTACTGAGATCTGCTGATTAAAGGGCCCATATCACTGAAAAAACAAACTTTCTTAACTTTGGTATGTAAAGATACAACTCCAAAAACAGTCTATTTTGAATCTGAATTTTGTGATGTAACAAAACCCAGTATGTTTACAGACAGCATGTTCAACCATTCAAATTACTGCATTTGGGCAGCCAATCAGAACAGAGCTCAGTCCACATACATATATCAGTCTTAAAGGCACAGTAACAAATACAAAAAACATCTGTTTGACTATAGAAGCTAAAAAAGAAGCTGGAAAAAAAGGATTATAGAAGTTGATTGTGTATAAATTATTTGTTTTGTGATACATAAACCCTAATAAATGTTAAAAGTGGATAAAACACAAAAGCATTGCAACTGTGGAATTGATTACAATCCGTTATAGCATTACATAACATTACTGTGTATTCTGTCGTGACACCACGACCACATTTTAAACACTGTTCTGTATCAAAAAGCAGCCAAACTAATTTGAGCGGAGAGGTAGAGACTTATTCATGTTTTAATAATGAATTATAATAGAATTAAATAAGCAGAAAAGAGAGATTTTTTTTCTTCTTAAAAATAAAAACAAAATTATACTTTATGTTTTTAATAAGTAAGACTTTTGGACCCCAGTGTGCTTTGCAGCCGCTCATGAGAAAATCTCCTGAAGAAAAACGTGAAATATTAGTGACGACATGCATCGGCCTGTATCTGTGAGAGTGATCTCTTCCTCTCTGAGCTGCGGCCTTTATCACATCATCTGTGCACCTACATCCAGTTTTTAAACCCGTAGTGCAGCGTGAGGTGCCACTGTGCTTTACCAGTGAGCCTAAAAGATAATGATCAGGATTTAAAAAAAAAAAAAAAAACGGAATGAAGAAACATGCAAATTTAACAGTCCTGTGGATTTACAGAGCAGTGTTTCTCAACCCTGGTCCTGGAGGCTACCTGCCCTGCACATTTTAGTGCTTCTCCTGCTCCCAACACACCCGATTCAACTCATCAGCCCATAAACAAGCCCTTTCAGAGTTGCAGTGGGCAAGTTAAAGCAGGGACTCCACTAAAATGTGCAGGGCAGGGTGCCTCCAGGACCAGGGTTGAGAACCACAGACGACTGTCTATATCCGTTTAACCAGATCTGTATGCAACTGACTGTGTCTATTATCTATGAAATCAGTCAATATCCAGAAGAGCAGCACACGATGACAGAAGCTACACTCAGCAATGTATGAATGAGACCAAAGCATGTTTAAATGACACCACTATTTTCTCTGACCTGCATGTTACAGCTACTCAAAATCTCACAACATAAAATCACGATTTATGTTTGTAAATAAACTTATTTTCAGCAAATAAATATCATCATTGACAATATCCACAAAGCTAAGTTAAAGTGGGCTTCTTTTTCCTCCAGTGTAGGATGTAACAGCTGCTGCTGCAGCAGTCAAGGTGGGACGGATAACTTAGCTACGAATTAGCTTAGTTTGGCTTCTCAACGTGTCAACAACAACGAACAGAACCGACTGATACTGTAAAAACAAGCCTGTTTGGGGGTATTATATGTAATACAGAATTAATCCGAGGAAACCAAGCCTGCATTTATGTCGCTGTAAATAAAGGCAGCAGCTAGCATTAGCATGAGAGTTAGCTCAGCGGCTAATAGTCAGCATGCTGTAATGCCTTATTTACTGCCAAACTGCATTAATCCGACGAGTCAGTATAAACTCACCCCCTCGTCCTGCTCCCACTCCATCAGTCCAGTAGCGTTATATCCGTTTAACCAGATCTGTTCATTAATTTATTAATTAATCCGAATTTAATCCCGAAACTCGCTGCCGTACTTTCTACACTTCCTGGAGACGGAAACAAACGCTTCCCGCTGATTGGGCGGTTTCTGTCTACGTCGCTCCGTTCGTCCATCGTGGGCGGGGTCTGAGGTGATGGGCGGAGCCAGGAGAGATGGCGAAATACAAGGGTTTCAGATTCACCTGAGCTGGTTTTAAACACTTGACATAGTGTGATTTATGTTTCATATTCACAATGTTAAAAAGATAAAGAAACAGAATAGAAAAATAGTCCAAGAGTTGAACGACAAGGTGAACTAGTGTTATCAGTTCAAACTAGTGTTGTAGAGTTGGTAAATGATGATAAAGACGAAATCTGGCCATTGACGTCATCTTGATAAAGCTCACTGTAATGAATATGCTGTTCTGAGATTTACACCCAACTTGTGCTTCCACTCACTGGCCACTTTAATCGAAACACTTACCATGGGCTTCTATTCAATGGCCACTTTATTCGAAACACCTACCATGTGCTTCTATTCAATGGAAACTTTTTTAGAAACAACGATCTTGTGCTTTCACTCACTGGTCACTTTATTAGAAACAACCACCTTCTGCCTCCACTCATTGGCCACTTTATTAGAAACACCTACGTTGTGCTTCCACTCACTGGCCATTTTAATAAAAAACACCACCTTCTGCCTCCACTCATTGGCCACTTTATTAGAAACACCTACCTTGTGCTTCCACTAGCTGGCCACTTTATTAGAAACAACATTAAAAATGTTCAGCTGTAAGAACAACATTCCTAGCAATCCACCACCACCCAGTGGCAATCCCGTTTATCACATACAAGAACTACTGCTGTGCTGCAAACATAGTCAATCAGCCAAGACATGTTTGGTGTCTTTAGCTTTAGCACTGGAGTTATGAGGCTAAAGTAGCTAACAGGTAATAGAAGCTCATAACCCAGAAATTAGCATAGTGTTAACTGCGTGTCTAAGTTCAGTGATCTCTAATAGACTATAGGCAAAGTCATTCAGAGTGGTTTCAGTGTTAAATGCTCTGTTCTACAGAAACCTACCAAGTAAGAATTGTTTACAGTGTTGGTGATAGGAACCAGATGTCTCATACTGCTTCATGACAGTTTTGTGAAAAACTAAATCATATTTTTAGTCCATTCACAGTGGAGAGGTAGCCTACATGCAGAGCATACAGGATAACAAGTGTCCCAAAAACAGTGGTGGTGATAGGAACCAGAGGTCACCATGTCTACAACACAAATATAGCCATTTTATTAACTATCCAAAACCACAAGTGAACCTACAACATCTTCTGAACTGTTGATGATGGAAAATCTTTAAAATATGTTTTTGGAGGGCCTATTTTGGCCTTAATCCCTTCACCATGCTTGGAATGAATTTGTTCAAATCTCAACCACACATGCGAACATTTGGAAGAATTGGTGGAATTCCCCAATTGTGGACTAGAGTTGCGGCTCCTGCTGCTGTTCTAGTTGTATGACTTCCATTTTGATAGATATTTATATAAATAGATAGACAGATGCATCTTGAATATTCATGCATCTCACACAGTTGCCGCTGATTTTGTGTTAGGGATGGAGGTGGAGTGACACCAGGCCTTCTGGATGTGTGACGTGTGACAACAAACTGTTCATTTTGGTGCTGACCACGGTGCCTCCCCACACGGATTCGTTGGTCGTCTCCACCAAGACAAAAGCAGGACTCGTCACTGAAGATGACCTGGTGTCCTGCGTGGTGCAGCCGCCTGCCAATGGTGCTGCCACTAACAGGATGACTCATGGAGGGCATCACTGCTCACTGAATGTCCACAATCGTGGCTGTTGGGTCAGTCAGGTACAGCTATAAGGCCTGTCCTTGCTTACGTCATATGCAGGGCTGAGCATAAAACCTGAATCATTCGCATGTCTTACAATGTCAAACCTACCCACCAAGTTTCATTCCTGTTGGTTGATTCCTTCTGGGTGCAATTATTTGTCCAGCTATTGTTTTGACGTTGAATCTAGATGGATAGATTGATAGATAGGTCGATTGATTGATAGATAGACAGGTGGATTGATAGATAGACAGGTAGATTGATAGATAGACAGGTAGATATAGAGTTTATAGGTAACATCAGCACTGCACAGCCAAAGGATGCAAACTTCAAGCACCAAACATGTCCTTACTGATCAATATGTTTGGGTTAAAGGGGGGAACTGTGTGTCAGACTCTAATCTGCCGAATCAGGTCTGTTAGGGAAACGACTCCCTCCAGTCTGAAAGTCTCAGTGTTCATGTTCACTGTTTATGGACAGAAGCTCTGAGTGCCTCCAGCCTTGTCCATGTGCTAATGAGAGAAAGTGATTAGCAACTTTATCCCAACAGAAAATCAATCCGCCTTATATTAACTCTAGCTTTGATTTTGGCGCCCCCTAGCCGCAGACCCTCTACATCACCACTGGGTGGCGGTATAACCCTACTGAACAGTCCAGCCTCGCACGTTCTCCTTCTCTGAAGCAGCTGCAGTGGATTAGTGAACAAACAGCACTAATACTGTGGTCGTAGAGGGTCAGATGAGGTCTGCAGGGACCCACAGGGTGAGGCCTTCTCTGGTTAATTACTGGTTCCAGTCTGTTCTGATAGCTAATGCTTATATCTGCAGCAGGAATATGTAGGTCAGACGGCTAATGGATAAAGGGTTAAAGGAGAAAATGAGTTCTCTGATGCGAAAAGAGGGACAGAGCATTCATACCTCATACCAGAGTCACTAATGTTTCTACACAAACTGATTTACACCATCTCTGAACACATCAGACTAGAAATATCATGACCTGAGTAGGAGATAAAAAGCCAAGTCTATGTGCAACAATACAACAGTTCTAAATCGTGTCAAGTTCATTTATGAAGATTATTACAAAACATCATGAATGGACCAAAGTACTGTGCAGAAAGACTACAGAGGAGAAATTAAGGATAAATGTTGCTCAATAAAATAACAAGCAGCTACAAAATCCAATAATTAAATGACACACATCAAAGAGACTCTTATATTTTGTTTTATTATGATTGATTTTATTAGAGGGCAGTTCATTAATCACAGGAGCAGAATATAGTCATAAGCAAACTGAGACAAATATCAGGTGGCATCACATGCGAAAAGAGTATGATAATGTAATACACACACATGCACACGCGCACACACACACACAGGTATGTATATAAATACATTTACTCATGGGCAAAAAAAATAGGAATGAAACTTGGTGGGTAGGTTTGACATTGTGAGACATGCAAATGATTCAAGTTTCACGCTTGGCTGCACATGTGATGTAAGCAAGGACGGGCCTTATCCCTGTACCTGATTGACC
>CM067489.1:4812416-4836167 GCA_034552555.1 Semaprochilodus insignis
TGTATTGGCCACAAAAGGAGGAGGAGGCCTTACACCATACTAATAAATGATTGTGGTCTAAAACCAGGTGTTTCAGTTTCATTGTCCAACCCCTGTGTATGTGTGTATATATATATATATATATATACATAAAACAATGAATTTCATAATATAAAGCATAAGATACTGTGTTTTTGTACTGATTTCAATGAAATACAGATATACGTAAAACAAAATGTACTAATTATGTAATAACTCTTTCTGTTTTTTTATATAAGCATTTCACATACTGTCCAAACTTTGCTGGAATTGGGGTTGTAAAATAAAATAAAAAAAACAAACAAAAAAAAAAAACCTGAAACCTATATGTGTGCACTGTTTACATCATCCTTTACAAGCAAAGCAGTCTTCTCTTTTAATAAGATGTTTGGAGATTTCACAGCATACACATGTACATACAGCTATACTCGTGGTTTTAAGACATTTACCCATTTATATGCAGACGCTCCAGTAAAAGGTATCGAATGCTGTCCCCGCTCTCGTACAAAAGTGTCCTCTGAAGGCAAAAAAAGAACTTTCAGCTCAAAGCAGATAATAAATACGAGGCTTTCTCT
The DNA here is from genome assembly GCA_034552555.1 of Semaprochilodus insignis. Lineage (NCBI taxonomy): Eukaryota > Metazoa > Chordata > Actinopteri > Characiformes > Prochilodontidae > Semaprochilodus > Semaprochilodus insignis. The sequence goes on from CM067489.1 coordinate 4,813,010, forward strand.
TCACTAGCAGAAAGAAGGGGTCCTAGCTGGAGGGCGAGGGGTGGGGGGTGGGGGGTAGGGGGCTTAAAGCTAGTTTAAGGCAGTTTCCCTGTCAGCCAAAAGAAAGCTTAATTGTCCTCAGTAGAATATACAGAATGAACAATGGCATCTGATATCAATGCACTCTGAGAGCTGCAAAAAGAGAGAGATTTTACAAATTCACAAACCGTATCTTACAGACTTCATCTTTTTTTCAGGGTTTTTTTTTTTTAATGACCTTCATCCCACCCAACACTTTTTACCCACTGACTTTTTTTCCACTTCCACTGAACAGTTTACAAAAATTAATCTGGAAAGAAACACTTAGCATAATTACTTTCAAAGTAATATTATTCTGAAATAAACCCCCCCAGCAGAAAAGCGTCTCAGGAGCTGGGCGGGTTCGGCAGGTCGAAGACAATAGGGGGGTTGGTGGGCTGAAAGCTGACCGTGCAGGTCGAGGCGTTGATGAACGTTGTGTACCCGTCTGTCATGATGCCGTAGCCTATAGGGGAAGAGTAGAAGCGAAGTCAACGTTAAAGCCACGCCCACGAATCAGGGAAAGTCAACAGGTTTTGTTACTGCATCTTTAAGACTGATATATTTAAACATTAGCTCGGTTCTGATTGGTTGTCTTGTATTGTGCCCCATTCAGAAAGCAGTCCTGACTGAAACACTCCTTATAACTTCAGTGTGAATGGGCGGAGCTAAACTGCTGGATTACAAATTACAGATAGATTACGGACAGATAAAAGACAGATTACAAACGGATTACAGACAGATTACAAACAGATTACAGACAAATTACACACAGATTACAGAGAGATAAAAGATAGATTACAGAAGGGTTACATACGGATAACAGACAGATTACAGATGGATAAAATGAATTACAGACTGATTACAGACAGAATACAGACAGATTAAACCTCTTGGTGTAGTTCAAAAGGATGGGATTATTCCTGTAACTCTGCAAATGAAAACTGCTACTGCTGTCGGGACCAATATTCATAAAAGTACATAAAGTAATCATGAAAACTGACAAATAAAACTCGCAGTGAGGAATTTTACTTCTTCTGGACTCTGAATTGTTTTAATAAACTCACTAATAATGTAACTAAGACATCAAGTGGAAGCAAACAGAGACAGACACACACAAACAATGTAACTGAATGAGTGTTACACAAATGATGGGATATCAAAAGTCAGAGACCACCCTTCAGTATTTCCATTCGATAGTTTCCAGTTAAAACAGCCATCAAGTGCAAGTTATAAATTTTTCAGTGTGATAAAAAGCAGAAAACACACTTAACAGAAACGTACACCACAACTACATTTAATATCAGGTGTTACAGTGTTTAGTGTGTCCACTCCTTCGCTTCATTACAGCTTCCATTATTTACAGGAAACTCACTTTTAGTTTCTCAAAATCTGAAGACACATCTCCAAAGTTTAGTCCTAGAAGATTAGTAATTTTTGCTTCTCTCCATCCAAATAACCCCAAACACATTCAGTGATGTTGAGGACTGGACTCTGGGGTGGTCAGTCCATTGTTCTGAGAACACCAGTAGGTTCTTTGTTGGATGTGTCCGTCTCCTTTTCCCAGTGAGGAGCTTCTTGAACAGCTACACATCCTTTCAGACCTGTACTTAACTTAGTTTTATTGTGTATGTATTCATTATACTGAGGAGGAGTATACTGGATCTGTGTATATACGTACCTTCGTGTATTCCTCCGAAGGCGTGAAGTTTTGGCCGTACTCGTCTTTGCACCGTGTTCAACAGCTCCACACAGCCCACACGCTGCAGCTCTTTAGGGACCCAGTCACGGAAACCTGCACACATTATCCCATGAGCAGATGTACCATCAGGGCTGTAGTCTAAACTTTAAATTAGGGCTTCACAATTTCTCCAACTTTTGTGAACGGTGCAGTGAACAATTATTCACCCTTTCCAGAGTTCTTCTATTTTAGCACCTTTATCACACATACACTCATCATCAAAACAATAGCTGCACCCAGAAGGAGGTGTGGGATTGCAGTGCTATTGGGAAGGAAGATAAAGGTTACCAGAAACAGTAAATGATGATAAATTTAGACTGATATGATCAATATTTATTGAGCTACACATACAGAAGTAGTGTCTCTCAGTATGGCGTCGGGCCGCCGTGTTTGCTAGCGCAACATGCCAGACGTCTCAGCATGGTGTTGTAGAGGTTCCTAATGGTGTCCTGTGATAATCCATCCCATACAGCTTGAATATTCTCACACAGTTCCTGCAGATTGTGCGGTAGGGGTGGAGGTGGAGTGACACCAGGCCTTCTGGGCATGTGACGTGTGACAACAAACCGCTCATCTTGGTGCTGACCACGGTGCCTCCACACATGGATTTGTTAGTTGTCTCCACTAAGACAAAAGCGGGACTCGTCACTGAAGATGACCCGCTGCCATTCTGGGTCACTCCATGGCAGTCTGGCATTACACCATTGCAGTCTTTGGCAACGTTGACGTGTTAAGGACAGTCGTCGTAACGGTCTATGTGCATGTAGTCCTGCGTTGTGCAGCCGTCTGCCAATGGTGCTGGCACTAACAGGATGACTCATGGAGGGCATCACTGCTTGCTGTCCGCAATAGTGACTGTTGGGCACAGTGATAAGGCCCGTCCTTGCTTATGTGACATGCACGGCCGAGCATGAAACTCAAATTATTTGCATGTCTCACAATGTCAAACCTACCCACCAAGTTTATATTTTCTATTTTTCAGTAGTGCTTTATCTCTCAAACATTCTGCAGTTTTAATGCCCAAAACATCTGCAGCACAGAATATGAATATGTGGCACCACAAACATTAAAATAGCCTTAAAATACAGTCTGAACTAAACAGCTTTTCTAACACTCCGGGAACGCAGTACAATCTGACAAACGGTTTAACTGACACTCCACACATTGACCTTTCCTGAAGGACATTAATGTATTCATGAATATATGAATAATTGGGAAAGCCCATTAGGATTGGTTAATTGTGCTCACCGAGTGGGGGTCCGTGGGTCATGAGGATGTCGATGCCCTCAGGGATCAGGTTCCACTTATCCAGTAGAGACTGACCACGAGGCAGGTTAAAACCCCACCCGTTAAACCAAGGAGTCCTGAAAACACACATAAACATAAACAAATTGTGTTAAACCCGTTACCACACGGACCTAGAGGAAGAGTGCCCTCCAAATAATCTGCTGTACAAGATTAATGTAGTAAATTAACGTTATTAATTACTTTCATTTCTAATTCAATGACGTGAACATAAAAAATGAGGTAACAGTTCACTGAAGAGCAGCTTCCATAAGGCTACATGACACCTTCATCAGCCATTCATAACGGTACTTGCTGGAATAAACCTTTATAGGCGTCTGTATGGATCATTCTGCCTCAGAGCTGTGAACATATTCTTCACATACTTTTTTAAAAATAATGTTTATTTTATAAGATAATTGACTGAACAATCCATTGTGTCAAGGTTCATAACACCACTCAAACTTCTCCAAACCGTATAGTAGTGACTGTTTCAGTGGTGACTGTTTCAGTGGTGACAATTTTAGCTTATTCTAAGCAGAACTCAAAAACACTAGCCAGTGCATGACTAGCAAACACAGCTTTGAACAACTGTACACACATAAAATCATCATATATCATAAAACACACAAAAAAAGTTTACTTATTTGCAGAAAATATGTGTTTCGGTTGTGAGCGTTCTTAATGTTTCACCCTGTTTTTTAGAATTTAGTTGTAATGATCGGGCCAAGGTAAGGCATGTGCAGATGAGGCTAAGAAAAAGGGTTTATTTACCAAATTACCAGACAAGGCCAAAGTCAAAAACAAGCAAAGGGTCAAAATACGAAGGCAAAAATACACAAAGGGAAAATCCAGAATCAAAGTCAAAAGAAGGCCAAATGTCAAAAAAACGAAGAAAACAACATTAGCGATTAGAAAGGCTTGGTCGGCACTGACTATACAGATACAATACTTTGCAAAGGATAGACAAACCACACATCTTTAGTAGACCAGACACAGGTGACACTAATCAGTAATCAGGAGAGGTCGATCTGGGATAGGTTGCTGGCTGCTGACTAGAGGTCACGTGCTCACCCAGGGTATGCTGGGAAATGTCTTCCAGTGGCTAGGCCCAGTACTGAGTGGGAGGGACGCGTGACATTAGTATACATTTACTTCAAAACAATGATCTTATCATTGCTTATCATGTGACCATGAGGGAGAGGGATGCAGTCGGACTTCCTGCTCTAAAATATAGGGGTGTGGTTAAATAAGGCTCCGCCCGTATACTAAAACTCTTTGTGCTGCCAAGTTTTTTTAAATTAAATTATTGATCTTTTCAACTTCACTTACATAAATAAATGTAACATGCATTCTAAAATAAATGTATGTGAGATAAATGTAAATAAAAAGTATTTTTTATTTAGGTGTTTGGGACAGTCACTTTCCAACAGAAAATACCCTGTAAATGATTATTATTAATAATCATTAATATACATATATATATATATATATATATATATATATATATATATATATATATATATGATCTGAAGATGCTGTTGTTTTTAGAAATAGCTTTTAGTTTGAAAGAATTCAGGTTTATGTCACACCATGAAAGGCTTATGTAGTTGTTTTGTAGCTTTATAAATGTGGCACTTCAGAAACAGGTTGTCAAACACAACTGCAGTTAATGCAGACGCTTTTAGTTAATTATAGTAATAATAATAATATTAATAATAACTTTACTTATAGAGCAATTTAGCTGCTCACACTAATAAAATGTTAAAAATAAAGAACTAAAATAAAATAAAGTAACACGAAACATAGACTGAAAACATTTTAACTGTCCATTTACAGTATTTTAATTTCAATTTATTTAACTGACAATTCATAGCTGAACAGCTGAATAATGAAGTGATGTTGTAAATAAACCATGGCACCGCGTTCAGACAGAAGCTCCCGAGAGCTGCTGCAAGGCATTGTGGGAAGTCAGGAGCTGCACAATGGCTCCATTGTTGGTGCTGGTGTATGAAATATACCTCCATACGAGAGCATTAGTTAACCTCCATAAAGATTAATGACATCTCTGAGGTATAAAGGAAGCTCTGTTTCCTCCACACACACTCACATAGCCCTGATTATACTGTACTGCAGTGGGAGAGTCGAGGGGGAGTAAACGGACGGACCCAGGCCGGTCAGATTAGATAACCGCAGTGCCATCTGGAGAACGTCACACAGACTAATGGAGAAACATCAGAGCTGGATGGAGACGGGCTGGAGACAGAAATGACATAAAACGTTAAAGCTAAGACATCCGACTGCTGATTTAAAGCTGGGCAAGTTCAGAGTTCGGCCACACCTCCGATATTGACCACTGCACAGTAGCACTGCCACTAACATACAGCTCCAGCACACAAACCAACTCAAAGTGTTGTGGTATTTCTGGGGGTTTATTAATGTTTATTTATTAAAGTTTATTTATTAAAGATGAGTAGCGCTCCTCAGCGTGTGCACTCTATCCACCTTATATTTCACCTGAGCACTGTGTTTGAAGATTAAGGCTGAAATATCTGGTTCGGGAACACAACTCTCGTTTGTTACCGTTTTAGCTAAATCTCATTTTGTCCCATTAAACGTCTCTGAGGTGTTTCTGGACCAGCGTGCAGTTTGTGGTTTCGGCTGAGTGAAGATGAAATGATGGCAGAAAAGCAATGCTATAAGCGTAAACAGCGCCAAGCTTCTAATGGATCCTTGAAAAAGCCCAACTGAAATCTGAGCCCATGACATGTAACCAGATGACAACCTGCCAGTTAAACATCACTGTTTGTTCCTAACAGACTCTCTTTAACTGGTTTCTGCTTTGTATTCTCTCCATAGCTGATATACATATATCAAGTTAGCTAGGCTGAACAGGTAGCAGAAAACTTACTGGCTAACACTGCATTATTAAATGACTACGGTGACCGGACGTCCCTGTTTTGGTGAGAGCTGGACAGATGGAGGAACTGTTCCTGGAAATGTCCTATGAATGTATCTTTTTAAGACACAAGGTAACCCAGGGGTTAAAACAGGGGTGGGGTTACGGAGCCAGGTGATGGTGGGTATCTGATTTGTACAGACATACACTCTACTTCAGTGTACCTACAAATAGCGCATCACTGTTCAAACTGTATCACTTTTTCAGCCATCTGTATATGACATATGGCATATTGACAGCAGCGGTGGAGCAGAACTGGAACTAGCCCAGGGGTGTGTTTGGGGCTTGTCTCACCATCAGCCTTGTCTCTGTAGCCACTGATCTCTTTCTACTCCCAGAATATGTAATATGATTTTGAATTATGGTGTACTACCACTGAATCTTTTGTGTTAAAGGTATAACTGCCTAATCCCCGCTTAAGCCGGTAGACTTGGTGACTTTTGAGACCCTTCTTACTTAGCGACTCCATTTCTAAAAAGCAACGATCATCAATAAGCCCTGCAAAACATCTCGGGGCGCAGGAATAAGGTGATAGAGTCAAAACATCAAACATTATCATCAAGCAAATCTCTTATGTGATAATTACTAATAATCACAGTATTCACTGTAATTATGTGAATTACTGAGCGGGAATTCACATCGTAGAAATGTGAAAGGGTCAGAATGTAGTTTCTATAGGTTTTAGACAGAATCAAGTATTTACTAAGTTAATATTAAGTAAATTAATAATTTATTATGTTTAATGAGTCACTGATACTTCCAGCTGTTCCCCTGAATTGCAGTTTTAGTCATTATGATATGAAATGAACACAATCAATTTGCATCACTAATTTAATCACAGATTTAACACCTATTTATTAGTATTTTGGTGGCCAAAAAACGACTGAACACATCACTAAACTACACTTCAGAATATGGCACACATCCTGAAGTATTAGTACTTATAAAATGCTTATTAGTTTCTACATAATAAACTGAAATAAAGCTTTAAATTTGATAGAATTTATAGGAATCAAATGCTGCCACACTAACGAAATGTAAATTTTAATGCACATTATAAAATCTGGTTAATTCGGCCTTTATTGAGCCAATAACGCGACTTTAATAAACACCTGATATGTGTTCCCCAAAATAAAGTGATACCAATTACTATTCTGTATGAACAGGTTTGAGTCTTGTTTCTGAATTCTGAAGTTTAAATGTCAAAAAAAAGACAAAAGCAGAAAAAATGTAAATTATCTCAAATCATAACAATAAAACATATACTCTTCTACTTACAGACACTAATGTGACCTGGATTTGAAATATAGAATCTGCATCTGCCACATAGTTTCTCTACACATTTCTGTCTGAAATGATTCATATAGAACTGCAGCATGATATACTTTATTCCATAACACTATTTGCATTTAGTGAAGACATTTTACAGTTCACTGAAATGAAAAATGTTTTCTGTTTGATGCGCTCGGAATGTCTACATGAGTATTTCTAATTATACCTGCTGTTTGCTAGTGTTCAGTGCTCTCAGGGTCAGCAGTACATCTGTTAGAGGAGGTGAGGGTGAGATGTATTAAGGTGAAGGCTGAAGCTCTGTGCTGTGAGACTGAGAGAGACTTTGTGTAAGAGCTGTAGAGTGATGCAGGGCAGCGGGGCAGGTTAGTGAGCTTCCCGCAGTCCTGTATGTTTGACAGAAACTCATTTAGTCTCGAGTGCAGAATGTCAATATTCAATTAGGCCATGAATATTCTCCCACAGACGTATCCCAGCAGCCCTCGCTGCCTTCCCCCCCTCCCCCTTCACTAATGATGTAGGGAAGCTTCATCATTAGGGAGGAAAAGGCCGACCGGTCGAACACGGAGGACACGACACCATCACTTAACACACACAGCCAGGGGAAACACATTAACTCTCAGAGCAGCGATTAATTCAGCAATTAAACCCCCATTCTGGATCAATATCTCACTTCCTCTTAACCTGATCATATTTTATTCGTAGACATATAAAAACTCATTTTTTATCTTCAAAATGTATGTATGAGCTGCGCCTGCCAGAAATTCATGTGGGGTCAGAGTCTCAAGTCTCTGAGGTGTGAATGTGAATCAAGTCTTTAGTCTGTGAGGTGCGAGTCCGAGCCTTAAGGCTCTCTGAGTTGCCAGTCCGAGTCGAGTCAGTGAGTCTATATCAGTCTCATGTCTCTGAGGTGTGAGTCTGAGTCTTGAATCCCTGAGGTGTGAGTCTGAGCCTTAAGTCTCTTAGGTGTGAGTCTGAGTCGAGTCCGTAAGATGTGAACCTGTGTTTTGAGTCTCTGGGGTGTGAGTATGAATCAGTCTCATGTCTCAAAGTGCAAGTCTGAATCGAGTCTTAAGTCTCCAAAGTGTGAGTCTGAGTCTTAAGTCTGTGAGGTGTGAATCTGAGTCGAGTCTCTAAGGTGTAAGCACGAGTTTTGAGTCTCTGAGGTGTGAGTATGAATCAGTCTCATGTTTTTAAGGTGTGAGTCTGAGTCTTGAGCCTCTTAGATTGGAGTCACGGAGTAGAGTCTGGGGTCTCTGAGATGCGAGTCTGAGTCAAGTCTCAGGTCTCTGAGATGCTAATCTGAATTGGTCTCATGTCTTTGAGGTGCACGTCTGAATCAGTCTCAGTTCTCTACTGTGTGAGTCTGAGTCTTAAGTCTCTGAGGTTGGAGTCTGAGTCGAGTGGTGCAAGTCTCAGGCTTGAGCCTCAGAGGTGGGAGTCTGAGATTGAGTCTCAAGTCTCTGATTTGCGAGTCTGAGTTAACTCTCGGTGCTGTGAGTCTGAGTCTTGAGCCTCTGAGGTTGGAGTCTGAGAGGTCAAAGTTTGAGTCAAGTCTCAAGTCTCTGGAGTATGAATCCGGTGTGAGGCTAAGTTGAGTTTCTCTAAGGTGAGAGTTGATTCTTGAGTCTCTGAGGTCCGAGTCTAGGTTAAGTCTTGTGTAAGTGGAGTTAAAAGTCTTTAAGGTGCGAGTCTGAGTCAGTCTTGAGTCTTTTAGGTGCAAGTTTGAGGTAAGAGTCCAAGACGGAAGTGAGAACAATTATTTAAAGGAACCAAAAACTCCCAGTGGTATAATCTGTTTTACTGAAGCCGTGAGTTCTCAGTTACAAAGTAAGTTATAAAATCTCTTGTCAGGACTTTTGACGCTGTGGACGGTAATACTGTCTATTTGATTGAGTTTAGTCCACAGCGCTGACTGAAGTGAATAACATACAGCCCTTTTCAGTCTGAACTGCTGACCCTGCTGTGCATAACACTCCTGAGTGTGGGTGACATCCCTGACCTCCTCTCTCCCGGAGTGGATCACTATCTCCATAAGGATCGTGTTATTATACTGTGATCTATATGGAGGTCCTGCCCCGGATTAAACCTTCACACCAAACTCCTCTAGCAGCACGAGCACAGAGAACACCTGCAGCTTACAAACACAAACTCTCAGCAGGGCAGTCAGGCCTGAACCAGACACTCTGTTAAAACCCAGAGTTCAGAGGTTCTGACCACGCGCTGACCAAAACATCCTCCATATAAACTCACTGTGCTAACAGTGCAGGAACAGGAGCGGACCCTTCAGAGTGGACCTCAGACAAAATATTTACACTTAATGTCCCAGAAGTCAAGACTTAATAATAGATTGCTAGTGTTACCTGCCACTTTCACCTGACCTTTGACCTTTTCCCTCCTTAGTAAGCAGGCGTTACCCGTGGGTGCTATCACACATTATGGAGGTCAAAAGTCAGATTCTAGTGGATTTTTCCACAGTTAAAAGAGTTACATAGTGTTAGCTACCTATGGTGTGTTATTGCACATTACAGAGGTCAAAGGTCACATCAAAGCAGGATTTCTTCCCTCTTAATTAGTGGAGTTGGCTAGCGCTTGCCTTCTACGGTGTGTTATTGCATATTACAGAGGTCAAAGGTCAGATCAAAGTGGGATTTTTTTCCCCTTAGTTAGCACAGTCAGCTAGCGTTAGCTAATGTTATCTACCCACTGCAGTTCTATTGCAATATTTCATAAATTATGACATGCTAATTATAGCAATATGTCTTATTGTGAATTGACTGCAAATTTCTTTTGAAATAATTTTTTTTAACATACAGAACTTCAGATACGTAATCTTTACATGTACATATTTAGCAGATGCTTTATTTTGTTAATTTTACAAACAATATATAAGATTTATAAGCAACGTTTATCATTTCTGTCCGATAGGATTAAATGGGATGAAGGTGGGAACAAACTCTGTCGTTCTGAATGCACAAAGTATTTAATCCACTACTCTATTCAACTGTTCCTGAAAAAAATCCACCAGAAAGCAAAAGCACTGTTTTGTTGACAATGACAAAAGTGTATTTTTGGTAAACTATTAGTCCAACTAATGGGCATAATAATCATAAAATAATCATAATTAAACAAACAATTTATTGATACTTAGGATTTTATGCATTGATACTATTTTAAAACCACAAATGTCACAGTTATAGCCTGTATTGTTTTTGTCCTCCAACCCATATTAGTTACTGTAGATTACCACACATTACAGAGGCCAAAGATCGGGTCACGGTGGGACTATTTTTTTGTGTTGAGGTGACGTTGGTAATCTAGTATTAGGTTTCCAGAGTTCCAGCACATATTCATCTGGAAAACATCTGAACCATGCCAAAAGTCCCTCCATCTCTGTCATACACAAAGCGCTGAGATAAGAATCCTGAGAGCTGAAACTGAAGAGTGATGGATACCTGAAAAGTGTGGGTGTGGTGGGAGGGGGCGAGAATGAGGACATACAGAAAATGAAGACATGCACTGCTCATCGAGAGTTTGGAGGCAGCTTGTGTTCTTTTGGACTTTTCATTATTTTTGAATGAAGTTGTACAAATCCTTGTAAAGGTTCAGTTCAGCATGAATCAGCTCTGTGCTTACGGCTTTGAAGAGACTTATCTTTAACACTCAACGTCATCATGGGGTCTTGTTTGGCAAGAAGAGCAGATTCTTTTCTATATTGTTGTGTTGATATCAGTAGATAAAGTGGGCCTTCGTCTTTATTCCCAAGCAAGCATTGTTACTAAATTTGGCACAAATTCACTCATTGTCAAAAGAATAGTTGCACAAATAGCTGCACCCAGAAGGAATCAACCCACAGGAATGAAACTTGTTGGGTAGATCTGACATTGCGAGACATGCAAATGATTCAAGTTCCACGCTCAACAGCGCAAGACATAAGCAAGGACGGGCCTTATCGCTGTACCCAACTGACCCAACAGCCATGCTTGCAGACATTCAGCGAGCAGTGATGCCTCCATGAGTCATCCTGTCAGTGCCAGCACCATTGGCAGGCGGCTGCACAACACAGGACTACATGCACACAGACAGTGATGACGACTGGCCTTAACACCACGTCAACGTCGCCAAAGACTGCAATGGTGTCGTGCCAGACTGTCATGGAGTGACTCAGAATGGCAGCAGGTCATCTTCAGTGTCCTGCTTTTGTCTTGGTGGAGATGACCAACGAATCCGTGTATGGAGGCACAGTGGTCAGCGTCAAGATGAACGGTTTGTTGTCATGCGTCACATGTTCAGCAGGCTTGGTGTCATTCCACCTCCACCCCTACCGCACAATCTGCAGGAATTAGGATTTTAGGATCCTCTACAACTCCATGCCGAGATGTCTGGCATGTTGCGTTAGAAAACCTGGCGGCCAGACACCATACTTAGAGACACTACTTCTGTATGTGTAGCTCAATAAATATTGCCCATATCAGTCTAAATTTTTGACAGTGAGTGCATTTATAGGTATGATATTGTTTTCCTGCTTATGCCTTAATATAGTCAGTTATTGAAAACTACCAAAGAAGACGTGATCAATTTATTCTGAAAACGTTTTGGAAGCTAGGTTCTCCTACACTTCTGAGGGCAGCTTGTACATATATAAATATACAGTGCGGGCTGAGGCTGTCCCTGAGGGCTGAATAAAAGTCCTATTAACACTGCTCCACCCCCTCGGCTCTGACAGCTTGATCCATTAGACCCTCTTTAGGTGACCCTGCTGCTGCTCTGACCGCAGGGTGAAGGAACGCGGGAGAAAAACCAGCAGCTCCAGGGAATATCAGCACATTCTGCTCTCTTTACTCTCCCTGTACACCTGCCCTCTGTAGGGTAAAGAGAGAGAGAACAGCAGAAAAAAAACACAAAAGAAAACCAGGAGACATATGACTTTGGGGACACAAGCTTTTTAAACCCTCAATGGGGTTCAGTCCATGCCTTCTGGTCCACACTTTCTCAGAGCCCCCCTGAGCGAGGATGTCTTTTGGTCATTATTGAAATTGGGAAAACAAAACGGAAACTCAACTTCTGCCTGTGAATAAAAGTATAAAACATGTATGTAATCAAAACGCAAAGATGGTTTCTGATGGATGTTCCATCCAATCTATAACTATACCAAATGTCACCACGTTAAAGGTATCAAAAGAATGAAAAACTGCCATTGACTTTCATGGGCATCGTTGAATATGGAGGCTTCAGTACATGGGAACCTTCCAATACAAATGCAACTGTCTTCAAGCCACTGATATATATTTACGGACATAAAAATGACATACAATGACGACAGAGAAACAGCAACAACAAAGGTGGACTATGTGGAGAAATCTACTGTTCCAGGCTGTGAAGTGGATGTCAGCACTTTTCCTATCCTTTCCAAGGAACCGAAGTGTCGATGGGAATGATGTTCATCTTAAAGGAGGCTGAAGATGGCTTCCTATTCACCAGCTTCGTAATCCAATGTTCCATTCCACCTTAAATGCTGCAGACGCCAGATTGTAACTGCTGCACCATTTAAGGTGGCACGGAAAATATGTGAAACAAGTCGGCAAATAGGAGGTCCAACTTCAGCTGCCACATTTTTAACAGGATCCTGGACAACTTAAGCTCAGAGTTGTTAGTTTGCTCACATTGGACAGTACTGAGCAGCTTTGCTCTGCTTCACTTAACACTGATAAGACTGAAGAGAGGAGCAGCTCCAACTTTATTAGCATCACAACCCCAACAGCAGCCTGTAAGTAGCAGCCATGCTGTTTCATAGTGAGGAACAACTTGCTATCTAACATCTACTTTGTGTTGATGACCAGATGGAAAGCGAGTAGCAGGTACAGGTACGGTTAGCTGCTACCAAGCAACCAAACTAGCAGAGCTGACTAAACAGTATTAGGGCGGAGCTTATTTACACAAGAACAGATGCAAGAGGTTTATTGATTATTTCGACATCATACTTCTCACTGTTAATCATCAGCTCATCAGATAATTCATGAGCTCACCAAAAAGGGAAAACAGCTCGTTTCATTCTGAGGCCAAATCATAGGGTGTAAATGGGCATGTATAACTGCATCTGGACATTTATTTGCCCCAACCAAAGGCACATACCTTCTATATAGACAAGCGAACAATATGATATGGCACCTTTGAACCAATCAGAACCATCCCTGCAGCATTTTCCCTCACCATACTAAATTGAGCTGTTGGACATGAAAGGGTTAATATAAATATGTTTTTGATGGTTTACAATGTCTTAACATATTAAATATAAAGCTGTTTACTAAAAACTACAATAACCACAAACTACTGTGCCCTGAAAAGCCAGAAACATACAGTCCTATCTGAGAGTCTCTAAGGGAGTGCGCTCAGTGTATTTTTATCTCCATGCAGTCCTCCAGACGCTCACTCCTGCTTTATTAACAGTTCAGGATGACGGCTACAGCAGTGACCCTGACACTGACGCTCAGCCCAAGGCCACCGCGCACAGCAGAGTGAGTGTGTGGGGGGGTAATGGGGCAGTTTGTCTCTGTCTGGACAGCTGTAATGACCCACGGAGGCCTTGTGAGGGCAGCGGGGTGAAGCAGCGGTTAAACCAGCCACCGTTAGCGCCAGCCGCCGGGAGAATAAGGCTCCATTTAGAAAAGACAGCACTGATCCAGAGCCGTAACCATACATACGTTTTACATACATACAGCTGTTCTTGGCTTTATTTATAAGCTCTTCAGAAAAAAGGATGCAGATTAATGCGAGCGTGGGTGTGTCCAACACATCAGTCCCACCCCCTTCCCCCCTTTACATTCCCATTACCATATTACACAGTTTCACATGATCATTTATACTGTTTCTCAGTTCTGAACTTAAAGCATTACGGCCTTAGATAATAACGCTGCAAACGCTCCCATCAGGCTTTTCAGGTTCAATCAACCCTGAGTTTATGTTGGAGGAGCCAGCTTTTTTTTAGCCAGCCTTGTTTTTCTTGCAGTGGATCCCCAACGGTGTCCTTATCTGGCCATTAAATGGTTAAGATGTACACAAAGCCATTCAGAGTGGTTTGGTGAGAAATGCTCTGTTGTAGAGAAACTAACCGAGTTAGTATTGTTCACTGTGGTGGTGAATGGAACTAGACGTCCACCTTTAAAAGCTCCCTCATAGAAAGTTATTACATGAAATGGTTCTGAATACGCTGCCTGAGGTTTGAGACTTTGTTACTTTTGAGAAGATCTTGGTCTTATAATCATTCATGGCGGAGGGATCCATGCAGGTCGTTGTGAGGCAAAATAAAGGTTCACTGGTGGTTTTAATAGTAAATAAATTGTCTGTATTTACATTTACATTTAAGGCATTTAGCAGACGCTCTTATCCAGAGCGACTTACAACCGTGCTTATTTGTAACCCCTGGTTCCCATCACCACCACTGTAACGAACATCTCTGCAATCAACCATTTCATGCCAAACCCACTCTGCATGACTGAGTGTTTCTGGCCACTCTGGAGCTCTTTATATCTGTGTTCACTGTACCTGTACACTGAACATACCTATTTCAAACTGTTTTTCTGTGTAGACAAAACTGTTTACAAACCAAACTTTAATATTACACACAGGAGATGGGCGAGTTTATATGAACGAGAGAGAGAGAGAGAGAGAGAGACGGACTGGACTCATGGGACCCATGTTGTATACTGACCTGACATTTTTAACACTCGAGTTGTGTGGAGACTAAACAGCATCACAGACCAAGTCATCACATGTGGGTCACATACCCATCCAGATAACAGTCACAGTCCATGCACATAACTAACGTTCTGAAGGTGCTGTTTCTGCTAACGCCAGATTAATTTTGTATTTTTGGTTGTATGTCACTCGCTGTACGTCTCAGAAAGTAGGTTGAAAGTGTAATTGCTGCTCTCCCATATTTAACATACCAGTGTTAGTGTTGGAAAGTAACTCGGTAAACGTTATTGGTTATTGTACTTAAGTCATTTTATGGTGTTCCTGAAGTGTTTCCATTCTAGGGGTCGTTTTACTTTAATGCCACTACATTTTAAAGTCTAATATCTTACTGTTTATTCCACTATATTATGGCCAAATCTGTCATTCCTTTTGGCCTATGTGTGCATAAAAATGTAACCTGTCCAAGTGAGCACACCAATCAGGGGACAGCGGTCACTTTGTTTTGAGCTTGTGTTGACCTGTTGGACAGAGCTTGGTTCTAGCTAATGGAAACTATTCTCCCTCAGTGTTTTGTGCTTATGATCATTTGAATAGACATTAGTGTCAGACTAATTAATGACCTTCTATTAAAGACTGTTGGACTGAGAGACACTAGAGTCTCTTCACCTAAAATGAGCTGATTAAGAGTCTTGTTCCAGAAATGATAATAGAATATTAGAGCCATAATAAATCATGTTACTGTTACTCTCCATACTTAAGTACATCTGAGGGTAAATACTGTAGTACTTTTACTCCAGTGGAGGTCTAAAGGGAGAAACTTCTACTTTTACTGGAGGAGTATTTTACCTTTAACTCAACTACATGGTTTGTGTACTTTGTTCACCTTGACCAGTGTAAAAATCAGGGTTGCCTTGCTGAATTTAGTCTCGTAGCATACAAATTCTTATTAAACACTGAAAAAGAGCCTCCCAAGCATTTACCTAATTCATTTGCAAGTAATGACACTAGAAACCCACTACAGTCCACTAGGAACTCACTGGTCCGGCTTTAATTTTATTGTGATCCAGGTGCAGTCATTTTCGACATCTGGAGTCCAACATCTCACTGCTAGAATGAATGAATTTAAGTATCAATCAATCCAGCCAACAGACCTGAGAGCCCTGAAGTAACAACATAACACTGTCTCTGGACTCAACACCTCTCTAGATTTCAGAGGAACTGCCTGAAGAGAGCATCTTCGGCTCTAAAACCATGTATAGGAACACACAACAAAGCCTCTATGTTCTCTCGCCCCATGCACCCCCCACATCCATCCTTTATGAACACTCGGAAGGGGCTTCCTGAGACGACAACATGCACATTCACACGTCAGCAGGAGGCAGCGTGGCTTAGATCTTTTCAGGAAAGCTGGAGGAAACCTGAGCGCTCCTGACAGACAGCAGCCCTATTCACCCTCAGATCAACTCCATTCACAACCTGAAGGCTTTTCACACAGCGCCTCTATTCAGCAGAGCAGGCCCGGGGTCCGCACAGGTGGGGTCAGGTTACCTGGGCGGCTGGCCTCACCCCTGCCCTTCCCCTGTGAACCTGACCACCTAGAACAATGGAAAGAGGAGTTGTTGTGCTTTTGAGAGGGGGTGGAGAAGGCGTGGTGGTGTCCAAATCTCAACACCTCCACTCTAAACCTTAGCAATGAGAAACGACTTAGACTCTTTTGGTCAGTGAAATGTTGAGTAACATTTTTAAAGTATTTTTTTTTCCTAGAAATGTACGTCCAAGTCTGCCAGCATCAAAATAAAAGATGTTTTGATGTACATAATGCACAACTGACAATAATATTGACAATAAATTAATAAAATAAAATAACCTATTTGCAATAAATGATTATGCCGTTTTCCAGTATTACCTTGAACGACATTTTGCACAGCTTCTCAGTTTAACAGTTATGAGGGTTTGCTTCAACAGTGACAACATCATAACTGGCATCGTAACTGGCATCATAACTGGCATGATGTTGGAATGGAATGAAACTGTCTGTGTGTGAAAGTAATGATGAAATAAGTGATTACAGTATTAAGGTGAAAGGATAAGCTTATTGGGGAAAACTGTACAATTGAAAATTGGTCCACCCTTTACCCTCGATACTAGATGAGATACAGTTGGGCATACAGGTTCCGTATGGCATCCTGCGGCACATTAGCCCACAGATGTTGCAGCTGGGCCTGTAGATCCTGCACCCTCGTAGGTTGCCGAAGCTGGCGTCCGAGCTGATCCCATAAATGCTCGATTGGTGATAAATCTGGAGACTGGGCGGGCCAAGGAAGTGTTGCAATTTGGTGGAGACATTCCTGGGAAACCCTTGCCGTGTGTGGGCGAGCATTATCCTGCTGAAAAATGCCAGTTGGAAGCCCTGCCATGAGAGGCAACACATGTGGCCGGAGGATGCCCTGCACATATGACCAAGCTGTTAGTGTCCCTCATATCACTACTAGGGGAGATGGACTGTCTTATACTATGGCTCCCCAGATCATCACAGCTGCAGTTAGGCGAGTGTGTTGCTCCACAGTAAAGGCGGTACTGAAGCACTCTCCACAAGGCTTCCATATTCAAACCCGACTGGCGTTGTATCTCAAGATTTCTGGATTCAATGCAAAAGACGATATGGTTCCAGTGTTGTTCATGACACCACTGCAAACGAAGGGCAAAGGTGGCTGGTTGTGAATGGCAGGACACGTAATGAATGCCGTGACACCAAATTACCTTGTGCTAAACTCCTGGAAGTGGTCAGGGCAGAGACAGGAGTGTGTAACGAAGGTGTCACCCGTGTCTAGATGGTGGACAAGGAATTGGGAGCTGCTCGTGCTTGACAGCGGATCAAAGGATCCTCCTTAGTGGTGGACTGTCTGGGCCGTCTAGAGCCTGTTCGCGCCCATGTAACCAGACCACACCTGTAACCATTTACATATCTGCCTGAGACATAACTGCATTCTATCGGGGGGCGTTATTGTTTTGTCAGTGAGTGTATAATAATGTAATAGGAGAAAGATCATATTTCCTGAACACTGTCAATTTCAGGAGACTGGCCGGCATGGAGTAATACACAACGTGACTGAAAAGACAGGAGTTTAATTCTAAGTGATGAAGGTTAAACCAGTACAAACGACCTCCTCCGCCGTCTTAGGTCAGAAACGTGAATTATAAGGCTGTCTCAGAGACGTGCCCTGTTTTAGAACATGACAAATGTTCGGAGGACCTCTGGGTTTTGAGGTTAGAGGCAGTTTTATTTCAGTCCAGCTTCTGCTCTCATGTTCCTGTTGTTATTAATGGAAGCTTTATTGACAGAAAGTTTGGAGAAAACCCAACAAGAACCCAGAGAACATCACTCTCTGACCACAAGCTCCACCGATCAAATGGAGAAGACGAGACAGAGCAGAGCTCACACATACCGGACCAATTAGTGTTCTGGCATCCGTTTGCCTCTCTCTCCACTTTCTCTCCACGCCGACTCTGCTTTCCCTCTCAAAACCGAGTCACAGATCATCCAGACTCGAGTGGTTCAAAACCCTCTCAACAAAAGGAAGCAGAGAAAACGGAGCAGAGTGGTAAAGAAATGAGGTCAGGCACAGAAAAGGCTGATAGGAGGGAAGAGGAACAGCATCAGAACGAAGGTGAGAGATCTCTCTGTTCATTCTTTGGAGCTGGACTTCATGGATGGACTGATATTGTCATTAAGTCAGAAGGTCAGGAGAAGAGAGAAACAGAGCGGCGCACTGCTCTCGGAGGGCTCCGAGAAGTGGATGTGGGCAGGACGGAGAATAAAGCCTATTGAAGTTTATGAAAGCCGGTGACCTCGGGCGGATTCTACTACCAAAAAGCACCAACGTCCCAAAGCTCTGACCGGCAAACTGAAGCTGCGGACACTAGGAAAACAATCGGGAGAATGGAGGAAGAACACACGAGGGAGGAGAGGAAGAGAGGATCGTTTTAACCTTGAGGGTGGACGCTAGAGAGGTCAGCAAGAAAAGGTGTTGGCAGGATGAAGTGTAAATTATGTTTGTGTTTGTTGTATTAAACACACAAACAGGACTCCTTTAGAGCACATGCTTCGATCTGGAGTCCTGAGGGTGATGATTACAAATTCTGCATTCCAAATTCCAAAACAAGGACTTGTAGGATCAACACGAGATTCCAGCAACTCATTGCAATCAGACCAAACTAAAAATACCTGCTGAGCTACCCACTGGAATCAGACTAAACTGAATATACCTGCTGACATACTCACTGGAATCAGACCAAACTAAAAATACCAGCTGACCTACTCACTGGAATCAGACTAAACTGAACATACCTGCTGACCTACTCACTGGAGTCACACGAAACTAAATATACCTACTGACACACTCACTGGAATAAGACTAAACTAAATATACCTGCTGACATACTCATTGCAATCAGACTAAACGGAACATACCTGCTGACATACTCACTGGAGTCAGACTAAACTAAATATACCTGCTGACCAACTCACTGCACACAGACTAAACTGAATATACCTGCTGACCTACCAGTGACCTAGTGTGTGACTGTCATATTAATAATGACACAAATGCAAAGCTTAGCTAACTTAGGGACATCATAACTAGCTACCATCTTTGCACGAATGATTTTTAGTCACCTTAGTTTCCCAGGAATCAAGTACAGTGATACACTGAGCCATATAGTTCTGTACTAAATCCAATTAAACAGCTATAATTAAGCTCTTTCTGTAATGAAGCATGTAGCTGATCAGTGTTAATCATGGGGTGCAAACATAAGGTGACAAAGTTAAAACATTTGATGTCACGGCAGCCATCTAAAGTATGTATAGCACAGGTCTGGGAGATATGGCAAGAATATGACACAAGCAGAGCTGAATAAGAGACTTTCAAACCTTTTACACAATACACAATACACATCATGATATGACTTTTTCTAACATTTAATAAGGTAATTAAATAAGATGTTTTATCCAAATTAAAATCCAAATTAAAACAGACCTAATTATGTCCTCTCTGTGTAATGATCTATGTAGTCAGTCAGTGTTCTTTAAGTACTGACCATATTCACAATATGAACACAATTACAATTAAATACCACCTTCTTTATAGAAGTGAATATAGAAGTGATCTCACATCTAATCTCTCTCAATAACAAATATCTCTCAATAACAGAAACGTTGTGTGTTATTGGAACCACAGCTGATTGTTTAGCTCCCAAAAATTGCTGCTTCTTTTCAGAGCATACAAAAAAGCCCCCCTCCAGCCGCTACTGTTTGTGTAGTCTCCAGTCCAGACGTTACCTGCTCCGCTGAGTGATTGCAGGATGACCTTTGACCTGAAGGAGTGGAGGCTTGTCAGCATTAATTAAAGCCGAGTGTGTATGAACACTCCGCAGAGCCAGCACCAACTCTAGCTCCCCCCACCCCAACATTCAGGAGTGGAGGATGAAAACCCACAGAACGCGGGAAGGTTTCAGACCTGGCTTCGTCTCCCACCCGTACTATTATACAGTGTGACAAACATTCAATAAAATGACATCCCGGCACCCACACCACCTAAGGTGGACTGAATTCGCTGATTACAATATTCAATAACGGGGATGAACAGATAAGAACAAACGAAAACAAAACAAACAGTTTTAAAGTGTGATTGCCTGCGTCCCAATTGCACACCTAATACTACTAATAATTAGTGTTTGAGTACGAGTTTGAGTACGAATGTCAAAGTTGGTTTTACTCAAAACTCCACAATGCGCTCTTAGAACCAGCTGATTCTTGAGTCCGGTAATGATGGACACTATAGTCCCACAATGCAATAGGAAACGGAAAGGGAGGATGGTGTTGCGATGGTGGCTGCGATGGTAGCAGGACCAGAAATGGTCTACAAATGTGAGTTTAACTTAATCTGTCAAATAATGTGTTTATTTGTTTAGGTTTTGTAATAAAACCTCCGCCGTAAGAGACTCCAGCTTGGTGTGATGTGTGCTTTGTCACTTCCTGTTAGTAAGAAATGATGTAGCACGCTGATTCTGGCTGTATTCGAAATGGCACACTACTACACTACGTACTACATACGGCAGTAGTATGTACTGCATACTGTATACGCCACCTGTGTGTAGTATACAGTACAGTAACAAGTTCTGACCTACAGTGTAGTATACTAATACAGTCACATGATCAGTTACCTCACATTTACCTCAGAGCTGTTATTACTGTATCCACTGTTTAGAGCTAGCTGCTGCTAACGCTGCTCAGTTCACCTGAAATACGTTTAGCCTAGCTGTTAGCTACCCTCGGCTATTTCACTCTAAAACTGATCCTCTAAAGCGAGTTCATCGTTTATTAATCTTCAGACCTGTATATATTAACTTTCTGAGGCTCATTCTGATGAACACATACCCCACCACAATCACTACACCCACATTTATACTGTTGGCTGCGTTTTGCTCCCCAGTGTTACCTGCCATCGTTTTCTTTGGCTGAAGCAGGCTGGGAGCTGGTGAGGCCGTGGTGCATGATGGGATACAGTACACCATGAAGATAGCTCCCCCAGTGTACTAGAAACTCTCACTGGAGTAGAACACCATCCAGGGATCTTCAGTGCACTACAGAGTTTCAATTTGAACTTTCTGAGCCACTTGACTTGACTTAAAAAGCCACTTGACTTGACTTGAATTTGGTCACATACTGTATACTACATACTACTTTTAGGTAGATTTAGTATGTGAGTAGTATGTAGTATGCAATTTCAAATACAGCCATTGTGTGTACTAGCCTGCCGAACTCAACTGAGATGCAGCCAAAGTGTGCTGTTTGTCGTCCGAGCTTGTTTCAACGGCGCGATCACTTTGGGAGGGAGTGAACGATGATCAGAGGATGACAGAGGATGCGGCACACGACGGGTGTTAAACAGCTGGGACTGGATGTTGTGCTGGAGAGACTGAGCTGTAACGAGGATGCAGTCAGTGTGTTAAAGCTAACGAGCCGTGAAACGGCCGGACACGCACTCCTCAGTGGAGCTGTAGCGCGGACGTGTGTGTGATTTCATAAACATGCACAAAATCCACGTCGGCTCGTACAGGAGTGAAAAATGTGGTCTGCTGTGGTTGGGATATGGTCGCTATTGTAACGATGCACGCCACAGGATGGAAACAAGCAGAGTTTACTAACAGATACTAAACATACGCGCACGTTCTCCTGCTCTTCTGCACATTTATAAACCGCCGGCGGTTTTCACTACACATCCATAAACAGACTGTTACATGTTGACATTTGGAAACGACATTAGGAGCTGGGAAGGCTTTGGAAGGTGTGTGATTTGCATGTTCAAGCAATGGATCACGCAAAAAAGCTAACAGCACTACATGTAAACATTACATCATGGCAATTGGCGCCTGCTGGCTTTCAAAAGAAGAACAATGATATATATAAATGTCATATTTCCCTGTGATTACACTCAACATCATAAGAATAGCTGCACCCAGAAGGAAGTGGTGGACTGCAGTGCTATTGGGAAGGAAGATAAAGGGTTACCAGGAACAATAAATGATGACACATTTAGACTGATATGGTCAGTATTTATTGAGATACACATACAGAAGTAATGTCTCTCAGTATGCTATCAGGCCACTACGTTTGCTAATGCAACATGCCAGATGTCTCGGCATGGAGTTGCATCACTGCTCGCTTAATGTCCGCAATAATGGCTTTTGGTTTTTTGGCTACTGTTCATTTTAGAGCACAGTAATATATATATATATAATATAACCTGGGTTATTTCTACTGCTAATTTTAGAGCATGGGATTAATATAACCTTCCATTATTTCTGCTGCTCATGTTATAGCATGGAATTGATATAACCTGGCATTATTTTTACTCATCATGCCGTAGCACATGATTAATTTATACTGGGATATTTCTACTGCTCATGTT
Organism: Semaprochilodus insignis; assembly: GCA_034552555.1. Lineage (NCBI taxonomy): Eukaryota > Metazoa > Chordata > Actinopteri > Characiformes > Prochilodontidae > Semaprochilodus > Semaprochilodus insignis. The sequence continues at coordinate 4,836,006 of CM067489.1, forward strand.
ATAACCTGATATATAACCTGGGTTATTTCTACTGTTTATGTTATAGCATGGGATTAATATAACCTGGGTTATTTCTACTGTTAATGTTATAGCATGGGATTAATATAACCTGGGTTATTTCTACTGTTTATGTTATAGCATGGGATTAATGTAACCTGGGTT
>CM067489.1:4836557-4847429 GCA_034552555.1 Semaprochilodus insignis
CCACACCATGTGGGAGATGGGGGTTCGATTTCTGGTCTGGGTGACTCTGCTGTGCTACACCAATAAGAGTCCTTGGGAAAGACTCCTAACACTACATTGGCCTACCTGTAATATGAAGAACCTTGTAAGTCCCTCTAGATAAGAGCGTCAGCTAAAGGCCGTAAATGTAACGCTCCATACGTACGAGTTTTAAACTGGATCCTATACTCAACCGGAAGCCAGTGAAGAGATTTTAGCAAAGGGGTTTTATGTAACGTGTAACCTAGTAAGTAATCTAGCAGCAGCATTCTGTATAGCCTGCAAACGATCACGAGCTGACAAACTAAGCGAGGAGAATACAACACGTTACAATAATCAATCCTAGATGAAATAAAAGCGTGTATTATCATCTCTAGCTCTGCACTCGACACCACCGTTCTCAGTTTGCTAATATCTCTTAAAGGAAAAAAGCAAGATCTTGTCAGCTGTTTAATGTCAGGACAAAAAGACTCCGGAGCGACGCTTGCAGAGCTAAAAGCCAAAGTAGTTTATTAAATAACAATAGCGAACAATCCAATCAACAAAATCAGCAGTAAAGGTAGGGCTCAGGAACGTAGTAAGGGACAGGCAGGGGTCAAAACCAGGAAGAGCAGTCAGCGAGGGCAACCGAGATGAAAGGCTGAGGCGAAAGGGAAAGTCGGAGAGAGTACGCAGAGGTCGAGAACCAGAGAAGTAGTAGTTAGGAAAATCCAAAAGGGTAAACGAGGGACAAAAGGAAGTCAAAAGCCAGAAAGTCAGAAAACCAGAAATAACGCTCAGAATTGCCAATGGGACGACAAAGCTTCGCAGAGAACACACGGAAACATGGGGTATTTAAGAGAACGTTAATTGGCTATTAGAATTCAGGTGACCGGGAGCGAACGGGAACTGCCGATTGGGGGCACGTGGATGCGACGTCATCGAGCGTAGCCCTCTGGGAAGTGGAGTCCAGAAGAGCGAAAGGACCAGCGAGACCCGGAGGCGTGACATTTAACATGTGTATCAAACAACAAAGACTGATAACACCCAGATTTCACAAGCTCTAACAGACAGCAGATGAAAGAAGCCCGAGACTTACTGAGCATATTTTTTACTGCTAGTTTTAGTTTTAGAAATGATTTTTGTGAAGAAGTAATAACTCTGGTTCTCTGTAAAGCACATGTTAAATTATTTACAGTTACGCATGTTATTAGCATGTTGTTTGACTGGAGAGGATATTAAATTGTGTATTAAAGCATATTAAAGTAACATAATACAATATCTGCAGTACCTACAGAATCTGATTGTCCGTATGGTGTAGAGGGCAGGAGCATAACCTTAACTCCCTGGGCTCAGTTAGAAGACAATGCTACACCAACAGCAGTCCTTGGGCTAGACTCCTAACGCTAAGTCTCTATGGATAAGACAAATGTCTGCTCAATGCTGTCAGATTAATGTACACATATTTTGGTGGAGTTAATTGGATAGCCACATGAAATATGAATAACAACATGAAATAGTGGAACACTGTGCCCCCCTCAGCTATTCCTATTTTGTTCTGAAAACTGACCTAAACTGAAAACGTCACTCACATTATTTCCTGACCGAGCTGTTTAGATTGTTCAGTTGATATTACCCAGTAGGATCCACCATACCAGCCTGCTAATGACTGCATCATTTATGTTACTGTCTATATAATAATTTAAATAATAATCTGATGTGGGCTATGAGACCCATTTGTCTGCATATTCTCATTAGCTTCTAAGTATAAAAGTCATTAACACTGATTTAGATCTGAGGTTTAAAGACTCCTGCCTAGTAATACAAACCACTACAGGAGTAAACCTTTGTTAATAAGTTAAACCCTGTAATGAATCCAGGAGAATTAAAACAACTGGGGCCAGTCCTACTGCGGATCATTAACACTAGTAATCGTCCTCTCGCTACTGCAAACCAGACGAATCTTCTGGGGTAAAATGCATCGACTAAGCCTAATGAAGAGCCTACGCTACAGCAGAGCTATGAGCCAGGCAATCGCACTCGTTGACTAACACCTGGGAATCTGCGTTTATTCAGCACCGCAGTGGGAATGAAGCCGTCTGCACTCATTCATCCCCCGGCTTGTTTCTCTCTGTGCTTTTCTGGAACACGTTCAGAAGAGTCCTGCGCTGTATGTGAGTGGCCCTCGAGAGAGAGGCGCACCGGGTCAGTACCGGGTCGCTCCGACAAAAGCGGCAGGATGTTCCTGAACAAAAGGCCATTTCCTGAAAGAGAGATGTCTGGGAACGCAGCAGAAGGAGGAAAAAAAAACACCTCTCACAGCGCTCTCAACACCATCGGCCAATTAAACGACACGATTTGTACTATAACCATGAATGGTATATAGCGACTGCTACTGGAGGGACATGGCCACTGCTACAGCGATTTAAGGTGGAACAGTTAATAGGTTGATTTGGTTACTAAGGGGGACATGCATATAGTTTTAACCTGCTAGAAATGGAACAACGGTTTAAGAGCAACTCAGGTTGTCCTTATTTGAAACACTTGATTGCGACAAATATGCGAAAACAGAAGGTGGGGTGCAAATACTTCTTCACAGCATTATATGACATAGGTAAATGTGGATGCTAGACAGTATTTAGCAGCTTTTCATTTTAAGTTTTCTGTTCCACCTTAAATAGTGCAATAGTTACATTCCGGTGCGTAAGACCATTTAAGGTGGAATCTGTATAAGAAGTTGGCACTATTAACACCATTAAGGTGAGTGAGCGATGATGATTTAGGCAAGCAGTTAGCACTGTGCTAATTAGTGTGAAATTAGCTTCCATGAACACTTAGCTACAGTAGTTTCATAGCCCCAGTGTTACAACTAGAGGAAGAAACCTCAGACAACAGTCATCTGTGCCAAAGGGAAATGCAATGTGAATTATTTTATGTCAAGAATTTTTAATATCTTTCATAGTTGCAGTTATGCATCACTCTTGCTAAAACTAAATGGATAAATGTATTATCTGCATTTTATTTATTTATTTATTTTTAAATATATGTAACTTACAAAATAATGCCAATTATATATATGTACTTTTAAGAGGAACAAAAGACATACGATGTATGTAAGGGCATGGCAAAGGTTTAATTTTAAAATGACTTTTATTTTGTAATGATTGAGATGGAATTTCAGTGGCTGTTTACACAAGGATGTAAAATGGATAAAAATATTAATATTCACGAAATATTAAATAAACCTTTATCATTCACATTAAACAACTCAACCAACATGTCTTGGCCATTTGGCTGCATTTGTGTTTGCTAAACTGCATTTGTGTTTGCTAAATCTGTCGCTTTAAGGAAGGGGATAAAATGTAGAACTGCAAGCCGGAATGTTCTTTATCCTTAACAATAATCCGAAACTGACCTTGCCATTTCAATAGCACTATAAAGCCAATACTGACGGCATGAATTCCTGCAGGAGAGAACATACACAGAAACGCGTCAGCGTTCTCCATCAGCCTCCTCCTCTCTTCACCTACAGTTAAAACTTTTAGAACTACAGTTTCTGGTAGGACCAGTAAATCTGATGGACTCCAGCAATCCAGTTTTAAGTCACAGGAACTTGTATTCAGCCCATCCAGCCTACAGCAGTTTAGCCCCGCCCATTGGACCTATAGCAGTCTAACCCCGCCCATTCTGCCTACAGCAGTTTAGCTCCACCCATTCAGCATACAGTAGTTTAGCCCCACTCATTCATCCTACAGCTGGTTAACCCCACCCATTTAGTCTACAGCAGTTTAGCCCCACCCAATCAATCTATTGCAGTTTATCCCTGCCCATTCAGTCTAGAGCAGTTTAGCCCCTTCCAGTCAGCCTATAGCAGTTTAGCCCCACCCATTCAGTTTGCATCAGTTTAGCCACACCCATTAAACCTACAGGAATTTAGCCCCACCTATCCAGGCTACAGCAGTTTAGCCTGAACCATTCAGTCTGCAGCAGTTTAGCCCCACCCATCCAGCCTACAGCAGTGTATCCCACCCCATGCAGCCTATAGCAGTTTAGCCTCACCCATTCAGTCTATAGCAGTTTAGCCCCGGCCATTCAGCCTATAGTAGTTTAGCCCCGCCCATTCAGCCTATAGCAGTTTAGCCCCACCCATTCAGCCTACAGCAGTTTAGCCCAACCCATTCAGCCTAAAGCTGTTTAACCCCACCCAATCAGCCTACAGCAGTTTAGTGATGTTGGGACAGATCTGCTTATAGAATCTGTAGTACTAATTAACGGAACTGAACTCGGCTGTGCAGTATAAATTAGCACATATTATTTAGATGAGTGTAGCTACAGTTCCAGTCTGAACTCCTAAATCAGCCTTTAGAAACACCACCTTCACCTCAGACACCTACCTCCTGCTTCCAGCGAGCCTCTGCTGCTGATCTCTGGCCTCTGTTACACATTATTACATTTATTAATAGAAAACAATTATTGAACTGTATTCAGATTCTGATGGGCCATATGTTGCAAGGGGGTTACAGATGTGCAAATTTCATAAGTTTCGTAAGAAAAATGAGAGAACTTTAACAGTGCGTGTGTTCGTTCGTGCGTGTGTGTCTGTTCTGAGCTGAATCACAGTAGAATTCTCAGGGTCAGAAAGTCAAGGGTCAGCCACCTCCGCTGTTCACCCCAGTAACATCTCTCTCTCTCTCTCCCTCTCCCCCTCTGATCTCCCAGATCAGTTTATCTCTGGCTGTGTTATAGAATCAGCTTAAATAGAGAGAGATGAGCGTGTCCACTGTGAAGAAGGTGGGAGGAGGGGAGTAACGTACGTAGTGTCGCACATCCTCTCTCCTCTGTCAGTCTCAGAATGAAGGCTCTGTGTTCCGTGATCAGTATCTGCTTTCTTGAAAAGAATGATAACTAATATCAGGAAATGACGATGAGGGCGGCATGGCGGTGCAGTGGGAAGCGCTGTCGCCTCACAGCAAGAACACCGGGGTCAATTCTGTGTGGAGTCTGAATGTTCTCCCTGTCTCTGTGTGGGTTTCCTCCAGGTGCTCCGGTTACCTCCCACAGTCCAAGGACATGCAGTCAGGTGAACCGGAGATGCTTAATTGCCTCTAGGTGTGAGTGGGTATGTCTGTGTGTTTGGCCTCTGACGGACTGGTGACCTGTCCAGGGAGTTTCCTGCCTTCCGCCCAGTGAGTGCTGGGATAGGTTCCAGCACCCCACTGCGGCCTAAGAGCATAAGAGGTTTAGATAATGAATGTGTGATAATGATGATGATGGTGCTACAGCGAGTGTGAAAACCGACTATAATTTAATAAATGTCAGACCGCGTGGAGAGTCATTTTGAAATTAGCTTCATATCAAACACAGTCACTCTCAGTGTGTCAGTTCACTGACTTCTATAAAAATCAGACAAATGAAGAGCTTATGTATTTTATTGCTCCTCTCCCGTAATACAAATTACTGCTCTGTATATTAACCCGTGGAGAAAGTGAGTGGAGAACGCAGATTGTAAGTTTTTAATCCAGACCATATTAGTATCTGTGGGTAGAGAGATTTCATTATGTTCTGATCTTATCGCTGCACCTGACTGACCCAACGGTCACAACTGCGGACATTCAGAGAGCAGTGATGCCCTCCATGAGTCATCCTGTTAGTGCCAGCATCACTGGCAGACGGCTGCGACGACCGCCCTTAACACCACGTCAGAGGCGTCACAGACTGCAATGGTGTCGTGCCAGACTGCCACGGAGTGACTCAGAATGGCAGCGGGTCATCTTCAGTGACGAGACCCGCTTTTGTCCTGGTGGAGACGACCAACAAATCCGTGTGTGGAGGCACCATGGTCAGCGCCAAGATGAGCGGTTTGTTGTCACGTGTCACACGTCCAGAAGGCCTGGTGTCACTCCACCTCCACCCCTACCGCATAGTCTGCAGGAACTGAGTGAGAATATTCAAACTGCATGGGATGGATTATCTCAGGACACCATTAGGAACCTCTGCAACTCCATGCCGAGACGTCTGGCATGTTGCGTTAGCAAACACGGCGGCCCGACGCCATACTGAGAGACACTACTTCTGTATGTGTAGCTCAATAAATATTGTCCATATCAGTATAAATGTATCATCATTTATGATAAAGGTAACCTTTATCTTCCTTCCCAATAGCACTGCAATCCCACACTTCCTTCTGGGTGCAGCTATTCTATTGATGATGAGTGTATGTTATCAAGTTACTGTATTAGGTATGTCATTGCATATAGTATTAATGCACTAGCTCAGCGCTAATAATCAACACTAATGAGGAACGTTAACTGACAGCAGCTCTGTGAAACCACCTTATTATGAGAGTAGGGGAGAGCAAAGGGTTTTCTCGGCAGGCATAAAAAGGGTTAAACAGGGTTAAACGTCCGCGCTCCATCAATCACGCCTCAGTTCGAGCAGTCTGAGTGGTGAAGCGTTTAGTCAGGCCGTACGGCAGGGGCCATGAGGGTGTTATCGAGTGTCCGCAGCTCGCTCTCTCGCCCACCCACACTGCGACACTCCACTCTGTCCGACAGACTGTCCAGTCCAGGGGCCATCTGTCTGCGCGTGTTATCAGTGCCCCCGCAGCGTCCCCCTGGACCCCCACGCTGTCACAACACACATTTAGCAGCTTTCACACTAAAGAGCCGCGAGAGACTTCCTTCCTCCAGGCCAAAATAAAAGAAACGCTGCTCCGCTTCCTGTCCGTCTGAGGAAGACCCTGACCCGCTATCTTGACCCGTCCACTCAGCTAAGTATAGACCAAAACACTGCAGCAGCCTGACCCACATCCCTATTTAAAGACTCGCTGAGGAAGGAGAGGAAACATAAACAGACTGTTCATAGAGAGATGATAACGTCTGACACGAGGGCTGCGGAGCTTCTTGTTAAAGGGGCCACATCAAGGAAAACCGAGAGTTTGAACTGAGGTCACAAAAGTGATGCTTACATGCTTACATATTCGGGGTGGGCAATGTGATGATGTGTTGATGTTATTGATATTGTTGATTATGTTAATGTGATAACTTATGCTTATAGCACATAATCAGAAATCGCCACTTCAGGAACATATTTAATTGCAAAGAGAGCATAATCTAGTGCTGTTTAACTGCATGCATTACAGGGCAGTCTGTCATATCAAATATCATAAAAATGTCTTGAAGCATCGGGACACGTTTGCCATATTGTTTACCATTATCATATCATCACTGTCCAAAGAAAAACAAGTATCTTCAAAATGGCAACTTTACATGACAGGCCAAAAACCTCGTTTAAATGGAACCAGACTTTTTTCCAAGGCATTTTGGGCCATTTCTGTTGGTCCATTTATGATGGAATGTTCATATAGTGTAAAGAGCAGTTGCTGTGTCCAAATGATGCATAGAAGTAAAAAACGACAAAAATTGGAGATACATGTTTTTCTTTGGACAGCGATGGTATACACCTCAAGGTCTCAAGGTATATGGATTGTTTAGAGCTCTGAGTGCTTTTTGAATGAGGTCCAACACAGGGCAGTCAATCAGAGCAGACCTCATTTACATTGGTTTAAAGCTACAGAATAGTAACAAACAGGTTGGAACGTGAGCCACATCCATTATGTATCACACACACACACACATATATATCTGTATCTCTCTCTCTCTCTCTCTATATATATATATATATATATATATGTATATATATATAGCATTTGTGTCCTGCGATGGACTGTCCGGTAGACCAGAGTGTTTCCTGCCTTCCGCCCAATAAGCTGTGGGATAGGCTCCAGCTCAGAAGATGAATGAACGAATAAATGAATGACTGTAGGATATGTAGTAAGACAGAACATTTTCATTTGTATGTTTTGTGAGATCACAAAAACAAAGAATTCAAGCCCTTTAAACAAACGGCACAAAATCCTAAACCCGCAAAAACACTATTTACTACTGCGCAAAGCCCAAAGTAAAAGAGTGAAATGCTAATAGCGCCATACATCACGACTGGAAGCGCATTTCTGTGCACTTTAAGTCAGCATTCCCTCAACAGCTTTTTCTACACAGGTCTACAGAAACGAAGGAATCCTCCATAACAACCGAGCATGCCTGCTGCAGATGGAGATCAGAGGCAGAGGAAGTTGGTAAGGACAGGAAAAGGAAAAACAGATAAAAGCCAGGAAACACAAACGCAGCCTCGGCTGGACTATTCACAGACTCAGAGAGAGATTCTCTTTTAGAGCAGATGCAGAGAACACAGGAAGTGCAGAAGTGGAGCCCTGGGTTTCCCGACATGAGGGGAGCTGAGATATTCCCACAGTAACGCTGAAAAAAACATGCTGTCAGGAAAAACACAGCGTGCACATGCCTCACTGAACCCACTGCTGTTCAGCCTAGACCTTGCATACAACAAAGAGCACTGATCTCAACCAATCAGAAATCAATACATGTGCACGCCAGGAGCAGATAGGCCAATACAAGCCAGTATACAGCTATACAAGCAAAGGGAAACTACACCAACTTTTCAAAGTGTTCTGGATGTGAACGATGTGAACAAACAATGTCATTCAGAGTGTGAAACGCTTTGTTCTTAGCAAACGGTTTTAAATACGCTGCCTGCTGTCTGAGACTTGGTGGTACGATAGTTCCAAGATGGACTTCTTAGGGGAGGGTGGGAGGCATGCAGGGGGTTGCGAGGCCAAACACCCCCCAAATAAACCCTTATTTTCTCACTATTCTGCTATTTTACAATCATCAACATGCCAAGTAAAACTTGTGTAGGTTCACTGCTGCTTTTAATAAAATGGCTATATCAGTGTTGTAGACACGGTGACACCGGGTTCCCATCACCACCACTGTAAAGAAATCTAGGTCTATACAATCAACCATTTCACCAAACCACTCTGACAGACTAACTACTGAATTGTGGGTGGAATCAGGGTAATCAGATTTTTCAGCTGAGCTATTGCTTTCAGTGTCAACAGACAAACAAATAAGGATCACCTGCAGAACTCAAAGAACACCATGCGATTCAAAGCTGTAAAGAAACCGACTCACCACGGCGTGCCGTATATCCGAAAGCCCTTGACGGTGACGTCCGAGTCCTGCAGGTAAATACAGTTTGTGAGGAGGGACTGAACATTGTCAAAGTCCTCAGGTTTGAGTTTGGAGACGGAGGGGAAGCGGTAATAATCCTGCTTGACCAGTTCAGCCATGAAGTCCTTATCGAAGGTCAGCTCGTGGTTCCCCGCAATGACCACCTTAAACTCATACGGCAAACTCCCTGCAGGAACACAAACATACAGGTGTAGTTATAAACGTATGCAAACTCAAACACAACGCAGCTACTCATACAGTCATGTATGTTACACATATATACGTTTCTCAAAACAATTTTGCACACAGGTGAATGTTCTGATTGGCGATTGCTGGCTTATTTAAAAAGCAGGCCAGGCTGAAAATACTCCTTATAACCTCAGTGTGAATGGGCGGAGCCAAACTGCTATAGGCTGAATGTGGAGGATGTAAGTGTGAGTGCTGTTTATCAAACAGTGAACACTGAATTCAAAATGGGGTGATTTTGCAGGTTACGCTCCATATATGGACTGGAATAACTGCAGAGGGAATGGTATGAATTATTTATATTAGTTCAGTTTATAATTTTAGGATTCGGATATTAGTTTGTTTTTGTCTCCTGAATGCAGGCTCTCAGTACACTGCGAGATGCTGTAACAGTTCTGGAGAAATTTAGACAACTCAAGGTCACGGTGTCATAACACAGGTTTTATTCTTGATTTGCTGAAAACAGCATCAAACACAGCGAGAATAAACACAGTCTCTCCAGCTCTAACAGCTAAACACACAGCCCTCTGGAGCGCTCCGAAAATTCCCCCACTTTCCCCATATTGGCTGGACAAGGTCATATATGTGAATGAACCTAAAACAGCCCAACGTGAAAACCTGAACTGCTTACAACACAGTGTGGAGACACCATAGCCTCCCACTGCCCCCCACCAAACCGAGCGAACCTTGAATATTGGCCGCTGATAATTGCTGAAGCTCTGGAGCGCAAATGAAATGGTATTCAGGACAGCATTCAGTTGCACCCAGAAAGGAAGTGTGGGATTGCAGTGCTATTGAGAAGGAAGATAAAGGTTACCTGGAACAATAAATGATGATACATTTAGACTGATATGGGCAATATTTATTAAGCAACACATACAGAAGTAGTGTCTCTCAGTATGGCCTTGGGCCACCATGTTTGTTAACACAACGTATCAGACGTCTCGGCATGGAGTTGTAGAGGTTCCTGATAATCCATCCCATGCAGCTTGAATATTCTAATGCAGTTCACGCAGATGTTGCGGTAGGGGTGGAGGTGGAGTAACACCCACAGGCCGTTCATCTTGGCTCTGACCACGGTGCCTCCACACATGGATTCATCATCTTCACCAAGACAAAGGCAGGACTCGTCACTGAAGACGACCTGCTGCCATTCTGAGTCACTCCATGACAGTCTGGCACGACACCAATGCAGTCTTTGGCGACGTTGAAGTGATGTTAAGGGCAGTCGAGTCTGTGTGCATGTAGTCCTGCGTTGTGCAGCCGTCTGCCAACGGTGCTGGCACTAACAGGATGACTGATGGAGGGCATCACTGCTCGCTGAATGTCTGCTATCGTGGCTGTTTGGTCAGTCAGGTACAGTGATAAGGCCCGTCCTTGCTTATGTCACATGTGTGGCTGAGCGTGAAACTTGAATCATTCGCATCTCACAATGTCAAACCTACCCACCAAGTTTCATTCCTGTCGGTTGCTTCCTTCTGGTGGCAACTATTTGTGCAACTGTTCTTTTGATCATGAGTGTATGTATATATATATATATATA
>CM067489.1:4851426-4873258 GCA_034552555.1 Semaprochilodus insignis
TCTGCCAATGGTGCTGGCACTAACAGGATGATTCATGGAGGCATCACTGCTCACTGAATGTCCACAACAGTGGCTGCTGGGTCATGTACGCAAATGTAGGACAACCCGCCGGTTCTCCCTCTCCGTGGTGTCACTGGTGCATGCCTTCTTCTGTCCACTGCCACCAACAGAGTGCTATGGTAGTATCTGCACAACCGGTACGGTGCGCAATACATCGTTAAGACCATCCCACTCTCTGGAGCCCTACGTTGCAACCCCTCTCAAACTCTTCCAACTACTCTAATTGCTTTCCAACTCTTCTCTGAGGCATACTTCACTTGCAAAGGATGCCACCAACACAACAGCACGAGTCAGAATGGAAAGCACACACAACAGGACGCTCTTATATAGTCAGTCAGGTTACAGCGATACGGCCTGTCCTTGCTTACGTCACATGCGTGGCCGAGTGTAAAACTTGAATCATTTGCACGTCTCATGATGTCAAACCGACCCACCAAGTTTCATTCCTTCTGGGTGCAACTTTTTTTTGATGACGAGTGTAAATGTATATAGAGTTGCAGGCCCAGCCTTTACCCTGCACTGTTCTGTTAATCTCTCGGAAGCCTTAAATGCCCATAACAGCATCAGTGCGGCATCAGGACGCCTATAAAACAAAAGCTGCAGCACTTGCTTTAACCGCAAAGACTGCCTCTGAGAGCGATCAGAGTTCTCCACACAGCAGCGTGCACAGCATGAGTGTGTGTGGTCAGTCGTGAGGTGGTAATTTAGGATCTTTACCTAACCAGTCGTTGAACGTTCTTTAACATTTGTAGTTACGTTTTAATTTTATTTATTGCATTTTAAATTTTTGTTCAGCATGTGTATGAAATGTTTTGTAATTTTTAAATTTTATTTTATATATATATATATATATATATATATATATATATATATATATATATATATATTACGTTTTGTTCTGTGATGTCATCAGCTTTTAGCTGATGTTTTAATGCGTTTCCCTCTATTCCTTTATATTTCCTTGATTTCACTTTCTGCCGTGTTATCAGGCTTTATGCGATTTTAGCTGGCTGAAGTTTCGGCTGGTAGGTCCTGTTTCAAACAGTGTAATAAGAGAGTGTATTAGAGCGCTGTGTGCAGAAACGGTCAGCCTCTGATGGTTTTGCTCTTTACTCCGTGAAGCCCAGCAGAAGGTCAGTGTTTTATGAGTGCAGTAACAGGGAGGACAAGCGCTGCAGTCAGCTTCAATTTACACTGAAAAGATGAAGGTCAGAAAAAGAGTGCTGTTTTTGTTCACGTTGTTAAAAAAAAAAAAACATTCTGATATTAAAAAAGTAGTTCTATTAAATAAACTGAGTGTGGTGCAACATGAGTTCAAAAGACTGACATTGAAATAAACAAATAAATAAATAAATAAATAAACCAGTTACTGTTTCTCCAGAAGCTGGACGGATGAGCACGGGGGATGTGTGTTTATGTCAGCTGCAGCACTAATGACTGCATGTCACGCATCAGGGCTCGCTAAAAGAAAGAAATTAGCACGATGCTGCGCCGCTGCTCCGCTACAGCAGGACTGATGTTTTAATCTGAAATAGAACGAGTGCACCATTAAAGATAAAACACACTCCATCTTCCTCACAGACTCCCACAACACCCCCCTACCCCACACCCAAACACACTGACAGAGAGAGCGAGAGATAGATAGAGAGAGGGATTTAAGGATGAGGTGGAACAAAAGAAGAACGCCAGCCAGTCCCTGAAATTTCGCTAAAAGCAGTTTAAGCACTAAGTGCTCTGCTTCAGAATGGAGAGTGGGCGGAACGGTCTGAGACGTCCCCATGGAGACGAGGAGACTGACAGGTGCAGGCCGGAGAGAGAGTGAGAGAGAGGAAGCAGAGGCCTGAAGGAGCGGACAATTAAACTCCTCAGGCTGTACTCGGCTTGCGGGCCTCAGCCACAGTTTGGAGGGTTTAGATGCTCAATGTGGCCTTCAATCGGAAACTCTGTTTCCTGCTGCATTTTGAACTGTACGCACTCCCTCTCTGCTCCATCTGTGTACGCGCCTTCTAGACGGACAAGACCTGCATGTGTATGTGTCTACTGCTCCATCCTTGGTGTGTCTAGTGTACAGTGAGCTGTGACTGCTACATCATTTAAGGTGGAAGTGGAAAATTCTAACAAGAAGCTGCTGGTGGATAAGAACCTGACTTTAGTCTTAGGCTAAAGCTACAAAGCTTCAGTCCTTTATTCATCTTCTAAGCTGCTTATCCTTCTGGGTGTGGGGGGAGTGTAAACTAAGTATCCCAGTGCTCATTGGGTGGACTGAAGGCAGGAAACTCACACACACACACACACACACACACACACACACACACACACACACACACATATGCACACACACTCACACCTAGGAGGCTATTTAGCATCTCCAGTTCACCTGACTGCATATCTTTGGAATGTGGGAGGAAACTGGAGCACCCAGAGGAAACATACACAGACTCTGGGAAAACACGCAACCTCCACACGGACACCCCAGCCAGGAAACAAACCCAGGTCCTTCTTGCTGTGAGGTGACAGTGCTACTCAATGCCTCACACTGCTGCCCAGTAAGGATATTACCAGCATTAAAAGAATAATTAGGATATTTTAATAGCTTAAATCAGCTTGCTTATTGTGCGGAAATTCTATAACGCTGCATGATTTACAGCCATTTTTGCAAGCCCAAGGTGTAAAGATATGCAAATGTACAATATTAGATACAGTATTATATACTATATAGTATTATATGATATAGTATTATATACTCTATCTACTACGTCTGTATATAGTGTGGTTGGTATGGCTCAGTGGATAACACAACTACCCACCAGGGAGCTACCACCTCATGTGGGGGAAGGGGGGTCGATTCCCAGTCAAGGTAACTTTGCTGTGCTACACTAATAAGAGTCCCTGGGCAAGACTCCTAACACTACACTGGGCTACCTGCAATATGAATAACCTTAATAAGAGTGTCAGCTAAATGCTGTAAATGCATTGGCAGATACTCTACGTATCTATATTTAGAGAGAGAGAGAAACAGAGAGATACACACAGTATCTGTCAGCATTGGCCCAGAATTTCCCATTTCAAAACATCCCTAAGACTACCGTTAACCAGTTCCTCTAGCCTAGTCAATGTATCTAGTGGCCTAAAGATCCAAACACCATGCTACCGTTTCCATTCCGTCTGCTGGTGCTGCATGCATGGATGACAGAAAGTCACGTCTGACAGAGTTGAGCGGCCGGGGCTGGAGGGACAGAAATCCTCCTGTGGAGTTTTGAGTTATAGCCTTTTTGGCACCACATTTTTTAAGAGTGCACAGTTTGGGGTTATGCTATTGATTCATTAAGACTTAGAAACCTAGAGTTATTACAAGTTAACCATAATTCCATCGTTTCTTTCAGTGTCAAAAACAAAGAGATACAAAAACTGCAAAATTATGAAGGATGTTTTTTTCCTCTCTCTGCGAAACAAGACGGCAATTTTAGCACTTTTTAATATTCCCAAACATCATAATCAGGCTTTGGCAAAAGGGCCAATTTGTAGTCATTAACACTGTACTGACGGATTATTTCAAGGTTCAATATAACGCACAGCTCTGAGGTGAAGATTAAATTTGATTTCCAATTTTCATGTGTGATAATATTCTAGATTATACAGAGCTCTAATTCAGGTTAGGCTCATATTATGTTCTCCAGTTCTCCAATAGTAGAACTGCACCGCAGAAATGTGAAGGATGGTTTTTCTCTCTGCAAAACAAAACGGTGACTAACTTTTCACTCAATTCAGATCATAATAAAATACCTTACCTTGCACTTACAGTTCCTAATGTGGTCAGAATCGAAAGACGACGTTTCAGTCAGAAATCACTTACAAGACTTCTTAAGAGTTAAACCGGAGATGTGTGGGCAGTAAACGAAGGCTGAAACAGTGCTGATTAAATATATATAATGGGCTATTGAGCGCTACAAGAAGTTCTGCGTCTGTACACTCGGCCGCTGCTGAGACCAAAGGAGACGGACGGAAAGCAAACTTTTCAGAAAAACGTGTGTAAATACAGAATGAAGTAAAAGCCCTTTAAAGCTACGAGTAAAACAACACAATAACTAAGTGAGACGAGCGGAGGAAGAGCCGAGATGACAGTGAAAGCTAATTAACGCCAGAGAAAGCAGCACATTAACACCATAGAACCGCTTTAGCACAGAGAGACAAAGAGAGAGGGAAATGTTTTCATCCTCTGAAAGATTCACTCGCTTTTAAATTAAAGTCTTGAATGCGAAAGAGTTTAAACATTTCCATCTTTACGCTGCAGCGTTACCTAGTAATCAATAACTCTGCAGATTATCACTGTCAGATCATTAAAGTCCAGCTTGCTTATTTCTGAATTTGTTAATGAGTAATGAAAGGACCAATAAAACTGCATTAATATAAAATACAGTACATTTAGAGTTCAGAAGTTCTGTCGTTCTCATATAAACATTAGGTTTAATGTTTTGAATGGTTTCATTATGTACTAGCACTGCAAAGAATGGCTGAAAATATTTGATCAATAGACGGATATGCATTTGTACGTTACACTCCTTGTCAAAAGAATAGCTGCACCCAGAAGAAGGCGTGGGATTGCAGTGCTATCAGGAAGGAAGATAAAGGTTACCAGGGACAATAAATTTAGACTGATATGGGTAATATTTATTGAGCTACACATACAGAAGTAGTGTCTCTCAGTATGGCGTCGGGCCACCATGTTTGCAACAGTTGTAGAGGTTCCTAATGGTGTTGTGTGATAATCCATGCAGTTTGAATGTTCTCACACAGTTCCTGCAGATTGTGTGGTAGGGGTGGAGGTGGAGTGGCACCAGGCCTTCTGCATGTGTGACATGTGACGACAAACCATTCATCTTGGCGCTGACCGTGGTGCCTCCACCCACGGATTCATTGATCGTCTACACCAAGACAAAAGCCATCTGCCAATGGTGCTGGCACTAACAGGATGATTCATGGAGGCATCACTGCTCACTGAATGTCCACAACAGTGGCTGCTGGGTCATGTACGCAAATGTAGGACAACCCGCCGGTTCTCCCTTTCCGTGGTGTCGCTGGTGCATGCCTTCTTCTGTCCACTGCCACCAACAGAGTGCTATGGTAGTATCTGCACAACCGGTACGGTGCGCAATACATCGTTAAGACCATCCCACTCTCTGGAGCCCTACGTTGCAACCCCTCTCAAACTCTTCCAACTACTCTAATTGCTTTCCAACTCTTCTCTGAGGCATACTTCACTTGCAAAGGATGCCACCAACACAACAGCACGAGTCAGAATGGAAAGCACACACAACAGGACGCTCTTATATAGTCAGGTTGCAGCGATACGGCCTGTCCTTGCTCACGTCACATGCGTGGCCGAGTGTAAAACTTGAATCATTTGCACGTCTCATGATGTCAAACCGACCCACCAAGTTTCATTCCTTCTGGGTGCAACTTTTTTTTGATGACGAGTGTAAATGTATGTTGCAGGCCCAGCCTTTACCCTGCACTGTTCTGTTAATCTCTCGGAAGCCTTAAATGCCCATAACAGCATCAGTGCGGCATCAGGACGCCTATAAAACAAAAGCTGCAGCACTTGCTTTAACCGCAAAGACTGCCTCTGAGAGCGATCAGAGTTCTCCACACAGCAGCGTGCACAGCATGAGTGTGTGTGGTCAGTCGTGAGGTGGTAATTTAGGATCTTTACCTAACCAGTCGTTGAACTTTTTGACCTCTGAGGGCAGGCCAAGCTCTGTGAAGTCTCCTGTATGGAGCAGCACGTCTCCATATGGCATCTGCACGCCATCTGTCCGGGAGTGAGTGTCCGACACGCATACGAACCGCGTGTGACCGCTGGGCTTCGGAGTGTCATACGGGATGGGGTCCACCCTGAAAAACAACAAGAGAGAATCTTGATGGTCAATTTCTTAATTCCAGTATTTTATTAGTATTCCCAAACATTATAAACAAGCTGCACCATGTATAGTCATTCACACTGTAGTGATGAATTATTTTCAGGCACAGTATGATTTTTAGTTTTAAAAATAAGGTTTAAATTTGATTTCCCATTTTTATGTGTGATAATATTCTTGATTATACAGAGCTCTAATTCCACATAGGTTGGTTGGGCTCACATAATGTTCTTACATGATGTTCTACAATTCTCCAACAAGACGGTTGCTGCGACCCCAAATATCACAACCTCTAGACTTTAAAAAGTGCTGCAATTTGCTGTGGCATTTATACCACCCTATTCCCCTATCCTTAAACTCACTGAGGAATTCATACCGCATTATTCACTGGACTGAGGAGTTCATGCTGCCCTATTCCTCAGTCCTACACAAAAGTTCATAATGTCCTATTCATCTATCCTCAAACCCACTGAATACTTCATAAGTTTATTGACTGCTTAACCTGACTGAGTATTTCATACTGACCTCCGCACTCTTCCTCAGTCCTACTGAGGAATTCATACTGACCTCTTCACTCTACCTTAATTCTGCTGATGAATTCATACTGACCTCTTCACTCTACCTTAATTCTACTGATGAATTCATACTGACCTCTTCACTCTACCTTAATTCTACTGAGGAATTCATACTGACCTCTTCACCTTACCTTCATTCTACTGAGGAATTCATACTGACCTCTTCACTCTACCTTAATTCTACTGAGGAATTCATACTGACCTCTTCACTCTACCTTAATTCTACTGAGGAATTCATACTGACCTCTTCACTTTACCTTAATTCTATTGAGGAATTCATACTGACCTCTTCACTTTACCTTAATTCTACTAAGGAATTCATACTGACCTCTTCACTTTACCGTAATTCTACTGAGAAGTCCATACTGACCTCTTTACTCTTCTTCAGTCCTACCGGGTAATTCACACTGATCTTTCCACTATTTCTCAATCCTAGTTATTCACATTCAAAACTTCACTGCTTCTGAATGTGGTTGAGGAATTCATACCGACCTCTTCACTTTTTATCAAACCTACAATGGAATTCATATCGTGAAAGGTATAAACAGGAGTATTATTTAATATTCCAGTGCTTTTCAAGTTAAGATGCAAAACAGAGTAAATGCTTTTGGTTCATGTTATAGTAAAATTCAAATTAATATTTGTTCAACAGATTTAATACAATCACTCAGCAGACACATTTGTATAACTATTTGGACTGAAAACAATTTTCTACAGAAAACACTAGCTGCATCAGGCCGGTGCAGCCCCAGTTTCATTTCTTACAGAGAGAGAGAGAGAGAGGGAGAGAGTGAGAGAGAGAGATTTTATATCTATTTAAGAGAATCACACCCTCCTCTCTGGACATCCTTTTATTTCTTTCTCTAAAGGCTGTTTGAGGAGGGAGGGAAAAACCGAGGGGGGAAGTAAATCCTTGCATGTCTGAAAAGGAAAAGGAAGAAGAAACGCAGACGGAGTGCGTGTAATTGAAGTCAGAAACACGCAATAAGCAGCACTCTCTGGCTTGGCTGTTATTTGGCTATTATTTCATTATTATTTTATTACTGAAGCTGCTGTCAGTCTGAGATAAAAGCCTGGCTCTAATTAACACTTACAGCTTCTCAAGCACTCATGGTATAAAGGCCTTTACACACACACACACACACACACACACACACACAAATGCTCAGATCCCTCCCCACCACTCAGATCCCCCAAAACCCACCCTCCCTCACAGATCCACAACAAACCCCCTTTCCCTCTCAGACCCCCAAAACCACCACCTTGTACACTCACAACCCACCAAAACCCTCCCAGTCCATCAAAGAGAAAACAGGGTGATAACACACACATGTGCACACATACGTACACACAGACACACACACACGTGCACACACACACACACACACACAATGCTCCCTGGATGTAAAGTAAGTTCTATTACAGTAATTATACAACATATCAAATAACATCAAATCATCCTAGCATATCATATGGTACTGAATTTGATTACAGTACATCCTGTAGTATTAGAACTGTATTGAATTGTATGACGGTATCACTGCTTGGAATTATTGCAGCATATTGTTTTGTATCAAATTGTACTCTTCCTTTTCCTCTTCTTCATTTTTTATTCTTCCTTTTATTCTTTCTTTTCCTTTTATTCTTCCTTTTAGTCTTCCTTCCTTTATAACCCTTTTTTCTTTCTTTCGTTCTTTCTCACAGTATTTCAGTGCTAAGTTTATTGTGTTTTCTGTGTGTGTGTGTGTGTGTGTGTGTGTGCAGGTGTATATGTATGTGTGTGTGTGTGTGTGTATGTTTGTGGTGTGTGTGCGTATGTATGTATGTATGTGTGTGTGTATGTGTGTGTGTATGTTTGTGGTGTGTGTGCGTATGTATGTATGTATGTGTGTGTGTATGTACATATGCGTGTGTGTGTGTGCGTATGTGTGTGTGTGTGCCTCTTCCTTTTCTTCTTCATTTTTTCCCTACCTTCCTTTATTCCCTTCTTTTCTTTCTTTTGTTCTTTCTGACAGTATTTCAGTGCTAAGTTTATTGTGTTTTCTGTTTCTCTTGTTTGTGGTTCTGTGTGGTCCTTAAACAGGTTCCTCTGTGTGTGTATGTGTGTGTGTGTGATGTGTGTGCCTGTGTGTAATGTGTGTGGGTGTGTGTGTGTTTGTGTGTGTGCCTGTGTGTAATGTGTGTGTGTGTGCCTATGTGTGTGTGTGTTTGTTATGTGTGTGCGTGTGCATATGTGTGTGTGTTTGTGGTGTGTGTGCTTGTTCGGTCTTGCACAACTTTGGCACAAGCCGGATCAAAATCAGGTTTTCCAGCCACTTATTTTGAGTATTTTGAAAATGCATAAACCTGAATGGAAAAGCCTGACATTCTATAATTACTGCAACAAGAGTGTTTACACTAGGAGGAGATGGAAAAGGCAGAATATCGCTGAAGGCTAGATGTAAAAAAGGGCAACGGGAGAGGGTTTTTTAGGGATGCACTGAAAGGAACATTTTTGGCCAAAGCCGAACAAAATTAAACATTTGGTTGAAGCCAAAGGCCAAATACCAAACACGTTCTTCATTAATTTCATTAATTCATTAATTTTGGCACTTTTTCACCATTGCATAAATTAAATAGGCTAAATCCCAGATAGCAAGCGGATGTGGGCCACATCTGGCAAAGATATGGCACCGCTGGCTCACTGTTGCCACTGGCATCTGCTGTGAGCCAAATCCCAGACAGCAAAATTGCTCTGTCCCAAATGTGCCCACCCTTTTACAACATGCATTTGGGCCACCTGTACCAAAGCAGATCTGGCCCGTTGTTGTAAAATTGAGGTTTGTGTTTCTTTGAGGAGGGGAAAAAGCGCGAGAGAGAAAACTGAAAAGCTGCTGTGTGTTGCTATAACGCTTGTTAAAGCTACTGGCTCTGTTCTGTTCTTTACTCTTCCTGGAGTTCTGTTTGGCTCGAATGCTTGAAACTGAACAACACCACGTCTACATCCAGGAACTAAAGGTAACCGCGTCATTACAAACGTCATTGTTGGATATAAATTAACATTCAATACATCCCTGTTTTTTTTCACATACCAAGCCATAAGTCACATGATTCCTTCCCACTGGATCTGATCACTTGGCCTACAGCATATACAGTACCCAAACCCAACTACATGGATGTTGCTGGTGATCTTAAAGACTCTACAGACTTACATTTAACAGCTTCAACTGATGAGAGTCTGAAACAGTACATATCCTGATATACCACATATACCTTGATGTTCCACAGTATTATATTTCTCCATATCTCCACCTCTAATACATTCTGTTGCATAAAAAACTTTTATTATAGTTTGAACACTATTTATTTTCTAGAATGGAAGCTACTTCATTTAAGATTTCTTATTAAGTAAAACGATGTTGCTGCATGAACAGATCACTGCACTAGTTTTAAGTAGTTTTCTCCTCAAATTTCAGGGTGTAGTTCTTGTATTGCAGCTGTTTTGAGAGTATGAGTTGAACTGTATCACATCATCTCGTACTGTATTGATTACTGCAGCGTATCGTGTTGTAATGAATTGTACTCTTCCAACCTGCGTTTCTTTTTCTTCCTTCCCTTGATTCTTTCTTTCTTTCTTTCCCTTTTGATCTTAATTTTTTATTTTACCCATTTATTTAGACTTTTAAAAACCTTATTTAGACCCTGTTTAGACTTATTTAGACTTATTTAGAACTTGTTTAGACTCATTTAGACCTAATCTTGATCTCGTTTAGGCAGAGTACACTTTAGACTTAGATACACCTTATTTAGACTTTCCAGACGTTGTTTAGACATCTTTAGACTTTATTTAGAACTTGTTTTTTAGACATTGTTTAGACATAGTACTGTATTTAGATTAGTTTACACCTTATTTAGACTTAGTTACACCTAATTTAAAAGTTTTCCAGACCTTGTTTAGACATATTTAGACTTTATTTAGACATTGTTATTTAGACATTGTTTAGACCTTATTTAGACTTATGTGCACTTATAAGTGATTGCATCAAACCAGAGACATACACAGAACACTTTCCATCTCACCCAAAAATGGGAGTAAAGAACAACACTACTGCTGATGGTGTCGGTATATGAGAATATTAGTGTATGAGAACAGATACAGTATATTGTAATGTATTTTGTATTTTCGTCACTGTTAGAAAACCATCCATCTCCAGTTTTATATTTAATTTAACCACACCAGCTGATCTTTACACCACGTTAAATTTCACAATGTAAAGTCAAACAGAAACGCTCCGAAATGTGTTAGGATCAAACCTCTTTACGTTCATTTCTATGGAAAATGTGTTTTCCTTGTAGAGTGTAAAGTTTTGGAGACAGTGTTATTATACGACTTGTTCTGCATGAAAGTGGTGTCACAGTAATGTGTAGTAAACAGGAGCAGAGTTATTCCTGCGCTGTGTTGTTTCGGATCGTGTGAGCTCTGAGAGCTGTAGCGGTCAGACAACTCCGTTTCAACTCCGGATATTCAGCACAGCCATTATTGGTTACAGATGCCGTATAGCGCAGGAGAGGAATAGAGAGTGGAGGAGGAAACCGTCCGATATCCTCAGAAGAAATTCGATTTGACGGCTTCCCGCCCTCCACAAAAACACACAATCAAACCAGGTCAAAGGTCAGTTCTTTAAAAAAACATTTATTGACCACGTTTAAAGGATTACAGCGGAGGAATGAGGAGCGTTTGGGTCGAATCTGCTCTGTCTGATTTTAACTACCTGCTGATTTTAGAATTAAGCCAGCACTTCGCCATTATTACGACCTCAAGCTCGTCACAACAGAAAAATCATTTTTGGTATTCCAAAAGGTTCTATACAGAACCGTACACAGAACATACCCCGTCATTCTGAAGAACCATTTCACCCTGCAAAAAACAGGCACGCAAATTGCTCTCTACAGAACTCTAACAAGAACCTTTGGCTTTACTAAAGAACCCTTAAAGAACCTTCTTTTTTAAGTGTGTATTAAAACCGTGTATTTCATAACTAAAGCTCTATTGGGTTTAGGTTTCCATGGGAAGGTGGCTAATGCCAGTTTATCACAGGATGGAGGTCTGTAATGTTTCTGATCGATCTCAGTATGAAAGAGAAAGATGGGAATGACTCCTTGATATACGCACCGTCGCTCCAGAAGAGAGCAGAAAACATGTCAGAACATTTAATTCAGCTGTTAATGTGTTTATCCAAACTATCTTGCTTGCTGTCTTAAGTGAATGCAGTGCATCGTTAGCATCACCCTTAGTTTGGGAATGAGCCAACAGTCAACTTCACCCCTAAGATCAAACGTTTTTCTGTAATTTTATTTATATTGGCTTTGATTTTAGTTACAGAGAACACGAGTAGACGCTTCTTTAAGCCCCCACATTTAGACAACTCCTTTTCCACTGGATATGAGTGGTTTTTATTGCTTTTATGTTGATTCCCATAGTAGTAATTATGGCTGGACCCGAATATTCAATTATTCACATATTTGTCCTTTGGGTAGGTATTCAGTTTTCGATCTTTGTAATGGATTGGCGGCCTGTCCAGGGTGCTTAGTGCCTTCTGCCCCTTGAATGCTGGGATAAGCTCTGGCAAAATTTGATTTTATCATATTTTCTGCTGTCTGCCGTTCTATAAAAGCCATAAGCCACCTAAGACCATGCTTTACAGTGTTTTCATTATGCTTAAAGAGGTTTTACTCTGAGATGAAATCACTGTAATGCTCAGCCTCTCATGTCTTATTTCTTTAGTATATACTTGTCACTGTCAGGTGGAGGAAAGTGCTGCACACATACAACACACCTGCTGACCCTGCCCCCTCAAGCCCCCACCTCCCCGTCCCCCACAGCACTCATTAACACTTACGGATTCACCCTTCAATAGCCTAATCATTTACAGCTTGACCTCTGACCCTAAAGGTCAGACAGCATTAGCCCTGTGAGTCAGCAGGGAAAGTTTACAGACCCGCATTAGCCCTGTAAAACCAAACGCGTGGCCATGTAACCTTCAACGTGCAATCATCAACATTTCATATAAAACCTCATAAGACACGTGTATGTTCATTGGTGCTTTTGGATAGTAGAGTGATTGTCTATGTTTGCGCTGTAGACACAGTGACCCCTGGTTTCCATCACCACCACTGTAAAGAACATCTGAATCTTTACCATCAACCATTTCACACCAACCACACTGTGACTGTTTACATTTCAGCCACTGAATTATGGGGGACTTGCGTAGACTTGGGCGTTATGGGTATTTAGCATTTTCCCCCACCTGACAGTGACAAGTATATCGTCGCTGTCCAAAGAAAAACAGGTATCTCCAAAATGGCAACTTTACAGGAGAGGCCAAAAACCTTATTGAATTTGAATGGAAGTCAATGGAACCAGACGTCTTTCCAAACAGTTTGGTTTCTGTTGGTCCATTTGTCATAAAATTTCCACACAGTGTAAACAGCAGCTCATGGGCTCAAATGAGGCATAAAAGTAAAAATCAACAAAAATGGAGATACAATTTTTTCTTTGGACAGCGACGATATACAAAAGAAATAAGACACAACCATGTGCATTACAGAGGCCGAGTAAAACCTCACTGACCATAATAGTGGGATTTCCATTAAATACACTATCCAGCAGATTAAATTAAGGAACCACTGATCTTTTATACTGAATATTTGCTATTTATAACTGCTTAAGTTGAACCAGAGATCTGTGAACTGGATGACAGGGTAATATATCACCCACTTACTGACACTAACATAAAGAAATATCCAAAATGACACTTTTATATATCACAGTTTATATCACAATACCTACATTTGCAAGAAAAGTATTGTAAATGTAATTTATAAAGTAAATGTTTTGAAATTACTTGGATTTCTGCACTTGTTACTACAACCCAATTCCAAAAGTTGAGACACTGTATAAAATGTAAATACATGTAAATAAAAACAGAAGGTAATGATTTGTAAATCTCATAGTCCCATATATTATTTACAATAGAACACATATCAGATGTTGAAAGTGAGACATTTTACCATTTCATGAAAATTCTTAACTCTTTTAGAACTTGATGGCAGCAACGCATCTCAGAAAAGTTGCAACAGGAGAAACAAAAGGCTGGAAAAGTAAGTAGTACTAATAAAAACAGCTGGAGGAGCAATTTGAAATGAAGTCATATGACCGGGTACAAAAAGGGCATTGTAAAGACGCAGAGGAGAAGATGAGCCGAGGTTCACCAATCTGCAAAACACTGCATCTAAAAATTTGTAATCTTCGAAACTATAGAAAACTCATGATTCTATACTGGAAATCACTGCATGGGCTCAAAAACACTTACGGAAATCAGTGTCTGTGAACACAGTTCGCTGTGCAACTCACAAATGCAAGATGCAAAAATGGTATCATGTAAAGAAGAAGCCATATGCCAGCATGATCCAGATACGCCGCTGTCTTCTCTGGGCCGAAGCTCATTTAAAATGGACTGAGGCAAAACAGAAAACTGTTCTGTGGTCAGATGAATCAAAATCTGTAATTCTTTTCTCAGCTTCTTATCAGCGCACAGTTTAACAGCCTACATCTCTGATGGTATGGGGTTGAATTACTGCCTATTGGGTGGGCAGCTTACACATCTGGAAAGGCACTATCAATGCTGAACAGTATATAGAGGCTTTAGAACAACATATGCTCCCATCCAGATAGCATCTCTTTCTGGGAAGGCCACAAACTGCATCCATCACAACAGCATGGGATCGCAGAGGAAGAGTCAGGGTTTTGAACTGGCCTGCATGCAGTCCAGACCTTTCACCAACAGAAAACATTTGACGCATCATGAAACGAAAAATCCAGGAAAGAAGACCCAGGACTGGTGAACAGCTAGAATCCTACATCAGGCAAGAATGGGATAATATTCCTTTCCCAAAACTCCAGCAATTGGTCTCCTCATTTCCCAGACAAAATGTCTCACTTCGATATCTGATATGTGTTCTATGTTCTGTATCAATAAAATACGGGTCTATGTGGTTTGCAAATCAATGTATTAAGTTTTTATTTCATAATTACATTTCATATTTACATTTTACACAACGTCCCATTTTTCTGGAATTGAGGTTGTAATATAATGTGATGTGATTGTTATCTCAGTTGCAATTATAAACAAACACAATCTAAATAAACTAATTATACACAAACAGTTGCACTTGCCATGTTCTTCATTGTGCACACTGAGTGAATATCCACAGTGGAGGCTACAAAAAATAAGTGAACCTCTGTGTTAATGACGTCTCTAAGAGCTAACTGGAAAGAAGTTTTTCGATTAGGGCTATGAGATTAGAAGTGTGGGTTTCACAGGTGCTTTGCCCATTAACTAAAGTAATCGTTCAAAGCCTGATTACTGACAAATCCGATCTTTTCAAGAAAGGTTAGTGTGAGGATGGTTGCTACTCTCCCTAGGAGTGGGTGTCCTGTTAAGATCACTCCAAGAGCACACTGAACAAACCCAAGGCTAACAGCAAAAGACCTACAGAAAACTCCACAAACCTTCGTTCATATCTCCTCAGGGTCTGGATCACTGCGAGAACAAAGAATCTGAAGATGGATCAAAACATTTTACAGGAAAATGTACAGGCAGCAGCCCATGAACTCAAGCTGAAGAGACGTTGGGTGATGCAACAAGACAATGACCCAAAGTACATAACTAAAGCAACTTCACACTGGTTGAAAAAGAAGAAGATCTGGGTTTTGAAATGGCCAGGCCATGAGCCCTGACCTTAACCCTACTGATGACCTGAAGGGAGCTGTGCAAGCAAGGCATCTCAGAAATACTGATGAACTAAAACATATTTGCAGGGAGGAATAATTCCAAAATTCCAAACAGTACAACAGATTGTGTGTTATTAGTGTGTCTTTAATTGTAACATTGAAAACAATCAGACCTTGTTTTGAGTAATAAAAGCAGAAATCCAGGTAATTCCAAAGGGCTCAGTTACTTTTTTATTATGCAACTGTAAATTTAGAGAACAGATTCAGTTTATATCACAATACCTACATTTAGAGCCAGTTATACATTCAACCTAAAGAGAAACTGTAGAACAGACTCAGTTTGTACCACAATGCCTACATTTAGAGCCAGTTATACTATTCAACCTAAAGAGAAACTGTAGAACAGACTCAGTTTATATCACATTACCTACATTTGAAGTGAGTTATGCAGTTTTCACAGCTGCCTAAGACTTTTAGGCAGCACTGTACATGTGAATATGAGTCAGAGAGATTATGTATGTCTGTGTTCAGTATTGCTGTGTGCTGAGGGTTAAAGGTCAGTGTAAGAGTGTCCACTCCATCTGTGCTGAGTGAACGGCATCACAACAACAGCAGAGTCAAACAGAAGGTCAGAAATACTCCCCCACTGTCTCGCCCCCCCTCCCCAACCCCCTGCCTTGAGCCAATCAAATCATTAGCTCCCAAAGGTAAACAGAGCTTTACTCTCCCAGAACACAGAATGTACTGTACACAGCACAGCACTCTAAGTGTGCATGCATCCTCATACGGGCTAATATTTCACAGTCTTGTCTTACCACAGGGAGAATGTGTGTCTGGAATTATTCACATTATGAATAATGCACAGTAGTTACTACATAACTGATAATAATTACCAAATACTTCATAGTTGTAACTGAATAATTCACTGAAAAACTGCACTGACTTGGCTTCGTAATGTGTACATCAGTTCCACAAGAATAAAATATATCAACACAGTTCCTGCCAAAAGCAAGTAAACTAAATAATTCATATTAGATAGTGAATAATTCATAGTAAATACAGAACAATTCATAGTAGATGCCAAGTAATGAATCGTAAATACTGAATAATTCATAGTATATATTTAATAATTCATAATAGATACTGAATAATTCATAGTATATATTGAATAATTCATAGTAGATCATTAATAATTGATAGTAGATGCTAAATAATTCATAGTAAATACTAAATAATCCATAGCAGATGCTAAATAATTCAAAGTAGATGCTAAATAATAGTAGATGGTAAATAATTCATAGTAGATGGTAAATAATGCAGAGCAGATGCTGAATAATTCAGAGCAGATGCTAAATAATTAATATCAGATACTGCATTATGCATAGTAAATACAGAATGATTGATAGTACATGCTGAATAATTAACAGTAGTTATTAAACAATTAAAAGCAGCTACTGAATAATTACAAATAAATGCTGAATAACTTGTGGTAGATAATGATTTATAGGCTAGTAGATGGGTGGGTTACAGGAACTGGTGTTGTAGCATATTAATGTTATTGTCAGCCTTACTGTACTCTTGAGAAGGGCACAAGCTTCCTGAGCAATTCACTTACAGTAGATACTGATTAATTCATAGTAGACAATAGTTTATAGTAGATGGCTGGGTTTGAGGGAGGGGTATTCTAGTATATCAACGTTACTGTCAACATTACTGTACTCTTGAGAAGTTTACTGAAGGTCGCTGAATAATTCATAATAAATACCAAATAATTCATAGTAAATCCTGAATAATTCACAGTAGTCACTGAATAATTTATAGTGGATCCTGAAATAATTTATAGTAGATCCTGAATAATGCATAGTATATAATTTACAGTAAATACAGAATAATTAATATTAGATAATAATTTATAGTAGATGGGTGGGTTACAGGGAGTGTTATTCCTGCATATCACTGCTGTAAAAAAAGGTTTCTCCATTTTTCATTTGAGCACACCAGCCGGCCTTTACATTGTTTGAGAAGTTAATGATGAATGGACCGACAGAAATGCTCCAAGGTCACTAAATCACTACATAAAATCCCTTTACATGACCTTATATTAAAAGTCAAGAATGTGTTTTCGCTCTCCTGTAAAGTTACCATTTAGTAGATGTTATTTGGGATAATATACAGATATTCAAACTGATTTCAGTTTTATTTTAAATAACTGAGTATTCAAATAAAGCATGTGTTCGGGTGGCTGTCAATATCTAAGTATAGCCTACATGTGGGAAACACGGACCATGAATTATTCAGCATCTACTATGAATTCCAACAATTGCTGAATAATTCACAGTAGATACTGAACTCTTTCACAATAAATCCCAGCCAGCACTTAAAAAGGGTTACTCTGACTTCATGCTAATAGAACCTGAATGTGCTGTAGTGTTCCAACAGTACAGTGCAGAATGGTGAAATGTAGAGTAATGTATCGCTGCAGGCTGCTTTACTGCTGTAATCCTGCTGTAACTCTGCCACTCCGTCCATGCTAACAGGCTTCAAACTGAACCGTACTGCACAGGCACGGCGACGGAACAGCGTTCATTCTTTTCCCATGGTGAAGACTCGCTCCTCTCTAAACCAGAACCACCACACAGAGTAGATCTGAGGCACTAATCTTGTCGTAGGCCGATGAAAAACAAAAGAATACAGAGAAAACGGTTTCATACAGCTTCCTTTTGTCTCAAGCACATCACATAGAGAGAGCAGCCGCGGAGCCAACAGCCTCCAGACCTTCGTATTCATACGCCGGCACAGATCTCGCAGTCCTCCTCCGCCAAGACCCGTAAGCGGGGCAGAGAGTGAACAGTGTTAGTTTTGGTGCAGTCTGTGGTTTATAGAAATCTGATCCGTAACTGACGTCCCGCTCCGGCTCGTCAAGCCTCAACATTCAGTTAAAACAGAACAGCAGACACTCATTTAAACAGAGCAGGAAACAACCAGTGTGCTGACAGAAGCTGCTGAAAGCAATGGAACAAAAAAAAAAAAGAATCAAAAGAAAAACCTCTCTGATCGTTCATATGGTTCCGATATCAGCCCGCGTTACAGCATCTAAACTAATGGTGTATATAAACTAACGGGAGCACTCATTTAGCCGTGATTCTCCAAAACAGCAAGAGTGTCAGGGGTGCGGTGTCTGCTGCAATCACACACAATGACACGCCATTCCACATCTCCATTCCTCCTGAAAACCGCCCCTCTGACAGGCTGACTAGCAGACACTTCTCACTAAATTTACTGCATCCAGATCCTGAAGGAACTCAAACATCAGTCACTGGCACTGAAATTCAGAGAAAGCTGCACAGAGGCTTAAACAATCCCGGGACCAGTTTTACACCGAGAGGTGGCTGATGTCATTTTACTCAGGGACAGGTCTGTAACGTTTACGACAGATCCGCATGGGATCAGGAATCTCGGTGCAAATGACCTACTTGATTGATGCAAGAGCGGCAAACACATCAAACCATTTACATATAAGCCATATACTTGCTGTCTAAAGTGAACTAAGGGTGTCTTTACTTTTAACAGTGAATGGAGGTTTACAGCCAACAGTCAACATTACTGCATAAAATCATGCAGTATTTTTTGCACATACCCTTTTGATTCAATGTATCACTTCTACACGAGGACCAGTATCATTATGTTTATACTGCATTATGTGAACTGTGTATGATGTGTATGATACATGTATACTTAATAAGGATACTTGAGTCTATAATTGGCTACTATTGCGCAGTTCTGTCTTATTTGCACTAATACTGCTTACTGAACGAATGTTCTGCTTCTATGCCTTTCAGACTTATATAGCAAATATACTGTGCATTTTCTTTGTATATATTTATATATTTTTTGTGCTTCTTATTTAGTACTTAATATTTATACTGTAACTGTTAGTTTTTGCAGTCCAGGAGCTGGGGCTGAGTAAGAATTTCACTGTACAGTGCAACTGCTTGTTTCTCTGTGAATATGACAAACTCTTGAATGAAATGGTCGCTGAATAATTTGCAGACACTTCTGACTTTTGGATTATGGTTACTTAATAATTAATAATAGATACTGAATAATTTATAGTAGATACTGAAACATTCATACAATTTGCTGAATAATTTATAGTAGGTACTAAAAAAAAATAATATATACCAAATCATTCGTAGTAGATGCTGAATAATTTATAATGTATACTGACAGTTTATAGTGGATACTGAATAAAGGTTTTTTGTTTCCAGCAATTCGTACACATTGTAATGTTTAGAAATGTAATTTCTTGAGGAGGACAAAACACACAGTCTTAATTTCAAACCTCCATACTTGATTTTAACTGACATGTTGATTTGCTCAGAATTAATAAAAGCTTTTAAGCTTTTAGAGCACAGGCAAAGAAAAGTGTTTCAGCTTCAAGCCGTATCAGAGTGCTTGCTCTAAAGGTAAAGTTAAAAAGGAGGCATTTATTATTAAGTCATTTGAATAGATTTAGTAAATAAGAATATGCTAAAAGTCATAATAGTAGTAGTAATAATACCAACCTAACTGAACAGTTATTATAGCAAAGAACATTATTACTACTGTGTTGTTTTGTAATTATTATTATTGTTACTATTAACAGAAATTAATAAGTTTTCCAGTTCTCTCCTGCAGTCCGTCATTCTGCTTTCATCTCCTCGCTCATCCACTAAAACAATATTTAATTGTTTTCTGTTACTAATAAAGGCGATATGCCATTCCAGGCTTATGTTTACCACATTGCCACATGAACTTTCCACTGCAGTGTTAAACAGTTAACGGTTTCGTCCGACAGAAACGGCAGTAACGTGGTAGCAGTAGTAACTTGCAGTAGCGTAGGAGTGACTGCAAGCAGCCCTCAGCAGTACGGTCACTGCTTCGTCTTTTCCTGAGCTATTAACTGTTTTTAACAGTCATGCTCATTTTATATCTGTCTCATATCTGTCTGAGCAGTTTATTATACACTCCTAGTCAAAAGTTTAGGCACCCCCGAATAAATGGATGTTGTGGGTGATCTTAAAGACTCTACAGTCTTACACTTAACAGTTCAACTGATGAGAGTCTGAAACAGTACATATCCTGATATACCACATATACTCTTGATGTACCACAGTATTATATTTCTGCCATATCGCCACCTCAAATATATATTTAGTTACACAAAAAACTTTTTATCTCTTTTTTTCACAGTTTAAAATTTCTAGTTTCAATGTAGTGAATATTCGTGATGGACAGACCAATAGAATTGGTCCAAGATTGCTTAGATACAAAAACTTAAAAAAGCTGTTTTATCCTCCTGTAAAGTTCCATTTTGGTGGTTTTTAAGGTGGACTGTATAATTCCATGAGTGCTATTTTATAGTATGGTGACTTCACTTTTATTCTAAAGTATAGCATTAGGACAAACATAAGGAGAACCTTCTATGAAAAACCGGGTCTAAACTTTTAACTGATAGTGTTTATTATGTATGTCATAAGTGTTCTCGTATACACTGGTGTACCTCACACTGGTAACTGGTAACTGTGAGCTGACGTACACCACGCAATGTGGCACTTTTTCACAGCAGCACACTGTGATTAAACAGAGGCTCATTTCAGCAGTCCGCCATATCCGTAACATGAGGGCCAGTATCACAACAACAGCAACGACAATGACAGTATCACAACAATATCACAAAGCCCTAACGCAGAAACGTCCCTGCAGTTACTCACATGTGAACGTGCGGCGGCTGGAAGCGGCTCTGGTTGATGTTGTAGTGGGTGAAGGCCTGCGTGGGGTTGGAGCTGTACTCGTCCACCGTGATGGTCACTTTGCCCTGCGTCGGCATCCTGTGGGCCATCCTTACTCCAAATCACACACCAGAAACTTCACCAGCGCGCTGGAGCCGGGCACAAACCCGGCATCCTTCAGAACTGCCGCGAGAACCCAAACAGAACCTATGAACGGAACCTGCAGAAAAACAAAGGAAAAGGAGAAAAGGGTTAATAAACAATGGAATGAGGAAAAAGCACTCATGAGCAGATTAATGAAATGTGAATGATTATAACGAAGGAATTAAATGAGTAAGTAAGAGAAGCAGTTGAAAAGAATTAACAGTCCAAATATAAAGTCAACCATGAAACCTTACACTGAGAATTCTGCAAGATGTCTGGGTGTACTTCTACTGCAAGTAAACAAGTATAACCATATTAATCAATTACCCCAGAATAAAACTGTAATCGTTTTAGATACACAAATATAAATAATGATGGAGCTATTTCTGCTTTAATGCATGCATGTTTTCATTATTTAACTGAAATGAATTCTGGCATTCGTAAATACGGAATAAGGACTTTCCTAAATACAAAAATATGTGTACTATTATAAAATACAATGTGTATCAATATATATACATATATATATATATATATATATATATATATATATATATATATATATATATATTGATAGATAGATAAACTGTTACA
>CM067489.1:4873569-4898394 GCA_034552555.1 Semaprochilodus insignis
ACACCATATATATATATATATATATATATATATATATATATAAAACCGTGGTGTATACATACGTAACGGTGGTGTAACGCAGTTAGAACTGAATCCTGAACATTTCAAAACAGCAGCACAAGCAGTAAATACAGAACATAAATCTCTGTACAGCATTCCCTCCTGCAGTGCACTAATAATCAGTGTTACAGTAATTGATTATTGATTAGCAAGGTATCTGTAACCCCCCGTGTGCTTTGTTACGGGCTGCGTGTCTAATGGAGCCTTCAGGCTTTACACACCCACACACACACACACACACACACACACACACACACAAAACGCAGCAAACACAACTCAGCCTACACTAAACGCTGCATTAAATATATCTGAAACAAATGTCTCCTTAATCTCTGCAGTAATAATACATACTACATCATCACAATGTAGTCTTTTGGCAAATCAAATAAATTCAATGCAGCATTTTTTTTCTCAGTGGACTCACACACAACCACACCAACTGTCCCAACACAATCTCAACACCAGCTCTACTCAGCAACCCCAAAAACTGCTCCAACACAAATACACCAATTTACCTCATCATAACTTACCCCACCTACTCTTCAACCTACTGAATCTACTGCTAACAGCCACCCCAACCCTAAACACTTCAACTAACGACCACAACCTATCCTAACTCACACTGCAACAGCCTACAACAAAGCCACCCAAACACACGTTCTCCAACTAACTACCTAACTTACCCTAAGTAACCTTCAACACAACCGACCATAACCACATTAGCAAACCCACATGCAAATTACCTCAACTCCTCCTCAACCATCACCATTTACACCAACTCCTCAAAAAACAAGCCCCATCTACCTCACCAAAACCAGGCAAAAAATCCTCAACCATCACTCACTGTAAACTGCTCAAAAACCTCAACAGTTATACACTCCCCCAGCTCCACAACCAACACCACCTACCTCAATGCAAAGTAGCCAAATTCCTCAACCAACAATCACCACTTACCTCAACTCCTCCATAACCCTAACTCTACCCCTATCTCCTTAACCAACCATCACTATTTATCTCACCACGCCTACCGCTTCTCAACCACCACCAGCAACCCTACCACAGTTAACCCAACTCAACAACCAGCACTACCTACCCCAATGCAAACTACCCAAATTCCTCAACTAACAATCACCACCTACCCGAACTCCTTAACTCCACATACCCATATCCCCTCACCAACCATTACCACTTACCCCACCACTACTACGCCAGCTTCTCAAGCGTCACCACCTCCACTACCTCAAAATGCCCCATCTCCACAAGCACTGCCCACCCAAATACAAACCACCCACTCATCAACCAACAGTCACCACCAACAGCAACTCCTCCACTAACCATCATCTCCTACACCAATCCCTTAACCAACAATCAGCACTTACGCCACAATGAATATGCCAGCTTCTTAACTGTCACCACTCATCCCACCAACAATCACCACCTACCCAATTTCTTTAACCAACAATTACTCTCCTCAACCAAGAATCACTTTCCTCTACGCCTCATTCAACAATCACCACCTACCCCTTCTCTTCAACCATCACCACCTACCCTATCTCCTCAACCAAGAATCGCCTTTCTCTACGCCTCATTCAGCAATCACCACCTCTTCAACCATCACCACCTAGCTTATCTCCTCAATCAATAATCACCTTCACCACAACTACAG
Organism: Semaprochilodus insignis; assembly: GCA_034552555.1. Taxonomy (NCBI): domain Eukaryota; kingdom Metazoa; phylum Chordata; class Actinopteri; order Characiformes; family Prochilodontidae; genus Semaprochilodus; species Semaprochilodus insignis. Next base: position 4,875,296 of record CM067489.1, read on the forward strand.
CTACTCCTCAACCAACACCACCTACCTTAACTAATATTCTCAACTCCTCAACCATCACCACACAACAATCCCCATCTACCCCAACTCCACATCTAACCATCACCAACCCCAACACAAATTACTCCATCTTCTCAATTAACAACCACCACCTACCCCACCACAACTACGTCAACTTCTCAACTGACACCACTTACATCACCCCAACCTACTTAAACACATACAACCACTCCAATGTACCCAACCCAACACAAAAACCATCCCAGCCCCACTGAACTACTCACCACTTCAGAAGCTCAGCTGTGGTGGAGTGACACACCACTACCTGAGTGTGTGTGAGTGTGTGTATATATATATATGTACCCCACCAGGCCTTGAGAACACACACACACACACACACACACACCCCAAAAACAGCCTGTCACAAACACACATCATCTCTCAGCTGACCATAATGTATACACGAATACTGCACATGCAAAATTATACAATAACTTTATTTAATATTAATGATATTTATAATCTCCATTATATCCGTAACATTTGAGTAAAACTGTCTGTGACAAAAACACCGGCTCGTGACACTTTGTTCCGTCGCCGCTGCCACAGTTAGCAGTTAGCTTTAGCTCCGGAGCTGCAGTCGCGACATTTAGCTCCTTAAAAAGCCTCAGAAAGGCGACATGGTGGGGCTGTAATGCTTCGTGTCGCTTCATAAACATCTTCTCTGGCCGCCATCGTTCACCTCCGTACACTAAAACGGGTGAACAGGAGGGGAAACGATCCGGCGGAGCTTCGCTTACAGGTACGCGGGGACTCATTAGGTTCCTCTCGGGGAGAAAAAGCCCGGGAACCGGGTTTCACTTAGCTCTGTAAAAAGCTATTAAAATGCTGCAAAGAAGGTTCACAATGCTTCAAAAACATCTTAAATACATTCTCTCTCGGAAACCGTTCATTTCCGTTCGTTAGAAAGAAAAAATGGGGGGAAATAAACCGAGAGGTCCAGCGGGGCTTTGGTGACAGGCACGCCGCGACTGCGGAGCTTTCTGTGGGCAGGAAAAGCACCCGCTCCCGCTCTTAGGTAGAAACCCCCAATGGGGAAACTCACGACCCTTCTGTGTGTGCTTGGCTGGGTTTTCGGTGAAGCTACGGCTTTACCGAAGAGACGGTGCGAAGCTGAACTTGGCTTCTTATTTGGATTGCCCATTCCACCTTAAATTGTGCCTCAGGCGCCAGAATGTAACTGCTGCACCATTTAAGGTGGAACGGACAATTCGAATAAGGAGCCAACTTCAGCCTCGCCGCGTCTGAACGGCTCCAAGCTCGCTAAGCAGCAGCGGAAACCTGACACTCCAGCCCCCGGGCAGGGCTGCTGGAGCTCGGCATGAATGTGAAATGTGTATGTGTTAGTCTCAGTGTATGTGTGGAGCTCGAAGCACAGCAGAGAGTACCTTTTGTGTGGCGGGCACACCGGCCAGAGAGCAGCGGGGCAGGACCCTCGACCCCCGGGCAGGGACCTCCAGCTTTTCCGCCGCCTCCTGGATCCACAGAGCACGGCAGGCGTCCAAGTTTTCCACGGCCAAAGGAGAGAAGGGCACGGGCACTGGGGTCAGAGAGCAGCCGGGAGAGCAGAGACCCGCACCAGCATGGCGGAGAGAGAGAGATTGTGTGTGTGTGTGGTGTGTGTGTGTATATGTCTGTGTGTGTGTGAGTGCTCACCCCTCCCCTCGCACGTGCATCAGAAGGAAAAAGAACCCGTTTTACTAATGCACTACAGCATTGCACTCCATGCACCTTGACACAGAGGTGAAAGAAGCACACGTTTATCCAACCGATAGCATGTATTTATCACTTTGTGGGGACTAAATGGCATTTTTAGCACTGTGGGGACCGTGGGTTCCACACCACATGGAAAAAAGCACAACAAATACAGTATTTACAAAAACACTTATTTGTTATTTATTTAATTCTGTTCTCTGGAAAGGATGGTTTAATTTACTGGCACTATTTTCATCTAGAATCGCAACAAAACATGAAATTTGACTAGGGGAACTCAGGCTGTATATATGATGACTGCATATATATATGTTTTCTTGTGCAAAAGAACAGTCACTATATGTGTCTGAGGGGAACCATATGATATTTCAAGCTAAACAGACCTCCACACTCCCCATTATCAATGTTAGCAAGGTTTTTCCCCTGCTGGATATTGTGAAATATTTAATTAAAAAACAAACCCTTTCAAAGAGCATGTGACCAATATAAACAAAATCTATCATCTTCTGAACCTGACATCACTTACACTCCATCATATAATAATATTAATAATAATATTAGTCATCATCATCATCATCATTATAAATAATAGTTTAAGTGCACCTTTCAAGGTCTTAAGGATATAGTACAGGCTATAAGAACAGAATAAAAACAGATAAATATGATGGAGTGACGAGGTGGAAGAGCAAAACTCAAGGACACAGATAAGCACAGATATTATATTAAAGAAATTCACCTTTAGTAGCTGTGTATGTATTTATCTTTTTCTGTGGACCAAAAATCCTACCAAGTGAGCATTTTCTAATATTCTGGGAATATTTGGTGGCTTTTTCTAACACCAAAATTACAGCCTTTGTTTATAAGTAATTCTATGAGGTTGACACTCTTTTCACTTTGTATTATGCATTGCCACAAACAGGTCCCATCTCAGTGGAATTATTTATATTTTTTTATTTATTTACTTAGTTGTTTAGCGCTACATAACTCTGAGAGATCTAACTCAGCCACACTGTCATGTTGGAGGGGAATGTGTTAAATAGGATCATCACACTGCCTGTTATCAGTCTTAGACATTTTCTGTAAATATTTTAAAATATTTAATAAAAAAAGTTTCCCTGTTTTCAGTGACAGGGTGGACATTCTCATCTTGGCATCACACACTCTTCATTGTATCACATTTTACATAGTACAATATTTTTAAAGCTAAACAATGATAATAATGAAAACAGTACATGTTAGAAATTCAGTAGTTCAAAAACAGCACAGGTTTTAAGGAAGAGTAAAGAAATACATAGAGAAATATGTTTGTATAAAAAATCATTCAACATATGGAATTAGAAGTTTGTACTTGGAGTTCACTCTGGGGGCCTTATCAGCCTAGATCATCAAATACTAATAAAGCATACACTTTATCACTCATCAAAACCGAACCTCAAATCTCTGTAACAGTAACTTCATAATACAAAGAAAAAACACTGATGTAAAATTTGGATTTTGGATAAAATTTGGAGTTTGGGTCTTTTCTGTTGGTCAGTTCATCATGAAATTCTCGTCCAGTCATGTTTTAAAATGGTGTGAACAGCAATGAAAGCAATAATATATATATACATACAGACATATGAAAAAGGTTTAGTCCATCTGAGAACATGATCTGTAAAGCTATTTGTCTGGGTGGTAAACGTTACGTTTTACTGTTTTTTAGTTTGTTAGTGTTTATTCTATTGTTAGAGAGTATTTTTATTATATTAATGGTTGTTTGTATTCTAATTTTATGTAGTGTTTTTACTGGATTTATGTTTTTTTGTGTTTATTCTAATGTTATATAGATTTTTTTTACTGTTCTTATGTTATAAAGCAGTTTTACTGGGTTTATGTTTGTTTGTGTTTATTCTATTGTTATAAAGCGGTTTTACTGGGTGTTTTTTATTTGTGTTTATTCTTATGTTATATGATGTTTGTTTTACTGGTTTTATGTTCATATGTGTTTATTCTTATATGTGTTATATTGAGCTTGTACAAGATTTTTAGTAGCTTGTACTTAAATTTACTAGTTTAACTGTTTTTCATGTATTTACATTTATTTGTGCTTAATTTTAATGTTATATAGTGTTTTTACTATGTTTAAGTATATTTGTGTGTTGTATTGTTATGTGTATGGATGAGTTAGTAAGTACATATATTGTACTGCATGTATTGATGCAGCTATTGATTTGTATTTCTGTTTTATGGCATGTTAGTTGCGCTAGCTCGCTGCTAACATGATAACTTTTATTCGGAGTGTTAGATGGGGACACTAAACAGAGGACGGACTGGTATGAAATTATTAAAGTAAGGCACATTTTCAGACGCCCCTTATTTGTACTGCAGTGAAAAAATGTATTGAGACACCACAGTAGCTTATCAAATTAAAGCCGTAATATATTTCTATTATATTTCTAAGATTGTTGATGTCGCAACAAAAGCGTGTATCACTAAAACGCTTACTTTACAGAACAGACATTTCTTTAATGGAAGTTAGTATTTTTTTAAATGACTGTGGAGCATTTCTGTCGGCCCATTCCTCATGAATTTTAAACAAACACATGAAATTTAAACATAGGCATTTTCAGATTTTGTTACAGAATAAAAATATAGATATTCTGATTTACAGCTAATAATGACTACACAGCTAATATTTTTAAAGAATATTAGAAATCTATTAGAGAATAAACATATTCAATATCAGTGCATGTGTGTGCATAAAGCTCAGCACATTTACACGTCTCTTTCTCCCTCTCTCTTTCTCTCTTTTATCTCCACAGAAATGTTTCCATTGACTAGCCAGCAGGCAGAGCTTAAATTATATTCACCACACAGACAAAAAAAAGAGAAAGAGAAGAAATGGAGAAAGTGAAAAGAGAGAAATAGCAAGAAAGAAATAAGAAATGGAGAAGGACAAATTTAGATAGCAAGTAGAGAAACAGAAAAGAAAGAAAAAAAGGAATATAGAGAAATGAGCGAAATAGAATTTGAGATAGAAAGAAACCGAACATACAGAGAGGAGACAAAGCAGAAACCGAGAGAAATAGAGAAAAGAGAAAAATACATAGAGAAAAAAAGGATAGAGCGGTGCTGGTGTAAATGTCAGGGCGATCGCCCTGTGCTGAGTGTTGTATTCTCTCTCTCTCTAGTAGAGAATGTAAATGTTATGCAGGCCGGTTAAAGAAGGTGCTGATTATTTTATGAGCTCCTATAAAAGAAGATAAAATGAGTTTCTATGACAATATAGAAGCAGTGAGGAGATGAACAGAGAGATAGAGGAATGTGATTTTAGTGCAGAGACAGATCTTAACCTGGGGCAGAGAGGGCAAAGGTCACCCAGAAGTTAAGATGTATATTAGAGGGCTCTGTTGCGAATTTTGAGACGCGAGTGCTTGGTGTGTGTGTGTGTGTGGTGTGTGTCTGTGTGTCTGTCTTTGTGTGTGTGTGTGTGCGTGTGTGTGTGCACTCATAATAAACCATTTAATTCAACACTACACACATCTACTGCAATTTAATTAGCATTGCTTAAATATCACAGCTCTGTTTTCTCATCCTGTCAGTAAACTGAATTCTTTACGGTCGTCTTTCTTTGGTCAAACCATTTGTTAAATCGTCCCCATCATTCCAGTTATATACAGTTATATATAGTTACTTAATTTGATGATGAATGTTTCAGTTTTCTGTTGATCAGTCCTGCTCATCAGCTTGGAGGAATTTTAGCCCATTGCGCCATACAGAACAATTGCAACTATGGGAGGTTGGTGGGCTTTCTCCCATAAACTTCTCACTTCAGGAACTTCCACAACATGTCTGTAGGATTAAGGTCAGTACTTGGCCATTACAAAACATCATTTTAACTGTTCTTTGGTAAAACAACATGTTTAGGGTTATAAGGAGGATAAAAAGGTAAAATAGAGAATTAGGGGGGAAACTAAAAGAATAACACGAAAACAGAAAGAGTGAAAACAGAGGGAGACAGGAAAAGCAGAAAACGGAAAGAGACAAATGGAAGGACAGTGAGAGAGAGGGATGAAAATAAGAAGGAAAAAGGAGGAGTTGAGAAATAGACAAGGACAAGAATAGAGAGAAGAAAACAGATGAAAAGAGTGAGAGAAACAGAAAATAGAAGAGAAGAGACAAACAAGGGAGAATGGAGAGAAACAGAAAGAGAAGAGAAATATTTTAGAGAAAGAGAGAGAAATTGTCCTGCTGCATGACCCAGATGTCCTGACATTTTCCTATAGAATTCGCTGGTATAGTTCATTGTTCCATCAGTGCCCAGCAAAACAGGCTCAAACCTTGATACTACCACCACCACGTTTCACAGAGATTCTAATGCCGGAATGGAGCGTTTTCCTTACTTCAGACATTACGCTACCATTTTACACCAAAATGTTCTATTTTGGTCTCATCCATCTATTTTTCCAGTAGCCTTTTGGCTTATCCAAGTGATCTTTAGCAAACTGCAGAGGAGCAGCGATGTTCATGGTGGTTTTCCCAGTGGGTTTCTCCTTCAGCCCATGCACACCATAGATGTTCGGTGTTCTCCTGATGGTGGACACATGAACATTAACATTGGCCATTGTGAGAAAGGCCTTTAGGTGCATAGATGTTACAGAGGGTTCCTTTGTGATCTCACAGGCTATTACACGGCTTGCTATTGGAGTGGTCTTTGTTGGTCAACCACTCCTGGGGAGGATAACAGTGGTCTCGAATGTTCTTCATTTGTACACAGTCTATCTGACTGTGAATTGACGATGTTCAAACTCTTTAGAGATGGTTTTGTAACCCTCTCCAAAAAAAATTTCTGAGCTCCTCAGCAATCTCCTTTGTTCGTGTCATGATGCTCTTCCACAAACTTGTGTTATGAAGATCAGATTTTGGTAGATCCATGTTATTTAAAGCGTCCACTCACGCCTGATTATCATCCTGTTGACTAAAAACTTGTTTACCTGGCTTCTCTTCATCTACTTTTAGGAAGTCTGATAATGTTTTGGGCCATGTTTATGCAGAAATATTAAAAGTTTCACAAACGTTCAAGCACAACTGTGAATGTACTGTAATATTCAGCCACTTTAACACAACATAAATAACTCATTAAATTTCCTGCCTTCAGAACATCTCAGTCACTGACCATTTCTCTTGTCCTTCACTACAGCGTACAGACAGAACGAGAGCAACACGCAGAGACAGAAAGAGAAGGCAAGAACAGGAAAGAGAAACTATAGTGGAGAAAAAGAAAGAAGAGAAACAGAGAATAAAGAAAAACCAAGGGAAGGAGAAACTGAACAAGAGAAAAAGAGGAAAGAAAAGTAGAGAGAGAGAAAGAGAAAATGATTATGTGTGTGATCTACTCCCACTAGTCTGTGAAGTGCACTAATATCTTTAGCCTTCTGAAGCCAAAGGCTAAACAGAGTATGCTAACCTAAAGCTAAAGGCTAATCCACAGAGAACATCAATCACTCTCTCCCTCTGTCTCTCTATCTCTCGCCCTGCAGCTCAGAAAGTGTGCTGGAGGTCAGAGGTCAGCCACTGGACACTGTCTAGTCTCCGGGCTGTTTCTGAGCAACTCTACTGTGTATTTACAGACTGAAGAAGCAGATTACAGTGAACAAGCACAACAACTTCCACCAGTTTTAGTCCCACAGTGACCATGCTAAAACAGTAAACACCTCTTACACCAAAATAATTCTTTAGGAAAATATTAATCTTACAATCTTACATCTAACAATAAAGCATTATTTGTTAGGAATACTTTGGTTTAATGAAGAATTCTTAAAAAAATTTACTGAATACACAAAAGGTGGAGCTGTTTGTACAGTAGTACAGTACAGTCTTTAGGTTTGAAAATAGCCCATTCATTTCATTGTGGCCAACAATATACTATGCGAAAAAAATACTGTACTATAGCAGTGTACTACATTAAAATACTGTACTACAGCAATGTGCAACAATAAATTACTGTACTATAACAGTATACTATACTAAACTACTGTATTATAGCAGTGCAGTATACTAAAGTACTGCACTATAGCAATGTTCTATAATAAGATACAATACTATAGCAATGTGTACTAATAAATGCTGCACTATAACAGTATATTCTTCTAAACTACTGTTCTATAACTGCATACAGTAATAAAACACTGTACTATAGAAGTGTACTATGCTAAACTACTGCACTATAACACTATACTATACTGTACACTGTACTATACTAAATTACTATTCTATAATGGTGTACAATAATGAAATACTGCACTATAGAAGTGTACTAGACTAAACTACTGTTCTATAACAGAGTACAACAATACAGTACTGTACTATAATAGTGTATTATACTAAACCACTGCACTATAACAGTGTACTATACTAAAGTACTGTGCTATAGGGGTGTATAACGATAAAATACTATGGTATAGCATTGTACAATAATAAAACACTGTATTACAGCAGTGTAGAATTAAACTATACTAAAGTACTGTATTACTATACATACTATAATGAATTGCTGCACTATAGCAGTTTTACTTTATATGTATATAATTTTGATAAGCTTCAGTGACTCTTACAGAGATACAGCTTTCTCTCTCTACTCTGTGCTTTCAGTCTAACTCCTTTTTCCTCATCATTTAGCACAGCGAGGCTAATTGGAAAATGGAAATGCACTACGCTGGACAGCAGAGCACAATCATCCCTCTAATACAACATAAATTACACCAAATGGGAGAAACATACAGTTTGTGATTGCACATTATATACAGAGAAGAGCCGGCTCACATATGGAAAGCAATTTGGTTTGGAATTTATTGAATTAAATTTTCATACGCTTCAGACAAATTGACATCAGCAGCCGCTCTGCTCCTGTCCCTCATTACTGAAAGAATTTACTCTCGCTCGCTTTCTGCACTAATGCACTTTTACACTCTTTAATAAATAAACCCAAACCACTGGACGAGGAGGAGAGAGCGTTTTTACACTTTTTGTTGGATTAGAATGACGTATGTAATGTGTGCTGCTGCTGTTACACACCTTTCCTCTTTTCACTTTGCTCTTTTCGACCTTTCTTCCATTTCCCTTCACTTTTCATCTTCAGCTCTACTACAATATAGAGATGGCTCTCTTCATTATAAGGCCCATATCCTACATGTCTGATGTGCTTTATTCCCCTTAGGTCCACTTAGAATGTATGTGTGGGTTTATTTACTAAATAAAGTCAATTAATTTATATGTGTTTTACATACTTAAATATAGGCAGTAAGATGAATGAGGAGACTGTAGGTGGAACGGGCAGAGCTGAACTGCTGTAGACTGATTGGGTGGGGCTAAACTGTTGCAGGCTGAATTGGTCGGGCTAAACTGCTATAGACTGATTGGATGGAGCTAAACTACTGTAGGGTGACTGGACAGGGCTATTAGCCGAAACAACAGGATGCAATGACTGATGGGTACATGTTCCTGTAATGAAAGTTCACTGCTCCCTAAAGTATTCTTTAACAGAAATGTTATCACTCTGAATGTTTTGGCCAGTATGGAAGGATAGCAGTATCAAAATTAAAATTAAAATGTCATATGCAAAATGTAATCCTAAAGTTTGGATTTAAATTTCTTACATGCAAGTTTGGGGTCCAAATACAAAACCAAACTCAGTAATTCTATTTACATTTGACATTTGGTGGACTAGTTTTGACAATTTTGTTTACACAAAGATTTAGACGCTTCAAGAGTGGCTTTGTTTAATTGAAAATGCATTTCCAAGACTGCGTATTCATACTTTACGGGATTATGCAATAATGGTGTCCAAATAATAATCAAAATGTAATTGAACTCATATGCATTTTTACTTTCTAATAGTGTTTTTGAAATTGTATTATGAAAGAAAACACCAAGCTAGAAAGATGTCTTTGAAAAGGCATTTATCTAAAAACATAGCGGCTGAACAGTATGGGACTCAGACACAGCCCCAGTCTTCAAGTCTAGGCTTAAAACCTACCTATTCAGCCTTTTGTAATTAGTCTCCTTACTAGTTGCTAACACCAAATAGTGTTTTTATTCCTTCTGCCAGAGCTAATTGTTTGTGTGTTTTCTTTGACGGAGCTGAGCTACTGCCCAAACTCTGTGGTCTGCTGCAGAGCTACTGCCCATCCTGTGTGCTCTGATGCCATTGTTTCATCTGCCTCAACAGGGTAGCACTGCCTGCCTGCATCGCTGACTCGTTTGCCTACTATGAAGCTCCTTTTGGCTTGTGCTGTGATGGGGGGGTTCACCTGCATCCTGTGCACCCATCCAACAATCCTACTATTTAATCACAGACTAATCAGACGTTTATTCCTCTGCCTCCAAAACACTCAACACTTCTCCTATTCTTTCTAATAGACTATCCTTGTAGTCTTCCATCTAACAGTTACTAACAGTTCTTATTCAGTGTTGCCTATAATTGTAACCTCTGATCCTTTTTGTGTTTGTTGCTATCCGGGGTCGACCTGAAAAGGATGGGTGCCCCGTTTAAGTCTTGGTTCCTTTCGAGGTTTCTCTCGAGGTTTCTTCCTCTTTCTCTGAGGGAGTTTTTCCCTACCACTGTCGCCTTTGGCTTGCTCATTGGGGCTTGGACCAGGATTTTCTGTAAAGCTGACAACGTCTGTTGTAAAAAGCGCTATATAAATACAATTGACTTGACTTGACTTTACAGCTACTCTTACGTTAGCAGATCAGGTGAAGAAGAGAAATATAGCCACTCGTGATGCTTTATGTCTTTATACATGACCTGAATAGAAAGTGTAATCGAACATGTACAGTTATCTACTTTATCAGTCGGGTTCATGGAACAAGGCTGAACTTGACTTCCTTCTTAAATTTCCAGTCCGCCTTAAACAGTGTAGCAGTAACATGCTAATGCCTCAATGCACCTGAATGGTACAGCAGCTCAGCAGTTTTACTCCATATTCCTGAGTCCAATTAAAACCTCACAAATGCTTTTTAACACACATACACAGACATACATGTGGCTGAAGGAGTGTATAACATGTGCATGGGACCCTGAAGGAAAAGACACATCCTGAAGGGGGCACCAGAGGGGAATCTACACGGAAATGCTATATATCTATATGGAATAAATAATAATAATAATAATAATAATAATAATAATAATAAACATCATCGTCATAATAATAATAATGAGCATTAGAGAAGCACCGACACTAAACACCTCAGACAGAAAACACTGTTACAATACTCTACAATACTTCTATGCTGTATTTTTTTTACTTTTTAATGTAATGTTAATTTCTTCTCTTTTGTATCATTTTAATCATGTTTTTTTTATTTCACATTAAATACATTTTCAATCACATTTATTCATTAATATTCATTACCGTAGTTGTAGTAGCTTTGCAAGCACCTTCCTGGTTGTTAGAATTTATGATGTTCACATTTTAATTTTATGTTGACTATTGATTATAGTTTATGCCATCAGTCACCATTAAATCAATATTATTTATGCTTTTTTTTATTTGTATTTTATTTGCATCTTTGTATTTTCTCATTTGTAAAGAACCTTGACTGACCACAGCGTATGAAATCTGCTATATACATAAACTTGCCTTGCCTATGTAACACATTTCACAAATGTAAGGCAGAAATGAGCAAATTAAATTGAATTATTAATATTAATTATGATCATTCACCCAACTACTAATTTATGTTTGAGTGGATGCAAGTAGGACGATGGTAGAATACATACTAGCTAGCTGGTATCTTATGTTACTTTATCACTGTAAAAATAACAACCAGCCATCTGTAAAGCTGGGCAAACGAACCAGACACTCACAGATGGCAGACAGGGTTTGATGTTTATTTATAAGAGGATATTCCGGAAGAGTAGTCAGAAAGGTCAAGACCAAGAAAGGTCAAGAAAGGTCAAGGTCAAGACCAAGAGAACTAACACAGCAAGTTCATGGGTGAGACTGAAGGCGGAAATGAAAAGAAGAGGCTAGGGTTACAACCAGAAAAGCCAACAATCCAAATAACCAAAATACAAACCAACAATCCAAAGGGCAAAAGCCCAAAACGGAAACAGGTCAGAAATGGCAAAAGGCAAACAGGATAAACAGTCAGTACCCAACGGGTAAGGTGGCAATACCTCGCAAAGAACTGACTGAAACAAACAGGTATATACTGTAAAATTGAAAACAGGTGGAAGCCATTAGTATTCAGGAGAGAGCGATCTGGAGACTGATTCCTGATATGTAGCTGCAGGACATGTGTCGGTGATGTCAGACACCAGAGAATCTTGGTAGTTGAGAAACACGTGCAGAGGGAGAACCGGGAGGCATGACACCTTCAAAACATAATTCTAGTTTCCAGTCTACTTTCTCATTAATATTAAATCCAATGGCAAGTGTTAGCAAAGATACAAACAAGCCAAAAGCTCAGATAAACAAATCAAAGCAAACATCACTAACTGCTACACTAGAAATCAGTTTTAGAAATCAGTCTTTAGTTTTCTCCTCAGTAAAGATCACCGTCAACTTTCTGTAGTTCCAACAGTACAGTATGAACAGAAATTACTGTTTCAGTTAAAACTGTACGACGTATACTCTGGGGACCTGGAGACCTCTCTAGTGGAAATGTGTAACTGGACCCTGCGTGCAGAATAATGTTTAGTGACGTGGCTGATGCCTTTGTATCTGAATCTGCTGATTGAAAGAGAATTCAAAGAGAACAATAAATTGTCTTGGCGGAGACGACCAATGAATCCACGTGTGGAGGCACCATGGTCAGTGCCAAGATGAATGGTTTGTTGTCTTGCGTCCAGAAGGCCTGGTGTCACTCCACCTCCACCCCTACCACAAAATCTGCAGGAACTGTGTGACAATATTCAAGCTGCATGGGATGGATTATCACAGGACACCATTAGGAACCTCTACAACTCCATGCCGAGACATCTGGCATGTTGCACTGGCAAACATGGCGGCTCGATGCCACACTGAGAGAAACTACTTCTGGATGTGTGTGAATTTATCATCATATCACGATTGAAGGAACATTGAGCCAGATATTCAGAAATGGTTTTGATAAGAAAACACAGAGTGGACAGAAGAGTGAAGCAGAAGAAGCTGTCTTTATCTCTGCAAGTACTTTTCATCTTTAACCTTTGACCTTTGCAGTCAGAGGCCCAGAGTCTCTTCAGGTTAATCTCTCAGAATGAACTGTTCTGTCCATCAATCCCTTCAAACCACAGAAGGAGCTATGCAAAGTTCAGATGTATGAGATATGCAAAACGCCGAGTTCTTTCAGAGCTGCAGTAATAACATACCTCGGAGAGAAAGGAGTGAAGATTTCCTTTCAAAATAATAGGAAGAGAAAGAAAGAAATAAAGGGCGTCAGCCTTTGAAGTTTCTGAGGCTCCTCCCTGTTCTTTTATGGACGGGGTCGGAGGACGCTCTCGTGTCGGTGGGGAGAGAAAAGTCACAAAAGAAAATTACGCAGCTTAATGCGGCAGCAGGCTGTAATTTATGGAGACGTTAGAGGGAGGCTGCGAGGTTAAGTAGGCTGACTGAGACGCTTCCAGTTTTCACTCACTCTCACGCTTCACACCGCTTACCTTCACCCACAAAACCCCTGACTCAGTTAGGGTGGATTACTGACCGGGCCAATGGGGGGACAGTGCCCAGGAGCCTATGAAGGGATGAGGCTTCAGGCCACAAGGCTACAGATATCAACATTTGATGAACAAATAATTGATTAAATGAATTAAATGAAGAGATATTATGCTTTTAGTCCAACAATCTGTTTTCCTGTTGTTACTCATTGGACATTTTAGTAAATATTTTTCACTGCTAGTTTTAATTAGCTGGCCAGTCGACCAAAAGTAGGTTGAAAAGTAGGTTGTTTATGAGTTTTTAAACTGCTCTACTGGCAGTTTAAACTGGATCCAGATATCCATGTTTCCGTGCACTGGTTTTATCAGGCCGCTGCTGCCCACAGTGCCCACTAGTGGATTTGTTATTAGTCCATTTGGCTTAGCAAATCCGTAGTGACTGTAGAACGCATTAGGACTCAATTCGCTTTTAAAGAAAAAGAGAATAAATTGTCTAATTCTAATTTGTTTTAAAATGATTCAGACCTTGTTAAAAGAATAAACTGATTTATATTAATTACATTTCATAAAATTAAAAACAGATTCAAGTTCAAATTAAATTAACCAGAATGAAGTTTAAATAAAATTAACATCCAGAATGAAGTTCTAATAACATTAATATCCTGGATGAAGTTCTAATAAAGAATCTAAACTGTAAAAAGTACAACCTAAAAAGATTGCTTCAATTTGTTACAAACAATTGAATAAGTTTTACTCAACTCAAACATTGCATTGATTGAAAGAATCATTTGTTCAAAGTCCTTTTTTAGAGTGAATAAATCTAATTAATTTGCTTGTAACAAATTAGAGTCAGTTTTTTAGGTTTGACGAACAAAACACTTTTTACAGGTCATCAAGAAATGACTGTAAATATAATTTTATTTTATTAAATTCAACTGATCATGAAGTTTATTCATCATTTAAGTCTTTTGATGGTCATAAAAAAAAACAAATAGTAAATAAACATCCAAATATTAAATAGAAATACATTCTAAACACTGCAAGTAAAGTGTTATTATAGTTAAAGTTTCTATTTGTATTATTAATTTATAATATCACAAAAATAAAAATAACATTTGAAATGTACATGTGCAGTTATTTGCAAAAGTTTAAGGACCCCTGTTTAAATGTCACACTTTGCCTAAAATATGAACTCTCTCATTAGTTTATTCTGTGTGGAGCGGACAGTGTTCCTGTGCTGACGAACCTTAGCGAGGTTAATGTCAGTGTAGCACAGATGAAGGGGAGTTTCTTGCTCCTCTGTTCTGCTGGAATATGTCACAGATATTTCCACCCACGCTGTCTCCATGACCTCTGACCCAAAAAACTTAACCTTCGACCCTTGCATTGGAAAAGCTCTCATCACCTCGGGCTAATCAGAGCGGTGTTGGGCGGCGGCCACGCTGGACAGTGGTGAGGTCAGACCACTCAAACACTTCTGAAGAAAGAAGCGTGACCTGGGAAACGATGCATTCGTCTCTGGGGTCACGGCTAAGAGAGCCGCAGGTGCAGTAGAACTTCAGATCAGCCTTCAGATCAACATTGCAGAGACGAGACTCACGTCTGTTATTTAACCCTGTAGGTATTTCCAGCAGTACCAAAGAGAGATCCTCATCACCTCACCTCATCAGGCGTGCTCCCTGTTATCAAAGTTAGGTCTTTGTCGGCATGTGTGTTCAAAGTGAAGCTAGAGCTAACCTGACCAACAATCTGTCTGATCATCTAATAAAGCTGATATGAAAGCGAAGCTCATCTAAGCAGACCGGAACACCATTTACATTTACAAACAGCTTGGTAACAGAAAAAAATATGTTTTTTATTGCACTCATCATCAAAAGAATAGCTGCACCCAGAAGGATGTGTCAGATTGCAGTGCCATTGGGACAGAAGATAAAGGTTACCAGGAATAATAAATGATGATACATTTAGACTGATATGGGCAATATTTATTGAGCTACACATACAGAAGTAATGTCTCTCTGTAAGAGACAAGTTGTAGAGGTTCCTAATGGTGTCCTGTGATAATCCATCTCATGCAGCTTGAATATTCTCACACAGTTGTGCAGTAGGGGTGGAAGTGGAGTGACACCAGGCCTTCTGGACGTGTGATGTGTGACAATAAACCGTTCATCTTGGCACTGACCACGGTGCCTCCACACATACATATTCGTTGGTCGTCTCCACCAAGACAAAAGGGGGACTCGTCTCTGAAGATAACCCACTGCTGTTCTGACTCACTCCATGACAGTCTGGCACGACACCGTTGCAGTCTTTGGCGACGTTGATGTGGTGTTAAGGGCAGTCGTCGTAACGGTCTGCGTGCATGTAGTCCTGTGTCATGCAGCCGTCTGCCAATGATGCTGGCACTACCAGGATGACTCCTGGAGGGCATCACTGCTCACTGAATGTCTGCAGTCGTGGCTGTTGGGTCAGTCAGGTACAGCGATAAGGCCCGTCCTTGCTTACAATGCTTGCTTACATGCAGGGCCGATGTCAATCCTACCTACCAAGTTTCATTCCTCTCAGTTAATTCCTGTTTGTGCAACTGTTCTTTTGATGATGAATGTATATGTATTGTTATGCCAAAAAACATGTATCTCTTTTTCTGCACAGTTTAAAAGCTCTAGTTCCCCTTTTAGTTAGTGAATATTCATGATGGCCAGACCAATAGAACTGGTCCAAAACTGCTTCGGAAAACGTCTTGTTATAACCTCCACTGCAGGTTAGGAAAGCTGTTTCATCCTCCTGTAAAGTTCCATTTTGGAGCTTTTTTAAGGTGGACTGCATCATTCCATGAGTGATATTTTATAGCTTGATGTCTTCACTTTTAGTCTAAAGTAAAGCATTAAGATAAAGATAAGGAGACCCTTCTATGAGTAGCTGTGTCTAAACTTTTGACTGGTACCGGTTAACAGCTACAAGTATTGATGTGATTTAAAGTCTTGCTGCTCGTCCAGGAGGCTCCCAGGATGCTCCGCACATGGCCACGACTCCAGCGAGTCCTCGTCTGAACCAACCAGTGGCGGTTCACTACAGTATCACAGATGTCGTCTGTAATAAAGAACGCTGGCCAACTGCATGTTCCATCACGGAGAGAGTGCTCAATCAGTGCTGTTTAATTACAGTACAGCGGAGTGAATTGTCAATGGCAGTTTTTAAGTGCGGCCCTGCTGATGAACTGTGTTTGTATCAGAATATCATGTGTGATGAAAATGTTGTTAAATATTGTGATGTGATATTTCTAGCCATTTTCTCGCCCCCTCCTGAACTCACCTGTGGTGGGCTGTTTACCTCTATGTGTATTGTCTGTTAGACTGTTACGCTCTCTTCTTTCTGCTGCTTTTCTGTTGCGTATGTAAATATCCAAATATAAAGACCCTAATTAAAGTCCCTCTTAATAAGAGCTAATTAATAAAGACATTGTTTCTCTTGTTTGTGAGCCGAGAGGAGGCAGCTTAGGAGACTCTCCCCAGGGGAAAACATGTTGCACGGCGTAATCTGCTCTTTAGCTGTTTATTTTTTCTTTAAGAATGGAAAGTAAGAAAAGTCGTGACTGATGTGCCCTGAGAGAGAAAGAGAGGGAGAGAGAGAGAGAGAGAGAGAGAGAGAGAGGTTCTCTGTAATTCTCCTGACATTTTTCATTGTGTATAATTGCTATTCATTCTCTATTAGACAGTAAATGTCAGACTGACGCTCGAGCTCCAACTATTGTTTGCTTTCTTGTGATGAAAATGCATTTTCCCGAAGGAGGGATGGACGGATTTGGCACTGTTAGGGCTGGACACCTTGTTGCCATTTGCAGCCTAGCATTAACGCCTTTAGGCTGTTTAGGTTAATTATGCTATAGCATGCTAAATCACAACCACCAATTTCCCTCCACTGTCTCAGTGAAAGGTGAGCGACTCTGTGTGGTGCTGAAGGCCATCAGGGAAGTGAGCGTGAGTGTTTAGAAACTTCTGAAACCTTTTAAAGCTGCAATTTACTGAACAAAGAGAGAATAAGAGCTTACTGAGGAAACCCCACTGAACTTCATTATCTTCACTTACATGTCGTAGCACACGTGTACAGGCAGATGCTCTTTATTAACTGGCACTTCTTCAAGGAGGCTTAACAAAGAGACTACAGAACTGCCCGGCCCAGCGTTACCCAGACCAGAACACAGGGAGGAGGTACAACAAGAAGTCTTAACAAAGACTACAGAACTGCCCAGAGACTACAGAACTGCTCGGAGACTACAGAACTGCCCAGCCCAGCGTTACCCTGACCAAAACACGGAGAGGGGTTACAACAAGGAGGCTTAACAAAGACTACAGAACTGCCCAGAGACTACAGAACTGCTCAGCCCAGCGTTACCCCAACCAAATCACAGGGACGGAGGATAAACACACAATTCAGACACAATTTAACAACATCACAACTACACTAATAGCAACAAGTGCAACAACCACAGCTAAGTACTGCTAACTGGGAGTTAACTGGGAGTCCACACTCAACTAAACTCTCAACCGTGGCAAATGTCACAATACTAGTCAAAAGTTTATTTGTAGCTTAATGCTTGGCTTTAGAATAAACCTAAAGACATCAAACTATAAAATAGCACTCATGGAATTATGCAGTCCACCTTAAACAACCTCCAAAATGGAACTTTACAGACAGATAAAAGAAGCTTTCTTAACCTGCAGTGGAGGCTGATGTAACAAGCTTTATTTCTAAGTAGTTTTTGAGCAATTCTATTGGTCTGTCCATCATGAATATTCACTGAACTGAAAGGGGAACTAGAGCTTTTAAACTGTGCAGATAAGACAGTCACATTATTATGACCACTTTATACTTTGACAAGGAAGTCACATGTCATCAACTGTGGGTATGTATAGTGTGTGATAGGCTGTCAACCTTCCCTGGGGGCAGACAGGATCTTCCAGGAAGACAGTGCGACATGTCACACAGTTAGAAATGTCAGACATTGGTTGGAAGAGCATGACCAAGACCTCCATCTACCACCCTGGCCCCTAGACTTGAGAACCCAACTGAATATCTGTGGGACCACCTCGATCGTTGTGTTCACTCTATGAATCTTCCCCCACGCACCCTCCAGCAGCTGTGGGATGCATTGCAGTCAGCATGGCTCCAGATACCTGTGACAACCTACCAGGACCTTACCGAGTCACTCCCAGCCCATCTAACTGCTGTCCGTGCTGCACACGGCGGTTACTCTGGATATTAGATGGTGGTCATATTAATGTGTCTTGAATGTGTATATGTACTGTATATATGGATACCTGCACCAAGAGAAATTCCCTGTTCAACTGGTACTTGGCAAATAAAGATTATGAATAGGATAAAAAGTTAAAGAATGTTTCTAAAACGAGTTATACAGTACATATATTATGATTCTGAAGCTGCTTCATAACTGTACCAAAAATAAACAGACAAGGAAAAAGTAATAATATAAAAATAAGATTAATCTACAAAAAAACCTTTGTACACAAGATAATTTATCTTTTATCTTTAAATATTTAATCCCTTTCTGACATGATTTCTCTGCTTTGAACTCTGAATATAGAACATTCAGAGCTGCTGCCATTTATTTATTATTATTTATTTATTTGTGTGTTTGTTTGTGTACTTATTTACTGACTTATATATTTTTATTTTGCTGAAGACGGTCTTGTTGACCATAGGCAGGTAATAAGGACTTGGTTGGGGGGATATGTTACAGTGGTGGTGTCTTTCTCTGAGTCCCTGATCACATTCAGAATAAAACTGAGCCACATTCTCTCCGAACGGAGGGACAAAAAAAAATCAATACAGTGCAATTAAGAGCAGAGCTCGGAGTGGAGCAGCGAGATCTGTTATTTATTAAATTTAACTGTTCTTCAGACTGAAACACAGTCTGAGGTCATTCATCTAAAACTCTGAGAACACTCCCGGACCCTCAGCCAGTGCCTTAAAGCACAGACAAAGTAATAAAGTGTTCTCCTTGTGTGTATCATCTAGAGTGGAGGAGTGAACCTGCACAGACAGTCAATCTGATATTCACAGCTTCTACACTGGATACATTCACAGATACCTGTTTAGAACATTTATAATATATAATAATCATCAATAACAGCTGTTTATTCACTGTAATCGCTTCTCCTGATAGTCAAACAAGTGATTTCATATGCAGCTGAAGACTGGAGAAAATAAGCTCACCAGACAAAAAATGAGTCACCTCGCATGTATAAGGTGGTAGTAACTTCAGGCTCCTGCGGATGGCGCTGCACGAGGATGATGAGGTTATAAATACCTGCGGGGTGTGAGTGACAGGATTCACAGATTGAGAAGAGGTGCTACAGTGCAGTGAAGGTCTCGTTCCATGTGTGGAAAATGGCTCCAAAGCAGATGTTAATGATTGGCTAAAAGGAGTGACTGCATTTGGGCGTGCCAAAGACCACAGTGTGAAGGAAGTAGCTGAATCTGCAGGTGTATGGAAGCGTACGGTCATACGGGTCTACCAGCAGTGGCTAAAATCCCAGTCTACAGGAAATTCTCTTCGGAATTGTGCCAGGGAAGGCATCCACCAAATCTGGCACAACTGTGCAATTCTTTGATGCAACATTGGCTGAACACTGATGTGGCCTACATCCAGAAACTTGCCCAGTACATGCCAAATCCACAGCTGTTATTCATGCTTGTGGAGGTATTACACACTATTAGGTTTAAATCACTCAGGTGACTCATTTGTTGTGTAGTGAGCTTACATTTCTGGTTTTGTATAAAGTGATCTGTATGCATTGGACAGGCAAGGCAATCTAGAACCCACACTCTCTGTTTACCCAGCCACGTGCAGAATGTTTCTTAGTGTTGTCATGTTAAAATAAGTTGGGACGTTCCTGAAAAAGATGACATCTAGAACGCAGCATTTGTGGCTCCAAAATTTGTTCAGCAATAATGGTGTTTCACAGAACTGCAGGTTACCCAATAATAACACCACCCCCTCATCCCATATCATGACACACCCTGGACTTTGAACTTTACAATGGTAACAATCAGGATAGTCCTTTTCTTCTTTGGCCTGGAGAACATAAAGTCTGGAAGTTTGACTAGTCAGGCCACAGTGCATGTTCCCTCTATACATCAGTCCATTTCAAAGGAGCTCAAGCCCAGAGAAGCGTTTGTCATGCATTTATGACTTTACGATCATTCAGTGAGCAGAGATACCCTCCATGCGCCATCCTGTTACTGTCAGCACCATTGGCAGACGGCTGCACGATGCAGGAATACATGCATGCAGACTGTTGCGACGACTTCCTTTAACACCACGTCGATGTCGCCAAAGACTGCAATGCTGTCGTGCCAGATTGTCATGGAGTGACTCAAAATGGCAGCAGGTCATCTTCAGTGACGAGTCCCACTTTTGTCTTGGTGGAGACATGTTGCGTTACCAAACATGGTGATCCGACGCCATACTGAGACACACTACTTCTGTATATGTAGCTCAATAAATATTGTCTATATCAGTCTAAATGTATCATCATTTATTGTTCCTGGTAACGTCTATCTTCCTTACGAATAGCACTGCAATCCCACACTTCCTTCTGGGTGCAGCTATTTTTTTGACAGTGAGTGTAGATATGGGTGGAAGTGGATTTGTTAACCTCGCGTAGTGCATGTTCATGCATGGCAAAGCAATGTCTTGCAATATTCTGTTGCCATTCTTCTGCAACAACCACTTTGTTGTTGACCCGCCAACTAGAGAGACCGAGTCTCGTCCAAAACCGGTGATGCTGGTAGCAGGATCAATGTTGTAGGAGTGCTAGGTATAGCAGCTACCTCCACAACACATTCTGACACGTCTGTTCTTCAATATAGTGTACAGTACATTAATGTGTAAAAACATGTAACAATGTTAAATCAGTATGTTCTGTGACCTAAAACTCTGTTTGTGTGTGGACAAAGGGCCCTAATGCTTAGAAATAGTTTCATTTGAACAAATACCCACGTGCCTGTGGACAAGGCCTTCGAACTGAGGTTGGTGTCTGAGCATTGCAGTAGGAATGTAGAAGGGTAGGACGCGTTATTGTTTTTGAGGGAAATCCACTTAAAACACTCGCTGGGTAGAACCTGTGACCTCACCCCGCTTGCCCACAGTCATTACAATTCTGACACCAGCCTTTTAATTTCTCTCTGCAGGACTGACGGAGATGAAGGCTGGTGTGGAGAGCGGGTGACTGATGTGTGGCCGAGGACGGGGGTCTAATAGGCCTTTGTTGTTTTCTGGTTGACAGTGGGGCGTAATGAATGACTCCTGCTCCTACCTTCACCCAAAACCCCAAGGAAATTAGAGGCCTTGTGTCGCTGTTTTCACGGACCTTGTTTTGTTCTCTCTTCTCTCTCTCTCTCTCTCTCTCTCTTTCTCCCTCATTCCCTCGTTCTGTGGCCGGCTGTGAAGAATTTGATACAGGTCTGGGTGCAGAGCGGGGCGAGTAAATGAAATATTGATCCTCTGCTTCGTGGCCTTGCCTTCACCTTGTCCCGCCGTGGTGAGTTACCGACTCGTCTGCTGTGCTTCTAATAGGAATTATTACAGAAGGGTCGTAATTACTGGACACGGGACGGGACGGGCGTGGGGGGGAGGCGGGGGGTGGTGTGGTTATATTTCTGTAAAGAAGTTATTTACCCTCCATTCCTCCAAACAACACTGACCTACACACTCTCTCTTTCTCTCTGTATTCTTTTACTCTGTCCTTTTGCTCACTCTCTCTTTTCTAGGCCTTTCTTTACTCCCTCTGTCTTTCTCACCTTTACTTTCCTTACTTGCTTTCTCTCTCTCCTCTCTCTTTTCTTTGTTATTATGTTTCCTCTCTTTTTCTCTTTCTTTTTCCTTGCTCTCTGCCTTGATCTCTCTCTTTACTCTCTCTCTCTTTATGCTCTGTCTCTCCTAACCTTGATTCTGTTAACTACCATTAATCACTGAAGTGTCAGGAGAAGTTTATCAAAGGTAACACAGTGTGTGAGAGAGCTCAGCAGATAGAACTGACCTCTGTACTCTGGCGTTATGGCCAATATTAGGAACTCCTGGTCTAAGCTGCTCTCTGTTTTGTCCCGGGTACATTTTCCTCCTGAATGTCACAGAATCCTCTGAACTGTGAGACTATTTATGAATATCGCTAAGACTACTACATATAATATCAGGTGTTTCAGTATTTAGTGTGTCCTCTCTTTATTACAGTTTCCTTTGTTTTCAAGAAGTTCACTTTCAGTTTCTCAAAGAGACACACCTCCAAAGTTCAAGTCTTAGAAGCTGGTTCAGCAGTTTCAGCATCTGCACAATCTAAATAATGCCAAACACATTCAGTGGTGCTGAGGTCTGGACTCTGGGGTGGACAGTCCACTGTGCTTAGAACACCAGCATCTTCTTTGTTTTCATGCCTCCATAGTGTTGCGGTGTCTTTAAAGTAGAGATCCCCAAGGTAAAATCGACCTCCAGTAAAAGTAGAAGTTCCTCCCTTTAGACGTCCCCTTGAGTAAAAGTACTAAAATATTTACCTTCAAATGTACTTCAGTATGGAGAGTAACAGTAGCATGATTTATTATGGCTCTAATGTACTATTATCATTTCTGGAACAAGACTCTTAATCAGCTCAGTGTAGGTGAAGAGACTCTAGTGTCTCTCAGTCCACCAGTC
>CM067489.1:4942177-4985749 GCA_034552555.1 Semaprochilodus insignis
AAATTAAGAGTTCCTCATAATGACAGGGTAGCTTTAAAACAAAACTAAACCAAAAAATAATAATAATTTAAATAATTTAATATAAAAAATATCAATTTTATAGAAAATAAAATTAACTGTAAAAAAAAGTCAACTATAAAGCAGATAAAGTGTAACTATTAATAACAGGCTTATTATGAAAATGGTTTCAGATGTTTATTAAAGATGTGCACGAGCTTCACTGTCTCATAAAAGGTGGATTTGGGTTCCACAGTGTAGAAGCAGAATAACTGAGAGTCTCTCCATGTTTTCTGTATTTTATGGAAGGTGTTTGCAGAAGGTCAGCATCTGCAGATCTGAGATCATAAATAGACAGATGATCAGGAGCTTTAGGGTCACTAAGAGCTTTAAAAACTAGCAGCAAACTTTATAATCTATCCCAGAAGATTCAGAGAGTCAGTGTGGCTCTTTCTAATGTTCTTAGGACATAATTAGAGGTGTG
Organism: Semaprochilodus insignis; assembly: GCA_034552555.1. Taxonomy (NCBI): domain Eukaryota; kingdom Metazoa; phylum Chordata; class Actinopteri; order Characiformes; family Prochilodontidae; genus Semaprochilodus; species Semaprochilodus insignis. The sequence goes on from CM067489.1 coordinate 4,942,659, forward strand.
ACCTACTGAGTCCAGCACAGCCTGCATGTCAAACCCAACATTCAGCATTGTTTACCTACTAACTGTAGAAACCGATTACAACAAATGTCAATCACTTCATTAGATTCTGAGAGGAAACCGTTTGTGGTGAGGCTACATTTACCTGCATCTACTGGATGTCCCCTAATAACATTCCACCACATTTATGCAAATGGTTAAGAACTTAATAAAATCCTACAGAGTGTTTCAGTGTGAAATTAAAGAGTTCAAGAGAAACAAGTCAGAATTGCTCACAGTGTTGGTGATAGTAACCAGGTCCACCTCTAAAAGCTAAGTTATTGCATGAAATGGTTATGAATACTCCGCCTGAGACATTGTTTATCATAGTTTTGAGAGGACTTTGGCCATAAAATCAATTCATGGTGGAGGGCTATACATTTTACCATCATCAACATTCCATTCAGAAGCTCAGAAGACCTGTGGAGGTTCACTGGTGGTGTAAATACAATGGCAATATTTGTGTTGTAGACGTGGTGACCCCTGGTTCTTATCACTCAGTAAGATGGATGATCCACCTGCGCTAGCCTGTACAGGCCGGTGGAGGAATATCCTTGCAGAACACCCAAAAACCCAGTGGGACAGGTCCAGCTGAAGAGACTGCTGAGACATCATTCAATGGGTCTTCACACTGCACAGATATAACTCTCCATAAAGATTAATGGCTGAATGATCTGACTGTTGAATGTGGTTTAATACGTAATTAATATGAATAATACATACATTTAATATTTGCTGTCTGTCAAGCAAATTTAATAAGAATAACATATTCTACATTTAATAACATAAGAACACAGAATTCAGTTGTCTTCGTTCACGTCTAGTATTTCACAACAGCTTATAACATGGCTCAGCCAAACAGATTTCAGAACCAGAAGCACTTTATAATAATTTTTCATATTCAAGACTCCCTATGGGCATGAGGAAGAACCAAGAAATCCAGACTCAAAGGAAGAACCCCAGAGAGGAACCAACACCCCAAAGGAGAACCCCAAAGAAAGACCACAAGGAAGAACCACTGATAGGAACCAAAACTCAAAAAGAAGAAACTCTCTAAAAGCACAAGGAAGAACCACTGAGAGGAACCAAGACCCCAAAGGAGAACCTTCCAAGACCACAAGGAAGAACCATTGAGAGGAACCAAAACTCAAAAAGAAGAAAGCATAAGGAAGAACCACTGAGAGGAACTAAGACTCAAAAACAGAGTCTTCCTAAGTTCATAAGGAAGAACCAAAGAACCAATCCTTAAAACTCTGTAATAGTATGAGGAAGAACCACTGAGAGGAACCAAGACCTGAAAGAAGAACCTTTATAAGACCACAAAGAACAACCACTGAGAGAAACCAAGATTCAAAAGGATAATCTTTCTAACACAATGAGGAAGAAACACTGAGCGAAACCAATCCTTAAAACCCCCTAAGAGTATGAAGAAGAATCATTGAGAGGAACCAAGACCCAAAAGGAGAACTTTGCTAGGACAATGAGGAAGACCTACTGAGAGGAACCTAGACTAGAATCTCACTGAAAGCATAAAGTAGATCCACTGAGAGCAACCAACACCCAAAAGGAGAATAAGGAGAAGGTAAAGAACAACCCCTGAAAGAAGCCAAGACTCAAAAGGAGAACCTTCCTAACAGGATAAAGAAGAACCATTGAGAAAACCAAGCCTCAAAGGGAGAACCTTCCAAAGAGGATAAAGAAGAACCATTGAGAAAAACCCAGCCTCAAAGGGAGAACCTTCCTAAGAGGATAAAGACCAACCACTGAAAGAAGACAGGCCTCAGCAGGAGAACCTTCCTAATAGGCTAAAAAACAATCATTGAAAGAAGCCAGACCTCAACAGGAGAACCTTCCTAAGAGGATAAAGAACAATCATTGAGAGAAGCCAAGACTCAAAAGAAGAAGTTCTCTTAGAGCATGAGTAGGACCACTGAGGGAAACCAAAATTCAAAGTGGAACCCATCCTCCCGAAAACAAACCCGAAACAAAGTAATACTAATAATTAGGCAGTATTCCGATTAACCAATATAATCACTTTACTTCTACCTATTTCTACCTCTTGTGTGCAGAATGATAAGTTTTGGCCAGTACAGTAGCCCACAATCAAGCCTCACTTTATTCTTCTTCAGAAATATCTTCATTAGATTAGTGAAGTGATCGCCTGTCATCCCTCAACACGCAACACAACCTCCCTCAGTGATATAATTAGCAGTGGTGGAATGAGGAAATGTTCCAGGTTGGGTTTAGGGTTAGGCTTCTGTCAACGGCACCATCATTCCAAACAAACGACAAACAACCGCAGCCTGGCGTTTGAGGCCAATTGTAGCTGGAGGCGCAGCTGTGTGTTTATAATCCCCTTTGTGTAGCAGGTGTGAGAGAAACTGACAGGTGAGGTGACATTTCTGGCCCTGGATCTAATTTATGTGCCATGACCAGACTGCACTAATGATAAGTTATACTCTAAAAGTTTATCATTATTATTAACCTTCTGAAAATATAATCCCCAATCAACAATCAGAGGAGGAAACTGGCAAGAGCTCCCACCTCCCACTCACAGAAGCAGATAGAACTTTAGATTAGATCCCTCAGCTGACGTTTGCAATAACTACATGCTTCAAAAATGATGTTGAAGTTTGAAATATGCTTGCTTTACCAAACCAGAAGCTGGATTTATGCCTTTGTTGGTTAATACTTGATTATATTCATTCAAAATATCAAGTCTGTGGGCAGAATGGCCACTAGGGGGTGTTGTGGAGAGAGGCCACTGCAACTGACATACACTCACTGGCAAAAGAAAAGCTGCACAAGTAGTTGCACCCAGAAAGAATCAACCAACAGGAATCAAACTTTGTGGGTAGGTTTGACATTGTGCGAGTGATTTCATGTTTCGGCCGCGCATGTGACATAAGCAAGGACAGGCCTTATCACTGTACCCGAAAGCCTAAAATTCCCCCAGGTTTCCCCCTCTTGCCCCAAATGCAGGCAATCAGCTGGTTGGTATCCAAAGTTTCTCTTTTTGTGAATCTGCATTGCGAGGCTAATGAAGCTAAAAAGAAGCTTATTAGCTTGGTGCTAAGTTGGCCTTCTATTTGCCAGCTTCATGTGAAAAGCAGTGGTGCCTGTGCCTCTGGTGCCTCTGGAAGCCAATTTAAGCTTTGAGTCTCTGTTGTGTCTAATAGACTTGATTATGTGGTTTTTGACACTGTATGACTCACTGTTATCTCTAACCACAGACCAAACTATGCTGGTATAGCTAGACACTACAGCATCCATCCCAGAAACAGGGAGAGCTCAGTCCTGATAAAAGTGAACATTAAAATTAGGAGCTTTACCCAGAGCATCAGATCTGCTGAGGGTTCCCAGGGTCCAAAAATTTCATTACCACTTTTCAAATGCAAGACATACTGGATATTAGTTTTATTAGAATTTCATTCTCAATATCAAATTTATTAGACCTCCATTCTGCATATTTGTTTTATTAGAAATTTATTCTGGAGTATTACATTTTATTAGACCTTATTCTGGATATTTGTTTAATCTGAACTTAATTGTGGATATTACATTTATTACAGCTTCTTTCTTTGTTTTATTAGAACTTATATACATTTTATTAGAACTTTATTCTGGAATGTTAATTTTATTAGCTCTTCTTCCTGGATATTACATTTATTAGAACATCATTCTGGATAGTTATTTTATTTCAAGTTCATTCTGGACATGAATTTTATCAGAACTTCACTATGAACATTAATGTAATTAGAACTTCAATCTGGATATTAAATTATCAGAACTTTATTCTCAATGTTAATTTTATCAAAACTTAATTGAGGATGTTAATGTTTTTAGAACTTCATTCTTGATATTTATTTTATTAGACCTTCATTATGGATATTAATGTTATTAGAACTTCATTAATATCAGTTACAGGTTTGTTCCAGAGCAGGAAACATGACTGTGAGGCAATAAGAGCTGCGTTCTTTTAAAGCAGTGAACCTCTTTGTGGTGTACACCCTAAAAATGGTTCTGTAGTGAAGCCAATGGTTACATAGAACCGTCAACACTCATCTGAATGCATAAATGGTTCTGCATGGTTGTACTGCTGCACATCTTTCTTTAAAGTAAAGAAATGGTTCTATATAGCACCAAAAGGGATCCAACTATTGTTACAAGAACCTGTTCTTTAGGTACTGTATAGAACCCTTTAGAATCCAGCTGAAAGACTGGAGTGTTTGTGCGGTGCTGGTGACTCTTCGCCTCTGACTGTATTTTAAAGGTCATGATTAGCTCCTCTAATTTCCATCCTGAATAAAACCTCAGTGTTATCAGAACCCACTGCGTCCTCTTTCAGCTGAATTTTCTGCTTTGGGGGGAACTTTGTTTCTTTGTCCGAGTCGGTACCTCTCGGCATTCGGCCCGGATTTTTGGGGGTGGGGTTGCTGCTCATTAATATGCATAATGCCGTGTTGACTGACAGCTCTTTAGGAATCTTCCTGGTTGTTGTTGATGATTGTGGAAGTTCATTCTGTTCCTGCTCCACAGGGGGGCGGAGTCTGTGCCCTGAGTGACCTCTCAGCTTTACACACACACACACACACACACACACACACACACACAGTCTCAGTTCTGTTATTGAACTGAAGTAACATTCAGACATGTCTGTAAAAGATCTGCTTATAAAGAGATAAACAGAGATCGCGGTATTGTAGTTAACACCACCACTAAAGCTAGTTAAACTAAAGAGCATGAAAAAATGTGACGTCCAATCAAAACTGAAAAAATTATAATGTCCACTGAAAAACTAACTCAAACTGCATAAAATTACACAGTAAAAAAAACTTTTGTTTGATTTTTTTAGTGCATGGAACTCATTTGTGTTGATCTTTAGGGACTGCTGGAGCTGAGCTACACTCTACTGTCTACTGCTGTGTTCCTTTTACTTTACACTTCAATCAAATACCTGCAGTCTCAGAGTTAAAAAAAAAAAAGCTAAAACTAAAGTGGAACTAAACTAAAACTGTCACTTTTCAGAAAATTGCTAAACTAAGCAATTCTATTAATGCATCCTAAAACTATTGTAACTGACATGAAACAAAAATAAAAAAATTAATAAAAATAAAAACTAATAAAAACTACAGTAATTCAGACACAGAGCTGTGCAGTCTAACAAGAGGAAAGTGGTGTTGGTTGTTGAAGTGCAAGTTATTTTCATATGCTTTTATCTGACATATAAACAGTAAAATGTATCTACACTATCAAAAGTGTTTCTTTGGTCCAACCTAAAAAAGTTTATTAAACCCCAAAAAAAAGGATGTTGAACAAACGATTCTTTCAATCAAAGCAATTTTTTAAGTTGAGTAAAATGTTTAAATTCAATTGCTTGTAACAAACTGAAGTAAGTTTTAGGTTGTTTTAGGTTTTAGCTTTTAATAGTGTATTGCTCAAAAACATCCCACAAAAGGTCTGAGGACTGCAAGTAATCCACATTATTCAGTATCTACTATGAATTATTCAGTGTGTGTTATGAACTATTTGGAAACTACTGTAATTTATTCAGTAACTACAAAGTATTTAGTGAATAATTAGAATGAGTTATTGAGTAACTACATTGAGTTATACAGTATCAACTATGAATTATTCAGTGACTAAAAAGTATTTAGTCAATAACTAGAATAAATTATTCAGTATCTACTACTAATTATTCAGTAACTACAATGGATTATTCAGTATCTACTATAAATTACTCAGTATCTACTATGAATTATTCAATATCTACTACGCATTATTAAGTATCCACTATGTATGATCCAGTATGTGTTATAAATTATTAAGAAACTATAATTAATTATTCAGTATGTGTTGTAAAATGTATAGTATATTTAAAATGTATAGTATAGTTTGAATTATTCAGAATCTACTATGATTACTCAGCATAAGGAAGGAATTATTCAGTTTGTACTATTAAGTATTCATTAACCATTATGAATTATTTAGTATCTACTAACATTAATTATGAAGATACTACTGTGAATTATTCAGTAACTATGATTAATAATGAATAATTATTTCATAATCTAACTATTTATTTCTGCTATAAATTATATTTACTTTTATTGCATAAAACACTTGTAACGCAATGTGAACATGCACAGCGGTTTGCTCTGTGCACTTTAATGTGAAAATATGGAAAATGATCTTGAAAACATGGGAAAGGTCAGAGGTCAGCATTTTGCTGTTCTGCCCCCTATTCAACACCCCCACCTCCCATAGAAGAAGAGAAGCAGGGAGCGAGAGCCTGTCTGTGATGAAGTGAAAGACCTCACTCACTCTCTCATTAGTTTTAGACTAATTGTTTGAGATGATTAGTTAGTCTGTGTCGCTCGGCCTGCTTCTCTCTCCACCGCGAGGGTAACTGTGTTATATTGGGATTGTAATTGTGCTGGACAGTAAGTGGTTGGCTGTTCCGGAGCTGGTGGTAATTGTAGTCTGCTGTGGCTCTGTGTCCGCCCTGCATCATTACGCAGTTTTGGATGATGTTCAGCTACGAGCTACTCTGAGGAACAAACACGCAGTCACGCAAGGCCCTGTTCGCTGAATAATGAAGCTCTGAGGTCTGCAGTGGTCATCAGACTGATTTCCCCATCACTAACAAACCTCTCTCTCTCTCTCTCTGTCTCAGAGAAGTGAGAGGGAGTGGAATGACTATGCTAGTATTAGGCTGTGCTAGGCAGAATTCACTAATGGGAACCAAACTGTGAGTGGATGTCAGCTGACAGCTGTGATGGAGCAGGAGCTGTGTTCTCTCCAAAATTACACCCCAGCTCCAAACATCTGATGTCTTCCTCTCTGCTAGCTTTCAGACTCAGTTTGTCAGGTGTGTGTTTGCAGTGTTTGCCAGCTCCTCAGCTGACAGTCTTGCAGGCCAGTAAAGTGAAGCACTCTGGAAAAGGGAGCATCCTTATCCTGCCAGACTACGGTCCAATCCAACACACCAGCCTATATGGATTCTTTACGTTCTGGCTGATGTAGTGCTCACAAAAAAGACCTTAATAGTCGGTTTTGTATAGAGAAAAACATTTAAGGAAGGCCAAAAAACGTCTTTTATACTCATTGTCAAAAGAACATTTGCACCCGGAAGGAAGTGTGGGATTGCAGGGCTATTGGGAAGGAAGATAAAGATTACCAGGAACAATAAATGATGATAAATTTAGACTGATATGGGGAATATTTATTGAGCTACACATACAGAAGTAGTGCCTCTCAGTATGGCGTCAGGCCACCATGTTGGCTAACCCAACATGTCAGACAACTCAGCATGGAGATGAGGATCCTAATGGTGTCCTGTGATAATCCATCCCATGCAGCTTGAATATTTTCACACAGTTCCTGCAGATTTTGGGGTGGAGGTGGAGTGACACCAGGCCTTACAACAAACTGTTCATCTTGACGCTAACTGCAGTGACACACGGATTTGATGGTCGTCTCCACCAAGACAAAAACGGAACTCGTCGCTGAAGATGACCCGCTGCCATTTGGAGTCACTCCATGACGGTCTGGAATGACACCATTGCAGTGTTTGGTGATGTTGACGTGGTGTTAAGGGCAGTTGTCGTAATGGTCTGCGTTCTTGTAGTCCTGCTGCCTGTCAATGGTGCTGGCACTAACAGGATGACTCAAGGAACACATCACTCACTAAGTGTCCCCAATCGTGGCTGTTGGGTCAGTCAGGTACATTGATAAAGCCTGAGACTTAAATTTGTGTCCTTTTGCTAACAAAGGTAAACTAAAAGACAGGTAAACTAAAGCAGATGTACATCCTTTATCTGTTTGATCAGCTTCCACAATTAAAACTAACACATACACTACCAAGCAAATGTTTACACACAGCTACTCATAGATGGTCTCCATATTTCTCTCTTAATGCTTTACTGTAGAATAAAAGTGATGACATCAAACTATAAAATAGCACTCGTTGAATTATGCAGTCCACCTTAAAAACCTCCAAAATGGAACTTTACAGGAGGATAAAACACCTTTCTTATGGTTGATATAACAAGACTATTTTCTAAGCAGTTTTCATGAATACTAAATCACTAAACTGAAAGGGGAACTAGAGCTTTTAAACAGTGCAAAGAAAGACACTAAATATATATTAGAGGTGGAGATATGGAGAAATATAATACTGTGGTACATCAAGAGTATATGTGCTATATCATCATATGTATTGTTTCAGACATCTCATCAGTTGGAGCTGTTGAGTGGAAGCCTGTAGAGTCTTTAAGATCACCAACAACACCCATTTAGTTGATTGTATCTAAACTTTTGACTGGTACTGTAAATTACCCATAATATTCTATGGGTAATTCCTGATTTGTAGTTTTTCTGAATGCCAAAAGTCATTTAACCTCAGTTCTGTTTCAGGATTGTGTTGTGCCAAATTCCGACTACCTGGCAGAATCTGTCCCCGCTTCATGTACATGCGTGTCACAAAGGCATATGGACCCTACAGATTACATTCATGATTTCAATTATTTATGTACAGAAACAAGCAAAATTGGAAGTGTAATCTGTACTTGTATAATTTGCCTCTGCAGAGCTGGATTTGGGCATATCTGGTTCACTTTGACCAGCAGTCTGAATGTAACTTTAGATACAGTATCCAAGAAATAAGCAGATAAGTGGAACCTTAACCAGGACTGAGCAGGAAAGAGGGAACTCCACACGAGTGCAGTGATTACTCTCTTATCCAGTCTGTCACAAAGCACTTCCATAAAGAGAGCATGTGAGTGGAGATGTAGGTCAGGCCTGTCAGACCCAGCCTGCCCTCACACTAACTGATGAGTCCCCTTACAACCCCCCCAGCCCCAGGGAAAACATCCCCCAGTCAGGGGCTCTAGTGTGTGTGTTCAGCCTAACACACTGCTCTGAAGAAAGGCAGCAGTAGTGTGAGGCGGTTGTGAGGTGGAAGCGCTTCGGCAGTGCTGTAAGAGCCGTCTAGATAAAGACCACAGTCAGTCTGCTACGGCACAGAACTGTGGAGAAGGAAATAAAGGGAAGTACAGGGAACTCCTGGGGACTGTGGGGAACCACGGGGAAATATAAGGAACTACAGGGAACTGTTGGAGCCTCGAGCGAACTACAGGGAACTGTAAAGGACTGTGGGGGACACAGGGCAATGATGTGGAAATATAGGGAACTACAGGGAACTGTGGGGGACAATGAGGAACAACAGGGAACTATAGGGAACTCCTGGGTACTGTGGGGAACAACAGGGAAATATAACAACCTAAGTCTTGGGACCTCAGGGGAACAGCAGGGAACCGTAAAGAACTATGGGGGACTGAGGAGGGAAACAACTGTGAAATATAGGGAATTACAGGGAAATGTGGGTGACTCAGGGAAACCCAGGGAAACAGTATGGAAATATAGGGAACTACAGGGGACAACAGGGAACTGTGGGGGACTCTGGGACACAAGAGGGAAATACAAGGAACTTTTGGGGACCTGGGGAAAAAATCATAGAAATTAAAGCTTTAGTGCAAGTTCTGCCAAGAAGACTCCAATGCTACGTCACTCATTAATTCATTACTCTGGACAATCGCAATGCACCACCTGTCTTTAAAAGGATGCAACTTATGCTCATGTTTTGCCGCTTTCTGGTGCCGACGTTTCTACATTCTCATCCTTTTTTTTTTTTTCAGTTGGATAAAAGTTAACCAGAATTTAACCCCTTAAACTCTGAGGGTCTGTATGTGGGGCCATATAGCCTTTCTCACTTTCCTGACTCTCTTATCTACGCACTTCAAACATCCATTCTTTTTAGTTGATACTAAATAGCACATAGTAATTGCTGAATAATAATCCTATGGTTATGTGTAGAGATTGATGGGTCAACAGATACTAAGGTGAATAAAAGAATTTTACTCAATTCTAACTTTGTCTCATGAGCAAGATGAACCTTCAGTCAGCCCCTCATACTGCTCTGATACTGGTTATAACCTAAAATCTGCTGCTTTGATCAGTCAGACGTTTGGATTGATTACTTTCAGTACTGTGAGCACAGCAGCCTCAGTGCCTTCTGTCTAATCCAGATCTGACTGATCAAGCCTTTAACACTGATCCAGGACCAGTCTAATACTCTACAATCTACATACACAATATACACATAAACTGTAAAAAATCGGATTAGAAGCACCAAAACATCAAATATCACTACATTTCACTCACTACCTCCTGGAAGACACTGTGAAGCAAAAAGTACTCAATCACTCATCATCTAAACCGACGCAGATACAGGGAGAGCATGGAGACTCCACACAGAAAAGACCCCGGAAGCCACGGCTGGGAATTGAACCCAGGTAGCGACAGTGCTACACACTGCACCATCGTGTCGCCAGGAAAAACAGATTTTCCAAGATAAAGGAAAGAATATGATGGATTTTCTTCCACAATGGGTTATTTTAATGGTCTTTAAACCCAAAAGCCATTTGCCCATCAGTTTTATTTTCTGAACTTTGACCTTTATTTTGGGTGGACATCATTTATAACTGACTTAGACCCATTAGGGATGAAGTTGAGATAAAGTGGGAGGTTACCACTGTACAAAATCTGAACTATATTCTCTTATAATCATGAAAAACTCTTACAAATTCACATAATCATGAAACCGTCTCTTTCAACCTGTTTGACCTCACAGAACTTTGGAGCTCATGTCTAAGAATCCTGTAGGCAGTTTTTCTTTTGGTGTTAAGCAAAACACACTCCACGTTTTTCAAACATTACTCTGGTGTAAGATGTGCACCCCTCTTTCCTGCAGTGACCTTGCTTGTGTGAATGGTACGGCCAGTGAGCCATGCTACCTTTCCTACCTTTCCTACCTTTCCTGACCTCTTGTTGTGGCTTGGATTCCCTGTTTCTCTGCTGTTTCATAGCAGACCCCACAGAGCCGGGTTGACCATGTTTCCGCTGACTACTTGCCTCATGCCTAGAGAGCACTTCAGCCAAGTTTAAGACTTCGGCCTGTCTTAAACTCTCTCAGAACTCTTTTCTGCCTTTTTGGATGCATGAAAAGAGTTAAAGCTGTCGATTGGGATCGTTTTTCATATGTCTGTCTATGGGAACCCAGCAATACATACGTACTGGCAGGATGGCATATGCATTGACCAGATCGCAGATGTGATGAGAAGATGGGAGCAAATCAAAGGCAGCCTTCACTTCAGTGACAACAGCCTGGACCTCAGCCCTGGAAACCCATGCAGAGATCCACTGTTTAAGCTGAGGCCCTTGCTCAGTTTTGCTTTTGACATCATGAACAACATTACAGTGGAAGAACATCTCAGTGTAGATGAGCAGATAGTTCCTTACAAAGGAAAGAGTGGACTGAAATGGTACAACCCAAGCAAGACCCATAAGCGGGTTACAAGGTGTATTTACTCTGTGACTATTAGGGCTTTGCATATAACATTGAGGTTCATACAGGCCAGATCCAACGAGGAAATGGAATGGCTGAGCTGAGCTTGGTGCCAACATAGTACTCAAAACCTAGTAGAGCAAATCCTCAAGCTATATCATGACAAGTGGTTCACAAGCACAGGCCTTGAATGGCAAAGAAGAAGAAGAAGAAGAAGAAGAAGAAGTCTCTAAGGTAAAGAAGCTGTGCGTTTACTTAGGGCATGTCCATGAGATAAAAGGAAAAGTACCACTTTCGAGATCTTATCTTACAGTACAGTACAGGGCAATCAATGAATCCATCAAGACCACCGATCCCATGTTCTTACAACAGAAGATGGACATCATACACCTGTGACCTTATTCAACTTCTTGTCCTATCTCTGCATGGTGCAATATGGATGGGCATCCGCAAATGTTCTCAGGAGTGTGCCTCTTGCTTGCAGTGAGGTGCCCACCCTCATAAGAGGCTACTCTTTCATCAAAAGCTTCATGACCCACTGTCTTCAGAGCCTTGGCACTTTTCAACAAACAACACTTCAGTCTGTTGGCTTGCACCGTACCAAGGCAGTGGATCCTCTTCTTTGCCATTCAAGGCCTGTGCTTGTGGACCACTTGTCATGATATAGCTTGAGGATTTCCTCTACTAAGTTTTGAGTACTATGTTGCTGCTGGCACCAAGCTCAGCCATTCCATTCACTGTCGGGACCTTGCCTGTTTGAATCTCAATGTTATATGCAATGCCCTTGGAGTCAAGTAAATACACCTTGTAACCCTGCTTATGGGTCTTGCTTGGGTTGTACCATATTAGGTGGCACTTTCCTTTGTAAGGAACTATTTGCTCATCTACACTGAGATGTTCATCCACTGGAATGTTGTTGGACTGTTGTCAGTGAAGTGAAGGCTGCCTTCTTCTCATAGGCATCACATCTGCAATCTTGTCAATGCGTGTACCAACCTGCCAGTACTTTTTTGTTGCTGGGATCCCATAGACGGACGGACATATGGAAAGCGATCCCAATCAACTGCTCTAACTCTTTCTCATGGCAATTCAGACCGGAGCTGGTGTCCTTCTGCAGAGTAAAGGTTTGACTGTTCAACAATGTGGTAAAGACACTCATATCTGCCTGAAGTATATGAAGTGATGGCCTCTGATGGAAGCTGACCTGCACAGTCTGGGGCAGGATAATGAACGCAAGCATGGGTCCTCCATAGGAACCTACAACTTGCTGCCCCTGACTGACTTTCATTCTGACCCTCATCTTTATCCTCACTCTCTTCACTGTATATCTCATCCTGTTCTATTGTCACATTTAATGAAACCTCATCATCTGAGCTGCTGCCCTCGCGGTCTTCATGACCCTCAGGAACAGGTACAGCAACTTCTATAGATACTTCTACTGCTATATATGGGGTCCCACAAGGTTCAGTACTTGGACCTTTACTATTCCTTATGTACATGTTACCACTAGGCAAGATCCTTCGCTGTTTTAAACTTGACTTTCATTATGTGGATGACACACAGATCGATCTTCGGACAAAGTCCCCCAGTAACCCCCTCTCCGTAGTCTGGAATCATGCCTCTTGGAAGTCCGGAGCAACTTTCAAATGCTAAAGTGATAAGACAGGTTCTAAAACAGCTCTCAATAAAACAGGCCACCTGATTCTTTCAGTGGATGACATTGTTCTGTTTCCCTCCTCTGTGGATCTGGGTATCCTCCTTGTCTCTTCACTTAACCTTGACTTGTCAGCTCCCTTGTTAAAATCTCCTTCTTTCACTTACGCAGTATAGCTAAATTCCGACCATCTCTTTCCCAGCTTGCTTTTGAAACTTGCCTTAATGCTTTAGTTTCTAGCCGCTTACACTATTGCTCTTCTTAGCTCTCCATTACTGTACAAGCTTTAGATGGTTCAGACCTCTGCTGCTTTTCTCCTCACTTACACCTGGTCACACCACCACACCTGTTCTCCAAAAACTTTCTCTGGCTTCCTATAAATTACTGCATTCAGTTTAAGACCCTTCTACTCATTTACAAAGCTCTTAACAATCTTTTTCCTTCCTATCTGACTGACATTCTCCAACCTTACAAGCCTATCTGCACTCTCTGATCTTCTACAGCTGGTCTGCTTACCACTCTCTTCTCCAACCTCTATTTTGGTGATCGAGCATTTTCCAGACTTACTCTCTACACCTCTAACTGTCTGTCCTCATTTAAATCCAACCTTAAAACACATCTATTCTGTCTTGCATACAGTCGTCATCTATTGTAAATGTATCACAGGTCTTGTCCTTTCATCATCTGTGTTGTGACTTTTGTACTCTGCCTCTGTGGTATCTTATGAGCCTTCTGGGTCGGGACCCTATCCCGCTGTTCATTTGGCGGAAGGCAGGAAACAGCCCGAACAGGCGGCCAGTCCATTGCAGGGCAGGCAAGCAGACGTACACATTCACACTTACAGGGGTTGGACAATGAAACTGAAACACCTGTCATTTTAGTGTGGGAGGTTTCATGGCTACATTGGACCAGCCTGGTGGCCAATCTTCATTAATTGCACATTGCACCAGTAAGAGCAGAGTGTGAAGGTTCAATTAGCAGGTAAGAGCACAGTTTTGCTCAAAATATTGCAATGCACACAACATTATGGGTGACATACCAGAGTTCAAAAGAGGACAAATTGTTGGTGCACGTCTTGCTGGCGCATCTGTGACCAAGACAGCAAGTCTTTGTGATGTATCAAGAGCCACGGTATCCAGGGTAATGTCAGCATACCACCAAGAAGGACGTTTTCCTCCACCAGCATCACGTAGTGACCTGGCCACTATCCTGCAAGAAGAATGGCTTAAAATCCCTCTGACCACTGTGCAGGACTTGTATATGTCATTCCCAAGACGAACTGACGCTGTATTGGCCGCAAAAGGAGGAGGAGGCCCTACACCATACTAATAAATGATTGTGGTCTAAAACCAGGTGTTTCAGTTTCATTGTCCAACCCCTGTAGGTGCAAGTTAGCATCTCCAGTTCACCTGTCAGAACTGTGTGAGGAAACCCACATAGACACGGGATCATACAAACTCCACAGAGAAAGGACTCCGGACGCTCCGCCTGAGAATCGAACCCAGGCCCTTCTTGCTGTGAGGCAACAGCGCTACTCACTGTGCCACACTGTATGTTTCATGCTAATATTACTTGCAATCTGTAATCGTCATTGGGTCTTAGAAAAGCGCTATATAAATGTCATGCATTTTTATTATTATTATTATTATCATCATCATTATTATGAAACTTTTCAACATTATTTGATGTTCAGGTGACATTTAAAGCTAAATTGGATTTTATGCAGGTTTATAAATTTAATATTAAAATGTTTTTTCTCCTTTTATTTAGTTATTTATAACTGCCAAAATCGCACAGGGGGATAAATAAATCAGATTATCTCAGAATATCTCACAGTACTTTTACCTTTTGTGCAATACTTAAGTGCACTTAAAAGCAATTGCATTTGTACTTCAACTCTTTCACTCGAGTTCTGGTTTTGAGAACTTTGTCCAGCACTGCTCGGTAACCAGCAGGACGAGAGGATGAAGGGAGAATCAGAGAGCGTTTTTGATGTAGAGCAGCTGTTTTACAGACAAACTCATCCTGAGCTGAGATCAGACGAGGCTGTGAAGTTTTAATTAAAACCCTGATTAAAGAGAGACCTGAGTCTTCACTAAGATGAGAACGTCAATTCCTCATCATGGCAGTCTTGCCTTTGAGGAGGAGTGGAGCTTCTGTAGTTCTTTATTCTAATTAATTCTAATTCTCCAGGTTCCTCTGCGAGTTCCCGTGTGTTCTGCAGTAATGCAGATGCTTTTTAAACTGAACTACACTCCGCAGGAGGATTTCATGGAAAACAATGTAGAAAATGCTTGCTTAGGTTCTTCACTTCTTCCAGCCCACATGAAAAGAGGTCAAAAACTGGCATTATAAATACACATTTATTCTTAAAAGGCTACAAAAATATCACTTCCATATTGATTCACTGGGAATAATTCTTCCATCGTTGGGGCTTTCGCTCAGAACACCGAAACGGTGTGGAGGCCACAGCTGCAAAATAAAGAGAGAAAAGTTTCAATGTGCTGTGAGAATGTTTCTAAACCAAAACATCATGAACTTGGCCTGCTTGTTAAAGTCATAGTCTGGCGGGAAATCCCCCCAGTTTCCTCCAAATTACCCCAAAATAACTGATCTGGCAAGACAAGTCTGGTGTCTAAAGTTTCTTCTTTGGTTTTAGAACTGGAGCAGCAAGGCTAACGTAGCTAACATGTAATGGAAGCCCCTCCCTGTTAGCTAATTAGCATGGTGCTAATTACATNTGCTAGAACCTTATACACTACATGAAGTTTCTTTAAAGTTCCAAACTTCTAAAACTTTTAAACTTCTTTAACACACACATGCACCTCATTAAAAACAGTGGTTCTTTAAAAGATCTGCCCATTTAACGGTTCTTCATTATTCCAAAAGTAGCCTTCTTCGTCATCGTTCTTAAGGAACCTGAATTTTTAAAGATTTGATGTGATGCTCCACAAATACATTGCCTGATGTCTGAGACCATTTTTCGCGATAGTTCTGAGCAGATTTTAGCCCTACACACCACTCATGGCGGAGAGATACACGCAGGGTGTTGTGCCCAAAGGAAACGTTTTTTTCCCCCAATTTTACCATCATCATGTATAGTAAATAAAGCAGCTATATTTGTGTTATATTTGTATAGACATGGCAACCCCTGGCTCCGGTCACCACCACTGTAAAGACATATGAGTGTCTACAATGAACCATGTTTACTTTTAGACACTGAATTATGCAGACGTTTGGGAAAAGATGTGGAAAACCCGAATCTGAGTGAATATCTTCGAGCCAATTGCAGCAGAATATAAACAGCAGATAAAGTGGAAGACTCCTAAAGTCTACAGGGTCTGCGGTGACAGGTGAGCTTTTATGAGCAACTTGTATTATTTGTGGTGTTCTGACAGGCTTCTATATATCTAAACCCCCCGTTCCCACTCTCTCCTTCTCCATCAGCTGCTCTACTCAGCTGGCACTAACTCTAACAGCCTGCTCTGAAATTACAGGCAGGCAGCACGCAGGCAGAAGGTGAAAACTGTAATACCAAAAAGCAATAACAGCTGTTTGAGCCCACTGAAGGATAATACCTGGAAAAAGGGCTTTGCTGCTGTCAAAGGTAAATATTTTACGCAGAATCAGAGTCTATGCATGTGAAATTCACGTTCTCCGAGCAGCAGAGCGGACGCTGAAGATCTGCGTGGGATAAAAACTCCCATCTCTCTCTCTCCCTGCAGAAAATTTGTTACTGGGAAAAACAAATCGGCCTCATCTACAGTGTGACACGGCTCACATAAAACACGAAATCACTCACGAAAGTGTGCGTTTTAAAGCTGTCCGAGGGTCCGCTGGTGCACACCTTATCTCCCTCCAGGCCCACCACTCTCTTACAGACGTTCATCCTCGGATTAAACGGACTTTTAGCTATGACAATATCTCCTCTGCAAAACACAGCATACGGCACATGAGAGTCAGCAAATGTACAGCGTGGAACCCAAACTTCATCATCATCATCATCATCATCATCTTCACTTCCACTCACTTCTCTATCCTGTACAGATGTCTGCTGATGCGCTCGGAGAAAACCACTTCGTGGTTAGTGATGGTCGGCTCCATAGAGGGTCCAGAACACTGTGGAAAAACCACAAACACTGTGTGTACAAAACAATACACTAATCAATAATCAATAATCTTATTGTGAACTCTCTGACTGTGATGTTCTGTTTCTAATAAACTTATTCTGATTGATTTAGATTCTAATAAAGTGATTCTGATTCAAAAAGTGATTCAGATTTTAACTCAATTCTAATTGTAAAAGTTTTTATAACAAAGTTAATAACATTATTGTGATTCTAATCCAATGATTCTAATAAAATTGTTCAAATTTTGATTTAAGAAAGTAGTTCTGATTCTGATTTTTGATGACAAACTTACTCTCACTGTGATCCGAATGAATTGATTCTGATTCTAAGAATTTCTGATTAAATTTGTTTTGAACAGTAATTCTGATAAAATTATTCTAATTAGGCCTGTGATTCAAATAATGTGACTCTAATAAATAAAGTGGTTCTGATCCTAATAAAGTAATTCTAAATGAGTTTGACTGAAGTGACTCTGATTCTAATAAAGTGATCCTGATTCGAACTACATTCTCATTCTAATGAAGTAAATCTTATTGTGATAAACTGATTCTAACTCTGGTTCTGACTGTAATATACTGATTCTGATTTTGATAAAGTAATTCTGATTCTAATATAAAATATATTAGAAACCTGACTGTGATTCTAACAAAATGATTCTGATTCGAATAAAATGATGCCGGTCCTTTGGATTTGCTGATTCTAATTGTAATGCAACTGATTCAGATGCAAATATGAATAATTCTAACTGTGATTAAAATGATTCTTATTCTGATTCGGAATGTGAATCACAGAGTGAATCAACTCACCATAACAAACTCCCCTATATACTCGAAGGCGCAGTGCGCTAAACAGCCGTACTGGATGGTGAAGCCGACAAAGCCGAGTGTTTTCCCCAAAAAACTGTACACCATCGCAACACCACAACAGAACCTGCACACACAGGCATACACACATAACCTTAATAGAGTTCTTCCACACTGCTGGACCCAACACTGTACACGGTCTACTGTTTCAAACCATGATACCCAATCATAATTAGAATATTATGTTAGCTCTGATACAATAACATTTTGTTGGGTGACGTTCTGTTTGAACAGTCCACTCACATTCAACTAATCACCTCAACGCCCCCTTCCCCAGTTCAGAGTCAGCGACCTGAAGACCAAGTGTTCTCTGTATGGTTCTAGGTAGTCTAGAACACAGGCAGAAGCACAGCATGTGGAACAGCTGACAGAAGACTAACAAATGTGGATGGCTCTGTTTGATCTGTGAAAGTAAATCCATCATCACTCATTAACCACTCACTGACCACCCAATCTACACCTGCACGGACAGGTGAGACCACCCCAGGCTAATGGCCTACCTCATTCCCCCCAACCCAATCTTCCTCCTCATGACTTTGTTTACATCTCACCCACTGACAAGGTAGTAAAGGAAACACACCTGCATTACTGACCCTAAGATAAAACTGATCTAAAGATAAATAAAACAGTGAAATAAAAGTTTTATAATGATCATATTCTATACAGAACGAGCTGAAATCCAGCGTCCTCGACAACAGAGAGCGGCTGATCAGCAACTCACTGAACTCCAATGCTGTTAGTGATTGTTGCTCTCTGTCTGCGAATTGTGAATGTTTCCATTGTTGTTTCATGAGTACAGATGGAGTTAGTGTGCTTGCAGGGACTTTCCTACTGCTTCTGTTGTTAAGCTGTGTTCTGCATATCGAGTCCTGTTTCAGGCGATATCAGACCTGCAGTGGAGAACTTCTTAAGGGTCTTGATGCTCCACATGAACAGAGATTATAACACTGCTGTCTCATGTTCCTCATATATACCCTGAAATAGTTCCACATGGCTGATATTTTCACTTTGATCTACTGATGAAACAGTTTGATCTGGTTCGTGCATCAACCACCATTTTTAATCTGTTTCTCATTAAATTCTTGGATCTTTTCTTCTTGGATATTGTCACACGTCAGTCAAAATGTTTCTAGCAGACCTGAGCACTGGGAGGTTTCTATGGAGCGTATGTACTGTCCAGCTATGTTCTGGACCTCAGTGAGAGCAGCTGGTTCATTCTGACCGTCTCCGAGACGGGCTCACCTTCAGTCAGGCAGAAAGCTCCAGCGCTGGAGGAGAGCCGTTTCTCCTGACCGAGGGTGGAGGGAGGTAATTATGGTGCGGAGATCTGGTCAGAATGGAACAGGAATAAGAATAAGGCTGCAGGCCGGCGTGTCGGTCAGTGTGTAATGGGATTAGCCAGAATTCGGCACCTTCCGCGACTCGCACAGACGTGGAGGGAGGGGGGAGCGCCGGGGCCGTAGAATTAAAGCAAACAAGCCAGCTAGCCATGCAGAAGCTGAAGCAGACCCCAGGGGAAGGCGGCAGGGCTTTGGGTCTGCTTCAGCTTCTGCATGGTTGGCTGGCTTTAGTTCTGCAGGATGGAGGGACCGGAGGAGAATATGAATCCGTAATCCGCTGGACATCCGGCAGAGCTTCGCTTTCCACAGCTCTGTTTGTGTTTTGGGGAATTCTGAAGAGACCACAGATTACAAACCTCTATTCCAAAAAAAGTTTGGACAGTCTGTGAAATGCAGGTTAAAAACTAGTCAAATGAAAACAGCACAAACACAAGATGTACTGTTTACCTTCATGACCTTCACTGTTTTTCACTCGTTCTGAAATTGAGGCCTGCAACTGCAGGTTTGTCCTTGAGACAAAGAATGTTGTGAAATGTTCAAAAAACATCTTGAACAGGTGACGTAATCATGCTTGGGTACAAAAGGAGCATGAAGGTAAGGCAGACGGGAAAGAGAGAGGGAGCGAGAGAAAGCGACAGACAACAGCTGGATTATTCTGTTAATCAAACAGTAGTACATTATAGAAGTTAGTCACTGCACTAATGTAGACGTTATTCTCCTCACAGCTGCCTTTTCCCCTTTAGATACACCCCAAACCCCTTTATTTATTTATTAGGTCTGTATATTCTTTTCAGTTCACTCTCTCTTTTCTCTCTCCATATTTCTTGCTCTCTCTTTCTCTCAGTGGACGGTGAGGTGATTGATGTTCACACGGTCCGTGTTGGTCAGCGTTAGGACTAAATGTAATCAGATTATGTGGTCACTGAGTCAGTGAGATTAGACCCACTCTCATTTCAGTCTATGTCTATATTACCCACAATCCCCCTTTGTGTTCAGAACAAACAGCACTGCGTTTCCCGTAATTCCCTGGGTGAGGTGAGTGAATGCTGTGCTATAGTCAGATCATTAACAGTAAATCTGTGCTAATCCGGGATTACACAGTGATAATGCATATATCTACAGACAGTGAAAATGTATCAGCGTGCTCAGACCATATGCAGCTTTGCGGGGAACGGGGGGATTCCCAGAATGCCAAGGGTCTGGGGAGTCGGCAGCTAATACTCCTTTAATCCTGATCGTCTCAAACAACCACAAAGCACCGAATCCAATCCAGCCAATAAATTCTCTGACGATTCCTCCGTACTGTAATCTAGGGCTGTCACGATTCCAAAATGATCAGTCTGATAACGATACAGAGTGAAGATTCCAACCTCGCTTTAAACATGTTAGGGTGAACTGTAGCCTGAAGGGGCGGGGGTAAATTGCTATGGGCCAAATGGGTGGACATACTGTATGAATTGATTTTTGTGACATCACAAACATAAAGACATTAAAAACAGGCTGTTCTTGCACTTTGGTTTCTCTATATGGACTGTATGTGCTGGAGAATCTACGGTGCGTTGAGAAACTTTCAAACTATGTTTACATTCAGACATTCACCATCAACACTGGGCAAGAAATCATCTCCAGCTCTTTACTTCTCCTGAACAAACACTGAACCTACATAAACTTTCTAAACGGAATTAAATATTAATAGTATAAATTATATTGTGTATCTACTGTTATTGTTATTGCAATCAATTCTGAAATTGTACAAAGTTAATAAAAGCGTTTTTTAATGTGAAAACAAGGATGCAGCAAGTTAAAAAATTGTTGCCTTTAAACCAGGTATGAACTAACGAATTCAGGCGAATTCAATGGCATACACTGTTTAGAACTGTCAATTTATGCAAATTACAAATGTACATTTGTGTCTATGCAAAAGTGTGAGCGCAGGTATATCCCATGACGCTTTGTTGATTTCTAAGGTAAACTGATTAACATGTCCTCCACAACAAATACACTTCTGCACTATTTAATGCACATTTACTACTTATTTACTCATTTTAACATATTTGGAAAATTACATAAACATAAAATGTGCAAAAGTTGTAGCACATTTTGTATCATTTTAACCCATACGTTAAACTCAGCAAATATATAGATGTAATGCATAATAATGCCATATTTTAATTTATTCCCTACATAAAACGTGTTAACTTATTTTCACTAAGAAAATCATCTAAACACATACACTGACTGGCGTGCTGATTAATGCTGCTGATACCACTTCAGTAGGAGGGGGGTTAATACAGCATAGTATCACAATATTTTGTGGGGCAAGTTTGTATCAATACACTGATTCCAAGTATTCACATTTTATTATACAAATGTAAAAAAAGGTTTTTATCACTGTGCTTGACGATCCCATTTTCCTGCAATGACTGAAATGAGAAGAACAGACTAAAAAGCTTATTTTTTTTATATCTTATCTCATTAGATAAAACAGAGGCTGACAAATTTCTGAGAGTGTAAATTTGCAATTTGTTGGAAAATGGTTATAAATCGCAATATACTGTAATATAAATTATCACAGTATCTAGCACATCGCAACATTCTGAACATCACAGTAATATTCTATTGTGACGTAAGTATCATGTTAATATTGTATCATGTGGCCTAGAATCTTGTACAGCCTTGGGCACCCCCTTCTTGCTTTGGCAATTACTACAAGCTGTTTATTTGCTGAATTTAAGTCTGGGAGAAAAATACATCAGAAATGTGGAAAGGTTTGTGCACCAGCCAGACTTTCTTTCTTCTTTCTCTCAGCAAATAATTAAATATTATTCTAAATCATTTTCACTGAGAAAATCAGGGATTTGGCATACCAGTGAATCACAATACTCAATCCTGGGCTCTCCTGTGGGTTTTAAATGGGGCTAGATTGAGAGTTCTGGTGTCGAGAGGAGCTGGCGGGGAGCCAGCGTTGCAACAGGAGCCGGTCCAAATAAAATCTCTACTGCTTTTGATTCTGCACTTTAAAATTAGAGAAGCATGAGGCGGACAGGTTTTTGGTGAGTGGGGGGCTTAAGGAGATTACAGCGGGGGTTCAGGCAGAGTTAAATAACACAGCGCTCCCAAGAGGACTCAGATGGAGCAGGTGGGATGGGGACGCGGTCTGGACGGCAGAAGGACGCTCGGGGTGAACACTTTGGGCTTTCTTTCTGCTCATCGGCTCCTTAATGACCACTGAGAGGAACACCGGGAGATCAATCAGAGCAGATATCAGAATCAGGCTGAGAGATTTACAGGAGGCAGCTGTCCACACCGCATCACTGCACACAGAAATCATGAATTTTAAATCCAGATTATGCCTAAGATCATCAAAAGGTGGAGACTAATCTGCGTTCAGAGCGAACATCAACAAAAGCAGAGCTATTTAAGAGCAGCTGATCCGGTGTGGGAACAATAGCAGTGAATAAAGTGACTAATCTTTATTGTAATGACCTTTAGCTGCTGGAACAGTGATGAAAACCTGATCTTTATCAGAGTGCAGTGATGCAGAACATCCACAGCAATGCAGCTCTGCTCTAAACACAGTTATTATTAACCTCTCACATGCAGCAAGATTAGAGCTGGAACAACTGACAACATTCAGAGCACTATACGACTCAGTAGATTTTCAGACGAGAAGTGGCTAAAAATGTGCCTTTTATTAATAAGTTATTATTTACATTCTCTGTGATCTGGCACTTTAGCCACAAGCTAACATGTCATGATATAACAATACAATTAGATACAATACAATACGCTGTGATAAAATTTGATTGAACATGATACTGTCTAACAATAAGAAATGCTGCCATACAAGTGGATGCAATATGATGTATGACCTGATATGGAACACTAATCACAGTTGTAAGTCACTCTGGATAAGAGCGTCTGCTAAATGCCTTAAATGTAAATGATATAATGTGATACACTGCAAAACAAGTTGTAACACACAGCATACAACATGTACGTAAATCTACACACATTTCCAGAAAATCTACATACATTTCTGGAAAACCAATTTTGTACATACATTACAATCAAATTTCGAATTAGGAGGGTGACTTACATTCAGCTACGGTTTCCGTCCTCGCCCTACATGGACTAAGATTTCACAGTACTATGTATGGTATGCTGTGAAAGACCTAAAGATTTTGAACTCATGCATTTTCATACTGTCTTGAACGGTTTGACAATTTTCTTGTAAGGTTTGACACATCATTGCTTGCAAAGACTAAGCCTTTGGTGGAGCTCCTTTTATACCCAATCATTTTACAAAGTGTCCCAACTTTTCCAGAAATGGGGTTTGTAGGAAACAATATATAGTCTGATTCATAGATTTGGACACATCCAACTAAATGGATGTTGTTGGTGATCTTGAAGACTCTACAGGCTTACAGTTCCAACTGATGACATTCACATTTACGGCATTTAGCTGACGCTCTTATCCAGAGCGACTTACAAGGTTAATCATATTACAGGTAGGCCAGTGTAGTGTTAGGAGTCTTGCCCAAGGACTCTTATTGGTGTAGCACAGCATAGTCACCCAGACTGGGATTCGAACCCCAGTCTCCCACATGTGGTGGTGGCTCCCTGGTGGGTAGTGGTGTTACCCGCTGAGCTACACCAACCACCAACAGAGCTATCTGAAACATCTGAATACATATCTGAATGTATCTGAATACATATCCTGATATTATTTATTATATTTCAGCCATATCTCCACCTCTAATATATATTTAGTTGCACGGTTTAAAAGCTCTAGCTCCCATTGCAGTTAAGTGAATATTCATGATGGACAGACCAATAGAATTGCTCCAAAACTGCTTAGAAAAAAGTCTTGTTATATCAACTTCTACTGCAGGTTAAGAAAGCTGTTTTAACCTCCTGTATAGTTTCATTTTGGAGTTTTTTAAGGTGGACTGCATAATAACATGAGTGTCATTTTATAGTTCGATGAGTCACTTTTATTTTAAAGTAAAGCAATAAGCTAAATATAATAAAACCTTCTATGAGTAGCCATGTCAAACGTTTTACTGGTACCGTGTAAAGATGCTGCTATACAATTTGACACTATCAGACACGCTGTACTGTTACAGCCCAGAGTGATAGTTATCTGTGATCAGGCTCAGTGTGGATGCAGGTGTCTTTCTGTTCTTTCTTTAAAGCTACTGTTCAGCTTAAACCACGTCATGAAAGTCTGTTGTTTTTGGGAAGCAAAGGAATAATACCCACCACGTTCCAGAAGGGTGCTTAGATCCGACACTATTCCTCTCCTTTCAGCACTCCCCTGATGAGTATCACACTTCCCTCCTGACTGTGTTCTTAACCCCGGCTGCGCCAGCCTACAGAACCCTGCGCAGGAAACCCAAACACAGGCTTCAGGAAAGTAATGACATGTTATGACTGTTTGTGTATTACAGAGCGCGAACAGATACACGCTGATAAAACTGACTGAACACACATAATACAATAATGCACTAAAGAACTGCAGCATTATATTTAACACACAGGATGCTTACGGCACACGGCTGAGCCTGTACTGAGTTAGTGGGCAGAGGTTGTGTTTCTGAAAGTGACAGATTCAACAGTGTTTACAGATTTCCAAGACACAAAATAAAAACAGCGTTGACACACGTGAGTTGGAACCAAAAAATATTGCTTTCAAACTAATTTTGAAGTCAGCATTAAGAAAATTATCAGCTACTCAAACGCTCATTCTTAAAATGACGCTCAAACTACAATATCTGAAATGTGTTTATTTGTCAGTCTCATGAAACAGATAAGCTTCTATTATAATCAATGTTCTGTCACACTGTCTGCAATAGAGACGTCTTACACTGAAGTGAAACACACACTGTATAGAGAGCCTATTAAATCCCATATTCCTCATTTCCTCAGTGCTTTAACCTCCATTTAAATAATAATGTAGCAAAACTTGCTGATTGTGATGGTGTGCTAATTTCATAACATCTCCTGGTGGCCACAACACTGAACACATATTACAGTTACTGGAATCCACTGGAATGAAAGTTCCATCAGAGCAACAAAAACTCCTCATATACAGTATATATACGCCCACCGGCTACTTCTTTAAGTACACCTACTTGTTTCTACACTCGTTGTCTATTTTATTGGCTCCACTTACCATATAAGAGCACTTTGTAGTTCTACAGTTACAGACTGTAGTCCATCTGATTCTCTGCGTACTTTGTTACCCTGTTCTTTAATGGTCAGGACCCCCACAGGACCACCACAGAGGAATCTGGGTGGTGGATCATTCTCAGCACTGCAGTGACACTGACGTGGTGGTGGTGTGTTAGTGTGTGTTGCACTGGTACAAGTGGATCACTGCAGTGCAGGAGAATGATCCACCACCCAAATAATAGCTGCTCTGTGGTGGACCTGTGGGGGTCCTGAAGAACAAGCTAACAGGGGATTAACAAAGTATGCAGAGAAACAGATGGACTATAGTCTGTAATTGTAGAACTACAAAGTTCACCTACATGGTAATTGTAGCTGACTGAATGGACAACGAGTGTAGACACAAGGAGGGTTTGTGTAATCTACCTGCCTGCCTACCTACCTACATATCTATCTACTGGTGTGGGGAAATAATTGATATGGTATAATATCACAATATTTTGCATGGCAAAACTGTATCATTGCATGGACGTCAAGCATCAATATTTTATTACAGAAATTTTATTATAGAAGGTTTTTATGATGATGGTCTTTCTACCTGCTTGACAATCACATTTTGTTGCAATGACAATGACTGAATAAGAAGAACAGATGAACCAAATGGAGACTTAACACAGTGGCCCACGCCATACTGAGAGACACTACTTCTGTATGTGTAGCTCAATAAATATTGCTCATATTCCTGATAACCTTCCTTCTGGGTACAACTATTCCTTTGATGATGAGTGTATTTATCTGTGTACCTATCTATCTTTCTATCAATCAAGCAATCAATCTTTTTGTTCATCCAGCTATAATCCATCTTTCTATCCAATCATCAGTCTGTTAATCTATTTATCCATTTTAACTACCTTTCTAGCAAGCAATCAACCAATATATCCACACAGTGTGTGTGTGTGTGTGTATATATATATACATATATATCTCTGCATCACAGACAGTATATATGAACCAATAGAAGTCATATCGCCCCCTACACTTCCTGTAGGATATTACAGTCTGTCAGAATGACTGTGTGGATCATATCAACATTATAGAGTGTTTTTAAAATGACATAATAGAAGCCATTCTTGATTCAAATTTAAAACTCATTTTATGATGGCTTTAAACACGAAGACTAACAAAAAACTATTCTAAAGATGCTGCTCTGATTTTAAAGCAGCAAAGTAACTGCAGTAATTTTCTGAGACCCTACAGGAACATTAGGGAATGTTGAGTATTAATGACGTTTTTATAGCATTATTTACTTCGCGGTCAGTTATTTATGTAACCCTGACTGCCCTACCTGGGCTTAAACTGGTCTCGGTGTGATTTAGCGTAGACTTGAAGCAGCTAGTCCTGTCCTCTCTTCATAAAGGTCCCATACACACTCATATATAACGCAACTAAAGCCCAGTCAGTTCGTCTGAGCTCATTGAACCATTCTGTACTGAACTTCATGTGTCAATTAAAACTATTTTACTGGTGTTATATTACATTACTTCACTTCTTACCTTCATAACGGTTTGTTGTTTTTCACCTCTTCCGTCCTTTCTGCCCTCGCACTCCAAACGCACTAACATGCCCTGCTCTGATTGGTCCGGCGGCAGTAAGGCGCTCTCTGATTGGCGAAGCACTGTGACAGCGCTGTAATGCCGGCCTCTGATTGGAGGGCGGTCTATGACGTTCTCGCGCTTTCTCCGTACGCGTGTAGTATGATGGCGGCGCCCGTGCAGAGCCAGGCGTGCAGCAGCTTTCGGAGGAGCGGAGGGCGCGCTCAGCTCCGCGGGACACGGACTACGGGCCGCGCGCTGCTCACGACCTCCAGCGGAGTCACAGGGCTGGACCGTGCACTGGGTACACATGGCAACACATGGGGGCAAAGAAAGAGGAATATGGGGGCAGAAAGAGAAGCAACAGGGCAGAAACTAAACATCAACAACGCAAGGCAGCACTGACAGCGGGCGCTGGGCGGGGCAGTTAGGGGCCAAGAGGGCACGCAGGGGTATTTATGTTGAGGTAAAACACTCAGGACCTCTTACGGTTGAATACGATCAAATCCTCACAGCTATGTTCCAACATCTAGTGTAGAGCCTTCCATGAAAAGTAGAGGATATTACTGTAGCACAAGCTCAGTGCTAATATCTTTAATTTCCGAAGAAAAGCTGGCTACGAAAAGTTGGTGGCTACTGAAAGGGGTACTCCACCATTGTTTCGAAATTTGTTTGATTTGTGAACAAAGTCTTTCAGAGCGGTTTGGTCTGAAAAGTTTGCTTGTAGAGACTCAGATTTCTTTACAGTAGTGGTGATGGGAACCAGGGCTCACCATGTCTACAATACAGATATAGCCCTTTTATTTACTACCCAAAATAGCCAGTGAACATACATTAAGCTACACAAGGTTTTATGTGTAAAGCTGGTGATGGTGAAGTAGTGAAAAGTTGTTTTGGGGGAGTCTATTTCGTCTCACAATGCCCTGCATCAATGGCTCCCTCATCAATGGAATGGCTTTTCATACAGCAACATCTATGACATCATACAGCGTGTTCATAACCATTTCATGTAATAGCTTTCTGTGAGGGAGCTTATAGAGGTGGACGCCTGGTTCCTATCACCACCACTGTGAACAATTCCGACTCTTATGGTTTTTCTAGGACTTACTATTTCACACCAAATGCTCCCTTTTAAGGACCGAACAAGTTTTAGAACAGCAATGAAACATCTTGGGGGATTTATCAATGCAGAGCTATGGGGGCTAAATCGTCTTCTTATTGAAATCATCCGTCCCGCCTTAAATGGTGCAGCTGTTACATTCATGCTATGTTCAGAACTGTACTGTGTTCGATTTTATTCTTTCTCTTTCTGGGTGATTTTGGTTGAAAATCAAGTGCTAAACACAGCAGTATGAAACGAAACCCTAAAATAGAATTAGAAGTCAAACTAAGAGAAACGCACGTTGTTATGCTCACGAGAAATATTCAGGAAACTGTAAATACATGAACATTTTACTGAATTATATAGGGCTGAGTAAATATGTAAAGCTCTTGTAATCTGTGCTCTGTTATGTCTAATACTAACTCTAATCATTAATATAATAATGAATGTGTTTATAAAAACTGTTTGAATCTGTTTTTGTTACTGTAGGTGGTGGGTTGGCAGTTGGAAGCCTGCTGCTTATAGGTAAGCTCAAAATACAAAATGCAGCTGTGAAAAATGTTTAAGTGTGTTTATCTGGGCATTACAGGTGTTTCTGACATAAAAATATGGATACAAATAAACATAAATACAGTACAAAAACAGTATAACTTTAGGATAAACTCAAACATAAATACAGTAAAACCACAATATAACAGTAAAATACAGTAAACAATATATGGCAGTGTAATAAACACAAATACAGTAAACACTATATAGCATTGTAATAAACACAAATACAGTAAACACTGTATAGCATTGTAATAAACACAAATACAGTAAACACTGTATAGCATTGTAATAAACACAAATACAGTAAACACTGTATAGCATTGTAATAAACACAAATATATTAAACACTATGTAGCGTTGTAATAAACACAAATAATCCAATAAAACCAATATACAACATTAGCATAAACATAAATATAGTAAAATTGCTATATAACAGTAATAGTTATTGTGTTATGTAGTGTACATGAGCTAATAAGGTAATGTTTATTTTATTATGCTGTGTATATGAACTGTTACAGTAACAGTTATTGTGTTAAGTAGTGTATAGCCAATGTTACAGTAATAGTTATTTTATTATGTAGTGTGTATGAGCCGTTAGAGTAATAGTGTTATGCTGTGTATATGAACCGTTACAATAATAGTTACTTTGCTATGTCGTGTATATGAGCTGTTAGAGCAGTAGGGTTATGCTGTGTATATGACCTGTTAGAGTAACAGTTCTTGTGTCATATATTGTATATGAACAGTAACACTAGTAGTTATTTTGTTGTGTAGTGTATATGAGCTATTAGAGTAATAGTATTATCCTGTGTATGTGAACTGTTTCGTTAATAATTATTGTGTTATGTAGCATATGTGAGCTGTTACAGCAATAGTTATGTTCTGTAATGTATATTGACTATTGCAGTAATAGTTGTTATGTAGTGTATATGAGCTGCTATAGTTTCTGTGTTATGTAGTGTATATGAGCTGCTATAGTTTCTGTGTTATGTAGGCTATATGAGCTGCTGTATTTTCTGTGTTATGTAGTGTATATGAGCTGCTATAGTTTCTGTGTTATGTAGTGTATATGAGCTGCTTTAGTTTCTGTGTTATGTAGTGTATATGAGCTGCTATAGTTTCGGTGTTATGTAGTGTATATGAGCTGCTATAGTTTCTGTGTTATGTAGTGTATATGAGCTGCTATATTTTCTGTGTTATGTAGTGTATATGAGCTGCTATATTTTCTGTGTTATGTAGTGTATGTGAGCTGCTATAGTTTCTGTGTTATGTAGGCTGTATGAGCTGTTACAGTAATATTTATTGTATGTTGTCTGTGCTGGAGCTTTAAGTTGCATTTGTGCTGCTGCTGTCATCCTGAATCAGTATGATTCTGACAGGCAGCATATGGAAACAGCACTGACCCACATTTATCCTGCAGCTTGCATGCCCCTCTCTCTCTCTCTCTCTCTCTCTCTCTCTCTCTCTCTCTCTCTCTCTCTCTCTCGTTAAAAGCACGTCAAACACTTTCGCTCCTCACATAAAAGGAGGACCCCATCTCCCCCCCCAGTGTTCTCTCTCTGTCTCCCTCCCTCTCTCTTCTTCTGTTTTTCTCTGTGGCCCTCAATCGTCCGGAGTGACTGATACATCCCGCGATTCTGTTCTCTCTGCACTCCTCCTCCACTCTGTCCATCCTAACTGCCCCCCTGCCAGGCTAATAGCCCCCGCGGGTTTCATTTGTGCTCCACCATAGAAACAGCAGCACAATAACGGCCCCCGGCCCCTGAGGGCCCGTCTGGGGGCCATTGTGAGGAACTCTGAAAGCCACAAAGGGAACTGACCCAGAAACACATCAATAAGGGACGGGTATGGGGGCGGAGACTGAGGGGGGCTATGGGGGGGTTCCTCAGTGACAAGTTGGGAGTAGGAGGGAAATGGGGGGCTGTATGGGGGAATTGGGGGGCGCTGTAGAGGAGTCCTCAGTGACAGCGTGAAGAGCTGTGGAATGTTTCTTGCAGACGGAATGGAAGACCAGAATGTGCAAGAACTATGTTTTGTGTATATGATAATAAAATTCATATTTTTACATTATAATTATTACAGTTTTTACTACAATGTTATCACTTTATATTATTATAATCATCACTACTGTTATTATACATTATTATATGTTTAAAACTGTCATGAAATGAGTTTTAAATTTGAATCAAGAATCCACAAAAAATGCATTAAAATATTTTGATCTGTCAGTCCCTTAAAAACAACAACAGAAATACTTTACAGGAAGTGTGGGGGGCAATATGGCTTCTGTTGTTTCATTAAAAAGTGCTCTATAATGTTCATATGACCCACACAGTCATTCTGACAGACTGTAATACACTACAGGAAGTGTAGGGGGCGATATGACTTTCATTAAAAGGGGCTCTATACTGTATATGATCTACACAGTCATCTTTTGAATGATTTGATAAATTGTGATTAATATGAGCATAAACATGAAGTAAAAAGATAAATGATAAAATGTCTTTGGAGTTCACGTTGAGTTTAAATTCAGGTTAAGCTGATGGTTCTGTATTAAACTGTGTTTATATTGTAGAGGAGGACCAGGCGGATAGTTACTCCAGGCTGCTGCTGCAGTATTTCCTAGCGGAGGGCGTGGTCTGTGGACATCAGCTCTACTTGGCCTCCGCCCGAGACCACCCCGATGACATCATACAGGTATTGTTCAAATATCTACTTGGTACATTCAAGATAAAGCCTGATCCTGTTTGAAATCTATATTTTCCATCAACCCCATCTGCTCTCCATCACTGCCTTTCACACCGTGACATAAAACCACAAAGATATCACTGTAAAAGAGAATTCCACCAGGTTTTCACAATTCCTTTGTATTGGTACCAATTCCTTTGGATGGTAAAAATTTGTAAAAATCTGGGGAAAATGGTTTCTTTGGGGACTATTTTGCCTCACAGCACCCTCCACGTATCCGTCCACCATGAACGGATTTAAATTTTTCATTTTCACATTTTCAAAACTATAATAAAACGAATTCTCAGGACACATCAGGACACACATTCATAACCATTTCGTGTCAAAATATTGTGAGGGAGCTTTTTGGAGGTGGACATATGGTCCAGTGCTGGGGGGCTTTATACCCCTCTAGCCCACGCTTGGCTTCGGGGATGGTGACCTTGTGGCTCATGTGCATCTGCTCAAGCATGTCCCATTCTATTGGTCAGTGCTTTTCTATGGAGAATATGCAAACTGAACATCTATGTGTATTGCCAATGGGTGAACTGAAATGCCAATGGGTGACCTATCTGTGAGCTGACATGTCTCTGTATCTGTGAGCGTCTCTGTCCCTGTATCTGTGAATGTCCCTGTCCCTGTCTCTGTCTCTGTATCTGTGAGCGTCCCTGTCCCTGTCTCTGTATCTGTGAGCGTACCTGTCCCTGTATCTGTGAGAGTACCTGTCTCTGTGTCTATGATTGTACGTGTCTCTGTACCTGTGAGCGTACCTGTGTCTGTACCTGGTTCTGGTGTTTGTCTCGTCTGCCTGGCTCTCAGTACCTTTCATTAACACTTCTCAGAATGAGAATGCCACAGTGTTTGTTTTGCTGCTTTGGGGATTTACCTGTGCACCTTAACAAGGCTAACCTTAATGATAGTGGACAGGAGGCGCTGAGTGTGGTCATGGAAGTGGTGCATTAATGAGGCTCTGCAGTTACATAGGATCTGTAGTAAGGGCTGTAATTCCAGCTGTGGTTTATTATTGTTATTATTTCATCTATTTGTGCATAATCTCTGAGGAGAGTGAGACCTTTTTTCTTTCACTCAGAGGATTTCACCGTTTTATTACTAAAGTATCAAAGAGAATAAACTGCCAGTGTGTTTATTAGAAATGACATTGGCTGTTTACTTCTGTTTATCTGTTTTGTATGTTTGAATTTTGTTCTCTAGGATCTTCCCTGTCCGATTTTGGACGACAATGTTGCCCCGAATCTGAGTGAATCTCACCCACCTGCAGACACACAGCCTCCAGATGCCATGAAGATCGCCTGGCGCTACCAGAACCTTCCAAAGGTCCAGGTAAAGGGTCACTTAAATAAGTTTACTAGGTTTTTTAAGTTAATTAAGTTTATTAGTAGTCAAAAAGCGGGACTCGTCACTGAAGAGGACCCACTGCCTGCACAACACCATTACAGTCTTTGGTGACACTTGTTTTTGCATGTTTCTCTTTGGGAATCAGTGAAGTCAATTTTTACCCGCAAATCACAAGCGTCTTTTTTAGTGCAGGGCTGAGGGTAATCGTTCTGCTGTCTTTTCCACATGGACACAGTCTGACGTGTACAATGCACAATTTTGCATCCACCACTCAATAAACGTCAAAGCTTCTATCTGAAACGAACAGAAGCTTTACTTCCACAGGTTTAGATGATGACTCAATTCTGAGGAAGCGGCTAAGGGTAGGTGCTATGGGCTGTACTCTGCTGGGCTTTGCTAATACTAACATAGTTAGCCAGCTAGAGGTGCAACCATCCCTATACAGGTGCAGGTGCAGTAGCTGTTGCTCAAATAACAATTTAGAGGATAAAGAATCCGAGAGCACACTGTGAGACTGTGTGTCAGTGTGACAGACCGAATCTAACGTGTTCTGTGGTTGGTGGTGTGAATGTAAATATTAGCCTGTTAGCGGTTACCAAACTTTTGTGTAGTTTTCTCCTTTATTTCCTGGTTCTGGTTCAGCAGCACAGCAAGTAGAAAAAGAAACTGTAACCGGCTTCATGAGGTCACACCCGCGTGGAACAGCTCAGTACGACCCTGAGTAACATGTGGTTGTAGAGAAAAATGGCTGTGGAGTGTAATTTGCCTTCATTGCACCAACGGCTGCAGTCTGACCAATTAATCCTAATCCTGTAAATCCAACAATACTAACTTTACTCGTATTGATCAGCACTTCTGTTCTTCTACATGTGTCTGCTGCACAATGTGAGGCCGCATATAATGGTTAGTTTTGGGCCGGGTTCAAGATGAGTTTTCACGTGCACCGTCCGGCTGGAGATTTATTTTTGTATGTAGTTAAATTTAGTTTTACTTAGATGTACGGACTGAATTCCCTCTTTCTCAAGTGTAGTCTATCTGTATGTTAAAGCAAGTAGAAAAGTAGGAAGTAGAAAATGTTTTCCATGGATAAACTACACTCATCATCAAAAAAGTAGTTGCACCCAAAAGGAATCTACCGACAGGAATGAAACTTGTTGGGTAGGTTTGACATTGTGAGACTTGTGAATAATTCAGTTTTCATACAAGGACGGGCCTTATCGCTGCACCTGACTGACCTTTTGTTCTGAGATCTTCTCTTGACTGTGATTGGTCGTGATCACTGCCTCGTTTGTTCTTAAACCTCCCCATGAACGTGATTGGTCCTGATCAGTGCCTTGTTTGTTCTGAGCCCTCCCCCTGACTGTGATCGTAATCACTGTCTCATGTTTTTGAGTATTTGAGAGTTTGAGTCTGTTTAGTTATTTTGCTGTTTATAGTATAGAGTTCATATAAATGAAAAGAGGTTGATGTCACAGGTACAGGTCAGATTTGATCTTCAGCTTCACCTCTAACTCTGTCACTGTAGTGCTGTTTCCTCATTTTCTCTGGCATTGTGATGGTTTTATTGTGCAGGACAGTGTATGTGTGTGTGTGTGTGTGTGTGTGTGTGTGTGTGTGTGTGTGTGTGAGAGAGAGAGAGAGAGAAAGAGAGAGAAAGACTGTTTCTGTAATAAATATATCACCCTGAGCCCCCCAACACACACAGTTCTCAATAGTTTCTGACGCCTCCATTCACTGCAGCAGGATTACTCACACTAAGCCTGCTCAGACGATGGAGGGGGGGTTCATTCATTCTCATCAATGACCCCCAAAATGCTGCTGCACAGAGAAGGTCTCCTACTGTCTGTAATTCCCCCACACTGCAATACAGAGATTTACTCTAACCCCCTCACTATCACTCTATTACTCTCTCTCTCACTGCATCACTCTGTTACTCTTTATCTCTCTCTCTCTCTCTCTGTCTCTCTCTATTACACTATTACTCTATCTTTCTCCCACTCTATCACTCTTATTACTCTCTCCTGCCCACTACATCACTCTATTACTCTCTTGTCTTTCTTTCTTTCTCTCCCACTCTGTCACTATTACTCTCTAAACTTTCTCTCCCTCTCTTCCTCCCTCCCTCTCATACTATCGTCTATTACTCTCTTATCTTTCTCTCCCACTCTATCACTCTATTATCCTCTGAACTTTCTCTCTTTTTTCCCTCTCTTTCTCTCTTCCCTCTCTTTCTTTTACTCTATCACTTTCTCATCTTTCTTTCTTTCTCCCCATCATGATCACTCTATTACTCTCTCGCTCTCCCACTCTATCACTCTATTACTCTCTAAACTTTCTCCCTCTCTCTTTCTCTGTCTCTCTTTCTCCCTCTCTTACTTGCTTAACTTTCTGTCCCCCTCTCTCTATCACTCCATTATACCTCAACTTTCTCTCTTTCTCCCCCTCGCTATTACTTTATCACTTTCATACTCTCTTAACTTTCTTTCCCTCTCCACTATAACTATTCTATATTACTCTCTCTTTCTCTCTCACTATCACTCTGTTACTCTCTCATCCTTCTTTCTCTCTCCCTCCCCATCTATCGCTATCATTACTCCTTTTCACCATCATACTCTTTTACTTTCTCGACTTTCTCTCCTTCTTTCACTATCAGTTTATTACTCTCTCTTTCATTCTCTCCTCTCAAGAAACAGAACAGTCACTGCATCTACATCTTGAACATCCAGAACTTCACCACTCTGAGTCTATGTAGAGTTGTACAGTGTAAACTAGAGTTCTGTAGAGTTCTGTAGAGTTCTGTAGAGTTCTGTAGAGTTCCACTGAGTTCCACTGAGTTCCACTGAGTTCCACTGAGTTTCACTGAGTTCCACTGAGTTCCACTGAGTTCTGTTGAGAGTTTAAGTCCAAGCAGGCAGTTGTTGACCTGACCTGAGTTCAGCAGCAGCATGTTGGGGTCACTGATCCACATCAGAGCAGATTAGCGGCTCATTACGAGCTCAGGGGCTGTCACCCCCTCAAACGACAGCAGAAGAAACATCTGCCTGAGTGTAAGTGTGCTTTTGTAAGACAGAGTGGTCAGTGTGGTCAGCAGAAGATTAAGCTCTGAGTAGATTAAGAAGTCCACGGTATACAGCAGAAGTGGCTTATACAGCAACAATAACAAACAAAAACCTGCATGTGTTTAACTCTTAGGATTAACTTATTAATTTATTACTGTCGAACTATGACTGAAACGAGTCTGTTTCTGTTCTTTAATCTGCTATAAATCTGTGATCTTACAAAGCTGAAAAAGATTTTATTCAGTTTGGGTCACTAACTCTGTTTCTAAGATAGAAAATACACAAGTGTAGATATAATCCATAACTCAGTGGTGCTTTATCATCACTGTGATTAAGCAAATCAATGATAATCTCTTTGTGATCTAAACTAAGCTCACACGCTCACTCGCACCATCACCATGCATCAGACTCTAAAGGAGCCTTGTGCATCTTTTACACAGGTGATAGGAAACCCAGTAAAGTTCCGGTTCTACACTGATAGGTTTCATTGTGCCCAGTGCTGTAATTCCTCAAGCAGCAGATTGAAACTGTGTTTAAGGGCCAAATTCTTAGAATGAATCAGCAGGGAGATGCTTGTTTTCATAGGGTTAAATATTGCTATAGAATATGTTAGTTATATATTGTAGAATTATAGCTGTGAAGTCCTCTGCTCATTGTAGAGCTGTTTTATTTAATCTTGTTGGGGCGGAACGGTGAAATATGAGTTGATTACTGAATAAATTAGTGGTGTTTTCTCTCTTTCTTAATGTTTCCAATGTTTCCAGACTGAGCTGGGGTCATCGTCTCGTTTCGGACACTACTATGATCTTTCTAAGCGTATGGACCCACAGATGCTGCAGGCTGCTCAGTTCCACACCTTCTACCTTCCAGAGGAAACAGCAACAGAGAAACAGAACAGGTAAGCAGGATGTAGCGTGTGCAGTCAGCAGGCTAAGAGTCTGTTGTAAATCATAATTTTTCTGGTCTTTAAATTCCAGATTAAAAAAAATAGATTATTATTATTATTATTATATTTGACATTTTTCTGTTGGCTTTGATGTAGAAAATAAATAGTATTGATAAATAATTTGTTATTTGCCAAAAACAATAAAATACATATTAGATTTGAGATGTTGGTTATTACGTGTGAGTTGTTGGATATTAAATGTTAGATGGTGGATGTTAGATACCCATTAAATATTACATACTAGGTGTTGGATGTCGATTGCTGAATGTTGGATAGTACATGTTAGTGGGTGAATATTAGATGTTCAGTATATTTGATGTGAGGTATTGGATATTAGGTGATAAATATTAGGTATTAGATGTTTGATATATGATGTTGGATATTAGTTGTTAGGTGTTGGACATTAGATGTTGGATGTTAGTTGTTGGATATTTGATGTGAGGTGTTGGATGTTATATGTTATTTGTTGGATTTTAGGTGTTGGCTGTATACAATGTTGTACAATTGTTGTTGTGAGGTCTTAGATATTAGATATTGGATGCTAGATCTTAGAAGTTAGATGTTGAATAAAAAATGTTAGGTGTTGCATGTTAGATTTTAGATGTTGGATGTTGGATATAAGATGTTAGATGTTAGATCTTAGATGTTGGATGTTGGATAGTGGACTTAAACAGATAACCTGTGGGTTGACTCTACCTTTGCAATTACTACCTCCTGGATTAATCAGAATGTATGTAATAGATGTTCTAAGCTCCTTTTCCTGTTAGCTGTCTTTTCTCTCTTCATCCGGGATCGAACTGAGGAGGATGGGTTCCCCTCTCGAGCCTGGTTCCTCTCGAGGTTTCTTCCTTACTCTAAGGGAGATTTCCTTGCCACTGTTGCATCATGTTGGCTTGCTCATGGGGGGCTTGGACCCTGATTTACTTTCCTATGTCTATACATGGACTCCATGTTTTCTTTTCCTATATATAAACTGTTTTTCTGTGAAGCTGCTTTGAGACAACATTAGTTGTAAAAAGCGCTATATAAATAAATATGGATTGATTGATTGATTAATTTATTGATATTGATGTTAGATATTAGATTGATTAGATATTAGATCTTAGATCTTAGAAGTCAGATGTTCTGTAATAGATGTTAGTTGTTGGATGTTACGTTTTAGATGTATGATGTTGGATATTAGATGTCAGATGTTGAGTGTTAGATGTGAGGTGTTTGATATTAGGTGTTGTGATGTTGGATGTAGGATGTCAGATGTTTGTAATGTCCTTCTGTTGTAATGCCTAAGGTTTCTGGGGAACCGTGACTAAGACTGGTTTTTATGGTGTAGATGGACTCTAATAAAGCGCTGAGCTCATGCTCCTGCTGGGCGATGGCCGAGAGGCTGGATGGTGTTTGGTGAGTGCGGTGTTTGCGGTGTGGAGGTTTTTTACGGTTGTGAAGCGTTCAGAGCGTCGTGCACATTAAAGCCTGCAGGTCACCTCCGCAGCGCAAACAAATCAATCTGGAGCTCTGGCTTTATGGAGCTCTCTGAGCTTTTTATGTCTGCAAACAGACGCGCGTCTGTTTATCACAGTTTGTGCCGCAGCCGGCCGCTGTTTGCTCGGGGAAGTGTGTGTTCCTGAAGCCTAAGTCAGTCTGAGATCGTGTGTCCAGTCAGGAATTGCTGGATGCTGAGGTCTGGTTGACGTAGTTTCTGGAATTCTGTCGTCACTCTTCCTGACGCTGCATTACAGTCGAGTTTATTATTGTTTTATGGTGAAGCCGCCATAAAGCTTTTAGCTTTTAGCCTTTATCTGTATTTTCCAGTGAGGAGATGGACAGAGGGTCACAGTGGAGAGCTGGGCCACAGCTGTCTTTTCTGACACTCTGCAGGTGCAGCCTGGAGTTGTAGCTGTTAGAACTGCTGTGATTAAGCAACAATGAAATTATGCAGCCGAAAAAAAAAAAAAATTCAATTCAATAAAAATAAAATAATCAATTTTGCAGTTTGATGGTCATTTTTTGCTCTCATTGTTTGGCAAACTGTGAGTACAGATGATGTAGTGATTACAGTATTACAGTTTATTGGGGGAACTGAACAATTGAAAGTAAGCTGTAGTTCCCTGTTGGCCCGCCTCTAGCCTGGATATGAGATGAGACAGTTGGGCATGGAGGCATACAGGTTTGCCCACAGTTGTTGCAGCTGGGCCTGTAAATCGTGCACACTCGTAGGTTGCCGAAGCTGGCATCCTGGCTGACCCCTAAAAGCTTGTTTGGCGATAAACCTGGTGACCTGGCAGACCAAGGAAGTGCTGCAATCTGGTGGAGAGACATTCCTGGGAAACCCTTGCCATATGTGGGCGAGCATTACATGTGGCCGGTGGATGTCCTGCACATATCACTGAGCTGTTAGTGTCCCTTGTAACACTAGTAGGGTGGGCCGACTGTCGTATCCGATGGCTCCCCGGATCATCACACCAGCAGTTGGGGTAGTGTGTCTTTCCACAGTAAAGGCAGGCTTGAGGCCCCCACCACAAGACCTCTATACTCAAACCTGACCGTCATCGGATTCGGTGCTAGCAGTCCAGGTTTTTCGTTCACGACACCACTGCAAACGAAGGTGATGGTGGCTGGTTCCCAATGGCAGGACACGTAATGGGCGCCGTGACCCCAAATTTTCTTCTGCTAAGTGCCTGGAATTGGTCCAGACAGAGACAGGGGTGTGTAATGAAGGTGCCACCTGTATCTGGATGGTGGACATGGAAACTGTGGGAGCTGTTCGGGCTTGTCTTCATAGACCGAACTTTGGAGGTGTGTCTGCAGATTTCCTAGAGAAACTGATAGCAAGTCTCCTGAAAAGAATGGAAACTCTAATAAAGGTGAAGAGTGGACACAGTCTCTGTCTTATCCATGTTGCAGGCAGTTAATTGAATAGTAGTCCATAGATTAATTGATTACAGCAGTGATTATTAGTTGCAGCACCACTTGATACAAGGCTGGAAAATCTCTCCCTCTGATATTTCACAGCTTTGGGATGCTGATCAGAGTTACCACCTTTACAAAATCAGTTTATCCAGGAGATTCAATGCTAATGTGACGTCTCCACACAAGTCCCGCCTCCACAGTCCTCTGGTGGTGTCTCGCCGCTGCTGTAGAAAAGCTCCATGTCGTTTTCCAGACTGTTAAATTGCTCCGTTTCACTCTTCCTGCTGTAATTGGCACTAATTGCTCTCCAGGTGAAAGCGGAGCCTGTTGTTTCAGACAGAGGCTCGAGTCGCCTGCCTGCGAGATTAATTAGCTCACCTGTCGGCTGTTATCCTCCATGGACTGAGCCTTTACTAAGCACGCTCCACCGCCCCCAGATCTCCACCTTGCATGCTCAGGGGGCAAGGGGGTGAATGTGGGGGGTTGAAGGGTGGGCTTTGATCCCTGCTCCCACAGAACATCACAGTGTCGGGCTGGAGAGTGCTGTTGTGTTTGCTGAGGAAGGGTAAATAAGTACCGTGCTGTGACAGGGTCTGCAGGTTTAGGAGCCCTGAAAGGCGCTGCAGGAAGCTGTGATTTCATAATGTTTCAAACGCGTTTCTGAGTTGGTGGGTAATTGATGGCTTTCCCAACAGCTTCCTGAAGGAAAGTGTACTGGAGGAACCAGGAGGCAGGAGAAGGTTTCACACTGTATCTAACAACGAAACAACACATGTGAGGAAGTGTGAAGTGTCTGAGATGAGTCGAGAAATGACCTGAAGCTCCTGAGTTCAGCTATAACTAAGGCAGCTGGTAAATCGTCAGTAAGAGTCTGTGAGATGAAGAAGCCCCATTGTTGTCTATGGAACATCATTTCTTGACTTTTTAAATAATATACCTAATATATCTCACTAAAATACATATAAATTCATAGTATGATGATGTCACATAGTCATACAGCCCTTTTTATATTTGGTATTGCAGTGACTGTATATGAGTTATATGAGAAGATGCGTGATCTAGCAAAGGCAGTTTTTTGGAACACTCAGTTAACGCATATTAACGTACATATTTGAGGATATAGACTTGATTCTATTTCATTTGCTGCTGTAGTGATAACATAGAATATCTAAATGGTTGAGATTTTTCACTGGGTTTCTCCAAAACATTTCCACCCTTTTATAAATGCACTCATAACTGTATTAGGTCAATTATAAGATCACCAGACAAAACATGAGTCACCTTGCATGTTTAGGGTGATAGTAACTTCAGGTTCCTGCAGATGGCGCTGCACGAGGATGATGGGGCTATAAATACCTGCGGGGTGTGAGTGAGGGATCCATAGATTGGGAAGAGGTGCTACAGGGCAGTGAATGTCTAGTTCCATGTGTGGAAAATGGCTCCAAAGCAGATGTTAATGATTGGCTAAAAGGAGTGACTGCATTTGGGCGTGCCAAAGACCATAGTGTGAAGGAAGTAGCTGAATCTGCAGGTGTATGGAAGCGTACGGTCATACGGGTGGCTAAACATACAGCAGTGTCTAAAATCCCAGTCTACAGGAATTTCTCCTTGGAATTGTGCCAGGGAAGGCATCCACCAAATCTGGCCCAACTGTGCAATGTTTTGATGCAAGAGTGTCTGAACATTGATGTGGCCTGCATCCAGAAACTTGTCCAGTACATGCTAAATCCAATCACAGCTGTTATTTGTGTTTGTAGAGGTATTACATGCTATTAGGTACATTTCAGACGGCCCACTAATCAAGCTGATCCTCCTTATAGCATTTTCTGGAGACAGTGTCTGAAGTGTCCATATACATTTTCCAGGGTCATTGTGGTCTGTTTTTGTCTTTATCTACCTGCAGGGTTGCAGCTAACAGGTTGTGTCACTAAAACTGAAATGTGTGCTTGCACAGTGAGCAACCTGTCAACATTAGTGTATGATATATCCACCAGAAAATGCACAGTCCCTCGTCCTCCCTCTTCAATTCTTAACCAGTCTAGAAGAAACGTTGCAAATTCCACATCAAGCTTTATCTGTTTACTTGCCAAGAGCGTCTCCGGTGGTGGACGGCAGCTCCAGTGTTAACTCTTGTGTTGCTTTCGTTTTTATCACTTCTTTTGTTTGCTGCCGAATATGGATTCTTGCAGAGAGATTTGGCAGGCAGTTTTTATATAATGCTCGCCCAGAGCTTTAGCCATCTTTGTGTTTAATCCTCCTTTCATTGGCGGCCTGTCCTTAAATGATCTAACTGGGAGCAGCACCTTCAACATGTCTGACAAAAGGTTGAAATATGCCATCGGAGAAGTGATACTACTTCATCCTCTCATGTTGGACTGATTGAAGACAATGCTATGATGGTTAGCATGCTAACTTCAGTAGATAAGTTTGGAACCCTCTACATAGAGGTCTTTCACATACTGTCCAAATTTCTTTACATTCTGTCTAATTTTAGTTACATTTTTGAATGTTTTAAACTAAAAAAATCTTATGTTGCTTTTTCAGATATAATAAAAATAAAAGCAACAGTTTCCAGGAACATTTAACTAAATCAAAAATTATAAAGGTCTGCTGCTAAACTAAATAAAAATGTTTATTGAGAAAAGGCTTTTTATTCTATGTATAATTTTATTGTACTCAAATAGCAAATATGTACTATGACAGCCTTCGTCATTATACTAAAAACAAACTAAAACAGAAATTAGCTAAACTAAATTATGCTTAAATAAACTTTTATAAATAAATAAACTTAAATAAACTTAAAACGAACTATCTCCTCAAGTAAAACTATTACTGCATTCTAAAAGTCAAAAATCAAAGTGAAAAACTAAATAAAAGCTAACTGTGGAAAGTCCTGGTGACTAAACAGAAAGTTCACACCAGAGAGGTTTTGGAGAGGAACTGAAGGTCCTTGATAACGGTGCAGATCTTACCCCTGATTTAACCTGGAAATGCTGGGTGGCAGTGATGGAAAAATCACTGTTCCGTTCTGTTTCAACACACTCGCTTGCGGAGGCCTCTGGGGAATCAGCAGAGCTGACAGGGGCAAGAGTCTTTAATTAATTTGATTTCATTAGCGCTGTGTTAATATGGATCTACACACAGGACGAGTCAGGCTGGCCTTCTGCTGCTCTCTAGAGAAGCAGCTTTGTGCATCAAGCTTGTGAATCTGCCTGTTGAGACTGCCTGTTGATCTGTGTTGAA
>CM067489.1:5020749-5044000 GCA_034552555.1 Semaprochilodus insignis
GAGAGAGAGAGAGAGAGAGAGAGAGAGAGAGAGAGAGAGAGAGAGAGAGGAGTAAATCAGACGGATCTAAAGAACTCCATAAACTACCAGCAGGGATTAAACCTGCACTGGAGAACAGGAACGGCTTTCTCAGTCTAACACGGGAGGTTATCAGACGACAGCAGGGACGACAGTCCGGAGGAAGTTGGAGAAAGACATGATCATGTGATCCATGTTTAAATCAAACGTCTGGAATAATCAGATATAAATTCCCACATACGTCACAGGAAAACTCAGTACCATAAAATAACACACCACCAGGACTTCAGTACCAGGATCATACCGTGTTCTGAGGCTCCTTTGGTGATCCCCACCCCCAACGTGCAATGTAGCGTTACTGTGCACTAGGGGGCAGCATGGCATTTACTAACCTGCCATGTTAGAGTGGAATACAGAGAGGATGGACAGAATATTGGAAACACTCCAGATATAGTCTCAAGACACTTTTAGTTGCTAGTTTGGGTCTTTGATCTGTCTCAAAGTCTGACATGCACATATTCTATAATAAATAAAGGAAGTATCA
This sequence comes from Semaprochilodus insignis, assembly GCA_034552555.1. Classification (NCBI taxonomy): domain Eukaryota; kingdom Metazoa; phylum Chordata; class Actinopteri; order Characiformes; family Prochilodontidae; genus Semaprochilodus; species Semaprochilodus insignis. Next base: position 5,021,312 of record CM067489.1, read on the forward strand.
GTTGGACCGTTTAAAGGTTCTGCTGGGGCTAATCCTGTGTTCAGCTCAGTTGGGGACTACCAAACACAGGACAGAGCCCGGTGTGGGTGACCGGAGGTAAAGTAAGTTTACTTCGCTTTGATGAGAACTGTATGGAATTTAAAACTCCAAAGCTGAAACCTCCTCACCGGCGCAGTGAAGACGATGCTGTTGTTGCCAGGCAACAGCGTCACATCATTGGTCTTCAGCATCTGCGCTCCATCCTCCATGGTGAGGGCTGAGGCTGAGGCGCTGGGCGGGTCCAGGGACGCGCTGCTGTCATTCCCTCGCAGCAGCAGGTGAACGTTCTTGCACACCACTCCAGTGGAGTTGAGGGCGTTGTCCGAGGGGCTACGGTCCTGTATCTCGTAGAGCTCCAGGGCGGGAGCGGCCGAGCCCTGCGACGGTCCGTAGGAGGAACTCGTGGCAGGGAACGTGACGGTACCATCTGGGCTGACCCCCGGGCGCCGCTGTGAGCCCGCCGGCCCGGGTCGCGTCCCCGGCTGCTCCAGCGTGAAATGGACGCTGGCCGCTAGCTGCTCGAGCCGCACCGGGACAGGCATCAGGCTGCAAAGACGCAGTTCCAGCTGCAGGGAGGCGCCCACGTGCACCATTGCTGTCGCTGGACGGAAACGCAGCTCCCGCAGCTGAGCGAACGCACTCATGCTCAAAGCCACGCGCTGGTCTGAAGACCACAGAGGAAAGACAAACACAGACAGTCAGACTCTACAGAACATCTGCCCAAACAGAGGGACAGGGCAGCGCCCCCCTCAGGTGGTGTGCTCGCAGCTGCGGGCTCAGAGACAGGACTCTACTTATTAACGTTACCGACTAAACTGCAGGTTTAAAACGTACAGCAGTAAAACACCTGAGTGTAGGTGTGTGGGCCACACACACACACAGCAAAACACTTTAAACACTAAAAAATGAGATCATGGAGTAAAATAATAATAATAATATCCTAATAATAATCTAACATATCCCAAAATTCACATCTGGAGACTGCAAGCTCATGTAAAGAACATCAGACATTTATTTATATATATATGTGTGTGTGTGTGTGTGTGTGTGTGTGTGTGTGTGCGCGTTTTACTGGAACTAATTTGTACACACTCGCTAATTGATCCGTCACACACACCCCCCATCACCTGCGAGCTGCTCACGCAAACCTGTCAGGAAAGGTGCGTGTATGTGTGGAACTCTCCCTGATCAGCCTGAAGCAGCTAAGAATACACCCGCGCCACCCCCCCGCCCCGTGGGAACTACCGGTGTTGCAGCCGTACACCAGCTGCCTGCCCATAGCCAGGGAGGAGCTCGCGTGTTCCACAGTGTTTCCTCCATCTTGGCAGGAATGTCTGAAATGCAGGAGATGTTTTTTCTGACTGGTGGGATGGCTAAGCTCCCATTCTCAGAGGAATCACAGAGGAATTTTGATTGGCTCATTGTGGTTCGCCATGTCACTTCGCATCCATCAGTTTCTTTCGGAACACGCTCCGTCGTTTCGCCCGTTTCTCAGACCAGCAGGTGTGCCTGTCGGCCAAAACACTTTTGGATCCCACACAGCCAGTCAGCTTCCACTGAACGTGTTGTGTAATCAGCTGATGTGGGTGTGGCCTCTTAGAAGGCGTGTTAGCTTCCACAGGTGAAGTGATTATGGGTTGGCCTTCAGCCACCTCACGTTTTATTTAATGCAGCAATTAGGATCGGGAACATGGAGCTACTGTGAGAGGAGGTGGTAGAAGGTGTCAGGAGATACTAGAAGGTGCGAGGAGGTGCTGGAGAAGACATGTGATGTTGGGAGGTTTGAGGAGGTGCTAAAAGTGGTGATTGAAGGCAAGAGAAGGTTTTAGAGGGTGTGAGGAGTTAAAAAGTTTAATGTGGTGTAAGTAGGTGTTAGATGTTATGAAAATTTAAGATGGTGTTAGAAGGTCTGAGGATGGTTTCGAAGCTGTGAGGAGGTTTTAGAAGGTGTGAGGAGATGTTAGAAGGTGTAAGGTGGTGTTAGGAGGTGCAAGTAGGTGTTGGGTGTTAGGAGGTTGAAGAGAAGCTTTGAGCAGGTGTTAGAAGGTGTGAGGAGATGATGTTATGAGGTTTGAGGAGGTGTTAAAAGCATGAGGATGTTTTAGAAGGTGGGAGGAGATGTTAGTAGGAGTAAGGTGGTGTTAGTAGGTACAAGTAGGTGTTAGATGTTAGGAGGTTAAAGAGGTGATAGATGATGTTAGAAGGCAGAAGGATGTTTAGCGTGTGTGAGTAGATCTGAGAAGGTGTGGGACAAATGCATATATGCCATTACATGTTGTTGTTGTGTTACTTATGAGGCATGATATGCTATTTAGCTTTATACCCCTCAAGGGAACGGCTCCAGGGCCTGCGTCTTACATCTCTGGTCCCAGGTAGCTTATAGTACTGAGGGTAACTCTTGCACATAGCGAGCATAGTTTCTGTACAGATTTAATAGGAGGTGAAATACAACGTGGCTAGATTAATAACATTAGCTGAGGTGATCATAGAGGATATGATTTGTCTGTTTATGTTAAAGATGTTAGAGCTTTGTTGCTCTGTCTAAATTTCAAGCCACTTGATACCTATTATGGAGGTTTTAATATTTGTAGCTTTTATTACAGTATGGTACACGTTCAAAGATCTCACCTCAGAGTTTGTGTTCTCCCTGTGTAACCTCCACTAACCTCCACTGACAGTAGAGGAACACCTGCAGTAATGTCCTCACCCACCCTCACCCTGTCTCAGTAACCTTCACACACCAACTAGACGCACCTAAACATGCTTTTATTCAAGCGGGCAACTGCAGAGTCCAGCTTTAATGCACTGTAATGTTCGGAAGCTTTGGAAGATCTTCATTAACTGCATCAGGTGTGTTAGTCAGGTTAGACAAAACAAGTCCAAATGATGTTGAGACAGAGACAAGACCAAGACTGTATCTTGTCCACTTAATGTTGAGACCAAGAGAGCTTGAGACCAAATTATGTCAAGACCAAGACCAGCTTGAGACCAAATGTTGTCAAGACCGAAACGAGTCTGAGTCAAAATAGTGTTGGGACAGGGATACGACCGAGACACCTCCATGTCCAAATAAGACCAACACAAGACAGAGTCCAAATGATGTCATGACCGAGATAAGCTTGAGACTAAAGATGTCGAGACCAAGACAAGTCCAAACGATGATGTTAAGACCAGGATGAGCTTGAGACCAAATGATGTCAAGACCAAGACGACCTTGAGACCAAATAATATTGAGACCAAGACAAGACGGAGTCCAAATGATGTCGTGACCGAGACGAGCTTGAGACTAAATGATATCAAGACCGAGACAAGACTGAGTCCAGATGATGTTGAGACTGAGAAAAGCATTAGACCAAATCATGTCAAAATCGAGACGAGCTTGAGACGGAATAATGTTGAGATCAAAACAAGTTTGAGACCAAATGATGTCGAAGCTGTGATGCTGAGTCCACATGATACTGAGATCGAGACAAGTCAGAGAAATGATAAATGGTCCAAATGGTGTTGAGACTGAGAATGTTCATTTACACACTGGAGACTAGACTTGACCAGACTCCTTGATGGGAGTTAAACAGGAGTGAGTGAGATCAGAGCTGACCTCTGGAATGAGCACCTGTGCACAAATAAATATCCATAAACAGCAGACCCTCAGCACTGTGCTCTGGGGTTCAGGGTGAAGGTGAGTGGTGTGGATGCGTAGTGACGGGGTGTTAGAGGTGAAGCTTCATTTATGCTGACGATCTGCAGACCCTGCAGGACACACCTGCACATCACATGCACAGAGCCTGCAGGAATGGAGAAGGGGAACTGTAGGATCTCTAGCGCCCCCTATACAGAGTTATGTCTGTGGGCTGGTTTCTGTCTGTTTCAATCCAATTCTGTAAACACACTCCAGCTTAGAAGGTCCTAGAGCCAGAACTTCCTAAGGACTTGCTGTGTTGCCTGCGTTAGGGAGGTATAGGTGTTACTGTGCAGCCGGCTGATAAAAAAACATGAAGATTTAAGTGTAAAGTATAAGCATCAGTATTTTTAACCTTCACCTTATTTGGTGCACCCCTGGGGTGTCATGCTCCCGATTGGAAACCAAGAGCTGTACATTCTTCCCCCATATACCCACATACAGAAAAAAACAGAGCAACAGCATATAAATAATAGCATTGAGCTACCTCAACAAAGGTAACTGGAGGTAACTTCATTCTCAGCTGCAGGTCTTGCTCTCTTATCACTGAGTTCTTGATCTATGTTAGACGGAGTTCCCACTCTGTTACACAGTTTTTGCTCCAGGGCACACAGAATTCAGATACTAAGTCAGACAGGGTTCTTGTTCAAGGAGGGACAAAGGTCTTTTTCTAGGACAGATTAAGTTCTTGCTCCGGTTCTTACTCTAAGACAGACTGAGTTCTTGTTTTAAGACAAGCAGTTCTTGCTCTAGGACAAACCTGAGCTCTCACTCTGAGACAGACGAAGTTCTCCCTCTTGGACAGGGTTTTTGCAGACAGACAGACAGATCACACACTAGGACAGACTGGGTTCTTGCTCTAAGCTAGGCGATTCTTGCTCTAGGAAACACAGAGTTCTTACTGCACAGACTCAGTTCTCGCTTTTGGGCAGTCCAAGTTCTTGCTTTGGAACAGCTGAGGTTTGGACAGTGTTTTTGCACTAAGAGTGACGAGTCTCACTCTTGAATAGACAGAGTTCTCACCCCATGACTGAATTCTTTCTCTAGAACAGTCTGCATTCTCAGTCTGGACAGAGTTTTTGATCTAGGACAGGCTCAATATGAGCTTCATTGTGAACTGTGAGCTAAGATTAAAATAAGCCCACTGTAATAAACCGAGGGGCTGAGTGAGTGAGAGAGTACGACTGAGTTTAAATAACTGGTTTCTGTGCAGGGCCCCCTCTGGCTATTTAGGGAAATGCACGTTGATGTTGAATTAAACACATTCAGCTTCATGGCTGTGTGTGTGACTGTGTGTTCGTGTGTGTGGTGGGGAGGGGCCGGGAGGTGGTTGCTATGGTTACGGCTCCCCCTTCAGCAGTATGAAGGACTGAGTGTTTCTCTTCGTGGCTGGAGTTTGAACTCTTCACTGGTTATTGTTCAGAGTTATAGAGTCTGATAGATTGACCTCAATTCATTATGTCTGTCTCTCTCTCTCTATCTCTCTCACCCTCCCTGTCTCTCTCTTCTCTCTCACTCTCTCTCTCTCTCTCTCTCTCTCTCTCTCTTTTTCTCTCTTTCTGTTCATCCTTCTACATGGTTTTACGCCCTTAGAGTGTTTACCTCCCTGTTGCATTCAGCAAGCTGCGCATTTAAATGAACGAGTGATTGAACTTTCATCAGACTTATTTTCCTCGTCAGATCCAGCAGCTTTCTACTGCATGTTTGTTTTCTCTAAACTCAACTTGAGACTAAACTCAGCAGAGTTTTACAGGGTTTTACAGCTTTGCAGTTTTACAATTAGACGGTTTGATTAGACTGCCCCCCCCAAACCTGAACCAACGGTGAAACAAACCACCCACTACTGCTGACCTCTACTCACAGTCCTGCAGACAGAAGAGAGAGAGAAGGTGAGAGAGACCCCATTTACACCTGGACACTTCATATATCCTGATAAGATTTCAGCATTTAGTAGTCAGATGCGTCTCTGGTTGGTCGGACTGAAATCCGACTGCTGTGTTGAATGAAATACTCAAATGGTTGCGTGGCAATTTCCCACTGTTTATCCATTCATCCTGTATTGCCTGCATTTTATTTTGTGCAGTAGTGTCTGTCCATATCCAAAATGATCCTCCATGATAATTTTCCTCACCGATGTAGGCTAAGAAATGGGAAGAAAGGTGAAAGCCAGAGAAAGATCAAATAAGTTGTGTTTATGTAGGTGATAAGCTCACCAAACAAAAAAATGTGTCACTGTGTGTGCCGTAGTGTGTGAGGGAAGTAGCTGAGTGTGCAAGTGTATGGAAGTGTACGATCATACAGGTCTACCAGCAGTGGCACAAATCCCAGTCTACAGGAAATTCTCCTCAGAATTGTGCCAGGGAAGACCAAATCTGGCCCAACTGCACAGTTCTTTGATGTAAGAGTGTCTGAACATTGATGTGGCCTACATCCAGAAACTTGTCTAGTCCATGCCAATCACTGCTGTTCTTGGTGCTTGTGGAGGTATTACACACTATTAGGTACGTTTCAGTCACAGGAGACTATTTTTTTTGTCCAGTGATCTTATGCCTGCTTATGTAATTTCTGTGTTAAATAATGTTAATGTTTAATAAGTAAACTTTACTGTTTGGGGGGTTTAATATTGATTAGTGTAGTTGAGGTGAAGACACTTAAAGTTCAGGAGCTCGGTCTGTCAGCGAGAGTCCGTCGGAGAGTTTATCACGGTTGAGAGTGTGGAGGTGGTGGGATTTAGGAAAGTGGTCAATCAGGACGGGAAACTGGACGTAATCTGTATTAATATTTAAATTAGTTTTGATTAAGATGATGTGTGTCAGCTATAATCCTGCAGCACTTCCCTCAGCATTGAGAAAACACTGAAGAGAACGACAGGAACAGGGTTAAATTACTATTTAAATCCCCCTGAAAGAGGAACACTAAGGCGCATGGGCGTGTTTGTTCCGCAGGATTATAGTTGAGATAGTTCTTCAGAACAGTTCGAAATTCCTCTAAAGCGTTAAAGTCTGTTTTGGAAAAACGTTACAGTTCTCTAATCATTACTGAACCACAGGCCAGCGTGATCACTCTGTTCAGTGTTCAGTGTGTTCAGGTCTGAAGTTAAAGTTCATTTTACTGTACATCTTGCAAACCTGACGATGTTTGGCAGCACAGTATGTGATAGTTGTTGTTGTGTGTGATGGTCGCGAACGTGGTGATGTTTTCAGCATTGGCAGTGATGGTTGTGATGTTGGACATTGATGTTTCCAATGTCAATGGTGATGTTGGCAGTGATGGTAGTGATGTTTCCAGTGATGGTGGTGGTGACATTAGCAGTGATGCTGATGATGGTGGTGGTGATGGTTTCAGTGATGGTGGTGGTGACATTGGCAGTGATGCTGATGATGGTGGTGGTGATGTTTCCGATGATGGTGGTGAGGTTGGCAGTGATCGTGGTGTTGTTTGTAGTAACGCTGTCCATCATGGTGGTGATCATGGTGGTGATGTTTCTAGTAAAGTTGGTGGTGTCGACAATAACGTTGGCGATGTTGGTGGTTGGTCTTTAGCAGAGATGTTGATGATGTTGCTGGCCTGGTGCTGCTGGTAAAGTTTTTCAAAAGCTCACCTTCAATATACATCATCAGAAGGGGGTTTTCCTAGTCTGTAAACTAAAAAGTCTCACACTAAAGACATCACTGTAGCAGTAGAGGTGTAGTTGTAATGGTTGACATTATAGCTATGTTTTTTCCTTTTGGCTGGAGTGTTTGGCTGGACCGATGTTGGTACAGGTTTCACTGTATATTTGGTTGTGGTTGCTTCTTAACCTTAGTTCTTAAATTCCTAGACTTTTATATGGTTTAAGTTTAATACTCAGTACCTACTTTGTAGTTATTTGTCAGTAATAGGAGTGTGGACTGGAAGCCCACCCGTTTAAGAGGTTAATAATGAGTGGTTATACTGTTGTTTAAACCACTATAACCTTTGACCCATCCACACAGGCTTTGCAGTCGTCCAGGGTGTACCTCTATTTATCTTCATGCTGCTTAGTGTTTCTGCTGATAAACTAATGGAATCGTGTTGATCCCCGAAGGAGTCTTAGAGGACCTCTAGAGCTTCAGAGCTTTGGGGCATAAGTAGCCGTGAAACAGCAGGAACCTACACATCTTCTGTAGATGTTTATCACCTTCCAAACAATGGGTCCTCTAAAGCTTCTCTAAAGCTCCTCTGAAGCTCTTCTAAAGCTCCTCTAAAGGAGCTAGAAGGTCACACATGTTCTTACAGGCTGAGATCAGAACTATAGTCCAGAAGTCCAGAGGAACTTTAGAAGAGCTTTGAATTGTTCAGGCGATAAGCTGCTATTGCTTCCCAAAGTAATTATGGATGTTCCGTAGATGCTTAAGGTGGCTTTATAGGAGGTTTGTGGAGAGTGCATGTTAATTGTGATGAACATGATAATCCTTAGCCATTCATGCCTACTCAATAAAATTAATTAAGCTTTTATATCATGTAATAACATGATTTCTCAGTGTTCGAAGGAAATTAGCTGACACAATTAATAATGCTTAGATTTTTTTTTTTAATATTTTAATCAACCAAACACATAAATATGCGTATGTTTCACATTTCTAGTGGTCTTATTGTTTTGCTGATGAACAGGTATTTTTATAGTGATGTGAATTGTGTTCAAAAACCATTGCAGTGGATCAGCAGTAAAGGCAACATGGAGCTTCTTTAATGCAGTGATAGGAATCACAGGTGCTCACAGAAAGTTTCACATGGTGGTCCATTTTACCGTCAAACACTCGAGACTGTTAGATTGAGAGCATTAAACTCTTGTTTTACGCTTCAGAACAGCACCTACATGTATTCTTGAGTGAGTGTGTTTCCACTGTTCTATAATGCTAACTTTTTCATTTTCTCCAATTTTGTATCTCTCTCTCTCTCTCTCTCTCTCTCTCTCTCTCTCTGTGAACAGAAGCTGCATTTGCCTCCTGATTTGTCAGAGACGGTCAGTCGGGTCAGTAAAAGTAAAGCAGACTGTTCTTCAGGCTGCGGCTCTGGCCCTGGCGGCCATACACAGCTCGACTTCTGAAAGGTTCTCCACTCAACCAAACTAAGTACTCAGCACCCGAGCTCTGCTTTAATGCAGTTTCAATATGCTCAGTGTGGGTGCTCTGCGGTCCACCTCACCTTCTTAATTTAAGGGCTTGTTAAGAGTTATTATTTATCCTTTATAGCTGAATAAACTAAAGCAAAACTAAATCTCTCATTGTTACACCTGAAAACTACCATAATCTTTATTTTTCCACCTCCTCTGACTAGTAGAGGTGAGTAGATGAAATAAACCCAATCTTTTCAAACTTTGTTTTGTACGCCTTTGTTTTGTTATTTGTTGTATTAAATAAAGCAGTGTGGAATTTTGGACAATTCCATCATTTCCATCATTACATAAGTTGGAGGAGGGATTATGTTTGTGGGGTTGTTTTTCCGGAGTTGGGCTCGGCCGCTTAGTTCCAGTGAAAGGAACTTTTAATGCTTCAGCAGACCAAGAAATTTTGGACAATCTCTTTGTGGGAAAAGTTTGGGAATGGCCCCTTCCTGTTCCAAAATGACTGCTCACCAGTTCATAAAGCAAGCTCCATAAAGACATGGATGAGTGAGTTTGGTGTGGAAGAACTTGACTGGCCTGCACAGAGTCCTGACCTCAACCTGACAGAACACCTTTGGGATGAATTAGAGCGGAGACTGTGAGCCAGGCCTTCTCGTCCAATATCAGTGTCTGATATGCGCTTCTGGAAGAATGGTCAGAAATTCCCATAAACACATTCCTAATCCTTGTGGAAAGCCTTCCCAGAAGAGTTGAGGCTGTTATAGCTGCAAAGGGTGGGCCGACACCATATTAAACCCTATGGATTAAGAATGGGATGTCGCTCAAGTTAAAATGCGTGTGAAGACAGACGAGTGAATACTTTTGGCAATATAGTGTATGTTCATAATGGTAAAATAATAAAAAGTCAGTAAGTAATACATTTTCTTTTGGGACTGTTTTGCCTCACAACTCCCTGTACGTATCCCTCCACCATTAATGGATTGAAAGATTAAAACCATCATAAAACATTATCTCAGACATCAGGCATCAGCATATTCATAGCCCTTTCATGTAATAACTTGGTGCACGTGACGTCTGGTTCCTGTCACCACCACTGTGGACAATGCTGACATGGTAAATTCCCTAGAACAAAGTATCTAACACCAAACCACTCTGTATGACTTTGTGTACCAAATAATTAAACATTAAATCTAAACAGTTTCAAATGTACAGAAGAGAAAACCACAGAGACAGAAGATCCTGTACAAAATGTTTTATATTGTATTTCCACAAAATACATTTAGAAAGCTTTTAAATAAAATTAAATTGAAACATTTCTGAGTTTTCATTAAGCGTTCCTCCAACACAGAAATAAACACAGTTATTATAAACCCACAGACGCTCTTCAATCATAAATAAAAGGCTCGATTAAACTGCAGTCAGGGACCCCAAGCTGACGAACTACAGCGTAAAAGTTTTTTTTCTGCTTTTTCTTGTTTTGTTTTTTACAAAAACAAACACAACACAAACATACAAAAAGAAAGAAAAGTGTGTAATAGATGAAAAGGCTTTGGTCTGTTTTTTACAATCAACAATGGTTCAATTCTGATATGTACTCGTAAACAACCGGCAAACACTTACGTTTTAAAACTTGCAAACTTTTTATTTTTTTTCCATAATTATATTTATTCAGGAATTAAATAGTTAAACAGATTTGAGTGTAGGACACTATAATATAACATCTATCGCTACTACTACGTGTTCCTCACCTAAGGAAAGGAAAACTTATGCTGAAAGTATTTAAAGATTAACTTTTCAGGGCGAAAGAAATGAGATGATTTTTCAGAATCATTCCGGGGAAGACGACGTACTTCAACATTTGACCGACAGGATTTTACTTTGACGTTAAAGTCGAGTTAAATGTTACCAAATAAAAAAAAGGTCTTCTGGAGAAAGTCTTTATGTGTGTTTAAAAAAACAAGATTTAATCCCTTTATCCGGAACTGTCTGCGGATCTTCTGCTCTTTATTTGGTTATGAAATAAATCCACTCAGTTCAGGCTGACCACAGCTCTGTCCTTCTGCCAGCTCTCCTCATCTCCATCCAGTAAAGTGTGATAGTTCCTGTAGTGGTCAGTGATGTGGGTCAGTGTGGACTGAACAGGGATGATGGTGATGTTCCATGATCTGTAAATCCAGAACAGAAAGTCTCCAGTTGTGTAAATAAAGGCCAGCGCGGTCTCTGCTTGTCCATCACTGTTTCTCTTCTTCCATAAAGTCTGTATATAGAAATGAAGCAAATACACATGAGCTGAAAAATGATTGGAGGTGTTTGTTTTTGTTCCAGACTGTTTCCACTGCGGTACCATAGACAGCAATGATGTTCTTTTTCCTTTTATCCACTCGTAGTGCCATTTGGGATGGAGGGGGGCGGTGATTGTGGTGGTAAGGATAGGCGGGGGGTGGTGTCGTGGGGGGTGGGGGTGCGTTGTTGTGTTGTTTTGGAGGTCAGAGGGTGAAGTAGAGTTTCTCTTTACTGCAGTCTGGACCAAAACTGAGAAATATCTGGTTCTCCTCCGGGGACCTGGACCGGGACAGACACTCCGGGGGAGATGAGTCCTAAATGCAAACAGAACGTCCATCAGTTAGACAGTCTTATCCATTAGAACCATTTCAACATTCTCCTGTCTGCTCTGAGAAACAAGTCTCAAGTCCTCTATGCTCTCAAACATAAAGAGGTCTTTGTGTGACACAATAGAAGAGCCACTTTTGGTTCCAAATAGAACATCTCGGTGTAATTTAGACAGGCAATCTTAGAACTCCGAATTATGATACCCAAACAATTACCTAGTACTAGGGTGAGCAAAAATCAAGCTGTTATGACATCTACAGCTAAACAGTGGTAAAACTATGTTTATATCTGTGTATAATAGGAAATCCCTTCACTAAATCATATTTTGTGAAATATAAATGTGCTGTTTGCAGATAAATGGTAACAGCTGTACCTGCAGCTACGCTAGGCTTATGCACTTTTATGTGTATGTTAAAAAGTCAAAATATACATTGATATACAATTATCGTCAAAAGAATAGTTGCACCCAGAAGGAAGTGTCAGATTCCAATGCTTTCAGGAAGGAAGATAAAGGTTACCAGGAACAATAAATGATGATACATTTAGACTGATATGGACAATATTTATTGAGCTACTCATTCAGAACTAAGAACTAGTGTCTCTCAGGCAGATGTCTTGGCATGGAGTTGTAGAGGTTCCTAATGGTGTCCTGTGATAATCCATCCCATGCAGTTTGAATATTCTCACACAGTTCCTGCAGATTGTGAGGTAGGAGTGGAGGTGGAGTGACACCAGGCCTGGACATGTAACGCGTGACAACAAACTGTTCATCTTGGTGCTGACTTGGTGCTTCGTTGGTCATCCCCACCAAGACAAAAGCGGGACTCGTCACTGAAGATGACCTGCTGCCATTCTGAGTCACTCCATGACAGTCTGGCATGACACCATTGCAGTCTTTGGCGACGTTGACGTGGTGTTAAGGGCAGTCGTCATAGTGGTAGTAGTAGTCCTGCACCATGCAGCCGTCTGCCAACGGTGCTGGCACTAACAGGATGACTCATGGAGGGCATCACTGCTCGCTCAGGGTCAGTCAGGTTAAGCGTTAAGGCCCATCCTTGCTTACGTCACATGCGTGGCCGAGTGTGAAACTTGAATCATTTGCATGTCTCACAATGTCAAACCTACCAAGTTTCATTCCTGTCGGTTGATTCTTTCTGGGTGCAACTATTTTTTGACCACAAGTGTAGATTCCCACATATTTCAGTACTTAAACAAGGAAAGTCAATGGACTGAGAGGAAGAAGAGCACGTCTGAGCATGTGCAGGTTCAGAAATAGATACACAACAAGCACAAGTAATGTTCATAAAGACTGCAGTGTTTACAAGGCCTTTCTGTGACATCACCAAGCCTGTACAGCCTCTGCCTACCTGTAGAGGTGGTACCAGAAGTTGCCATTGACTGGCTGTTCATGTGTGCCTGCATATGAGGGGGCGTGTACGTGTCGTAGCTCCGCCCATTCACTGATGGACTGGTGGGCAGCATGCAGGAGTAGGAAGATGTCTGGCTGGGCTATGAAAAGAGAATATATAAAAATATATGTTTTGAAATTTTTATGGTGCTGAGGCGCTAAAGTTGTATAAGCAGTTGGTCTCTCAGCACTGACATATTGTTGCTTTCAGCATGGAGCATAAAATGAAGCTTGGTGATGGAATCATTAAGTTTTGAATATGTTCTAGGTGCTTTATTGATGAGACCAGGGAGCGCACAGGGAAACATCACACACAATATATAATAAGGGGTCTGTTATTACTTGCATAGGCAGGTTATTAGCCATGGTGAAGGTGGGCATTGGCGGAAGGCCGCTGTAGGAGTTCGTCAAAGTCACATCCGACCTAGCCAGCATAGAGCCTGACGTAAAGGACACTGCAAGAAATGAAACAAACCAGTGTCACCAAAATCTGCCTTCAGAATCTTCAGAATTAAAGCACAGAACAGTTACCAGGTGTGTTTGGGCTTACTGGGTGTTACTGGGTATGTTTGGGCTTCTGGGTGCTAGTGTATGTGTTTTGTTTAGGGGGTGTTACTGGACTGGGTGTGTTTGGTTTTACTGGGTGTTACTGGACGCTACTGGGTGTGTTTGGTTTTACTGGGTGTTACTGGACTCTACTGGGTGTGTTTGGTTTTACTGGGTGTTACTGGACTCTACTGGGTGTGTTTGGTTTTACTGGGTGTTACTGGACGCTACTGGGTGTGTTTGTTTTTCTGGGCGTTACTGGATGTTACTGTATGTGTTTGGGATTATGTAATGTTACAGGGTGTTACCAGGTATGTTTGGATTTACTGACTGTTAGTGTATGTGTTTTGATTAAGGGGTGTTACTAGATGCTACTGGGTGTGTTTGTTTTTATTGGGTGTTACTGGATGTTATCATATGTATTTGGGTTTACTGGGTGTTACTGTATGTGTTTGGGATTAATGGATGTTACTGGATGTTAATGGGTGTTACCAGGTGTGTTTGGTCTTACTGGGAGTTACTTGGTGTTAACATGTTTGTTTGGGATGTTAAGGGATGTTACTGGGTGTTACCAGGTGTGTTTGGGGTTACTGAGTGTTACAGGGTGTTACAGTATGTGTTTGGGGTTACTGTGTGTTACCGGGTGTTACAGTATGTGTTTGGGGTTACTGTGTGTTACCGGGTGTTACTGTATGTGTTTGGGATTAAGGGATGTTACTGGGTGTTACCAGGTGTGCACTTGAAATTGTGAACTGGATGTTACCGGGTGTTACTGAAGAATATCGGGTTTTACTGTGTATGAGGTACTGAGTATTGCCGGGTGTTACTGAGGGATACTGGGTTTTACTGTGTGTGAGGTACTGAGTATTGCTGGGTGTTACTGAGGGATATCGGGTTTTACTGTGTATGAGGTACTGAGTATTTGCCAGGTGTTACTGAATGTTAGCAAGTGTTACTCAGTGTTTTGGGCTTTCTTGGGGTGTTTACAGATGAGTATGGGATACTGAGTATGTTGCTGGGTGTTACTGTGTGTATGGGATACCCAGTGTTAGCGGGGGGAGTATAGGATAATGAGTGTAACTGCATGTGTATGGTTACTAGCTGAGTTTTGCCGGGTGTCACTGGGTGTTACCAAGTGTCACTGAGTGTGTTTGGGCTTTACAGGTGTTTACAGGTAGATATGGGATACCTAGTGTTACCAGGTATTTTGAGGTGTGTATGGGATACTGAGTGTTACAGAGTGTTACTGAATGTTACTCAATGTGTCTGGGATACTGAATGTACCTTGGTGTTGCCATGTGTTACTGTGTTTGCGTATTACCGGGTGTGTGCAGTGCTGGGAGTTATTGGGTGTGTTACAGTGTGTTATTGAGTGTTACTGAGTGTTACCGGTTGTGTTTGGATTTACTTGGTGTTAGCATGTGATACTGAGTGGTATGGAGTATTACCACTAATGAAAGAGCTTACTGGGCTCTCCCGGGTGGTTGAGGGAGTCTTGGCTTACCAGGCGTGCTGGACTGAGGGATTTGTTGGTAAACGCTGGTGCTGAAACTGCTGCTGATTGGAATGTGGCTGGAGTTGCTGGTGGCTTGCCGGCGCTGATTCCTCAGCTTTTCTTCTCTTCTCCATTTAGCTCGTCTGTTAGAGAACCAAACCTAAACACCATGCAGGAGCAGTCAGGCATGAATTCCGGTGAACAGGTGTGTTTGTTTCTGTTTTTGTTTTTGTTCTTTGTGTTTTTACCTGTATTCTTGCCTCTGGGAGATCAATTTTGGCTGCAAGTCTTTCTCTTGCAAAAACGTCAGGATAGTGAGTTCTCTCAAACTCTGGAATTGATGTAAAAATGAGATGTTATTGAATGAACTTTTTGATTCTGAACATGCATTGAGTGGAGTTCTATTTCTGACCTTTCTCCAGTGCCTCTATCTGTTCCTGAGTGAAGGACGTGCGGTTTCTTTGTAATTTTCTTTTCAGCTGCAGGCGCATCTGCGTCTCATCCGAGTCTTCTCCGTTGGAGCTGATGGAGTTTGTGTTTTCTCCACCGTTATCCTGCTGCTGGCAACCATCTGCAAATAAATGTATTAAGGAAATTATATCACAATATTCCATACTCCTAAGAAGCCTGAGAACCCACTGCCCTGCACACCTACAGCGACTTGCCCAATTTAATTTAAAGTTAATCCAGCTCATCAGCTCATTATAGACATCTTCATGACCTGGACACGATGTGTTGGGGCAAACTCCATAACATGACTATGCAAAAAAAAAAAATCATCTCCTGAGTCCAAAAAGTGAATTGGAATACAAAGTCGGAATGTTATAATACAAAATCAGTGCTTGGGTCTCTGAAGGTTAAAGATCTAGATTCTCTTCCTACGCATAGAAGGAGTCTTCAGTGCTGTGGACTTTATGGGTGTCCAGAGGCCTATTGAGGTGACCACCAGCACTTGAATAGACGGAGCTGCTTTTCATACGACACAAAGCACCAGAAAAAGGGGAACCATTAAACCCCGCGGTCAGAGAAACGCTGCCAGGACCTGCTGCAAAGCCGGAATTCTCCTGATGACACAATTGGAAAGGAACAACAAAAGGATTCTCTGGAGACGTGCAGAGCTCAGCATTGTGTGACACAAGAATCTGGTCAACAGGCCTTTCAGCTCACTGTGTTAACCTCTACTCACCACTGTCATTAATCAAAGTACCCTCGGCTGGAACCATTAAGCTCCTGTTAGGATTTATATCACCCACCGGAGCCGCCCTGCTCTCCAGCAGGATCTGACTCTCAGCTTCCAGGAGAAGATTCCATCTTTTGCATTGATAGACACTAAATGGCCAATTAAAGTTTCTTAATGCATGATTAGTTATGATTGTTTAATAGGTTACAGAGCTGATTACATTTCATTGTATTAATTTTAGCCTGCAGAGCTGAATAATATATATATACACACACACACACACACACACACACACACACACACACACATAAATCAGCTCTGTGGACTAAAATTAATACAAAGAAATCTGATAATAACTTATAATAATAACTTCAGCTTTCTCAGGCGTGTTGTTGCGTGTAACTGAATGAACAGTTCTAAATAGAAGCCGACAAATGCAGCAAATAATTAAAGCAGATGACGGGATAAATTAAAGAATTTTATAAAAATTATAGAATCAACAAATAATAGGCGTAAATAAATCAAATTAATAAAGTGCATTAATGGAACAGATAAAACAGATGAATTAATTCAAATTAACAAAGTTGATAAACATTGGATGAATGAAGCAGATGGATAGAGCGGATGGCCTCGCTCATGTTGGCCCACACAGAGAGGCTACTGAGATGAATTAATTTCTGATTAATGAGCAGCTAATTGTGAGTTAAGTGATTGTTAATCACAGCAGTGAGTTTTCCCATCACTTACTCACAGTACAGTATGCAGTACTATATTACAAAACACAACAGGGAAACAGCAGTATAATTAGTGGTGTAATTATATTATTGATATTACTATTTTTAGTATTTCTTTTACTGTATACAAACAATAATAATACCATAAAATTACGAAGAAAATAAATAAGTATTATTAATATAACATTATCCCTTCATGTAGTATACCATTGTTTTTATTGCTAAAATTATTAGTAATAATTAAAATGTATTATTAGTTGTATTGATAATATATTTATTAACAACAATAACTGAAATACCTAATAGTATTGCGCCTGCTTCCCTACAGAGATGGGCTGATGGTAATTAAGTGTATTAATTTTTACTATTGAATTAAATGTTACAATAATTTTTATTCTTTACTCATGTTCAGTCTCACCTTGGTTTGGTTGCCCGGGCGCTGCTGGGTACCACCCGGGCCGTGCCCCCCACGTGCCAGGCTGACCGTTCAGCATCCTCAGCTTATCGTACACACCATCTGCCCCCATCTGCTGCTTTTCGCTGGCCAGGTTACGCAGGACACGATTTATAGAGGAAACCTGAGGAGAATGGGCAAGAGAGTGAGAGAGTGGACACACTGCAGAACAAAACAGTTCTAAACCAGCTCTGAACCTGTAATACAGTTCTAAACCAGTTCTGAACCTGTACTATAGTTCTAAACCAGCTCTGAACCTATATAATAGTTGTAAACCAGCTCTGAACTTGTACTACAGTTCTAAGCCAGCTCTGAACCTGTACTACTGTTCTAAACCAGCTCTGAACCTGTAATACAATTCTAAACCAGCTCTGAGCCTGTACTACAGTACTAAACCAGCTCTGAACCTATATAACAGTTCTAAACCAGCTCTGAACCTGTAATACAGTTCTAAACAAGTTCTGAACCTGTAACACAGTTCTAAACCAGCTCTGAACCTGTAACACAGTTCTAAACCAGCTCTGAACCTATATAACAGTTCAAGACCAGCTCTCAACCTGTACTACAGTTCTAAATCAGCTCTGAACCTGTAATACAGTACTAAACCAGCTCTGAACCTATATAAAAGTTCTAAACCAGCTCTGAACCTATTTAACAGTTCTAAATCAGCTCTGAACCTGTACTACAGTTCTAAACCAGCTCTGAACCTGTATTACAGTCCTAAACCAGCTCTGAACCTGTAATACAGTCCTAAAGCAGCTCTGAACCTGTAATACAGTTCTAAACCAGCTCTGAATCTGTAATAAAACAGATGTAAGCCAGCACTGAACCTATATAACAGTTCTAAACCAATTCTGACCTGTACTAAAACAGCTCTGAACGTAAATTCCTGTAAACCAGCTCTGAACCTTTACTAAACCAGATCTACAACATCTAAAACAAACCTGTTCTAATACTGGTCTAAGCCAGTACTAAAACAGCTCTAAGCCAACTCTGAACCTGTAATAAAACAGCTCTAACCGGCTCCGAACCTAAACTCATGTAAACCAGCTCTGAACCTGTGCTAAAACCGATCTAAGCCAGAACTAAAACAGCTCTAAGCCAGCTCTAAACCTGTACTAAAACAGATCTAAGCCAACTCTGAACCTGTGCTAAAACCGATCTAAGCCAGAACTAAAACATCTCTAAGCCAGCTCTAAACCTGTACTAAAACAGATCTAAACCAGCTCCGAACCTGTACTGAAACAGGTCTAATCAGTTTGGCTCAGTCCGTTTCAGTTTAGTTTGGTTTGATTTAACCGAGTTTTTATCATGGAGTGTTAATGCCGAGTGAGTCAAAGTGTGAGGCACAGTCCCGTTACTCCCTCTCACGACTACAGAGCGTCCACATTAGTTTCATAATAGATACTGAATAGATTATTTATTAATAGTAAATAGTTCGTGATAGTTACTGAATAATTGTAATTAATGGTGCAGTGTATGCTGGTGATGCTGTAATACACTGTATAAGTTATGATATAGCATATAAAACCTGTATGAGATATTTAGCTGAAATCTCATTTCAATAAAGCTGTAATAGAGACTCACGCTGGGGATGTTGTCGTTGGTGCAGATTCCTTCGCTCAGCAGTCTGTCGCGGATCTCCCAGGCGAAGATGGACGGACACTCGCGTTTATACTGAGCGATTTTACTGACCACTTCAGGCGTCGCTACACGTGGCTTACTGCCTCCGATGGCCCGCGGCCGGATAGAACCGGTTTCGTAATACCTGCCGAGTATCTTACTGACACAGCCGTTTGACACCTGCAGACACACGCACACACACACACATGTGCACACACAGTTTAATTAACTCTGTTTACAGTCTGTGGAACTCAGAATTCAGACCAGACTGTTATAATGTGAGTTTAATCAGCCTGAGAGAATCTATTTTGACCTCAACAGGTTTTATAATCATCACTAGGCTAATACTTTAAAGCTGCACTGTGTACAGTGTCCATATTATCGAGTGAAGACAATAACAGGCTAAAATGGTGAGCGCATACTGCTGAGTCACCCTGTAAAGCCTAATCGTTTAAAAGACATTAGGTCGGAAGTTCGTCATATCGTGACGTTTCACACACACTCTGGCTCAAAACAAGGGTCCACCTTGAGTATTCAGGCCTCAGATTATCTCAAAATCAACATTATACTGAGAAAGAGATATGACCAAGTTTTGCCTTGAGTTCTCTTTGAATTCTCTCTCATAGAGTTTACTTGCAGTTACACATTTCCACCAGAGGGGTCTCTGAACTACAAAAACTTACACAGTCCAGTTCTAATTACAGGGAATCCAGAATATCAGTATTTGGAAGTATCAGTGCTGTTGGTAAAATATTACTCCAGTTAAGTGTAATGTAAAAGTGTATGTACTTAAGTGCCAAAAGTAATACTATTGTGATATTAAAATTAAAATTAAAATTACCCTACATAGCTTTGCAGCATTTTCTTTATTTCTGAAAGCTTGTCAGAGGGCTAGTTAAGCTATGATTGGATGTCCAGTATTTAGGGGAGAGGTTTAGCAAAAGATGAGCTCTGATTTAATTTTTGATTCTCTGGTTTAATTTATTTGTGAAAAGTGGATCATACTTTTTCATATATCGTTTAAAATCTAGTTTTTCCTTCACAGTGTCTGCAGAATGTAATAGAATTTAGAATAATAGAAAGTGGGATATAAAATACAATTTTATATTATAATTTTAACATTATACTGATGAAGAGTTATGACCAACTTTTGACTTGGAGTTCTCTTTGAATTTGAGTTTACTTGCAGTTACACATTTCCAGCAGGTCTCCAAACTCCAAAACTTACATAGTGCAGTTCTAATTACAGTGAATCCAGTATATCACTGGACGTATTGTTGCTATTGGTAAAATATTACTCCAGTAAAAAGGGTAAAAAATGTAAATTCTTTGCTGTTAAATGTACGGAAGTACCAAAAGTAATACTCCCACAATATTAAAATTAAAATTACCCTGCATAGCATTGCAGCATTTTCTTTAAATCTGAAAGCTTGCCAGAGGGCTAGTTAAGCTGTTATTGGATGTCCAGTATCTAGGGGAAGGAATTGGCAGAAGGTGAGCTCTGATTGGTTTAATTTATTTGTGAAAGTGGATCATACTTTTTCATATATTGTTTAAAATCCAGTTTTTCCTTCACTGTGTCTGCAAAATATAATTTAGAATAATAGAAAGTGGGATATTTTACTGTGAAATGAAATGAAGTGAAAGAAGAATGGTAATATTGCAGTACAGTACAGATACGTGAAAAAACTACAGAAGTACACCAGTACACATACATTCCTACTGTCCATCTCTAACATGTTGAAATGTCATTAATAATAATAATAATAATAATAATAATAATACTGCACCTGCAGGATGCGGGAGATGTCGCAGGGTCGGGCTCCACTGTGTGCGAGTTCTACGATCTTCTGTCTTGTCGTGTCCGGCAGTGGTCGGCCGTTTACAAACACACCGCCCAGCTGGTTCACCCCACTGTGACCTACACACACACACACATGCACAGCAGTCAGCCTCTATAGCCGCTGCAGGATTCATGCAGCCAATGCTAAAACTGACCCAGACAGAACACAGACTTTACAAACCGTCAGTGAACTGGTCAGTACATACTGAAACCTCCTCTGACGAGCCTTCGCGCAAATCAGTGACATCAACATCAGCCATAAAATTTCATTCATATTCATAAGTTAGAATTCTTTTCACATTCCAGACATAATTCCCTGTGTATACCAGCCAGAATGCCATTCATATTCCACCCAGTATTCCCTTGATACCCCAACCAGAATTCCATTCATATCCCAAAAGGAATTTCCTTTATATCGCAGCCAGAGTTTCCTTCACATTTCAGCTGGTGCCCCCTTCATATTTTAGCTTGGTTCATATTCTACAGAATTCCATTTGCATTCCGATGAGAATTCCCTTCATATTTTGGTTGGAATTACCTTCACATTCCAGCCAGAACTCCTTTCATATTCCGTTCAGAATCCTCGCACAAATGCAAACACAAAAACGCCACAGAAAACACAATCTATAAAACAGACAGCTGTTTAACACAAACCCATTCAAACTCTCAAAATCAGCCTTCAGGAAAAATACAAACTTCAGATTACCGGATTACAGTGTTCAAACGGAGTCCAGCCAGAATCCAGAGACTCTCCGAACTGCCTGCAGCGTGTGTGTTCACTGTGCAGTGTGTGTGTTCATCTTGCGCTCGCTGGAATGCGTGTGTGTGTGATGCTGTAAGAGCTCCTTCAGAATGAGAGTGTACAGAGTGTAGTTCGGAAAGCAGCTCAGAGGGAATATTCCAGATCCTGTCTTTGGAATTCTGTCAGTTTTGACTTTAATTTCTGAAAATGACTGCAAGTCGGTGCAGATGATTCACAGCCGAAAAACTGAACGGATCAGACTGTGTGTGTGTGTGTGTGTTTGCATGTGTGTTTGTGTGTGTCTGTGTTTGGTTGTGTGTGTGTGTGTGTGTGTGTGTGTGTGTCCCTCAGGCCTAAAAGGGTCATCCACGCTCATCTTCCCTCTCAGTGTGGACAGTAAAGGCGAGTGTGTGTCACTGTGCTGTGGCGCTCAGATACACACATACACACACTCAGCATATTAAAACTGACACACACTTCTTGTTCTGTCTTGTGTTTTTCTTTTTTTTCTGTTCTGTCCGTTGTTTGCTTTTGGCAACTAATTCCCAACATGCACTAAACACACACACACACACACACATCACACACATGCTAATAGCTCCTTTAGCAGTTCTGTGCCTGCTCACATTAAACATCTGAAGCATTAATCTTTAGTTAACTTCTTATTGGGATCAATTTAATCAACATTTAAAGCTCAGTATTTACATTTGTGTGACTTTGACAGTCAGAAAAATGCTGAAACTTCCACTTTATTCCCAAAAGTGATTTTATGTGAGCACTTGAGCCTTAGTCTTAAAATTTTTCATCTACGAATTAAAGTATGGCAAACAATAGTAATAGTTATAAGCGCTACCGTTAAAGGAGTCCAGATAATCTCTATTTAGACGTGTTCTAATATCTAAAAATCCATATTGATACTTTATTATTCAGTCTGCATCACACTGGAAATTTCTAAATTAAGTTTCTAAATCATTTTTGTTTGTTAATCATGAAATTTTCATACCATTTAAACAACAACAGCCAAAAATAACAGTTATGATCCAACAACACTGAACAAAAACAAAAACAAAGCAATTTATAATGGAAAGATTTCATGGGGACCCAGCAACAAAACAACACACAATTCCTACATTAATATCTGGAGTGGGCAATGTTTGTCTGGAGCAGTGTGCTTAAAACCAGAATTCTTAAATTGTACACACACACATATATATATATATATATATATATATATATATATATATATATAT
>CM067489.1:5044364-5167340 GCA_034552555.1 Semaprochilodus insignis
ATATATATATATATATATATATATATATATATATATATATATATATAATGTATACTATATATATAAGTATATATAAATTGCAACTATTTAGGAAAGGGAATACAATTATCCTGTACTAATGTACTAGATATAGATTATTAATTTTATTCAAAGCTATTTTGGAGCATTTCTGTTGGTCCATTCCTCAAGAAATTGCACACAATGTAAAGGGTAGCTGCTGTGCTGAAACAATGTAAAATATTAAAAAAAGAAAATCTAAAAAAGTGGAGATACAAGCTTTTGTTTGCACAGCAACAACATATAAAACCCAGCATATAATTAATATAAAGCATATATGTAATCAATATAAACCCAGAGCACAAACACAGACAGAATAAAACCCAACGCATTTGACCTGAACAGCTTTCGGAATCTCCCTTACATCTGACATGAATCTGCCCTCTGCGTCTCTGTTCCCCCTGGGACTATTCAGTCCAATTATTGGAATTAATGACATTATTCCGCCTCTCATAAATAAACACAGAGCCGACTCCTCAGTGCCGGGAATATAACAGGAAATCTGAATAAGGGAATAACAGGGAAACTTTCCCCCTCGTCCCACAACAGTGGAAGGAAAAATCCAGACATTTCTAAACCTGATGCAGTGTTAGTGTTTTACATCACTGCAGTGAAATATTAATGAAATAAGTCAGACCAATAAGACCACAGGCCTCCAAACTAAGCACACCTTAACACCATTAAACCACTCTTCAGTGACTCCTGAACGCGACGCTGCTCTCGGTGGTCTGGTTCACACAGAGCTGCATTATAATTCAACAACAGTTGAAGATGCAACAACAACACTACAGCCTCTCTGCACCAATATGTGTCTATAACAGTATAATGTGCTTCAGTAGACACACACACACACTGCGCTGTTCTCTCTTAATAGGTGAAATGACATAAAAAAAACAATCTGAAGGACAAACAAAACCAAGGAAATGACATCATCTCCAGAGAGCTTCAGTTCTGCAGTACACTCAGTGACTCAGATTCTCTTTAACCCTCTATAAACACTCATACTGTTTAATCAGAGCCCTGTCCTATTCTGCACATCCGTGTGTGAGTGTTTGTGTGTGTGTGTTTAGCATGTACACTTACTGTTTTGCATCATGGATGTGACTCCAGATTCCCATGAAGTTTGATTATGGAACTCTGTAATAAAGAGAGAAATGAGAACAGTCAGTTAGTACGTTTATTGGTGTGTTTATCGACTCTAAACACACTGGTACAGCAGAACATCCCTCTGACACAACACAGTACCCTTCTAAACACACCAACACAAAAGTGTCACACTAAACACACCAACACAAGAGTGTCGCACTAAACACATCAACACAAGAGTATCGTACTAAACACATCCACATAAGAGTGTTGCACTGAACACACAAACACAAGAGTGTGACACTAAATACGTCAACACAAGAGTGTCGTACTAAACACATCAACACAACGTCCCTCTAAACACATCAACACAAGAGTGTCTCACTAAACACACCAACACAAGAGTGTCGTACTAAACACACCAACACAAGTGTCGCACTAGACACACCAACACAAGAGTGTCGTACTAAACACACCAACACAAGAGTGTCGCACTAAACACACCAAGTGTCACACTAAACACACCAACACAGGTGTGTCACACTAAACATATCAACACAATGTCCCTCTAAACACACTAACAAACACAATGTCCTTCTCAACAAACTGACGAGACACCATGTTCCTCTTATGCACTCACAAAGTGTAATGTCCTATTAAGCACATCAACACAATGTCCCTCTAAACACACTAACACAACACAATGTCCCTCTAAACACACCAACCCAAGACAATGTCACATTAAACACACCAACACAGCACAATGTCCTATTGAACACATCAACACAACATTGCTATAAATACACTAACACAAAACATCCCTCCAAAGACACCGACACAACACAGAGTCCCCTGAGCACATTGACACAACACAGCATCCCTCTAAGCAAACGGACAAGACACAATGTTCATTTTAAACACACCTGCACAACACAATGTCCCATTAAACACACCAACATAACGTCCCTCTAAACACACCAACACAACAGATCTGAGTACACCAAGACAACACACTGTCCTTCTAAATACACCAACACAACACAGCATCACTCTGAAAACACTCTGACACAACACAATGTCCCTTTAAACACACCAACTCAGCATGCCTCTCTGAACACACCAACCCAACACAGTGTCACACTAAACACACCAACACAACATCCCCCTGGGCTTTGGTGCAGATAAGGTTTGGTACAGAAAGATTTTGATATGGATCTAGTTTTATGCTGAGTTTTGGTATGGATGGAGTTTGGTCTTTGTTGTGTTTGTTGAGGATGGGGTTTGGTGTGGATAGGATTTGTTGAGGATGGGGTTTGGTGTGGACAGAGTTTGATGTTTGTGAGGTTTGGTGCTGGTGTGGTTTGGCGAGGATGGGATCTAGTGTAGATGTTTTTGGTGTTGGTGGGAATTGTAGATGGTTCATGTTGGAACAACAGATCCCAACAGGGGCCTCAACTGCAGTAAATCCACTAACACACTAGCACCATAAACACACTAATGCCCTAAACACACTGCCATCCTAAATACAGTAACAGCGCAAACACACTAACACCCTAATCACAGTAACACAATCAACACAGCAATATGGTGAACACACTAGTATAAATATCATTAACACAACATACTAACATAATATACACACTAACACAGTAACCTATCACAATAAGCAAACTGATATCATAAACACCCTAACACCCTAACCTATCACAATAAACATACTAATATCATAAACACACTAACACCATATACACACCAACACAATAAACACAATAGCACAATAAATACACTAACTTAAAGAACACATCTAAACAATATAAACACCCCTAAACTATCACCACAAATGTACTACCATAAACACACTAACATATTTAACACAGTAGTACAGTGAACACAGCAACACACTAACATATACACACTAACACAGAAATACACTAACATGAAACACACTAATACCATAAACACATAACACCCTATTAATAACACACTGTACTATCATAAACACACTAACACCATACACACAGAAACACAATAAACACATTTAAACCATAAACACAGCAACACAATAAACACTCTAACACACTTAAACCATAAGCACAGCGATACAATAATTACCCTAGCATAAAGAACAAACTAGTACCATAAGTACACCTAAACACCACACAATACACATAACACCCTACTAATAACACACCATACTATCAAAATCACGCTAACACCATAAACCAGCAGCACAGTAAACACCCTAAGACTTAAACCATAAACACACTAACACCTTAACACACTTAAACCATAAACACACTAACATATTGGACACAGCAACACAATAAACACTCTGACACACTTAAAACACAAATGCATTAACACCATAAACAGTAACACAGTGAAATAAACAAAATAAAGGCACTAATATAATGAACACAGCAAGACAATAAACACATATACACTATAAACACACTAACCCAATAAACACACTAACACCCTGAACACAGCAAGGCAATAAACACATATACACTATAAACACACTAACCCAATAAGCTCACTAACACCCTAAACACAGCAAGGCAATAAACACATATACACTATAAACACACTACCCCAATGAACACACCGACACTCCAGCTATCACAACGAAAACACTGACACCATAAACACAAACATTAAAACACACTAACACTATGAACACACTGACAGCTGCAAAACACTAACGATATGAACACACTAATACCTTAAATATACTAACACCATACAAACTAACACAATGAAAACTAACACCATAAACGCACAACAGGTCAGTATGGGGGGGACGGTGACCGCTGCAGTAAAGATGTCACTGTCTTTACGAGAGTAAACTCCACTAATTAGTTGATTAAACCCTGCAGATAAAGTATACATTTATTTATTCATTTATTCGTTCATTTATTTATTCGTTAATTCGTTTATTCGTTAATTCGTTTGTATATCCATTTCCTTTAAGGCAGCGTTGCTTAAAACTGCTCCAGCAATTAAAACAAGGGTTTATTTTAAAGACGCTGCGGGGAAATAAAAACACAACCGGAAAGCAGGTGACTAAATCAATAAATAGTAACTAATTCATAAATACATTTTCACTGTTTACAGCATTATGATTATTGTGACTTTAAGAGATCTCACAGTTTTAACGATTAATGATTTTTTAAATAACAGTTTACAGCCTTTTTACCCTTTTAATAAACTCATATTTAGGACGAATTGACCTGATTATGAATATTTACAGCTTTAAATAATAAAATAAATAATACAGCCTTAAGAAAACATTATTACAAGGGCAAAAATAATTTAGAGTTTTACTTTACAGTAGTTACAGAGCAGTTTATAGCGTCTGGATAACATTTTACAGCGTTAATATCAATTTTGAAACGTTAATAAAATGTATTTCTAAGTTTAAAATATTTTATAACTATAATTCATGGTTTAAACCATTTACCAATCAGAATATTTTACAGCGCTAATAACCTTTACCATGTTTAGCAGCTCTATTTTCAGCGCACGCGGCGTTCAGAATAAAGTATGTGTGTTTTTGTTGCTGTTGTTGTGTTGCGATAATTTGTTTACGGTGAGTTTTGTTAATCCAGACTGTAATCTGCTCTTCTGTAATCTCTGTATTAATCTCTGTTTTTCCTCATTAGCTGTATTCACATGCGCGCGGCGGGTAGTTTAACATTAACATGCGCTAATACGGCTCCTTCAGCGCTGGTTATCCGCTCGAGCTCCGCGGACGCTCCCGCACTCTGGATTCTGGAATTTTCGGGAAAATTAACAGGGAATAGTTTCAGAGGGGAAAGCGCTGATTTTTAAACTGATCAGAACTGGATTCAGTGTCTCTTTACCTCCAGATAAAGATTCTCTGGAGTAGAAAATAGTAACGCATCAATAATAATAATAATAATAATAATAATAATAATAATCCTTTAGTTGACTTAAAAGGCGCTTTAATAGATTTCTCTTTATGATCTGAACTGCAGCTGAAACTATGCAGACCTACTGAAGACCATTTGACGTTAGTTAGTTTTTCCAGCGCGCGCTGTTGCGCACCGGCTGCGCCTCCATCAGAGCCGAGCACAGACTTTTATAGTGTCTGACTGACTTTATAACTCTGATTAAAACACGCTTTAAATTGTTTCTTTATTCACGCGCGTTACGCACACACACACGTGCACGCGCGCGCCCCAAAAACAACCACATCAAACACTCTAAAGCTCTCACAGCGACCCTAATAATAATAGTAATACTACTACTAATAATAATAATGATAATGATAATAGCGGTAATAATATTAAGAGTTGGAGCACTTTGTTCAGAGCTGCTTGCGCGAGCGCCGTTCGCTGCGCGGATAAGTTTTGAACCAACTCACCTTTTTGCGGCATGGCGAGCTCCGCGCTCGGAGAGCAAAACCCTGCAGAAACACACATACACACACACACACACGCACTGAGAGAGAGAGAGGGAGAGGGAGATTGATACTGAGAAGAGCTGACAGGAGAGAGAGAAAGAGAGAGAGAGAAAGAGAGAGAGAGAGGTGTAGAGTCAGTGCTCTCTGCTGATTGGTGATGGCGGTGTCTCCTCTCTGCCCCATTAGAGCGAGCGCGCCCTCGCGCGCGCACACACACACACACACACACACACACACACACACGAACACACACTGACGGGCGCGCGCTGCTGTTAGTGTGACTCTCTCGGAGCTGCTGAAGCGCCGACTGAGTGTGATTATGAGCGCTATTGTTACTCTGTGTAAAGGTTGTTCAAGCAACACTCACAGCAGCTTTCCCTTCATTCCCCGCACACATCCATTCATGCGCTGAAATGTTCCTTCAGTTCTTTATGGAATCTCAGGGAAGAACTCCTGACGAAATGTGTGGAGTGCAGAAGGAGCTGATTTAGAGGAGCATCTGGCCTTTACTGACCAACAAACAGACAAACAAACAGATAAACAAAGAGATAAACAAACAGACACTTCTGCTGAAAGAGAGAGAGTGTGTGAAGTGTGTGTGGAGTGTATTTGGTGTGTGGAGTAGTTTAGGCTAGTAGCAACAAACACACACACACACACACACACACACACACTACCTATACATGGCACAAATACACTACACACACTCCAAACACACTCACTACACATACTACACTCACTACACATACTACTCACTCTATATTCACTATGTACATACTACTTACACATTCCACACACTGGACACAGCATAAACTATACACTGCACACACATTACACACAAACTACACACTACACACATGTTCCACACACTGCACATGCATTTCACACACTTCACATACTACACAAACAAACAAACAAACGTTCAGACAACCAGACAGACAAACAAACAAACATTACTACTGAAAGAGTAAGAGGGAAGGTGTGTAGTGTGTGAGAAATTTGGGTGAGTAACACCAAACACTTTACACATTCCACACACTACCCATTTACTGCACATATATTGATGCTAAACACACACACTGCAATCACACTGCATATACACTACATGTTCACATTCTGTATTCACTATGCACACTATTCACACTACATACACATTCCACACACTACACACATTCAACACACCACACCACACACTACACATACCACACACAAGCTACACACACTACATCCAAGTTGAACACACATACACTACACATATTATGCATACTAGACACACACACTGCATACACACTCCACACACACCCAATACATACACAGTCTGAACACACCACTTACACACTAAATACTGCACACACGCACACTGCAGACTTTTACACATACATGTAGAACTAAATGATTATATTTGCCTAATATCTTAATGACCTGTAGCTGGATCTGTGGTTAGTGTAATTTGTGGGGATGTGTGTATACATGTGTGTGTGTGTGTGTGTATGGTCTATACCGACTCACTGCCCACAGAATAATCTCTTCTGTAATCTGTAATGATCCTGCCGGTTGTGTTTTTGTTATTCAGAAAAGGCTGTAAATCCTAAACTCAGAAGAGCCCCCTGATGTCCAGCAGCTTCAGAGCATCTGCCCTGAAGTTCTGTTGCCCCTCTTGCAGGTCAGCACTGAAGCTCCAGAGAAAGTTCAGCTGCCCCTCCTGCAGGTCAACACTGAAGCTGAAGCTCCAGAGAAAGTTCTGCTGCCCCTCCTGCAGGGGGAAGGGGTAATTAGTCCGGCTGGATTAGCGATTAGCAGCTGCTAATTCTGAGCCCTAATCTCACCGCGTTTACCCCTGGGGCAGAATGAGGGGCTTCCCCCCACCTCCCAGAAAAGATTTAAACAAAACAAATCAGAACGGGAGGGGGGAGAGAGCCTGACATCATGGGGAGAGAAAGAGAGAGAGAGAGAGAGAGAGAGAGAGAGAGAGAAAGAGAGAGAGAGAGCTTTCATTTATTCATTGAGAGAGAGAGAGAGAGAGAGAGAGAGAGCTCCACTTACTTGGTCCTTACTGTTGAAGTGAGTGTTTGATGCTGCAGAGGCACACAAGTAATGTATATACATGTATACACACTTACACATTAACTTAAGTAGGCCTATATTAATCTACTATATATATAGTTAGTAGATTAATATAAGCCTACAATACACACAATCACACAATACAACAAAAAATAAAAAAACAAAATAATACAATTCTCCTTTATTTTAAATGCTACAATTGAAAATTTACAAATTTCCTTTTATAATTCCAGATCTAATTTTGTATTATTTATTAACTGCATCATTACACCACCAACAACCTAAACCTACATGAGGTTTGTAATTTTGAGAGATATAAGTTTTAAGGTGCCCCTGCTGTAGAAATCCACCATGAATACAAAACTACCTAATCTAGAAACAAATAAAGAACAGAAATAAAAACACAGTAAAGAGTTTCAGGATTACAACAAGAAAAGGGAGTTTTCTTTGGGAAAATCTGCATGGGGTTTGGCCAGAGCACCGCTACATCACAGGGATGTAGAAAGAAAATGATAAATAAATAAATAAGCATGCATGTAATAAGTATGTTATGCATGTCCTGTTTTTAATAACATTTTTTGTGATTGTTTCTTGTTTATAAAGTCAGGTTTAAAAAATTAACGGCTGGCTAAAACTAAGACCCTTCTCTGCGTTTATTTTGAGTTTTAAAAAGTAACATTTAAATAATTTTTTTTCTACAGTAAAACAGATTTTCCATTTCTCTGTTTTTCAGTAATATGATAAAAATACAGCCTGTGGTGCCAGGGCTTTGAGGTGTGTGTGTATGTGTGTGTGTGTGCACGCGCAGTGTAAATATTGTCTTATTTACTGCGAGCTCATTCAGGTGGAAATCAAATGGCGAGCAGGAGAAGAGAAGCTGTGTCGCTCAGGACACAAAATACACACTTTATCCAGAACATACACTTTAGTCAGAAGACACTTTATCTAGAACACACACTTTATCTAGACACACACTTTAATCGAAATATGCATTATATTCTCTTCTACTCAACAAAGTTCCAATTCTGCTTAGTAAAGTTTTAATTACACAGTAAAGTTTCAGTTATACTTGGTAAAGATTCTGCTCAATAACAATTCAGGTTCAGATCAGTAAAATCAATGCTTAGTAAAGTCTGAGTCTCAAAGTTATAGTTTATGCTCAATAAAGATTCAGATTTTGCTTTATACTTCATACTCAGTGAAGTTTCAGTTTTGCTCAGCAAAGTTTAGTTTTTGCTCACTAACATTTCAGTTCTGCTTTATAATATTTATAAAATTTCTGCTCAGTAAAGTTTAAATTTATTCTTAGTAAAGTTCAGTTCTGTTGTTCAAAGTTGTAGTTATACTTAAAAAAACTTCAGGTTCTGCTCAGTTCTGCTCAGTAAAGTTTTAGTACTGCTCAGTAAAATTTCAGGTTCTGGCCAGTAAAGTTTAAGTTTATACTTATTAAAATTTCAGTTTGTCTCAGTAATCAGTTAAGTTCTGTAAAGTTCCAGGTTCTGATCAGTAAAGTTTATTTTTGCTCACTAACATTTTAGTTCTGCTCAGTAAAGTTTAACTTTATCCTCAGTAAAGTTTTAGTTATACAGAGTAAAGTTCCATGTCTTGTCAATAAAGTTTTTTCTCATAAACATTTTAATTCTGCTCAGTAAAGTTTCAGTTCTGCTCAGTAAAGTTTCAGTACTACTCACTAAAGTTTCAGTTCTACTCACTAAAGTTTCAGTTCTGCTCAGTAAAGTTTTGGTTTATGCTCAGTAAAGTTTTAGTTTATGCTCAGTAAAGTTTTAGTTTATACTCAGTAAAGTTTTAGTTTATGCTCAGTAAAGTTTTAGTTTATACTCAGTAAAGTTTTGGTTTATGCTCAGTAAAGTTTTAGTTTATGCGCAGTAAAGTTTTGGTTTTGCTCAGTAAAGTTTTAGTTTATAACCAGTAAAGTTTTAGTTTATAACCAGTAAAGTTTTAGTTTATAACCAGTGAAGTTTCAGTTCTGCTCAGTAAAGTTTTAATTTATACCCAGTAAAGTTTCAGTTTTGCTCAGTAAAGTTTTACTTTATACTCAGTAAAGTTTCAGTTCTGCCCAGTAAAGTTTTAGTTTATACTCAGTAAAGTTTCAGTTCTGCCCAGTAAAGTTCTAGATTTTGTGTTGGTTTGCTAGTGAAGTTCCAGATGAAAGCTGAAGTGCTGCTGTATTATTTCTGTGCTCTGTACAGAGACATTAATATAAAACAGAGGTTTTATTACCTCTCTCTGATTGGTTGTGATCTTGTATGGCCACAGATATAAATCCGTTCTACTGATTAATGACACTATAATGAATCTGTAAGTGTGATTACAGCCTGTATTCATCAGAATGACCTGATTAATGTCACTGTCCTGCAGGCTGATGGACAGCAGTGCGCGCGGGTGTGGGTGCTGGTGGTGGGGGTAGTTTGCTAAGCAAATTCGCAACAGGCCGCTCAGCGTCTCCCAGGAAGTGTATGTTCGCGCGCGTGTGTGTATTTCCAGCGTTTTTATCTGCAGCGGCTCCATTAACGGCGCAGAGAGCGCGCGGCTCTCCAGGAGCGCGCAGGAGACAACACGTGGGCGCACACAGGGATCACATCACTCCTGTGGACGCTCCTCTTCTCTTCCTGTGAATGTTCGGATTACTTTTAGCATGTGTTATTACTGCTGCATGGTGACGTCTCAGAAGATCAGATATAAAGCTGGAGCGCTCCTCGTCTGGGCATTAGACCGTCTGCTTATACGCATTTAATAAACGCATTTATTAGTCCTCAGTATTTGAGGCATGTGGGAGTTATTAATTACTATTCTAATTCTTTTATAGATGATTTTATTGTTTTAACATGTTATTGTGCTTTTATATTTCATGTTAATCAAATGTCTTAATTATTTATTCGTTTTTTGTTTATTATAATATTGCTTATTATATATACATATCTGAGATATCTGATAATAAATCTGTTATAGAGAAGATTATTATACCTGCAGCGCGAGCCCTGCTTACAGCTCTAATTACAGATTACTGATGGAATTAATTAGAATTACTGATAATCTAAACATTCTCTTCGTATATCTTTGTTTATTTATTTGCTTATGATAACCCGGGAGATGTATACGCAGTGTCTAATAATAATAATAATAATAATAATAATAATAATAATAATTACAAAAAATAGCAACAATGATAATAATAATTTCTCGAGCCCAAATATGAACATAAACACTGAGAGTGATGAAGAAAAAAAGTGGATGATATGATGGACAGATGGGATGGAGAGATGCAGAGATAGGGGATAAAGAGATGGAGTGATGATGAGATAGATGAATGGAGATATGGAGAGGTGGAGGGATGGAGAGATGAAGAAATAAAGGGGTGAGAGGTGGAAGGATGAAGTGATGGCGTGGTGAAGGGATGGAAAGATGGAGGGATAGAGAGATGGATACAAGGACGGGAAGATGTAAAGATGGAGGGATGAAGAAATATCAGGGATCATTCTTAATATGGAAAATATGTTGCTTTATTTGTAAACAAATTTATTTATTCGTTTATTTATTTATTTATTGTTTGTTTTTTTCTTTTAGACTTATTTTATCTTCCAGCTTCAAGCTGCTGTTCCTACTGTTTTCATGGAGATCTACAGATCTAGGGGTCATGCAATCTGACTGACCCTCACTGTAGTTTGCTGGACCCTACACTGTGACTGACTGAGGAACCTGAGACTAATCTACTCAGTCACTTAGAACAGACTGAGATGAGTCAGGTAGTATCATCAGTCCAGGTTCGAGTTATTGATTATTCAAAGTGTTTAAGCTGCAATAGCAACAGTGAACTGCAGGAGGCGCCACTGTACAGACTCCACTACACCTGGGATACAGGTAAACGATTTTATGGCTCGTTGGACACAAATGACCCGGGATAAAAGCCTGCACGCTACACAAAGGGGTTCCTGATTGGTAAAGCGGTGTTAGGGCGCCATCTTGTGGTCAAACCCAGAACATCACGTATGCTATAAAAAGCTTGTTCTTATAGTGAGGGTGGAGGGCTGAGGGCCAAAAGCCAAAACAGTATATAAACAAATAGGGTAGGTTTTAAATCGAGATGTTACGATATAATTTTTATTTTCATTTTTATTAAAGTTATAAGAGTTTTATAACACTATATATTTTACTAAATATGTTAACTACATAACATTTTCACATTCTATTTCATAGAATAGAATAGAATAGAATAGAATCATTTTATTGTCATTGTACTTGCATACAATGAAATTTAGTGCGGCACTCTCCAAGAAGAAACAATAAACACTAAAAAGAGCGGTAATATACAATATAGAATATAGACAGTTAGGATATTTACATATGGACAGTGCACTCATTTGAGAGAATGGGACTAAACTACAGCGACAGTTACAATATAAATATAAATAAATAACTGTGACTGTGCATGGATGTGCAAAATACGCAGGATGTACAAGTTGACAGTATATGAAGGCAGAATTACAATATGGATAATAATGTATAACATAAGAAGACTGTACATTTTATAGTACATGTGTAGTTTAAAATAGTATAAAACGTGTTTGATCTCTTATTTGATGAGAGAGG
Source organism: Semaprochilodus insignis (assembly GCA_034552555.1). Lineage (NCBI taxonomy): Eukaryota > Metazoa > Chordata > Actinopteri > Characiformes > Prochilodontidae > Semaprochilodus > Semaprochilodus insignis. The sequence continues at coordinate 5,056,609 of CM067489.1, forward strand.
TGGGAGTGAGAATGGCGAGCAATTCAATTCTAAATTTAATTCTGTAAAAATACTCAGGTGCTTCAGTCTATAGTCATGCTTGAATGCAATTCTAAATGATTTAATAATGACATTCTGAACTAAAGATTTCACAATAATTAACTTTTTTGTTTAGCGGACTGTATATTTACATTTATTACTTTATTTACTGCCTTACTATATTGTGTTTTGTGTATTTGTTTTTCAGTTCGTGTCTAGTTCGCCCCCTGGTGGTGAAATCCCTGTGATTCAGTGAGTCTGATCAGAACATTTCTAATACATTAATGTAGTATCCTTATATTCAGCTTATGTTTCTATAGAAGGAGGTGACTGTAATACACTGTGATGTGTCTCAACTCTAATATAAGCACTGCTTAATAACCATCATCATGTTCATCATCATCGGCAGAGTGCCAGAAGTTTCCTCACCTTGATGTTGTGTCTGCATGTTAGACATTGAATCTCCACACAGTGAATCTCTACTGTGCAAATTTCCTTAGAATTATTCCCTACTGAGTGAGTCTTCACGGAGTCTTCACGGAGTCAGTTAGTGAGTCTTCACTGAGTTACTGAGTGAATCTCCACTGAGTTACTGAGCGAATCTCCACTGAGTTACTGAGTGAATCTTCACTGAGTCACTGAGTGAATCTTCACCGAGTGAGTCTTCACTGAGTCACTGAGCGAATCTCCACTGAGTTACTGAGCGAATCTCCACTGAGTTACTGAGCGAATCTCCACTGAGTTACTGAGCGAATCTTCACTGAGTTACTGAGTGAATCTCCACTGGGTTACTGTTCGAATCTTCACTGAGTAACTGAGTGAATCTCCACTGAGTTTCCGAGTGAATCTTCACTGAGTTACTGAGCGAATCTCCACTGAGTTACTGAGTGAATCTTCACTGGGTTACTGAGTGAATCTTCACAGAGTCACTGAGTGAATCTTCACTGAGTTACTGAGTGAATCTTCACGGAGTCAGTTAGTAAATCTTCACCGAGTCACTGAGTGACTTTTCATCTCTATATGTGAATCTCCACCGTGTTCATCTCTATAGAGTGAATCTCCAGTGTGTTCATCTGTCTATCTATCTATCTGTCTATAGAGATCTATCTATCTATCTATCTATCTATCTATCTATCTATCGAGATAGTGAGTGAGGAGTGAGTCTTCACTGAGTTATTGAGTGAATCTTCACTGAGTGAATCTCCACTGAGTTACTGAGTGAATCTTCACCGAGTGAATCTCCACTGAGTTACTGAGCGAATCTCCACTGAGTTACTGAGCGAATCTTCACTGAGTTACTGAGCGAATCTCCACTGAGTTACTGAGTGAATCTTCACTGAGTTACTGAGCGAATCTCCACTGAGTTACTGAGTGAATCTTCACTGAGTGAATCCTCACTGAGTTACTGAGTGAATCTCCACTGAGTTACTGAGTGAATCTTCACTGAGTAACTGAGTGAATCTCCACTGAGTTACTGAGTGAATCTTCACTGAGTTACTGAGAGAATCTTCACTGAGTGAATCTTCACTGAGTCACTGAGAGAATCTTCACTGAGTTACTGAGTGAATCTTCACTGAGTTACTGAGTGAATCTTCACTGAATCACTGAGTGAATCTCCACTGAGTTACTGAGTGAATCTTCACTGAGTTACTGAGTGAATCGTCACGGAGTCAGTTAGTAAATCTTCACTGAGTTACTGAGTGAATCTTCACTGAGTTACTGAGTGAATCTTCACTGAGTTACTGAGTAAATCTTCACTGAGTTACTGAGTGAATCTTCACGGAGTCACTGAGTGACTTTTCATCTCTATAAAGTGAATCTCCACCGTGTTCATCTCCATAGAGAGAATCTCCACCGTGTCACTGAGTGAATCTCCAAATGTACTGCGTCTCTCTTTCTATCGATATCTATCTATCTATCTATCTATCTATCTATCTATCTATCTATATATATATATCGATATCGATATCTATCTATCTATCTATCTATCTATCGATAGACAGATAGATAGATACCGATATCGATATCTCGATAGATAGATAGATAGATAGATAGATAGATAGATAGAACGTAGTCACAGACACAGGACTACACTGTCCTTACACATTACATTTTCACTGTAATTATCCAAAGTAACGCTATTTATACACTGCCATAACACGCAGCTCCCTTTTATTATGGACCGTTATGAGCGTGCGCGAGCCTGCGTGTGCGTGCGCGCCCCGTGCGTGTCATCGTGCTACGTGGCGCTGTCTGGCCAATAGCAGCGCGGCGCTGAGGATTGTGGGAGCTGCTGGAGGTCTTGCTCTGGCTTTGGTTTAGACTGATTTCCCTCACTTGGGCTTATTTCCCTTTATATTATTTCATTAACATTTTATTTGTTTAGTTTAGCATCATTTGGCTTATTTAGGCTGTTTAGCGCTCGGGAGCAGGACATGTTTATAATCCGGTCCAGCTGAGTTTGTGTTTTGGGGGACTTTAATCAGATAAGATTTGCAGAGCTGCTTTTAGTGAATCTGCAGCCTGAACTGAACAGACTAATAACTCTAATATCACTGATAACGCTCTGTGTGCATGCAGTAGGTTCTTCGCCAGGCTGTAGAACCTCCTTGAGAACCTTCCCAGCATGGACGTGTGGAGTTATCTGTGCTTTCTCTCGCTGTGCTCGTGCTCGTGCTTGGTGTTCGGTAAGCCCACCCTGAGGAAAGAAAGAGTTCTTCATGATCCCGAATTGAGCAAACGGCCTCATGAGGACAACCGAAGCTATCAGTATGACCACGAAGCTTTTCTGGGGAAAGAGGATGCCAAAACATTCGACCAGCTGACACCGGAGGAGAGCAAAGACAGATTAGGGTGAGATGTACTGACTTTTGTGGGACATTTGTGAGTCCAAAAACGGGATAAAGTGGGCGTCCTATTGGGAATTCTTTTGTTCCACCTTAAAACGTATGGGCTCTGAGTCCGAAAACAGGATAAAATGGGTTTCTTATTGGGAATTCTTTCGTCCCACCTTAAAACGTATGGGCTCAGTCCAACAACAGGGCAAAATGGGCTTCTTATTGGGAATTTTCGGTCAAAGCTTAACATTTCTAGTTCCACCTTAAAACATTCTACCCGCCAACACCAGAGAAGAGCAAAGACAGATTAGGACGAGATGTTATAGCTTTTGTTGGTTCTGAGTCCAAAAGCAGGATAAAGTGGGCTTCTTATTAGGTATTTTCCGTTCCACCTTAAATGGTGCAGCAGTTACATCCTGGCGCCTGAGGCGTGTTGCACTGTTAAGTGTTCTGCTTTCGTGCAAAATGAACTTTTGAATGTTTTGTAGTGTAACCCAGTGCTTCAGAACAGTGCCTACACAGTACCTGAATGCTGAACATAGTTATCATGTTCTGTGTGGGGTTCTAGAGCATGGGGCCTTTTCCCTGCTGAATCTCCTCTGCTTTAAAAGTGGGAGGTCTCTCCACATCACAACGTGGCATGAGGGATAAAAATAAACTGGCCCCTTCATTTCTTATAGGCAGAGTTTACTATCATATCATTATGTGTAAACTTCATGCATATATACTTAATGTGTTTGTCTAACTGTTTGAAATTAGGATCATCGTATGAGTATATGTGAGAATTGTTGTATATAAAGTATATTCTCTCTCTACTATCTGTTCAGGAAAATTGTAGACCGCATTGACAGAGATGGCAATGGATACATCACCACGGACGAGCTGAAGACCTGGATAAAGAGGGTCCAGAAGCGCTACGTGTACGAAAACGTGGCAAAAGTTTGGTCGGATTATGATCTCAACAAAGACAACAAAATCTCATGGGAGGAGTACAAGCAGGCAACCTATGGATATTATCTAGGTAAGGGTCGGCAGGTCAAGCCTAATGCCTGAACCAGGTCCGTGCTGAGAGGTGGTCTCTGTTCAGGTGCTTGGGAAGGGTGTAGATGGTGAGGAGATGTGGGGTATGGCACGAATATATGGGTGGATTTTGTTCATACTGCCTGCCTTGTGTAGAGGGCTCAAACCAGCAGGAGAGGTATTCTGGCAGTTGGAACAAAATCCTGCAGAGCGATTTTACTATTTGGATCTGGATTATCCACATCTCCAGCACCTTTCGGGGGGGTTGGTGGTGTCATGAGTGTTTGGGTGGGGTGATGCCAATATGTTTGGGTAAGGGGCCATTTGAGTAGTGATAAGATGGTGATGCAGTGTTTGGGATAGAGCAGTGGCATGAGTGTTTGGTTGGTGGGCATGGAGCAATGCGGGTGTTTGGCTGTGAGACGTTGCAGGTTTTAAGGTTGTGGGCTGGTGGGGATATTTGGGTCTGGGAGTGTAGTGTAATATGAGTGTTTGGCTGAGGGGCTTTTAAGTAGGAGGCCAGCGTGGACATTTGGGTGGGGGTGGTGGTGTGGGTGTTGGGCTGGTGGGGCGGTGCCTTGGGGCCAGCGTGGATGTTTTGGTCAGGGGTGGTGTTTGGAGCATGTTGCTCTACTTATAGAGTTTAATGTCATTTGCAGCTAATCCTGAGGAGTTTGAAGACGCCACCGATCAGTTCAGCTTTAAGAAGATGCTTCCACGGGATGAGCGGAGGTTTAAAGCTGCTGATCTGGATGGAGACCTGGCGGCCGAGCGAGAAGAATTTACTGCCTTCCTTCACCCAGAGGAGTTTGACCACATGAAGGACATAGTGGTCCTGGTAAGTATATTTACTCTTTCCCAAACCAGACAAAGTGAAGAAGACCTTATCAACTGGCAGGTTTAATAATCGGTGGTGTGAACTCCATCATGTGTGCTAAAACATTGGTAGGTGTCCAGGTTCAGCCCAGTTTATACATTGTGCTATCTGTGCTTATTTCTGGTTGACTGGTATGTAGATTATGACAAAACTAATCCCTGTACAAGAATTCCAAACCAGTTACAGTGACCCAGTACTGTTATGAGCACTAAAGCATCCTGCTGTGTCCCCGGCAGAACCTTATAATAACCTGTAGCTTCACAAAAGACAAAAGCAGCTGCGTAGCTTTTATTCTTTCCTTTCTGTTTGTTTATCAGCCGTGTTCTGTGTGATCTAAGCCTGTGCAACAGCCCAAACATTTACCCCAGATGAGGGCATTTCTGTCTGATAACACTTCAGAAATCCACCAGCCGTTTCTTTCTATTGCTGTTGTTGAACAGCAGGTGGTTTTCTTATACCACCACATGTCCTACACCAGCCTCCTGCATGGACTCCATTATGAATACATCCCACAGTGGAATGCTCCATATCTGGAATCTTGCAAGTGTTTACTCAGATGATCCAGATTGATTCTGGAGATTGAATTTCAGCCTGTGCTTGGGTCCCACTTGGAGAGGAAGGATACTGTGATTGAGCTCTGTAGCATGTAGATCAGATCTTTATCCACAGTTCGCAGTTGAACTAAAAGGGGTCCTGATGGTCCAAAATACAGAGCTGTTTTTAAAAGCCTGTAAAATGAAGCATCAAAAACCCACAAAGGTTTAATTCTATGTTTCAGTGCTGCTCATGAAAAACAACAAAACACTATTTTAAGACAAACCCAACCTTAAACGACAGAACATGATTGACTGGTATTTATAGATATTGTAGATATTACTGATTTGGTCTTCTGCTTTCTTTTTCAGGAAACACTGGAGGACATTGATAAGAACGGTGATGGTCATGTAGATGAGGATGAGTACATTGGTAAGACATATAATGTACTAAATGCTCTACAACTTTTGATTTTTGATTGTTGGGCCTTTGGGGTTTTTTTGGATGCTTATTCTGCCAGTTAGCACGTGATAGAAAGACATAAAAGAGGCTAGTATGCCTGTTAGCTGTGTTGGATCGGGGTTTTCTTTTTTCCTATCTAACTTTCATCTGAGTTCATCAGTTTATCTTTGTTTCTTTATTTTCCCCCCTAAAGCTACACTATGTAAAATGTTTTGGTTAGATTTGAGAGAAGTATGATTTCTCGTATTTGGGGGTAAAAAGAAATAATCATTAGAGTCAGAGGCAGTAGGTCTGGAGTAGACAGTGTACATCTTTACATATTAACACCAGAAAGAATTTCCTGCTCGATGTTGAGGCCTCAAATGATCTCAAAATTAAGTCAACATCATTATACTGATGAAGATGATGACACCGATGATGACAGTAGTAGAAAATTCAGTTACATACTCATCCTTCACCCTGTTTTGACTGAGTTCTCGTTTGAATTTTGTTTCAACAAATGTATTTGCAGTCATACATTTCCACCAGACGCCCAAAAAATTTAGGTGATGCAGCTTTAAACAGCAGAACTTCAAACCTGAAAAAAAATTAATTCATATTCTGACATCTGGAACATTTTCATCTATTCTTTATGTTTACTTCATCAACAAAATTTGTTGATTAATCATTTCAAATTCAGTTTATAAATCATGAATTATTTAACCTCTATTAAATACAGTATGCTTTGTACAAGAATTAGCAGAGCCTTTCACTGAACAGTTCTGTGCGAGTTAACACTAGCTGCTGTTTTGTAGCGGACATGTTTGCTCATGAAGAAGGTGGTCCGGAGCCAGACTGGGTGAAGACCGAGAGAGACCAGTTCTCTGACTTTCGCGACCTGAATAAAGACGGAAAGATGGACCTAGAGGAGATCCGACACTGGATCATGCCTCAGGATTATGACCATGCGCAGGCAGAGGCCCGTCACCTGCTGTACGAGTCTGACACTGACAAGGTAACGAAAGCATCAACCGCACATTTGCTGAAGTTCGCCGAGACCTTGATTACACCTGACATTAGCCTACTGTCTGGGGATCTGACCATAATGGGGCAGCACAGGACAAGTATGAATGTGTCAAGTGTGTATCTGTAATCTATTCCTGAAAACCACCTGCAGAGGCATTCAGGGGAACATATGATCACACCTTGGCTGTGCCCGAACCTGAAGGTAGCTGTCTCGATATCTTGCTGCCTGCTGTCTCCTGAGAAGGCAGCGATGTCCACTGTGTCTGTGCTTGTATCTTCTACCCTATTTTTCCTAACCAAATTGACACTGACACAGAGTATTATGGGATGTGTAAGGCAGTGACGGTATCTACACTGCCTTCGTAAAACAGCCAAATAGAGGAACCTCAGCAGGCAGCGTTTATACAAATATCAGATTTGGACATGACCGACATTTGGAAATGTCCAAATTCATGCTGTTTCAGACACAGCCCTAATGGCCGTACAACATGTTTTTAGGTTCATTGTTTACAGCAGTAGGGATCATCTCATTTGCGGCATTAGCGCGGCATTAGCACAGAGTGAGCAAACACCGGCAAATCTGCGGGTCCTTACCTTTTAAAGCCTTGCCGGCTAACCACAGAGACATCATAATCCAAAAAATGTGGTCTTGATGAGCATGTGAAATGAGATGCTTCATCACTGATGAAACACACCAACGAAGCACCATAGTGTACACCTTTGAGAACTCTTCAGCCACCAGGTTAAATGGGAATGAGGGAGAAATTGAGGGAGTGAGGAAGTGAGAGAAGAACTGAAGAAGAGAGTGAGGGACTGAGAGAGTGAGTGAGGAAGGCAGGGAGAGAGGTAGGGATCGAAGTAGTGAGGGAATAAGGGAGGCAGTGAGAAGGAGACAGAAAGTGAGGGACTGAGGGAGAAAGTAAGGAGGATATAGTGATGAGTGATTTTCCAGATTATTCCAGCCTCTTTTACTCTTAAACCCTTACGATTATTCTGATAGGGAGGAAAACATGAGTCTGTCCACTTTTTAAATGAGACCAAGATCATGACTGTACCCCGAGGTGTGTGGTAACAGTGCTCCTGTTACTTTGGGTCTGTCATTTGAGGCAAAAATGGGGCGACAGTTAAAAGGTTAATCATAAATATCACTGAGTAACTGAACATCTTTTCTAATCACCTTTATTACCTCATTCTTTGGAAGATGTTACTGTTAATGCATGTGTTTTGGTTAGACCCAATGCCTGTGCCTTTGCATACAAGTGCATTAAAAAAAGCCCACTTACTGATGTATAATAAAAGTGCAGATTAAACTAATGATGACGGATTTTGGGCTTTTGTATTCCTTAGGATCAAATGCTGACCAAAGAAGAGATCCTGGAGAACTGGAACATGTTTGTGGGCAGTCAAGCAACCAATTATGGAGAGGATTTAACCAAGAACCACGATGAGCTGTGAGCCGGACGGCATCGGACCACGTCATAGTCCATCATGGTTCGGTGATGGTCGTTGTCAGGTGATGGTGCTGTGGGGTAGAGTCTAAAATCTGCGTCCAGGACAATGACTCGAGTCACTGACCGGCTGGCCTTTATGGATCTACCTCAGTGCCCAAACACACGGTGAAGCCCACAGCCGGGCCAGAAACCTCCACATCCCTTCGTTCTTCATCTGTTATTCCTGTTATTATCCTGGGTGGATTAGAACACTCCACTGTTTTTGGCTGACACTGATTTTATTTTTAGCCTAAAAACGAGCCTGAATCACTGACTCTTCTGTAAAGCTCCAGCAGCTCTTTGTTTATTTCTGTTGGTGCCAAAACGTAAAAACAGCCTAAAAGATTCAAACTGTATTTATTTAGTCGCTCATTTGAGGACATTACCTCAATGTTTAGACCTTTCCCGTACCTGTCTTAAAGCAGTATTTGTTACACAGGCAGTTACAAACAAGCAGTTACACTAGAATAACGGAGCATTGCATTTTTGAACGTTGACCGGGTCAGTAGAGGCTTTCGTTTGATTAACTTCTGATGTGGTCAAAACACTATTTGAATTTGCTGCCTCGAGCCGAGTGATTTCTCATCATTTCTCTTTTTTAGCTGTTTTATTTTTGAAAAATAGATTTTAAAAGTTTTTTTTTTTTTTTTATTGTTTCGTCTCAAAAGATTTTGCATGTTATTGATTTGAACATCTGTGGTATTTGAGGTTTTATTTGGAGGTTTACGCAAAAAATGAAAAAGCTTTCTGTTATTTAAGTAATAAATAATGTTAATATACAGGAAACAACAAGGTGATTAAATCCAGTATTTTTTTTTTAGATTTATGAGATTTTGTTTAAGTTTTTTAACAATTAATTTTCTGCAGAAAAAAAAGTCCAGCTTCATTTCCAAACTATAAATTACAGTTGTTTTGTTCTCTAGGTTTTTCACGTTTTCGTATTCAGAACAGCAACAGTTCTGGTAGGAGGTCACTGAAGCTCTTTGGTTATGAAGAGATTTTTATTGCTGTTGGAAAATAAAAGAAAGTAATGTGTCCAGCATTAACTGATCAAGTGCTGACTGTATGGATGAGTGTTCTTGTACATGCAGGCTGTTTGTAGGAATGAGCTGGCACATAGTGTTGTCTAACATTATTGTCATTATGGATTGATAGGGGAATCTAGAACCTCAGAGAAGTGCACAGTGTGTGAGAAACGAGATGGAGCGTCATTGATGAGAAGCACTTATGAAGAACCATAGTGCAGCCTTTTAGGAACTCTTCGGCCACCAGGTTAAATGGGAATGAGGGAGAAATTGAGGGAGTGAAGAAGTGAGAGAAGAACTGAAGCAGAGAGTGAGGGACTGAGAGAGAGTGAGGAAGACAGGGTGAGAGGGAGGGAGTGAAGTAGCGAGGGAATAAAGGAGACAGAGAGAAAGGGATTGAGGGAGAAAGTAAGGGGGTATAATGATGAAGAGAGTGAGGGACTGGGAACGAGCTAGTGAGGAAGACAGTGAGAGACTGAGGAATGAAGAGAGACTGGAATTGAGGGAGAGAGAATAAGGGAGACAGTGAGGGACTGAGGGAGAGAGATTAAGTTAATCTGGGAGAGAGAGGGAGAAGACAGGAATGAGGAGGAGAGTGAGGGACTGATGAAGAGAAGGAAGAGGGTGAGGTAATGAGGGAATGGGGAGATTGAGGGAATGAGTAAAAGTGATGGTATGAGCTAACGAGTAAGGAAATGAGAAAGAGTGAGGGAATGAAAGTGGGTGAGGAAATGAGGGAATGAGCTAACAAGTGTGATGAAATAAGGTAAAGAGTCAGGGAATGAAGGAGTGGGTGGGGGAATGAGGGGGAGATTGATGGAATGAGGGAGAGATTGAGGGAATGAAGAGGAGTGAAAGAATGAGTTAGAGAGTAGGAGAAGGAAGGAGAGTGTAGGAAGCAGTGAGTGTATAAAAAAGAAGGAAGAGTGATGGAATGAGGGCGAGATTGAGGGAATGAAGAGAGTGAAAGACTGAGTTAGAGTGTGGGAGAAGGAAGGAAAGAGTGAATAAAGAAGAAGGAGAGAGTGATGAATGAAGAAAAGAATGAAAGAATGAGACTGGGAGAAGGAAGAAGAGAGTGAAAGAAAGAGTGGGAGTGAATAAGGAAGAAGGAGAGAGTGGGAGAAGGAAGGAGAGAGTGTTGGCAGGGTCTGAAAGAGAATCAGTATCAGTAAAGCTGTTTTATCTTGAATGTCGGTGCAGCTGAGACTGAGCTCTCCAGCAAGCCGGTTCTGACTGTGGAACTGCCTCCACCATTTTGCCCTTTTTCTGCTGCACAGGTCACACACCTGAAGTCCTACACAAGGGAGGACAATACTGATTAATGTATATGACTATTCACAGCTTTTAATCTTCCATAAGAATTATCTGTGTAATCCCAGTACGAGTACCTCTGTCCCGACTACAAATCCAACATCAGTTAGAATCTGCACCTGCGAAGTGGCAACAGGCAAAGCCTTTGTTTGACCCTCTGTCTGGTCTGGAGACGTAAAGTTCTGACCGATACTGCTGTGTCTTTGACATGGACAGCACAATAAACAAGAGTTTGTCATTTGTCCAGAGAAACAAGCAGTTGCACTGTACAATGGAATTCTTGTGCTACCTCCCGGACTATAAGTACTCACAATTACAGTATAAATACTAAGTGCTAAGTAATAAAGCACAAAAGAAGAGTAGAGAAACATATAGGAATATATATATATATATATACATATACACACACATACATACATTCATACATACACACACACAGCACCACCACGTCAGTGTCACTGAAGTGCTGAGAATGATCCACCACCCACATAATACCTGCTCTGTGGGGGTCCTGACAGTTGAGGAACAGGATAAAAAGTATACAGAGAAACAGATGTACTACTGTCTGTAATTGTAGGACAACAAAATGCATCTATATGATAAATGGAGCTGATATAATGAAGAATGAGTGTAGAAACAGGCCTGTTCGACCTGGCTAGTAGGGCTGTGTATTGGCAACAACCTGGCGATACGATATACAACATGTAACAGGGCTTATGATTCGGTATATTGTAATATTGCTAGGTACACACCAGCATATGCATAGGTTTGCTAGTGTGAATATTAACAGTGCATCCTTGCCCTGCTAGTGGTAGGTTTAAATGACACAAAATGAATCACTGTCTGCCACAAACCTTTACATGTAAAATATGAATCGATACAGTATAACAAAACAATATCACAATATTCAATATTTTCAATATTTTCTCAAACCCCTACAGGCTGTGCAGGGGGGGAAACTAATCCAGATGATTACTGCTTCCTCTAGTTGATTATGCATTACGTCATGAAATTTAAGTCATATACAGAAGGTATATGGGCCTGTAGGTGTGAGATTAAACTGTATGAGCAGAAACTGCTCCTCGATTAGAATAATCCTGCTTTTAGCCTCAATAAAACTATGTATTTAGCCACTTTAAGGTAAACCTCAGTTAAAGCTGAGATACAGCGCCGTCTGGTGGCAGAAAACCACAAAGACTTAAAACAGGATACTGAAAATGCACTGTATATTTATCTGTTATTAATTTGTTGTTTTTTTTTGTAATTTGTGTTTTGCTGGGAAGATGGAAAAAAAAAGAATTCTATCCTGATGGATGTTTAATTGCTGAAAAGAATTCTAAGCCAGTTATTGTGTTTTTATTTAGGTACAGGTATGTTCATTCATTGTTACTTATCATGTGATTTTGTTCCTAAAGGCAAAGTGGTCTGCAGGGACTTATGGACATGCCCAGCTTTCATTCAACAAGGTGGAGTATTAGTGGTTCACTGGGGCCCTCAAAGTTTCAGACCTTGAGGGTCCAATGTAAGTATCTGATGTAGTTTTACTCTCATGTCACCAGAAGACTGGACAATTATATATATAGTTTATAGTAGTTTATATAGTATATAGTTTATATATATATATAGTTATAAAAAGTTACACCTGTTTAAAAAGCACTAAAGCAAAGGTGGTGTCCGGCAAGTTTACGTCTCCTCCTCAACACCGTTTCAGAGAATCACCCCTCAGCAAGCTGTGGCTGTTCTAGAGGCCAATGAAGGTAACCAAGCCCCTGAACCAGATTAACCAAAGGTGCTCCGGAGACGACATCATGCATCAAGCCGAGAAGTCATCATGCTCTGTTACATCAGATGAGTCATTGGTGTCTTCTGTTAAGCTGGATGATGCTTTAATTTCCCAGTGTGTGGTTCCCCCCCGAGACTCCAACTACCCCTCATCAGTCCAAGGCTCTCTCATTGATGGTAAGTGTGGTAAATGGTAATGCAGGTAGCCCTGTAAAAGGGGGAATGTAGGATCCGGCGTACCCCCAAGGCCTTCGAAAAAGCCATACCATTTCTCTAGTGGATTTCTCATTAATTTTTCCCGCATTTGAAGGTACATAGCCCCACCCTTGGTCGTCAGAGGTAGGCCAGGGATGGACTGGTTTTGAGGCCGAAGTCAGGACCTGGCCATAGCCTTATTGGCACATTAGGTCTCTATTTAGAGAAATGTGTCAGGTTGCAGTGAGATCTGGACAAGTTCTGCTGCCAGAGTTGACATCGGTGTTTGGTTGTTCTCTTGCCCCTCTGAGGGCTCATCTAACAGCTTTTACTTGAGTTAATAAAGCAACTGAAGACCTCTTAAGACAGAGCGTGGGTTTCTCCCAAAAGGAAATGAAGAGGCCAGGTTGGTAGAAGTGACTAGTGAGTAGATGCTCAAGGTGGGTGTTTGTAATACAGTAGTCAATGAGTGGACGTACAGGATAGGTACATCCTACCTTGTGTTTCTAATGAAGTGACCAGTTAGAAGAAGGTACGGATTACTAACAAGCTGGCCAGTGAGTGGAAACAACTCTGCAGGCTGTTCTTGCCACAGTATGTATGCAGTTCTTGAACGAAGCAGCAGAGGGAGCAATAGAACTGAGAAAGAAGCGATTCCCAAAATTGTCTGGATCACGTAAAAACCTTGACCTATGCTACAAGATTTAGCGAAGTCATAGAACATTTATTGCTTTTTACTCTCATACTGAGTAATTATAGAGGTAGGTGATGTTTAGTGGTTTGTTCTGAAATAGAGGTCTGAAATACAAGGTTATAGAAGTAGGAACAGGAATGAGAGGTTGGAACAGGACACTTTACTACAATAGCTCTTGTCTAATGAAACATTTAAGCAGATGATGTGAGTAAAGCCATACAGACCGTAGGAGCTTTTTACGACAGTGCTCTGCAAACTCTTGTGCTTTTTTCCCCCCACAGCCTTTTATGAATACAAATATGGCATTATAATTGAATGATAAAGAATGATTTACTGGTAATTGGATAAATGACTGTATTGATACATGTGTCCCGACAAGTCATCATTGTTCCTTACAATCAAGCATAAGTGTGTCATCTTCTTCACAGTCTGTCAGAGGGGGAAAAAAAATCATGGGCACTGAAGCTGAAAATGGCTCTGTGGCAGTTCCTCTGGATCTTGATTGCGTTCCTTAGGCTTGTGTATGAGCAGCAGCGTTGAGTGTTTTCCTCAGGCTGTCTCCACTGACAGATACATTTACATCAAGAAATTGATTTACTGTAGAATTCATCCGAAGTCATCAATCATTCAATTCCTAGTGCTGAATGGCTGAAATTACCTGTTCACAGCGGCTGCTGGAATAACAATTTCAGCTGGGGCCGCCTCTGAAAAACCACTGTTAGAGTTCAGGTCTGTAGTTTGTGTGGGTGAAGAGCTTCAGTGAGATGCAGAAATCTGCTGGAACTGTTCTCAGGTTTAAGACATCAGTGATATGCACTTTATTGGCAGTTTTTTCTTTTTTGTATAATGTTTTGTCCTAATTTTCCAGAGGAGAACATGCAAACTCCATACAGAAAGACAGCCCAGACACTAGGGTGGGCACATGTCCGGTTTTAGGCCAGACAGTCTGTTTTTTCTCCCAGTCCTCCGTCCGGCGCAGTACCTGGATGGACGCCTATTAGTCTCGAACAATATTATGTGTGCCATTGGCTCGTGTCCGTGTCAAAAGACATGTCTTGCATTTTGTTGGTTTAACAAGGTCATGTGACATTGTAACTTATGACTCAGGAATATCATCTATTTCACCCAATTAGGTGAGTAAAGCAATCATTTATGTGTTATATAGGTTAGGTTATGATTTTTATTCTGTTCTAGTATCGTGACCTACACACCCCCTTTACAATGTCCTCCTTTTGGGGGTTATGAAAATAGCCACCCTACCGGACACCCCAGCCAGGAATTGAACCCAGTCACCAAACACTAGTGCCAATAAGGGCACCTGAAATAAAGAAGAATGGAGTGATATTTTTGTCAGTCACTATTTTAGAACTACCACTTTGTAAAGAACTAATAAACTCTAGCTAGCTTAGAAGCAATGATGCTTGCACTGTTAGCATGTAAGCTAGCAGCTACAGAAGGAATGTTTTTGCTCATATTTTTACATTCTCAAGAAAAAAAAAATGTGCTTGATTTTGAGCAGCTGTAGACATTTGTGTGAATGTGTGGGCGAGTCAAATTGAGATGTTGCTATGCTACTAACAGTCTGCTACTATAATTTAGGGCTAGCAGGAGAGCTAATTAAGCCCGTTTTATGGGTTCATTCATGACATAGCAATAGATAATACATGTTAGAATTCTGAAATTAATTATCAACCAAATCCAAGGAGAAAACAGATTTATCCACTACTCTTTCCCAGCACAGGATGAGGAATGCTAGCGTAGCACATTGGCCACCACTGCTTTCATAATAAAGGATTCTGTATATTGGTGCTGTTTAAATAAGGTGACTTGTTTTACTTAAGCAGTTACTGAATATTTTTCATCTTTTTATTGGTAGCAGTAGTAACAATAATAGTTCTAATTATTAATACACTGATATAGCAATATACCAGTATGTAAATTGATTATGAGGTGGTTTTACCTCCTTGGGTGGCTTGAGAGCACCCACACCTGTATAAGCTGTGAGGTGTTATCTTATGAATGAGGTTGAGCGCTGGCTGACGTGCACATGGCAAGGCAACATGAACGATCAGAGCTCAAACAAGGCACGATAGTGGATGCCAGTCAGAATGGACATATAATTTCTATAGTTGTGTGGGCGTTAAACATTCGTCGTTCCTCAGTGTCACATGTGTACCGGGAATACAGCATAGAAAGTATTACCCCGCACAGTGGACAGCACAGTGTCCACCAACGGGTGCTTAATGATCCTGACCGCCAACGTCTGGTTAGAATTGTCCGTGCAAACAGACAAGCAACCCTGGCAGAAATCACTTCCACATTCATTGCAGGAGAACCCACACGCATATCCTGCAGGTTGCTGTAGCATTCTTTAGTTTCCATAGGATATGGGAGCAGAAGACCCACCAGAGTGCCTCTGGTAACACCACAACACCAGACACAGCGCCTCACCTGGGCTTGTGAGGTTGTTAACTGGATGCTAGAGGACTGGCAATATCTGGGTCATGGTACCAATTGTTTGCAGCCCTTTATGGACTTCATGCATCCCACAGTGAAGGAATATTCCAGCAGGATAATACACCATGTAATCGGGCCCAAGTTGGTGCGAGGAACTGGAGAGTTCTGATGAATGGTATTGGTTGCACATTTGCCTGCCATGAGCCAGAATTCAGTTCGCCTCATTTGAACTCCAATAATGAACGTCGCCTTGCAATGAGCAAGTTGGCCAGTGTTCAACCCCACTCACAAGATAACACCTCACAATTTTTACAGGTGTGGGAGTTCCCAAGCCTGTAGGTAACGCCTCTTCATAATCATACTGTTACATACTGTTATCCCATGACTTTTGGTATGTCACTGTAGTTATATTAGTACCAGTAGCTAATAGGGCTCCACATTGCCTAGTCTTGTTTAAACACCGTTTTAAAAACAATACTAATAATTTTTCCATTTATATTTAAGGCAACACATGAATGATGCTGTGTTATGTGTTGCATTACTGGACCACATAGCAATTTTTCCTGTTGGGACCTATTCATGCTAAGTCCATCAGAGGCTGCTGGTTACTGGCCTAAATCTGTAAACGTCTCTCCCAGAGTACCTGTATTTATTGCTCTAATGTGAAGGCCGTAGTGAAGTATGAATGCTGCAGGTATTAGCCCAACGCAGGTGTCTCTCTCTCTCTCTCTCTCTCTCTCTCTCTCTCTCTCTCTCTTTCTCTTTCTCTCTCTCCGGTGGCCTTGTCTCATCTCTGTCCTCATCAATATGCGGCCCGCTGCCGAAAATTAATTTTATTAAAGGCCCTCAATTCCCCCTCGCCAGGCCTCTCTCTGTTTAAGCATCTTTTTAGTGTATGATTAGCGCTCGTTTCCCCAAACCTGGGCCAGGAGTGGCGGCTGGGTCGGTGAGGTCGGCCCGCTGAAAGAGAGCCACTTCATTGTGCGGTGACTGGACCATAAATCATCGGCCGTTTTCTATAAATCACGGCAGATGGCAGGGAGCTGGCGGGGGCCCGTGGGAGCCGCGCCGGGCCCCTGTGCATGCTGGGAAAGGCCGAACCGGACGGGCTGCGGCAGACGCCGGCCGTGTAGGAGGTCAGGAGCGCGGGACGGGAGTGAAGGGAGCACAGGGAGAACGGGGAGGCAGCGGTGATGAGATGCAGAAGCCGGAGGTCCGAGAGAGCCACCTCTGCAGTGTTTAACGCGTCTTAATCGGCCTGATTAATATGTATGCGCTCACCTCCCGCCGGCCCATGTGAGGCCTGTCAGACTGACATTAAAATGTCTCGTTGATGAGGGAGCTGGGGTGGGGGACTGTGGGGGGTTGAGCCGCCCGTCCCGTCATCCATTTTGATTATGAAGATGTAATTGAGGCGAATGTGGGCTGTAATGTAGTCACAATGCAGCGCAATGTCACCCACTGTCAGATAGACCCAGTGTCATTATCTCATCTGGGGCTGATCCACAGCTACATTCAGACGAGAACTACGCAGAGTTCTTAACCACTCCTTTAAACTAGGCATGTTGTTGTTGGTCTTGTATTGTATTGTAGTTGCCTTTAGCCAAGCTGCTGATGAGTACGTAGCTAAAGAGGTTATGCTCAAAATCATACAGCTCTCAAATAAGTGTGCACTCTGTGAAATTACGCAGGGATTTTAGAGTACTGCATTGGGCATGGAACTCAAGTTCAACTTATGCCACCAGCGTAAAATGAACATCACTATGACTTTCTCATATTTCTGACATACAATCGTCACCAAAAGAATAGTTGCACAAATAGTTGCATCCAGAAGGAATCACCCAACAGGAATGAGGAATGTCAAATGTAGGTTTGGCCTTGAAAGACCTGCAAATGATTCAAGTTTCACACTTGGCCCCACATGTGATGTAAGCAAGGACGGGCCTTATCGCTGTACCTGACTGACCCAAAAGCCACGATTGCAGTCATTTATGAGTCAACCTGTTAGTGCCAGCACCATTGGCATGACACAGGACTACATGCATGCAGACCGTTACGACGACTGCCCTTAACACCACGTCAACGTCACCAAAGAATCCAATGGTGTTGTGCCAGACTGTCATGGAGTGACTCAGAATGGCAGTGGGTCATCTTCAGTGACAAGTCCCGCTTTTGTTTTGGTGAAGAGGACCGACGAATCCGTGTGTGGAGGCACCGTGGGCAGTGCCAACATGAATGGTTTGTTGTCAAGACCCATGTCCAGGAGACCGGGTGTGACTCCAGGTGTGAAAATCAGCAGGAACTGTGTGAGGATATTCAAACTGCATGGGATGGATTATCACAGGACACAATTAGGAACCTCTACAACTTGATGCCTGGCATGTTCCTGGTACCCTTTATCTATAATATAATATATAATATATTATTTTCTAAAACGTTTATGTCCTAAAAACGTTTTTGAGTTATTGGTCTGACACTTTAACTTGACCTAATGTGTTACAGTTTGAGCCTAAACAGGACTGATATATTTTTTTCCCTCCTGCTTGATGTTTACATTGAGCTGGTCATATGTTAATTAAGAAATTGCACCTGTGTTCATTTACACACAGACGTTCTTAGTATATAACCCACTAAATTGGCCACCCCTACCAGCACAAAGACTGTCAGCAATTAGCGCCTTTCCTAGTAAATCTGCCCCAAGGTGTTTCCAATAAAGTGGCCAGCTGCGCATGTAAAACTGCTGGTCTTATTTAGTCAGATATTTTAGCAATGCAGATTGTTGTGCGGTTGGCCCAGTTTACTTGCTGTTCTTCTCTCACTGGACTAAATATAAAGCGGAACCTAAGCCCTACTTTGGCTTTGTCTACTACTTGTAAGTTTTACTCGGGCAGCCGTCCTTGCTTTTACAATGACCCATGAGGCATGGACAAACACGTCTCGGAGGAAGACGGCCTTATACGTCAGTATTTTGTGGGTTTATTCCTCCAGACATCTTTATGGTCCATGCACGTAGGCTGGGTATTTACTCGCCGACCTGTTTCTGTGGGGTGCAAGTCTTGTCTGTATTCACACTCCACACCTCCTTTGTTGTGTAGAATGCATAATACTTGATTTGTAGCAGTAGTTCACAACTCAACTTTTATATTTAAAAGTAATTTAAATGATATATTTGGACATTTAAAAACAGTTAGAACTGGGCACAAAAGGTGTCTTGTAAAATCCCACCAAATTACAGCCTCCACTCACTGATCACTTTACAGCTACTCTAATTTAGCATGGACAGATGAAACAGGTAGTATGGAAAAATGAAGGAAATTGAAACATGGTATCGGAGGGCATCTCTGAGTGACCTGCTTTTGCTTTATGGTAGGTGGGAATGTATTAGTGTGAATGTATTAGAGTGATTATGCCGCTTAAGCTTGTTGCTAGCTGGTTGCTAGGTGTTGCTAAAAATGAATGGGTGTGTATGGGAGGAACGAGAGATGAACAAACGACACATAGAGGAGTGTGGATCAGTATGGCTATGGATTAGAGTTTGGGGATCTACCCTGAGTGAGTACATGCAGTTTGATCATTGCTGGGAAAAGGAACCAATAGGGTTTGAACGGGGGTTAAAAAAAAGGAATGGGAATGGGAGAGTAATAGGCAAATAAGGACAAACAGATGTGTGTGGGTCAGTCCAACATTGCATATGTGCTCGGGGGTCTGCCCTGAGTGTTTGCGAAATGGTGTCTGTCGGTCAAGCAGAGGTACAGTAGATGATAGCTTACTTTTCCACCCCATTCATTCTTAATGGGATTTTTTTTTTTTCTGAAAACCGTACTTTGGATAAAAAACCTGTATATAAGCACACCATTCCCGATCAAACCAACATCCCGGAGTTGGAACGATGTTGATATCTCTGATGCTGCAGGACTACTTAGCGGAAAAAATATTAGTACTGAGAAGAAGAAGAACAACAACAACAACAACAACAACAACAACAAAAGGGATAACAATAGTGTGGTGCATTGCACAATCACTAACAATATAACATGATGAATTATGCTTCATATGATGCAGAACCTGAACTCAGAAGATACAAGAGGTACATGCTTGTTTCAAGCTGACTTTTAAAACTGGGTAGGTTTGACCACTGATGAAGGACTAGAGGATAGCCAACACAAACTGTGCAGCAGCAGATGAGCTATCATCTCTGACTGTACATCTACAAGGTGGACCAGCAAGGTAGGAGTGTCTAATAGAGTGGACTGTGAGGGGACACAGTGTTTAATCACCGCAGCAGCACTGCTGTGTCTGATCCACTCACACCAGCACAACACACACTAACACACCATCACCACGTCAGTGAGAATGATCCACCACCCACATAATACCTGCGCTGTGGTGGTCCTGTGGGGGTCCTGACCGTTGAAAAACAGGGTAATAAAGTATGCAGAGAATCAGATGGACTACAGTCTGTAATTGCAGAACTACAAAGTGCTCCTATATATTAAGTGGAGCTGATAAAATGAACAGTGAGTGTAGATACAAGGAGGTGAACCTAATGAAGTGTATGGAGAGTATATATAGCAGGCTTAATGTTAGCAGGGTAAGCAGGAAATACTGCAGTGTGAGACGGACCCCTGAGACGATTATCTGTGAGTTAAACTGTTATTGATTACAATCCCAATAATCAGCAATAAACAAATTAGTCAGTTATTAATGTACATGATTTATGCAGCTAGTTGTAGTCGTCCTTATTAGTTAGCATCTAATTTTACAATACATCAGCTAGCAAGATAGTGAGCCCCCCGCCAAAACATCGTGCTTAGGGCCCCAAAAGGGCTAGAATTGGCCACACATAGGAGGCTTAGGAATACAGCTCTTTGGCACAGTGTTACCAAAAACTGACAATGCTTTTGTTTCTTACACACTACTGTCTAATGAATAAGCAGAGTCGGCACTTTATATTTGTTTATAATATGTAGTTAGTTACTAAAGATAGAGCTTTACCCGACTGATGTGACTTTTTCTGTGTCCTTCAAAAGTCTGAACAAGGTATTCAGACTGTATGCTGCGGAATCGATGACTGAAAGGCGTGAAACTGATGTTGCATGGCCAAAGTCTCCACTAGAGGGTGTATTAACGCTGATAATTTGGCTCTTTGTGCTCCCCTCCCTAAGAACATACAACAGCAGAGAGTGAAGCCTGTTGCTTTCATTCAGAGCTGCACATAAAGCAGTATTTAGTCTTGTAAAAAAAAAAAAAGTGCTATGCAAGATAATCTGAGTGATGCTATGCAAGAACCTAAATATATCATATAAGTTCTATGCTACGTTAGGGGTTCTTTCCGGAACATTTACAGTATGCACGCTGTCGTCTACTGGCAGGAATTCACGAGATTTAACACTGACGTTTATCAGTAAAATGCTGTATTCATCATTTTATTGCAAAGTCAATTCACCTTAAAATACTTTTATTAGGAAAGCAACGAGTTTCTGTGAGTTTGAGGTGGAGCCATACCGCACAGCATCACCTTTCTAGTGTTTTCATTCTGATGATTCTGTTTTGGTGTTTTAAAAACTTAAACCTTTAATTTAATTTATTTAATGTTTAAATAAAATACATTAGTAAACTTATATTACCAGTTTTTTGCTTTTCATTATGCTTGTGCAAATTGTGCAAAGAAATTGTGCGGATATATCCTAGTGTCTAAAACATCCTCTACAGAGAGGACACACTTAGATATGGCATTTTACTGCATTGTTGCACATTGTTCTCATACATAGTGTCAACATAGAAATTAAATCTAAA
The DNA here is from genome assembly GCA_034552555.1 of Semaprochilodus insignis. Classification (NCBI taxonomy): domain Eukaryota; kingdom Metazoa; phylum Chordata; class Actinopteri; order Characiformes; family Prochilodontidae; genus Semaprochilodus; species Semaprochilodus insignis. The sequence continues at coordinate 5,078,115 of CM067489.1, forward strand.
ATTTAAAAGGTGCCATAACGTACACAGGCCACATTTTATATTACAATATGTTAAATTTAGTAAATAAATAAATTGCTTACTTGTAATGTGTTCAGTTATTTACACTTAACCAATCAACGTAACAAGTAAACTGACCGGGGCACCCAAACCTTTGTGTACAGTTAAAATGTCTATTAAAATATCTATTAAATATGTATTTATATTTTAAAACGACATATCTGAGATATTCTCCGTATATACACAGTGTAAAACATGGTGTTATTAACAGTTACTAAAATGTTTTGAGAGACTATAAGATTAGTCAATGTTTATATGCAAATGTACATATTACTTTGCATTACTGTTACAATTGTTATATAAATACAGGAGATTACTGTATTTTAATTACAGCTCATTACTGTAAGTGTACAGCAGAATATCAGCTACATCACAGTAATCTTATGTTCCAGGTGACTGTGAAGTTACTGTAGACAGTTGCTATTTTACTGTTATTTACTTTTAATATGGTCAATTACCATGGAAGTTACGCAATTAGTAGCCAATACTTAACTGTACTTTTACAGTGATTCTTTTTACACTGTGGAGTTGTAGACTTTAAAAAGGTCCCACTCACACATCACTTGGTTTTCTGTAGAAGCACCCACCGATAGGTTTTTACAGACCCAAAGGCGTTTTTTTTTCTCCAGTATTTCAACAATCTTGTTTTTAAAAATTGGAAAACTAATATGGTGTAAAAAGGGATATAGATACATGATGTACTTGGCCATTTTCTTGTATTCCCTTAACAACCTCACAAACAGACAGATATTTCCCCAGATTCACCCTGAAGACTGCTTTTGTCCCATAAAAGTAACTTTTAAGAAGTGTGTGCATACGTCATTAAAGTCACACATATATTATATTAATCACTGCTGGTTTTACTATCACACCTTGTTCAAGCTTATAAGCAGCCATGCAAAAGTACAACCGCCACAGTGTAAATTTGCCACATTTCACACACACACACTCTCTCTCTCTCTCTCTCTCTCTCTCTCTCTCTCTCTCTCTATCTATCTCTTTTCTCATTAGTTACAGTATATTTATTTTGATGGCACCACTAATTATTTTTATTACAGTATTAAGCAAAAATAAAAATGTGTTAGGTTGGGCCCTACACTCCACAAAGTATTTAGTCAAATAATATTCACATTGTTTTCTGTACTATAATGTGTAATATGTCCTTTCTCCAAAAATGTATTGTTACAGGAGAAAGAGAAATGTTTTAATGAAAGTTAATAGATGTTTAAGTGCTTTTATGTTATGTTCTTTATATATATTCTTTATATATATTCTTTATATATATATATATATATATATATATATATATATATATATANTAAACAGATCTAAATACAATATTTGATCTGGAATTTGGGAGACGTGTTTCCAGTAGTGTATAGAATCAAACAGAACTGCTCATTTTGGACCAACACAAACCCAGAACCTGTACAACTAGAGGAACTAGCGAGGTGGTCCAGAGCTTTTTTCCAGAGCTGTATATTCTTTATATATATATATATATATATATATATATATATATATATATATTTTTTTTTTTTTTTTTTTTTTTTTTTTTTGTGGCATGGGTGGGCTGGGGTGGAGTCGCTGCCATTCCCTCCAGAAGTGGGCACGCACAGGTGCGGGATCAGAAGATATGCATATATATATATATATATATATATATATATATCCNCATGTAAATGCAAAGCACATGAATGAATATTGGCTTCCACCAGTAGCAGGCTATATATATATATATATATATATATATATATATATATATATATATATATATATATATGTCACTTATAATGAATATTTAAATACTCAGTTCTTTTTTCTTTAAATGACCAGAACCCACTAAGGTCTGGTCATTTGTAAATTATATGCAAAAATGAAGCATGTCAGGATGACAGATTTGTCTCTACGAACATTTGAACAAATTTGTTTGCAATATCTTTGTAGTAAAGTCATATTCAATAATTTCAATATGACTCCCAATGTTTGTCTGTCCAGTTTTTGGCAGTGGTCACACACTCTTACCAGTCATTAGTTCTGCTTTAAACACTTGGCAGTGTATACAGCCCTGGGGTGGGGGTGGTTAGAAATGGGGTGCTGGGGAGGTTGTTGTGTCCCCACCAATGTAGAGACATTGCATAACCAACTATTTTGCATTGTAATTCATGTATTATATACGTTACTGTGCAACCAAAATTATTTGGTAACTGCTCTGAAAATCGATATATCTGTCTATTAATCACATCTGTCAGGGCTTTGCAGTAAGTTATACCTTGTATAATTTAGTGAATGTAACCAGCTTAGCAAAGTGCAGAGATAACGTAACGCTAAACACAGGAAAAGGACATGATTTACGCATGTAATGCAGGGGGATTGAGCTGTGTGGTGTGTTTTGTGTGGTTGTGGGAAAGCTCTGCTCTCTCTGCAGTGCTGCACAGTGTTGGAGTCTCGGAGGGCCCTGTTGGCCCCGTGAACAATGAGGCTGGGGTGAGTGTGCTATTATTTAACAGCGGGGTAAAAGATGGCTTCCTCTGTGCCAGTGGATTTATGGCGATGTCTCAGGCCCAGGCCCGCGGCCCCTCTGATCTGCTTTTCCCCCGGTGACCCCTGACCCCCGGGTCATTAGGGACAGGCTCCGAGTGGCTGCGAGCGTTGGCGCTTAATCAGACGCTTTATTTAATGCGAGCTGGGCCCCAGCCCAAAGCCCGCTCACATCTGGCTGGAATTGCCACCTCTGGTAATTACGCTCAATTTCTTTTTTTGTTTATTATTGTTTGTTTTGCCATCCATAAATGGCGTCTAATGGTCAATGGTCATAAAGCATCACCAGGGGATGAACCATGAAGCCTTTTATGTTCAGGAGGGAAATATCTTTATTATGTCGTATCACTCAGAGGAAAAAATAATGTATTTTAGAAAATGTACTGATTTAACAGGCTTTTAATATCATTTACATTCAGACAGAATTTCTCTATATTTACGCACTCTTACTGTTTTGATTTTCTCCTTGGATTGAACAGAAAGCAACATGTCTTTTCCTAGCATTGATAGCATTACACCATAGACTTCCATAGTTCCCCAATTAGGAATTCTCAGAGTGAATGAGAAGATGAATAAATCAGCAGTTCTCTGTTATTTGAAACTAGTATTTTTGTACTTGTGGAGGAACTTTGTGAAAATATTCAAATTGCATGGGATGGATTATCACAGGACACCATTAGGAAACTCTACAATTCCATGCTGAGACATCTGGCATGTTGGGCTAGCAAACATGTCGGCCCAACACCATACTGAGTGACACTACTTCTGTATGTGTAGCTCAATAAATATTGCTCATATCAGTCTAAATTTATCATTTATTGTTCCTGGTAACCTTTATCTTCTGTCTCAATAGCACTGCAATCCCACACTTCCTTCTGGGTGCAATTTCTTTTGCAATTTCTTATTCTTTTGATGATGAGTGTATTTTAACCCCACTGTTACTTCTGTTTGAATTTGCTCAGTTACTCATTGAAGAACTTTTTTTTTTTTGACAGGACTCTTTGCTAGCACAACTAGCATTGGCTAGCGTTTGAATAAACTTCCATGGTTCCCTGATGAAATAAGAGGGTGGAGAGAGAGGGGAAAAGAGAGAGAGAGAGAGAGAGAGAGAGAGAGAGAGAGAGAGACAGAGAGAGACAGAGAGAGAGAGAGAGAGATTATCAAAGTGAAGCAGGAGAGTAGAAACAGGCTGTTCAGCATGATTCCACACACGTCAGGGATTGTGCACATCCATGTATTCCTCTGGTAGATCACACTTAAAAGAGGAGCAGCCCCATTAGCCTCTTCTCTCTCTCTCCCTTTCTCCCTTTCTCCCCCCTCCTCTCGTCTTTTACTCCTCTGTTCGTGTCCAGCTGGCTCGACACCAGGGCTTTCTCTCCCCAGCGAGAGCCCTTCAAACGCTCGCTTAGAAAAGGACAACTGAGGCAAATGTTTCCAGCCCTTGGCTGCCTAATGAACACACAGCCTCTCCTGGGCTGCAGAGCCAGCGCTCCACCAGTTCAGAGGGAACTGCTACAGGACATGAAACAGGCCGGCAGGACGTCCCAGGGCAGCTCAGACGGGACAGGATCTGGAGGGCCTGTGCTGCACTTTATAGTTGTGATGCTGTTGAATTATTTGTATTGTCTGCCCTTCTTAGTCCATCACTGTGGTGTTTATGCCCGAGATTTATAGTTCCAATGCTGAGCTTTGCAGCATCATGTTTTTCTGCTGCTCCACAGAACAGCTCCAACCCTCATACACGACAAAACATTATTCTGTGTTCACTGAATTTGTAATATAAATAAATAAACAGAATATAAAACACATAAAAATGTGAGGCAACCATGTTACTCAGCAACAGGTCCCCTATGGAAAAAGCCTTCTTCTTAAATTTTGTTACATTGACAATTTGGAAAATCTTGAAAAGTGCAAATTATAAACTGATTTCAGACATTCAGTGAGCAGTGATGCCCTCCATGAGTCATCCTGCGCCAGCACCATTGGCAGATGGCTACACGATGCAGGACTACATGCACACAGACTGTTACGACGACTGCCCTTAACACTACATCAGCCTTGCCAAAGACTGCAATGGTGTTGTGCCAGACTGTCATGGAGTGACTCAGAATGGCAGCGGGTCATCTTCAGTGACGAGTCCCGCTTTTGTCTTGGTGGAGATGACCAACAAATCCGTGTGTGGAGACACCGTGGTCAGCGCCAAGATGAACGGTTTGTTGTCAAACGTCACACATCCAGAACGCCTGGTGTCACTCCACCTCCTCCCCTACCGCACAATCTGCAGGAACTGTGTGAGAATATTCAAGCTGCATGGGATGGATTATCACAGGGCACCATTAGGAACCTCTACAACTCCATGCCGAGACGTCTGGGATGTTGGTTTAGCAAACATGGCGGCCCAACACCACACAGACATTACTTCTGTATGTGTAGCTCAATAAATATTGGCGATGCTTTATTATAACTTAAACTCGAAAATGTATCAGAAATTTTACGGAAAGACAAAATCATTGTTCATAATTTTTGGACATCAAAACGAACAGAAGAGTTGGAATTGCAGCATTGCATACAGAATGTGGACTGAATGTAAAGCCTAAATATACTGTACGTAATTACAACTATGTAATTAATGATGTAATTATGCAATTGCATACAAATAATGGTGTAATGGGATGACAATTCTAGACCTGCGAGGGTTAAATTGTCTCAGATGGCAGAGTGCTATCTATACTGGAGTGCTAATGAAGGGGGTGAAAGTGGTCCATGTGTGCGGAGGTCAGCCGGGATGGATGCGGCAGTTTCTGTAATCTGTAATAATCCGCTCCGGTCCAGCAAATCTGAACCAGTGCTATCTGCAGTGACCGAGTGTAACCCAGGCAGTGGGAATGGGAAGAAGGTGGGAAGAGCAGGGTATGGAGGAGGAGCCTTCTGGAGGTCAAGGACGAAAGGAGGAGGAGAAGGAGGAGGAGGGGGTGGCTGGTTCTGAAGGTGGAACGATCCCTCTCTCTGGCCGGCTGTCAGGGACCCACACCCACCGGCATTAATGCAAATTACAGTCCGATAATTTAATAACTCCGCCAGCTTGATCTGTCCTTTTTATTACAATTATCATCGGCCAGGGGGTTGCGTTCCATCATCGCAAAATAAACATCATCTATCATCCTTGCCCGTGATTAGCCTGTGACAGGCCGGGGTAGTCGCTTTGCATAAACGAGGCCCTAATGCAGCTCGGCCGAGGGGCCACGGTCCTACTCGATTTTTCACCCGCCCCAGAGTAGATGTTGCCGGCTGGGTGTCCGACATGGGGTGAAGCCGAGTGTCTCATCTAGTGGCGTAGTCTAGTCTGAAGTGATATACTGTGAGTATACTTTGACCAAATGACCTCCACTCAAATTTAGCCACTTCCTGTGTGACTAATTAGCTGTTGAAAGCTACAGTTAACAAAAGTCTGGTGTCCAGTGGCATTCAAATAAAGAAATTCAGAGAATTCTGTCAAAAATGCAACTTTCAGGCAATATCATAATTGGTTTTTAATAGGGCTGTCACAGAAATAAAAAAAACGAATCACAATTGATTGCATTAATTTGTGCACTTAATCACGATTAATTGCATTCTTTTGTGCTATTAATTGCTGTTAATTACATTTATTGGCTCAAATGTATAAAAATGCTTTTATGGTTATAGCTATATGAGTGGAAAAAAAGCTTTTGTACAGTCTCAGGCAAAAGTTTGGGTGCACCTGGTCCAATGATGTTTGGTTGCTTATAAGTTAACACATTCTCTGTGGCTGGATAATTATTGGTCCCTGGGCATAAATATTTGGCAGGCTACCTTTTTTGGCGGTCAGGTAGTCATTTTTTGTGATGTCCCAGCAGATTTTATTGGGTCTAGCTAAAGCATACTGCCACAGTGAGCGTGTTTGGTGTTCTCAGATCACTGCAGGCAAGGATGATGCAACAAACCCAGGCTTTGAAAATGAGCATCCTCGGTTCTGTCGAAGTTTCAGGTCTTTTACAGACACATCTTTTTGAATCCGGAGCTTCAAATTCATAGTATTCACAGTGCATTCTCAGCAATGTTAGCTCACAGCTAATAAATCCTGAAAGCTTGAGCGAAGTATGATGGATAGCGTGACATTTGCTAAGCATGATGGGTAGAGAAAATTAAGCAGACGTTTAGGAAAGGGGAGGAAGTATCTAGATTATGACTGGCTGTAACACAATCATTTTTTGAGCTATTAAAGTTCCCGTTGTCTGCCAAAACAAAAGATTTTCTCGTAATTGTTCATGGGGTCAGCTTGTTGGCCTCCTGGGCACACACCCATAAAAACCCATTGGATGATCCAGGCCTGTCCCCAAGAACATAAAAATTTGGTTTCCAATTTTTAGCATTGGCAATTGAATGTTCCAACTCCTCCATGATTGCATCCTCTTGCTCCCAGACCTCTATGTTATGTCAAGGGGAACCGGAGCTTTCCACTTTGCTACTGTTAGTTTCATCTCCTGTGAGCGCTGTCCTCCATAGTCTATCAAATTACTGATGTTGCCACATTAATGCTGTGTTTTGACTGTAAATGATACTCCAGACTCAACATACTTCTTGATACTCAGAACAAACTGCACAGCATTTCAGTAGCAGGGGATTACTTTTGGTTTTATCAAGAGAGCCATAATGCAACTCGCCTAAAAGCTGTATTTGAAGAAGTCTTTCGGCTAACCTACCTACCTCTGCCTTTAACTCACCAAGATCCATGAGGGATCATGCAAACACTACCAAGGAATTCTCACAATGCTGTCATGGAACGCACAGAATCATTTTTTGGTGGAACTCATCAAGTTTCTAATAGACCTTTTCTCTGCCCCAGGCAACCTGCCTTCTAACAGCACAACTTTCTGATTTTATAAAGCAGAAATGTGTTGCATTAGCTGTGCCTCGCATTTATTGAGCACTTTCATTTTTTTTTTCACTTCATCAGTGAACATACACTTATCATCAGAAAAATAGTTGCACCCAGAAGGGTGTGTCTAATGGGAAGAAAGGGCAAGTGTGCTCATGGCCCCCTAGTGTGTGTATTCACTAGTGTGTGCATGTGGGTGTTTCACTTCACGGATGGGTTAAATGCGGAACACAAATTCCTCTGTGTGAAAAATCACAAATGGCACAAAATGGCTCAAAAACTCTCTACTCAGAGAATGATTGGCCTCACCGATTTGATTTGATTTGATTTGATTTGATAAAGATTACCAGGAACAATAAATGATGATAAATTTAGACTGATATGAGCAATATTTACTGAGCTACACATACAGAAGTAGGGTCGCACAGTATCATTTGAATAGACATCAGTGTCAGACTAATTAATGACCTTCTATTAAAGACTGGTGGACTGAGAGAGACACTAGAGTCTCTTTACCTAAAATGAGCTGATTAAGAGTCTTGTTCTAGAAATGATAATAGGATATTAGGGCCATAAGAGCAAGAATCATGCTACTGTTACTCTCCATACTTAAGTACATTAGAAGGTAAATACTTTAGTACTCAAGTGGAGGTCTAAAAGGAGGAACTTTTTCTTCTAGAAGTACTTTTAGGAATATTTTACCTTGGGTATCTCTACTTTAACTCAACTACATGGTTTGTGGACCTCTATGCTTGCAGAGGATGCGGCCTACACCAAGGACTCTGTCATTTCTGCTGAAATGTTATCTTTCAGCTTGTAAAATCACATTGAGGACTGAAATTGTCTCGCTTCACTTCTGCATCCCGAATCTGTCTGGTAGATCCTTTATTTAGGTGTGTGAGAAGGTCATGCATTTCCAAAGCAGCATCAAAGCTGCGGGGCTAGTTTGAAAACCCTAAAGTTTTATTTCAAGAGTGCATTATTATTCTAAAATGGTGCTCCAAACGACTCTCTGCAGTCACTCCCGGTCTCTCATTAGCTTATTATCCTCTGGAAACTTAAGCTTATTAGCTTATTTACTGCAGAAAACATTGAACATGCTTGTTAAAAGATGCCATGTTTTGTAAAAAGGCAGAAAATAAAAGAGAAAGTTTTTTTTCTGTTTATTAGCTCTGAACATTTTTTCTGTTGTTTATTTTTCCAAATGGGAGAATTATAAGTTGTGTTGTGACTCCTTACTGTATTTACTCAGCCCGTGTTGGTCGTAGTTGTTTTAATCTCTGGCTTTAAGGCTCAACAGCATTTTTGGTGCTGTTGGGGAAAGAGACAAATCAAACGCAGACATATACACAGTGGGCGAAGGAGACAGCAAGTGTCTTTGTTCTAAGGGCCTTTATGGCTTTGTTTTGAAATTCTGAAGGGGAAAGGTCTTCCTACCCAAAGCATTTTTCTATCTCTCTCTCTCTCTTTCTCTCTCTCTCTCGTTTTCTTTCTGTGTATCTCTTTCTCTGACCACAACAGAGTGGAATCGTTAAACCCACAGGCTTTGTGAAGATGTAAGATATATTATTTATGTTCAAACCACCGTTACATTGTTGACCTTCAGTGCCACGGAGATGAAAGCACGATGGCCCCTGTGTTTTGGGTCTGGGGCTTGTGGAATGATGGCTCTGGAGTTTCTGGAGCTGTTGGTCTTGAGAGGCTAAAGGAGGCGTCTGTGGGAAAGCTTCTCTTGACGAACCAGCATGACTGAAGTATCAGCACCAAACATCCAGGTTCCTTTCAACCTCTTCTAATCCCCCCGCATGCTAAGCACCATCTGCCTGTGCTCTGATTCTGATGAAGGCAGCTTCTTTAAAGGGGACATATTATGAAAAACTCACTTTTTTCAGTTCTTGTGTTCATGCATTTGGGGGTCTGTAGTGCCTGCCAACCCATGAACTGTTAATCCGACAACCCAGTCAGCTTTTTGTGGGCTGTCTGGATCAGAAAACATCAGATATAGCTCCCCTTCCTATGTCATGTGGGGATGCCGCCCCCATCTTAGTAGCTCCGCCCACCGCTTCAGAGCTATCTTTGTGATGGGGCACTACTTCTTTCTCACAAATGCCGGAACCTCTAGCATTATGTGGAATCTAAGAGCTAATCCAGAGATCTGCCCTTTGGTCGGCTGCACAGTTCATTTTTGATGGGAGCTTCCAGCTGCAATTGGCAAAAACCAATTTGTGTGTGCCAACCCTTTTTCTGAGCTGAAGTCAGCTTCTTGTTCAACAGCTGCTTGTTTTGTTCAACCCTAAATGGTGCACCTTAAATAGGTTCCTTTTAACTGGTGCACTATTTAAGGTGGAATGAGAAATTCAAACAAAAAACTGGTCAAGTAGCCTAATGTGGCGGAATGTAGCTGATGCACTATATAAGGTGGAACAGAAAAATTCAATCAGGAAACTGACGAATAATAAGCCGGCTTCAGCCTTGTTCGTCTGACTGTTTTTCTTACCTGGGTGGGTATAGCGCAGCACTGGCAACCAAACCTTTAATAAAAGAGGGATCAATACCAACCGCCTATAGAATAATGTAAGTACCAACATACTGACCCCTATGACTGGAGGGTTTGTTAGCACGTAGGCCGATTTCAGATGTTTCTCACATTGTAATGTTTTATATAGTAGAGGGGTCAGTCTTAACATGGGCAGTGTGTAGCTGATGGGGCCTGTACTTTATATTAGGGGATATCGTCATCATAACTTTAGCACCAGAGGCTAAAGTTAGCCCAGTGAGAAGGCTAAACCACTAGCAGTTCTGGCTCACTGATGCTGTGCTGGGGCAAGTTTATAGGATAAAGGCTAAATGGAGTGATGGAATCTTTCCAATTATTATAATTACAGTGACAGCTTGCTTTTTTCTGCTGTTGGTGTGGGTAATCGGCGGGGACCGGGCAGGATTTACAAATGGGGTGGGGGCAAAGAAATGTTTACAGTTTGCATTTATTTTTTGCCTATTCCTAGAATTTTGCATTCTTAATGAGTGTTGAGGTTTAAGAATGTTCCTTGGGCAAAATAATGATATATAAAACAATACATAAAATAAGCTCACCAGACACAAAAATGAGTCACCTTGCCTGTTTAAGGTGGTAGAAACTTCAGGCTAATGCAGATGGTGTTGCACGAGGATGATGGGGCTTTAAATACCTGCGGGGTGTGAGTGACGGGATTCATAGACTGAGAAGATCTACAGTGCAGTGAATGTCTTTTCCCATGTGTGGAAAATGGCTCCAAAGCAGATGTGCCTAAATGATTGCCTAAAAGGAGTGACTGCATTTGGGCGTGCAAAAGACCATAGTGTGAAGGAAGTAGATGAATCTGCAGGTGTATGGAACCGTACGGTCATACGGGTCTACCAGCAGTGGCAAAAATCCCAGTCTACAGTAAATTCTCCTCAGAATTGTGTCAGGGAAGGGATCCACCAAATCTGGCCCAACTGTGCAATTCTTTGATGCAAGAGTGGCTGAACATTGACGTGACTCACATCCAGAAACTTGTCCAGTCCATGCCAAATCCAATCACAGCTGTTATTGGTGCTCATGGTGGTATTACACGCTATTAGAGCCTATTGCTATGATTTAAATGACGACTTTAGGGGTACTGTGAATGTGAAGTTGATGAAAGCACAATAGATCAGAAGATAGAATGAACAAAGCCAACTCCACAGGTCAGTAGAGCGTGACATATGTCTTTTCAAACGAGGCCTGGAGCGCATTGCTAGCCTTCATAGCAAGCGAAGATACAGACGAGGCTCCTCACCTGTTGTCTTCTCTGAGGTGTCCATATTGTTAGTGTCATTGTGCCATGTGATCAGCGACTAGTGACGTCAAGCTTAAAGCATCTACAAGTCCAACTAGTCTGTGCAACCCCTTTGTGTGTGTCTGTGGAGTGTGCTGGGCGGGGGGTGAGTGTTGGGGGTTTAGGGGGTCAGAGTGAGTCCCGTGTTGGAGTGTGTGCGGTGGGGTTTTAATGAGGCTCTGGAGGAGAGGAGGTGAGAGGGGAGCAGAGGAGGAGAGAGGAGGAGGTGAGGGTGGGTCTGCAGCACAGACAGCTGCCATGACCTCCCTCAGCTGGATCTGCTGCTCCGCACACCTCCTTACACACACACACACACACACACACTCTCACACTGCTCACTGCAGTCCTTCACCCCTTCTAAACCCTCTTTTCCTTGATCCCTTTCTTCTTCACTCTCTCTCTGTTCAGCTATTTTGAGCAAACACCATCGCTGTGTGTTAATATCAGAACATCACTACTTCATTTCCAAGCTGAAATGTATTAACAGGCCTGTTACTGAATCTAGTCAAGCTCATAAAGAGTTCTGTCAGCATGATTTATCACTTACCCCAGATGCAAACAATCAGCCAACAAAAGAACAGTTCCACTCAGAAGGAAGTGTTGGATTGCAATGCTATTGGAAAGGACGATAATCCAACCCATGCATTCTCACACAGTTCCTGCAGTGTTGTGGTAGGGGTGGAGGTGGAGGTGGAGTGACACCAGGCCTTCTGGTTGTGTGACAACAAACCGTTCATCTTGGTGCTGACCATGGTACCTTCACACACGGATTTACTGGTCATCTCCACCAGGACAAAAGCGGGACTCGTCACTGAAGATGACCCGCTGCCATTCTGACTCACTCCATCACAGTCTGGCACGACACCATTGCAGTCTATGGCAACATCAACGTAGTGTTAAGGGCAGTTGTCGTAACGGTCTGCATGCATGTAATCCGGCCAATGGAGCTGGCACTAACAGGATGACTCATGGAGGGCATCACTGCTTGCTAAGTGTCCACCATCGTGAGTGTTGGGTCAGGTACAGTGATAAGGCCCGTCTTTGCTTATTTCACATGTCCGGCTAAGCATGAAACTTCAATAGCACGAATGTCTCACAATGTTAAACCTAACCACTAAGTTTCATTCCCGTTGGTTGATTCGTTCTGGGTGGAACTACTTGTTTTTTGATGATGAATATAGTTTATCTACAAAACATTTTATTTATAGAACAAATTTTCTAACTCAATCCCAAAAATAAAATAGTTCAAAATAGAAATGTTCTGAGTTTTGGATTACATTCCTTAAAATGATAAATGATATGAGGAGGGATACTTTCTTTAAATATCTGAAGCTTAGCTACAATATTTTGACTTTTTTGTCATTGTGTTATGATATTTATTATTTATTTATCTTGTTTATTTGTTCGATTGTATGTCACTTTATTCTACTTTAGATTGTTTTGCTGCTGGTAATTTATTCTTTCAGTGTGTTAATGATGTATGTTGCAGTGATTTATCTTGTAATTCCTATGAATATTTCTATCGTTAAAAAAAAGATGGAGGCTGAAGGAGGCATTGCTGCCTCGGCTGTGCTAACACAGATCCAAGCAAATCGACCAATCACAGCAGATCCTGAATGTTTTAAACCAATCAAATCAGAGTTTGCAAGTTGTAAGCCAATCATATCAGCATTGGGGGCGGGTTTCTAGTGTCAGTCGTTATGCTAGGTTATGTCGGCGCGCAAGCGCTAAAGCTGAAGACAGAATTGCGGCTATAAGCTAGCCAAAATAAAACATATTAAAAATATAGAATATAAAGAGTAAGTAAGCAGTTGCAGAGTACAAATACCTACCTACAGCACGAATTTGTGGCAAATTATGGTCAATATCGCTGTTTTTTTTTTTTTTACCGGGTGGCTTATTAGCCAGCTAGCGGCTAACGGTTAGCCAGTTTAGGTTAGCTTGAGGTAAGGCGGAGGGGTAAGCTGTAACTTGCTGACAAGACAACTACTTTAGGAAACTCGACAGATAGTAAGATTGTGTTTTTCGCGAGAGTGATAGAAATAACGTTACATTTTGACCGTTTTTATTGTATTTGCTTTTGTGTTTGTAACAGCAGTATTAGCTATTTATTGTTATTTGCAGTGGGTAAGATGGAGGCTGAAGGAGGTGCTGCTGCCTTGGCTATGCTAACACAGATCCAAAGGGGATGGCAATTGATCAATCATATCAGATCCTGCATGATTTAAACCAATCACATCAGAGATTGCAAGTTGTAAACCAATCATATCAGTCTTGGGGGCGGGACTTGGTGCCAATCGTTTTGCTAAGTAATGTCGGCCGGTAAAGATGGAAACGGGATGGAAACCGGTAAAGAAAGTAAACGTTATTAAAATATAGAATATACAGAGTGAGTAAGCATTTATAGAGTGAAATACTTACAACATGGTTTCGTGGCAAATTATAGTCAATATAAGCTGGCTTTGGAATTTTCACTCGGTTGCTTGTTAGCTAGCGAGCGGCTAACGGTTAGGTAGCTTTAGGTTAGCCTGAGGTAAAGCAGAGGGGGTAAGCTGTAACTAGCTGACAAGACAACTACTTTAGGAAACTCGACAGATAGTATGATTGTGCATTTAGCGAGAGAGATAGAATCACGTTACATTTTGACCGTTTATATTGTATTTATTTTCATATTCAGTATTTTCATAGCATTTGTAGCAGCAGTATTAGCCATTGTTATTTGCAGAGAGGAAAATGTCACGGTGTTTACCATAATACAATGTCATATCCTTCAATTCCCCAACCTGTAGGTGGAAATAAAGAAGAAGGCCAGTAAGGTAGGAGGACTGTTGCCAGCTCAAGCAATACATAAATGAATAAATAACAGATTAATGTCTCTTTAGTCATTACGTTCTCGTAAATTTTAATAAAAATAGCATGATATTAAACACAGGCACAGAGAGGGAGAGAGAAGCAAAGGGAGACTGACGATAGAAGGAGCTAGTCTGACAGAGGTTAGTGATAGAGAACAAGTCGGAGAGTGTTAAAAATGAATGCTGAATTTTTAAATGTTATTCTATTAATATGTTATTCTATTAATACGCATGTGTGAGCCTACATAAAAAATCATTTTGAACATATAATTGTGCTGTCAAATATCAGTGTGATAAATTTATATCACCTACATTATATACAGCCTTAAAAAAACGGTTCCATGTATCACCAAAAAGTAATCTACTATTGTTATTGTCTCAAGCTTGCTAAGATAGAAGAACCATTTTTTGGTGCTGTATAGGTTCTGTGTAGAGCCTTAAACAACACATTCTCCATCAGTCTGAAGAACTGTTTTGAGCATGAAATGGTTCTGTGCATGGTTCTAAATAGTGTACTTCTCTTTATCATTAAACTTTTGATGAACCCTTTTTTTAAAGAGTGTAGGTTATTAAACATGTAAGTACACCTACAAAATCTCACTCTTTTTGATTGCACCAACTCAAATTCAACCAATTCATTATCAGTTTATTTGAATGACATACTTAGGGTCTGCAGTTTTCTGTTGTGTGCAAACCGACTGATTTATAATCGATTTCTAATTTATTGGGCCTCCAAAAGTTTATGATTAGCAGATGTTTTTTTAAGGCCAGAAATTTCCCCTGGGGTTCCTTTCCCCTTATACCACCTTGGTAAAGGCTTTCAGCCCAAGTTAAACCCCTGTTTCCTTTAAATCTGTGTAAGTATGATGTTTATCTGTGCTGCTTTAAATGTGATATAGCTGCTCTTTATGCTGTTTTCTTTTCTGTACCATGAAGTGTGTGGTAGCCTTTAGGCACCGTTTGATAGCTGGCTTTATATATTTCCTGTATCTTTGGAGTAAACAGGTACGAAATTCATAAGACAGAGGATGTTTACTTCCCTCTGGTTAGGTATAGAACTCATGTTTCTTGTGGAGTTCTGATGGTTCTTATGACAATGTGCAATTTCAGAGACAAGCTAATTTGCATATCATAAATCCTTGACATTCTGACGCATCCCCAGTATTTAGACTGCAGATGCAGGGATGTATTTTCACTATTCGCACTGTGAGGCACTGCTGCAGAGGGTCTGATGGCTTTCACTGTCCAGCCAAGGTTCTGGACATGATCTTTGGCCTCTAGACTTTTTTCCCTCTGAAGTCCTGCATCCTAAGGGATGCTGGGAATGTTTTCCCACCTATAATGTGTGTGTTTTACACCTCATGGTGCTAAAAGCCACCAGCACTCTGTGAGGTGTGGAGATGCTCTGAATTTAACTGAGAGGACATAAAGTTTCTTCTTCTCGGGGACAGGAGAATGGACACACGGTGAGGTAGACGAGCGCATGGGAGGTTTATTTGCTGTGTGTGTTGAGCAGGATTCTTTACACACGCTTTAAGGCCTTGAGGAAGCTGTACTGACTTCTGGATCGGAGAAAAAACATCAGCCTTGCAGGGCCTTGTGCGTCCAGGACCTAGTCTTAATAGTGCTGCTTGTACCGTCTGAGAATCTCAAAATATGTACCTGTTTACTGCATTTTACATGCAGTTTATATGCTAAACAGCTCTAAAACAATATTTTACCATGTAGTTATTTGCTGTATAAAAAGATTTCCAAGCGTATAATATTAGCCCTTCTGAATTAATGAGACATATAATAAACTAGTAAAGAACACAGCAGACAATGGAAGCATTTCCACTTGTTTGATGAGGTTTTCAGGATCAGATTAAGGATCATTTATCACTGGAGTAAAATAATATCTCTGAAAGAGCAATGAAAAAAATGATCTTTTTAGATCAAAATTAATAATGTGCATCACAGTGGCTTTTTATCACAATCGTCCCTTTAAGTCCCAAAAACAGATGGCACGCTATTCCAAAGCAGATGCTATTTTGCATACAACCACCGCATGAATATTTATGCGTAATTATTTTGTGACACTGACGAACCTGTAAGCGTTCAGATGCTTCGCACAAGCCACCCTGTAACCCCAGCTAAAGGAGCAGCCTGCTGCGGCCAGTACCAGCGGAAACACTGTCTGTATGTTCTGCTTGTGCAAACAGTGCATAGCAGCAGGCTTGATTCATCCACTGTGTGTTTAAAAGTTGATGAAATGGGATTTTGATGTGAACATGTTATCGTGCTGTAAATGAAGGTCCTCCTATACAAACGTGTCAGGTCTGTTTCTCATTCATGATTCATCTGATTGTCTCCATTCATCTTGTCTGAAATGCGAGTCCACGTTGGGTCTCGATTCTCTGAGGTTCAAGTCCATGTCAAGTCTTAAGTCTCTAACATGTGAGCAAGGGTTGGCCCATAAAAGTCAACAAATCGAATTATCAGTTGAGCAGTTGTGAAGTTTTTTTTTTCGATCAGTTATTGTGCCTTATAACACAGGATAAAACAGAAGTATGCAGAAAATGCAAAAAGGAAAGAGCCGTAACAACTACAGTGCAATTGCCAAAGTCATCAGCCAATCTGAAGTTACAGATACAAATTCCTTAAAATTCACTAAAACTTCAACTGGGTTGGCCATTTTGATGGCTAGCAATTGCAAACTGTTTGTGAATATTACTGTTTGTGTATATATTAAGTCCAAGTTGAGTTGTGAGTCACTTAGTTGCATGTCTTGAGTCCCAGTTCCTGGTTCCAAGTATAATTTTATGTTCAAATTAATTGGAACTTCTCATAAATTCTCCTAAATATAAGTTAGCTCACTTACTAATAAATTTGAACATATTTTCAAGCTTTGATTCATGTTCTGCTAAGTTCTAGTCTGTGCTGTATTTCTTGATTGCTGGGTCCTTTGTTGCTAGTAGTAAATCCAAGTAGTCAGAAAGCTGTCCATCACTTCTACGTCTTTACCATCAATGCTAAAGTTAGCTGTGCCAGTGAGATGACACTCTGATGTTATTTCTCTCGTTTTCAATAGAAGCACATCCGTATGAACATGCCATACATGTATGAATAAATAAGAGCAGCACATGCTGTGGTACATGCAGATCCAGACATGCTCACAAAAACACTTTCGCTTTAAACCTATCTTCCCTGATAGCTCTTATCACCTACCCCCTCCTGTTTTGATAGGCTCCAGTGGACTCCTACTCAGGTGACATGGTGGCTGTCTTGTACATACCACTGACAGTGATGTTCTGTTGGTGTTTGAAGGACCCATATTCCACGTTTTTCTTGTGTTTTCGCCCCTATGATAATCTATCTCAAGTCAGATGATAATGTTTGTGTGGGTTTATGTGCCAAAAACAGATGTAATCATTTTTTACTTGAACATTTTCTGACCTCTCTTTATCTTTTAGAATTTAACAGACTGTTTTTATCATTTCAGGGAGAGTCTCAGTGAAGTTGTGACTCACAGACTCTCCCCTAAATGACTCGTGACTTGACTCGAAACTTCTGAAGCTTGCGGTAAATCTATAAATATTACTCATATCAATCTAAATTTATCATCATTTGTTGTTCCTGGTAACCTTTATCTTCCTTCCCAATAGCACTGCAACCCCACACGTCCTTCTGGGTGCAGCTATTCTTTTGATGATGAGTGTATATTGTGATGTATTATATTGTAATGCATTGAGCTACCTTATATAAAACCTTCCATTTCCGTCTTACTTTTTTGACTTTGACTTCCAGTTTTGCTATGGTTGTGTGCAGTTGTTGCTAAAATGTTATTCTCCTTCAGGTCGCCACAGTGTAAGGTTCAAAAATGCTTTAAATAACCGGTCTTTTATTATAGAAACACCAAATTCAGAAAATGAAATGCATAGTATGCGAGCTAATACAATAGCAACTCTAGCTAAAGTTCCTTTAAATTACGTTTATATTGACTCACTTTTAACTATCATACACATTTGTAGGGTATAGCTCAGGTTTTCGCTCAACTGAAGCAACTTGGCTTAAAAAAGGAGGTGGCTTATGACATCTACTGAAATGGCCAGTATGAACAAGCTGTATCTGGATGAAGCTGCAGGCCTCGTTGTGTTGATGCGGTCGACTTTCCACTGATGAAGGGGATTTATATTCAGTGCTGGCAGAATAGTTTTGCTGTTTTATCCTCATACGCACAATTTGGAAATGATTCTGAAGTTGAAATTGAGAAAATCCTGCCTATTCAAATGTAAGTTGTTTATCAAAAAGCAAATTAACTTTTTAAACAAAAGCATTGTTTGAATATTTATTTGTCTTTAAACAGCTAATCGGATAATCGTTAACATCCCTACTCAGCATACAAATGACAGAGATTGGGTATAATTTCTGCCTTTGTTTACTGAAATACAATCCTCTTTTAGATCAGGAATGTTTGTAACTACGGACCCAGGCCATAGTCATCTAAGAGTCTCATTTAGAATTGCTCCTCTTACATTTTTGTTTTCTTGTGTGCATTATCATAAGCCTAGGCTTAAAGTTCTTCGCGAAGGTCTCTTAAAGGGGATAAGGCTCGGATTTGGAGATGGGGTCTGGTTGTAGGTCAGTAATCCATTAGCAGTGCACACCCGGAGCTTGTGGTGTTAGTTCTATGCTCAGGTGGAGGTGTGTTTCCTGCATGAGGGCTCCGGGTAAGGTGGGGAGGCTGCCATCATCAGCAGGCCAATGGGGGTGGAGTGGGGGATGGTGGGGAATACAGCTGGGGCAGTTTGTCTGCAGCTGGAGTCTATTTCTGTCAATTTAAAGCTCCCCGCAAGAGCAGAGTTAGCATTCCTCTTAAAGCTGTCCCATATGAGACTGAGCTGCAAACATACAGCCATGTAAGAACGAGTGTTTACACCTTCTGTCTGTGTCTCTTTCTTCCTCTCTCTTTTTCTTTCTGCCCCCTCGCTTGCCCCCACTTTGTCCTTACACAAACACACTTCCACAAGCTCAGCAGGTACGCTACACCACAAAATGCGTCTTCCCCCAGCTTTCTGTCTCTGTGAGTACTGTAGGTAACCCTTTTGTCTCTGAAGTGGGTTATTATAGGACCCCCTGTCTAACTCTGCCGCAGGGTCTCATTCACTTCCTCTGACCTTTTGGTGGTGCAAAATTATGCGTTAGGAACTATTAATATTCACCAGAGCCAGACTCGTGACCCCCAGTGTTCGCAATGGTACCAGCCCTTCGTTCTGATTGGCTGTGTGGTGGTCTTATTATAATGAGGGGGGGGCAGAAGTCAGTAGGACAGAAGCATGAGATATTAATATGTCTTATAAATCGCCCCCTGGGGGTTCTCGCCGCCCCTTTGTGCCACCATGAACGAAATATTCAAGCTTTTCTTCCTCCTCCAGAGTATACGTTGCTTAAGTATCATTCCGCTCAGCTTCCTTTTTCGCCTCTGGCCGATGTTTAAAACTGCCACTGAGTGGCTTAGCAGCAGAAGAGTGCTAAAGACGGGCACAGTCAGCAAGGCTTTTTGTCATTGAGTCCGTCTGGACAGAGGAGACGTCTGAGAGCTGGGTGAAGCTTTATAAACGACTGCCATGCGAGGAAAGTCGTTAGTCTAAGAGACGGGGTGTAAGAGCTTGTCCTCTTCAGGCCCCCTTGAGGTGGCTGGTGTTGACGTGTCCTTACTGGCCTGCAGAGGGATTTAGGTTGCAGTTTTGCTTCCTCCATGTGTGGCATGCAGCAGGAACAGCCCTACCTTTACTTTGCTTGGTTTATTTGTTTATTTAACAAGAAGAATGCACACAAATCGGTTTGATGTCTTTGTTTTGATGTTACTGGGCAAGATTAAAGCTATAAACAGTGCTCACTGGCAAATTAAAGGGCATCACAACATTTACATTTAGGTCCTTTGGCAGACTCTCTTATCAAGAACAGTTTGGAGGGTAGTCTCGGTAGGTGAATGTTAGGTGAATGTAGTATTTGTTCAGACAGGAGTAAATTAAATAGAACGTTTCTGACTGGCAGTATCTTGCACAATGAACACATTTTTTGGGTGGCTAAACTATGACATTATTTACAGAATGTTTTATTTTTGTGACAAAAACTCTCTGACAACTCTGTCACGATCGCCTCTGGTCGCCAAGATGACAGAGCAGCTGTGTTCCAGAACTGTTTCACTAACTCCAGCTGACACTGGATTATAAACTTAATTGTGGCTGTAGAAACACGAAGAGTTTCAGCTTTTTAAATAAGTGATGAAGCTCCTTGTGCTACTTTCACTTTTACTAACTTTTACCGTAGTCCAGAGTCACTGTTTGTACATTCTACTGGGAGCACTTAAAGACATTCAGTCTTTTGTTTTGTGCTTTGTTTAGTGGAGCTGCATCTCCAAAATCAGCTGAAACTCGGGTGAAATCCCAGCTGCCAATAAAATTACTTGCAATTTTTTTAGCTCCTGAAATGAGGTGGAGAAACTCCATGTTCTTCTTTTTTATTTTCAAAAGTGAGAAACATCCTTCTGAATGTCACAGTTTGCTCATTTTGTAAGAAATAAAGGACAAAGTTTGTTCTTTTTTTTCATGACAAACAATTTTGGTGAAATTTCATAAATGTTGTGTTGCATGCGGTGTGTATAGATTTGAGGCCAATCTATATATAATTTGTGTGTTCACATCACGCTCGGTGTGTAATGGCGTTTAGACAGTCAGACAGCAGATCAGAGAAGCTTATATCAGATGATTTTCACATCTTTTTAATGGGGCCTGTAACTCACATTGGCAGGGTTGGATGTCACGATAACAGATATTTCATGGTCAATATACATACCAGGGAAATTTCATGATTTTCTATACCCAATTCAATACCACACACACACATACTTCTATGTACACAAAGTGCGAGTAGTAGTGTAACTTTACTAACATCGTGGACCCAGAAATATTTATTTAAAACACTAATGTCATATATATATATATATATATATATATATATATATACGAGACATACATTCCAAACTTAATTCAGCATTTAATCTAAGGTTAGTAAGCACACAAAAAATGACAAGACTTTTTCACATTGCCCTTTGTAATCAGGGCCTTTCTTTTTTGCAGTGGGGTGGGCAGTCCTAAACAGTATGGTCATCTTCTCCTGCTGGGTCGTCTTTAGGCTAGTAAGTGCATTTCCAGCTAGAAATTCTTTCTTATCCGAAGTTGTGAGAACTTTCCATCCAGTTGGTTGAATGGCCACAGTATTCCCCAAGGCTGATTTTTCCTGTAGAATCTTTCTTATTTGGATGCAGCATTTGGATGATTCGTGGTCTTTTCTGGATTCCAATTTTCGGTTTTTAGTTCCAGCAATGAAACCATTGTTCTCTTGTTGGTATCTGAAGTGCTTTGATAGCAGACAAAACAGAATATTGTCTGGCTTATCTCCTTGTAAAATAAACAATCACTGGACTCTCTACTGTTGCCTTTTTCCCCCACTTTTCATAAAAAAAACTTTTTTCTGTGGACCTCTATCAGAGACATCATAAATCAGGGAACTGGTTCATGTGAATGTAAACGCTCATGACGATCAACATGCTGTATGTTTTAGTAGTAAGTCCTGCCCTTCAGGAAAGAGCGCCAATCTGCTTTTTTTATTGTAATAATATGCTGCTAACGGGGAGTATAGTAGACTACATAGTAGACTGACCCTGCTTAAAGGGATGTTGGTATTTCTCAGTAAAAATAACTAACCCCCCTCGTAGAGATCTAGGCAAGTGGAGTAGCCAGAACAAGCCAAAAAATCATGCTTTTGTGCGTAATTGAGGCAAACACTAAAAACTATTTATAAAAACAGTTTTTTATAAGATTTTATCAGTGATTTTAAGAATGTTTTTAAAAAGTTAATTTGACCTTTGGTTTCGAGTATATTGGTCTCTACCTAGAAATCATATAGGAGTCTGTTCTTGTATGGCTGGACATAACTGCCTGACACGTGAGCTGCTCTGTTATCTTGGCGATCGTGAGTCAGAGAGTTTTTGTTACAAAAATCAAACGTTCGTAAATAATGTCATAGTTTAGCCACCCAAAAAATTGTGTTAATTGTGCAAGATACTGTCAGTCAGAAACATGCTTTAATTAATTTATGACCTCTGTTGCCTTTCTATAAGGTCACACAGCAGACACTAAAATGACAACAGACAAAGCTTGCAGGAAAAAAAGTGCATTTCTGTGCTTGTTTTAACTGTGGAAGCTACTCATTTCCCAAATAGTAAAACCTGCATGGTTTAGTGTTTAGTAAGAGAACTGCTGCAGTTCACAAATCCAGTCTACTGCAATGCACTAATATGTACGCACTGTGTCATAGTTTATGTTACCAATACACTGCTAGCTTGCTAAGTTAGGATTTGATGTTCTTTACAGACGTGGGCTAGAAAACGTGTATGCTCACTGATCTTCAGTTACTTGTTAGCTACATAAGCTTTGTAGCTCTGTAAAATGTAAGCTTTGTAAAATTAACTAGGAACGTTTTATACATCAGACCTGTCTTGGCGAAGCTTTCACTGAACTTTACATGAAAATATTTTTGGAGTCCTCCATTTACAGACAAAGTTGCCCCCATGTTTATACTCATCTGAGAACAATTTTGCTGTATTATAACTGATCTTATTTCAGTTTGTGCCACCATGACAGCGTTCCAGCCTCACACAGTGTCTGGTTGTGTTGGGACTGCCTCTGTGGGGTCAGACAGTGGTGGGCTCCTCACACAGATCACTGAGCTGAGATTAAAGCCCACGTTTCACTCTGAGGTGATTTAACACTGCCGCTCAGCCTTAACCTGGATCGTTCCCCCTTGTGCTGACGGATTGGCCCTGGTCTGATGAAGACTCTCTGGGTCTCTTGTGTTTTGGTTTCTTCTGTAGCTGAAGCACACACCCCCAGGCTTCCTTCTGAGGCTCAAAGGCATCACTCTTTCATCCTGAGGATTTCAAATGAGGCTTCCATGTTAATGCATCAGTCAGATCATCCTTCCCAAGGGCTAGCCGTAGCCACAGAGTTCCACAAAGTTATCTGCATCTAGTGTGGTTTCAGTGTGGTACTGAGTAAGGTGAACCATATTTGGCCCACTTGAGCACAATTGGAGCTGGTGGAGCAGTTATCGTGGAGGATGGCTAGTGTAATTTGTGTATTGTTTGTACAATATCTATGTAATTTCCCCAAATGAGGCAACAAACATTCTAGCCCTAGAATGTTCTATTTCCCTAGAGGTGCTGTGCTTAGTAACAATAGCAACACACTACATTACTATTTCGATAAGTGTATTTTATTTGATTAGCAAACAGGACTACAATTACTAAGGGAGCTCAGGGTTCAGCTAAATACAGGAGGCCATTCAATTCACAGTAGGCCTGGGCAATAGGGCTCTGTAATTGGATGTTGTTGATAATGGACAAGTAACCTATTGGTGATTTGTGAAAGGTGTGTTAATTGTCGTTTTTAGAAAAGGAACTGAGAGAGAATTAGTTTGTGTTCCAAAAGGGCTCCAATAAGGCTTTTGTTGTATGTGCTGCTCAAACATACTACTGTAATTATCATGACTATTTATAATTACTACATTCTGTCTCACCCCTGTTGTCAGTGAATTTGCTACAGTAAGCATACCTTCATTTTTTTTACAATAAGTAAATTTGGTGTAGTATGTAAACACTGTAAAATTCAATTGAATTCAATTTAACTTAAGTAATTAAAAAGAATAGATGAATAGTAAGTACAGTGTAAAGACAAAAAGACAAGAAACATATTACAGTATGTGCATAAACAGTAAGACACATGCAAAATGTGCGAGACCAGTAACTACGTCAGGATTGTACTGTACATCAGAAGTGTGCAAAAGCTGTAACTGATATCAGAATGTTAGAATGCTATGTAAACAACAGCATATGCAGTAGAGCGAAATACAGCTTAGTGTTAAGTGTACATTATAGGTAAGTACAGTATGTTGAGGTAGCCAGGTATGCAGTATGTGTGTGGTTGTAAGAAGTAGATGGATATATAAAGTGTATAGTGCAGGTAGTGAGAATAGCAGCTCAGTGTTCAAGTGAACAGCCAAAACAGAGTACAGTACAGATGTACAGTATATAGAATACACAGCTCTGATGTTCTAGTTAAAGTGCAAGTGCATACAGTCTTGTGGGCTAGTGGAGCCCAGTGTGTATGGGCTGGAGTAATCAGGGCTAGATCAGTAACAGTCTATAGTGTTGTAGTCATGTTCTGGTAGGCGGTGCTGGTGTGACCGGTTTGACAGCTCTTGGGTAAGAACTGTTCCTAAACCTGGTGGTTCTGGCTTGGATGTTCCAGTACCTCTTTCCGGATGGCAGACGTTGGCCCAGGGGATGGCTGCGGTGAGTGTTTCAAAAATGTACCATTCACCTCAGACCGTATATTAATTATTAAATGATAGCTGCAAAAATTTGGCCATTTGAGTTGAATTTGTTACAAAACGAAAACTTTTACATGTAGCATATCTGCCTGTTTAGCTACAGCAAGTTGCCTATTCATGCTGAACTTACGAAGCGCATTTTAGCTTGCTTGGATTGCTATTTGAATAAGGCCAGTAATTAGTCTTAAAGTACAATAACTAAAACAGCCAGTTTAATTCAAAAGGATAACGAGAGATTGGAAATGGGGCATGTAACAATGAACACTGACTGTCTTGCTCTTTCTTTCTCCTCAGTTAAACCTGCTATGGGCAGGTGAGGAGGATTGTCAGAAGTCTCTGTTAGCCTGTCTAATTGCTACTTAATTAAAACAGATTTTTTTATGTAGTTTTATCCACAACTTTTCAGTCAAAATGTCTGGAAAATATAATAGTACTCAGACATGTCTTGTCATGATGTGGACGCTTCAGTGTAGAGGGAGAGGGAGCTCAAACTGATTCCAAAATTAATTGTGTCTTTTGTGGCAGGAACCGGGTCAAGCTGAAGAGAAATTTACATGATATTGTTTTATTAAAAATGAATGACCTATCTAAGATTTCAGCATGTGATCCATCAGTTTTACCATCGCTGCTGAAAAAACTGGGGCTGAGGGAGATTTCAGGAGAGAGACTCAGGCCTTGTTATTGGGTGACATAAGTAATAATGGTCATGTGGACAGCGCAGGGATAATGTAGGGGCTTTAGAAGTGGGACAGAAATGCAGAAAGAGGACAGCGGCACCTGACTTCATAGCACAGCTCAGTTCATCACTTTCATTGACAATACTTAATAACTACAGCATACACTTAACATAAAAACACTCATATTTATTGAATCGTATATTATAGCGTATAATTTGATTCATTTTGTCCTCATTTTGTCCATTTCAGTTTAGATATGATGGTATGTATTTTACATTAACTCTTGGATATGAACTATTTTTTAATAAGCGCCTTGTAAAACCTCTTATATCATATAAAGTTTATATAGTATGTAGTACAGTATCTGCTGTTCATTTAGAATTGATTGATGCCAGTGTTACTTAAATGTTCCATATCAGTGTGTTGAGCCGGTCTAACGTGCGAGGTGGGGGTGTAGGGGGGAGGTGGCCTAACCCCAGTGTGTGTTAATTAGCCGCCTCAGCCTGGCTGTGTGCCGGGGGGCTGCCCGTGTGCTTAATTGATTGATTGGGCAGCATGTGTGTGTGGCTCCATGGCCTGCTCTCATTGCTCACCCAATCAGTCACTGTGCTGTTCACGCGGACAGCAGCACTACATTACAGCATCGTTAGCCCACCGCTCCCCCGAGCCCACCGCTCTCAACACACACCATTATCAACTCCCACAAGTCCCTCTCACTATCGCTTCTTCCATCCGTCTCTATCTGTCCGCATCTTTCTTTCTTTCTCTCTCTCCCTCTCTCTCAGGTCTGCTGGACTGAACTCTCGCTCTCTCTGAGAAGAAGACTTTAATGGACTCTTCTGTCCCATATAAAGTTTCTAGTGAGATATGAATGTTTGGCAGTTTTGTTTTGTGGCACATAACAGTATTTATATCCAGTATGATGTGGGAGAAAATACACTGTAAAAAGTGTTTTGTTGGTCCAACCTAAAAAAATTGCTTCAATTTATTACAAGCAAATAAATTTTATGTGGTTTATTCACCCTAAAAAATACTTTGAACAAATGATTCTTTCATCAAAGTAATTATTGAGTTGAGTAAAACATATTCAATTGCTTGTAACAAATTAAAGATTTTTTTAGGTTACTTTTTTTTTTTTTACAGTGTAGCATCACTATTGAACCTTTTCCATGTAAGTGTAGTAACACTATAGTTGACATAGTCAAGATCATTAGAGATGAGTCAAGACAGACATGGACAAGAATTTTCCAGAATCTAAAGATAATTAAAAAATATATTATATTATTTATATATTAATAAAAAATTAGTAACACTTCCTATGAATCCTGTATTCATAATGCTTTATAAATCCATTTACAAGAAGATATATGACATACCGAAAGCGTTATAATGTTTCAAGCTTGTATAATTGCTTATAAATAGTGACATGCAAAACACTTTATAAACATATGTATCATGAAGTTTTGTTATAATATTTGTTCTTAAAAGAACATTGTAAACGTGAATGGTGTAATATAACAGTTGTGGTATATTTTCTATATCCCAACAAATGGATATATAGCAAAATGTGTATATACAATTTGCAGTGTGAATTTGATAGGGTTTATTTTTAGCTAACTGGAAACAGTAATGCTTTGCTAGCTGGCTACAGCTGCTAGACTGTTAGCAGTTAGCAGCCAAAGCTAAATTGTTTACAGCACAGATAGCTGATTTATGTTAGCCAGTATATAACAATAATGATGACTGCCTTGTTCAGGAATATACCGAGTATTAGCAATATATTGCAATACATAAAATATAAGAATGGCTGTGCTCATTGTATTAATAATTAGATATAATATCACTTTATTTAAAACCTGCCATAATCCAAAGGTTTTTATGCACAGACAATATAATGCATTATGGGACCTGAATTTTAAAGTTACATATTCTTGCTTTATAAAGTATGTTATATGTTACATAACATATAGTTTTTATTGCCCTTATAATGAATTATGAATACAGGATTACATGATTCCTAAGAATGATCATATTTTATTTTATTTGAAATTATCTTAGAGGTCTTAGTATGCCTCTGCAGTGTAACTTTTAAACACAAATGAAAGTGAGGTCTTTCAACATGCCTCAATTTTTATTATGAAATGAAAACAGTAATAATAGCATTCCAATCTGTCCTCAGGGGCTGTTTGAATTTTGGAAGCAGTGAACATCAACAAACAAATAAAATCCAGTTAAGCCACCCTGGAAAGATCAATTAGATCCTAGACTGGTAGTAAACAGATTTTTAGATGTAGAGAAGATGTAGAAAAGAGACTATTTTGTTCAGATTGAAGGTTATGTTGACAGATAAAAGCTCAGTACCTCACAGTCAGCACTCAGCGGTTCTCCAGAACTGTTTACGGTTCTTCTTGCCCCAAGACTGAGTCAAAATAATGTTGATATAGGACGAGACCGTCAATTTTTACGATCTTGAGTACTACAGCACTAATGTTGAGTAGTTGAGCGTCCCTAGTTTGCCCCAGTCATTGCCAAGAAACGGAGTCATTCAGAGTGGGTTGATGTGAAATGGTGTATTACACAGAAACTCAGATTTCTTTACAGTGGTGGTGATAGGAACCAGGAGTCACAATGNGTGTAGCATCACTATTGAACCTTTTCCATGTAAGTGTAGTAACACTATAGTTGACATAGTCAAGATCATTAGAGATGAGTCAAGACAGACATGGACAAGAATTTTCCAGAATCTAAAGATAATTAAAAAATATATTATATTATTTATATATTAATAAAAAATTAGTAACACTTCCTATGAATCCTGTATTCATAATGCTTTATAAATCCATTTACAAGAAGATATATGACATACCGAAAGCGTTATAATGTTTCAAGCTTGTATAATTGCTTATAAATAGTGACATGCAAAACACTTTATAAACATATGTATCATGAAGTTTTGTTATAATATTTGTTCTTAAAAGAACATTGTAAACGTGAATGGTGTAATATAACAGTTGTGGTATATTTTCTATATCCCAACAAATGGATATATAGCAAAATGTGTATATACAATTTGCAGTGTGAATTTGATAGGGTTTATTTTTAGCTAACTGGAAACAGTAATGCTTTGCTAGCTGGCTACAGCTGCTAGACTGTTAGCAGTTAGCAGCCAAAGCTAAATTGTTTACAGCACAGATAGCTGATTTATGTTAGCCAGTATATAACAATAATGATGACTGCCTTGTTCAGGAATATACCGAGTATTAGCAATATATTGCAATACATAAAATATAAGAATGGCTGTGCTCATTGTATTAATAATTAGATATAATATCACTTTATTTAAAACCTGCCATAATCCAAAGGTTTTTATGCACAGACAATATAATGCATTATGGGACCTGAATTTTGAAGTTACATATTCTTGCTTTATAAAGTATGTTATATGTTACATAACATATAGTTTTTATTGCCCTTATAATGAATTATGAATACAGGATTACATGATTCCTAAGAATGATCATATTTTATTTTATTTGAAATTATCTTAGAGGTCTTAGTATGCCTCTGCAGTGTAACTTTTAAACACAAATGAAAGTGAGGTCTTTCAACATGCCTCAATTTTTATTATGAAATGAAAACAGTAATAATAGCATTCCAATCTGTCCTCAGGGGCTGTTTGAATTTTGGAAGCAGTGAACATCAACAAACAAATAAAATCCAGGTAAGCCATCCTGGAAAGATCAATTAGATCCTCGACTGGTAGTAAACAGATTTTTAGATGTAGAGAAGATGTAGAAAAAAGACTATTTTTTGATTATGTTGACAGATAAAAGCTCAGTACCTCACAGTCAGCACTCAGCAGGTCTCCAGAACTATTAACGGTTTTTCTTGCCCCAAGACTCAAAATAGTCAAAATAATGTTGATATAGGACGGGACCGTCAATTTTTACGATCTTGAGTACTACAGCACTAATGTTGAGTAGTTGAGCGTCCCTAGTTTGCCCCAGTCATTGCCAAGAAACGGAGTCATTCAGAGTGGGTTGATGTGAAATGGTGTATTACACAGAAACTCAGATTTCTTTACAGTGGTGGTGATAGGAACCAGGAGTCACAATGTCTACAGCATCTAGAACTGGCATGTACCTCACCACTGGTGACTGTTGAGTTGTAGTGGTTGTTAGCAGTTGCAAACTAATGAAACCAAATGTTTTTTTTTCTTGGTGTAACTAGTTAAATATGTTTTTTCACTATGCCTTTAACTGCCCTATAACAGTAATAGATTAACAGTAGCCTATAGTTAAATGAGCATTAGCCTATATTTTTATTTTACCAACCAGTGATTGGAAGGTACCAAAGCAATTTAACAAATATATGTAAAATGAAACCATACTATGAATTGTTTCTGACATGAAAGGAGGTTATTAAAAGTCCATTAAATCAAAATTTGTATTAATTTTATCATTTAGTTGTCAGTCCATTTAGTCAGTATATGAGTCAATAAGTTATATAGTCAATTAGTTGCAAAATCAGGCTGTTATGAAAATGTTTGTGTGATGTTATATGTTATGTTTCAGCCCAGATAAAGAAACTTCATCTTTAATTCTAAGGGATAAGGTGAGGTTGGAAAATGTTTATGTAGAAACGAGTGACTACTGTTTTTGGTACATAAAGCCACATGAACATTATTTAATAACTAAATACAAGAAAAACTCAGGACATGGACCCTTTAATCAGTCCTCTATGTGGAATTAACACATAACTAACTGTGCTGAAAAGACCCTTGTCCATGTAACGGTCAGTCAGCAGTGATTGGGGAGGCCTGACTGAATGCTGATGTATTTCACAATATCTATGCTGAAACATATGGATCATGTTAAATGCAGTGAAAGTATATTATTCTGTTTTATTATAGTGTTCATTATTAATGTGTTATTGTAGTCCTTATGTGTCCAGCTCAGTTTGTATGAGGTGAGGTGGGACCAGCCCAGCTTATTCTGATGTGGCCGTCACTTGTTAAGCTCTTGGAAATGAGGCTCAGTCTGTACAAAATACAGCACATGCTGCAATATGCACAAGTATAAACTCTTTCACCAACCCTCTAATTCAACCACAGCCACAACCACAAGCACTGTGTGAGAAAAAATAAACGGATTAACCCAGTGAGGAGCAACATTCACAGTGGTTTCATCAGAATCGATTTATACCTGAATCAAATGTAGGAAGTGGTCATAATAATGTGACTCGACTCTGTATATCATTCTGTGGTTTGAGGTGAAATTGTGCATTATAGAGAAATAAACTTTTCTTATCCGTGGTGGTGATGGAAACCAGTGTCACACTTTACTGTAGGATCCTGTTTATAAGTCATGACAACCGACATAATGCTACATAAATGTTTATAAATACTTCTTCCAAAAGGGATCATGCACTGTATGGGCTACATTTGCCAGTTGTGATCGTAGTTAGCTGAAGTAACTGGTATGACAGATGATGCCTTTTGTAATGGGCATTTATAAACATTGTGTAGGCTTATGTTAGTTGCAATTACAAGTTATGTAGGTATCTTATGAAGATACCAGAACTAAAGGTGTCTACAGTGCAAATATAGAGAATCTGCTTACTACCCAGACACAGCAATTAACTTGCCTAGTCATATATATATATATGTATGTATGTATGTATGTGTATATATATATATATATATATATATATATATATATATATATATATATACACACACAGAGTTTTATATGTAATACTGAAAATGTTGAAATAGTGGTCAATCTGAAACAACACTTTCTCTGCGGGTACTGTTTTGCCTTACAATGTCCTGCATGTACAATTCTATTCACAAGTCAATATTGTATAGGAGTTTATATAAGACAATCCACTTGCATAAGGAAAATAAGTCGTAAACAAGATTTAAAAAAAACTAATGAATAGAAGATTAATAATAGATACATGGAAATGGGATTCCTACCACATCCATGAAAACCTGGTAGACCACCAAAATTGTCCCCATCAGATAAACAGTACTTAAAGCTTTCATCTGTATAAGAGAGGAGAAAATCAAGCTTCCCTCTTGCTTTAGATCTGAACAAATCCACAGGTGTTTCTGTCCATCCTTCCACTGTAAGAAGACCCCTCACCTGTATGGATGTTCAGACCTCAAAATCCTAAAAAATGTGTTTTTGCAATTACTTGGTTTGTGAAGAGCAGACAGTAATGCTAAACCAACTTCTACTTTGGTAGTGTGGCTGAAGATGTCTTTCAGAAAGCTTACCACTGAAAGTGTGTCTCCGGCAAAGTAGCTGTAATAAAGGTAAACGGTGGATAATGAAAGAATTGAAGCCATATTTAGTCATTGAGGCTTCTGGGTAAAATGTATATTCAGTGTTTTCTGCTTTCCCTGGTTCTGAAACATGGCAGCTTTAAATCAAACCCTTATCTTAAATGATTGTAAAACAGTGTCTCAGGCATCAGGCAGCGTATTTGTAACCCTTTTTATGAGGTACCTTACAGGCACATTAAACTCTTACGACTTCTGGTTCCTATCAGCACAACTATGAACTTGTCAAGTTTCTGTGGAGCATTTCACGTCAGACCACTCTGAAAGACTTCTGTTTACATCCTAACTAGGGAAATGTGGTGGAATTCCCATTTAAAAACACAATGATACCCATTCCTAGACTTGCTTTTACTGATCTGTTCATTACTGTCCTATCTGTGCATATTTAAGTATACGCTGCAACAGAGATTTATCAGTGTATGAACAATTTATATGTGTATGAACAATTTATATTTATATGTGCCAAACAGCTTCATGACTGCCAGATGAACCAAATTCAATGATAACTAAATAAAATAGGCCTTGACTGCATACAGGTGTCTAATTATAGGACAAACGAGGCACCTGCCAAAGGTCAGCGGGGTCACTCCTCAACAGAGCCTCTCTAATCATGCTGCTGGACATTTCCTATCAACTTCCCTTTCAGCCTCATCTCTTAGACAAGTTCTTTTATTATTTTATTTTTTCCATTTGTCCTCAGGCTATTTTCCCCCTCCTCCATTTCTCAGAGAGAATAAGAAATTCTGGCTATCAGAAACCACAGATCAAACGAGGCCTCGGCTGAATTTGCTGTCAGAATAAAACCATTTGTTCCTGCGGCTCACTCCGAAGGCCTCGTCCCTGGACCTCTTCCTCCTTCAAGTATGTGTTTAATGTGCTTTCAGCAGCCTGCTCCCTCGGGCCCATCTGCCACTGCTCATTTTGGAAAACATGGCAGCTAACTTTAGCAAGCTGCTCAGTATGCGCCTTCCGTGTTTTCTCCCCGTCTTTATAACCACACTTTTTCATGTATTTGCTGAAAAGTGCAGGGATTGTGTCCATGGCTGAAAGTACAAAAACAGTGGAAGACTGGGAGTGGAAGGAGGGGAAGAAAGGAGCATTTTTGAAGCCACGTGATTAAGAGGGAAAGATACCCAAGTGCCCGACACATTACGCAGAGGAGAAAAAATGCATTGTTGGCAAAGGATGAAAAGTGGCTTCAAAGGAAAAAAGTTTGCTTCTGCATTATTAAAGCAATCAACACTTATATGCTTCCAACATTAAGGGAGGGGGAGTGTGTAGAGGCTAGCTGGAGTCTCTGGTGAACAGTCCACCTTGGCTCAGGCTTTAGCGAGACACTGATGTTAAGTGAAGCAGATATGTTACTTCAGAGCCTTTTCAGATTTCAAAACATTCTCCACACAACACTGAAGTAGAAAAACAACAATACTGTATTTAATAAAAATGTACAAAAGAGATCTACATAGCCAGCCCTGTAAAAGGTGTCTGGTCATGTAAAAAAAAAAAAAACCCAACAATGAAATGTTATGGCAGGAGTCCAAGCTCGAATAAAGTCCGAGTGAAGTCTTTTGAAGTTTATCCTAGGGTTCGTTAGCATGACACTGGAACAGTTGGTTCAGCTGGAATGCATCGTTCACAGTTGCAGATGATTGGTGCATAATTCTAGCACTGAAGCAGCGACTACGTCACCAGACGAAAAGCATTCAGTTCTGCATGTCATTCGACATTTCCGTACCATTCAGGCGGATATTTTTTTTTCTCCCATTCTTTTGTGAAAAGGAAAATCATTTGCTGCAATTTACATATTGTACAAAATTTCTGTGTGTCCTCAACAGAGACGCTTCTTTTTTGCTTCCTGCATATGCGTTTGCATAGCAAGGCACTTAATGCTGCTTTCATTTTACCACTGTAAAAGAGCATACAAAAATACTGGACTGAGGCTTATCAAATTCTCTGCAAGTGTACATATATTTACAGTACATATTACTGATCTAAGGCAAAATATGGCTTTTTAACAAAGAGGAATCTACCACAAAGTCTCTAGACTAATGCTATACACGATAATACAGTAAAAAATGCTTATGCTGTGCGATTTCTGTTCAGATAACATCTAACTCTTTATCACAATTGACTTCTGGTTGAACTTCTTAGGACATCATGTTAAGAAACTTGCTCTCTTCTGCCAGAGCAGTCAGCATAGAGTTCATGTCTCCGATGGCCATGTTGCCGATTCCCGCGGGCACCGGGGGCAAAGTCACTGAGTTGCGGGGCGTGGTGAGGCGGGAGGAATTCTGGGAGAGGCTGCGAAGGATGCTGGGACTGATAGTTCCTGACATGAGGCTGGAATGGTCTCCATCGTCCAGCATGGTATCAAAGTCGATCTGTGGCTGCTCCGTCCCATTGGAGGAGTCCACTGTGCTTGAGACCTGATTGGTTCCTGGGGAGCCCACAGTAGCCATGGTTACAGAATCTATCCCACAGTGCACTATTTCTGCCGTGCCAGGCAAGCTCAGACTGCTGGACTCAATCATTCGTATCTGACCCGTGTAGAACATGGTGTTGCTGTTGGTGCCATTAATCCCCAAGTCTGCAGGCTTTTTGGGGCTGGCCTCAGAGCTGTTGTATGCCGGGCTGAAGTTGGTTTGCGGGTAGGGGCTTTGCTGTGCTTTCGTTGTGCTTGGCCCCGAGTGCTGCCTGCTGTAGGGTTTGGGTTCTGTGGGCGGCCTGGGCTGCAGCATGCCTTGGTTTCCGTTCAGAACAGGATTCTGCGACGAAGCACTGTAGCTCTGCTGATTCCCGCTCATATGGGAACAATCTCCCTGATTACTCTCAAAAGTGACATGGCTTTGTGTGGACACGGGCTTGGTTCTTAGCCTGCTATTCTGCACATGCAGGGACTGTGTTGTTTTCCTTGATGGAGACATCAAACCTACATGGCCTCCTGCCATGCTACCACAACAGGGATCTTGGCTGTCACTTCTATTCAGGTTACAGTCAGTGGAAAGGCCTTGATGGTATCCGTGCTGAACAGACATATGCTCGTTGTGGTGGCTCTTGTTAGCTTGCTGCCTCTGAGTTTGGCTACAGTTCATTCTCTGGGCCATAAACTCATTCCTCTGCATAGAACTCTGTTGAGCTGTATGTGCAAGGTTTTGACTCATGGGTCCCACTTGCTGGTTGGACTTGAGGTTCTGTAAGGGGCCAAAGTTCTGTTTTTGCTGGAGTGCAGTAAGATTCCCCCACCCCAGAGCTTGCTGCTGCTGCTGCTTGGTTTGGCTTGGAGATGCATCCACTGTCCCTGAGCTGACCTCATTCCACTGCACGGGCATGTGGCTCTTGCTGGCACTGGGAGATGAAGGGAAAGAGTGCTGTTGCACGGGACTCATCTGGCAAGAAGCTGAGATCTGCCGAGTTGAGCCATTTGCATTGCTGTCTACAACGGCCATGCGCCTTTGGTAGTAACACGGCTGTTGTGGTGGCGCACTGTTGCCAGGGAAACCTTGTGTCTGCTGGTGCCGCTGTCCAGGTCCAGCGTGTTGAGTGGGATCTCCACTGGAAGCCAGGTACTGAACAATATCGTCTGGCAACATCATGTCATCATCCATCCCAACATTCTGACCATCTGTGTCAGTTGCCATGGTCTCCATAGCAACATTCTCTGAGATGCTGGGAGGGCGTGGTGGGTATGGGAGGGCATGGTGTAGGTTACTATCAGAACGGGTATAGTTCTGCAGTGCCAGCTGGCGGCTGGAGACAGGCAGGTGTGAGCGCATTTGAGGGTTCATACTGCTCATGCTGTTGTAACGCTGTGCCTGCTGGAGGTGATGCTGATGATCCATACCCACCCGTCTGACCGGGTCACTTGCACGACGTGCAACGCTGCCTGGAACCTCATGAGGCATCAGGCTAGTGGTGGCGGCATACCCTGTATCGCTGCACCTCCTGGGCACCTGGGCATGTAAGCCAAGTGGGTACATAGGAGTCTCGTGAGAATCCCCCAGTAGGGCCATCCGTGTCTTAAGGCTCATACGGTCCATATTGGGGAGGGGTGTGGGTGGGGCACCCCCTGTGGCTGCGGCGTACTTGGCTTTAAGCCGGTAGTGCTGGGCAGGCGTGAGGCTGAGCAGGCCAGGCAAGCCTCCACATTGACTGGCCTCACTGGAGCGGCGGGACAGATCTGTAGAGATGGGGTCATATGAGTCAGCAGAGCTGACGTTGTTGAGGCGCTGTGAGGTCTGGCTGGAACGGCGGCTTGAATAGCAGGGTGAGATTCCGGAGGAGCGACGGCTCAGTGTGTAGGCTGAACTTGCTGTGCTTGCTAGGCTGTCCCGACGCTCTACTAGTTGACTGAGGACCGTTGTTTCACCAGGGCAAAGCTCACTTAGTCGCAGGCCGGTGATCGGTAGAGGAGGATCGCTGACACCTCCGTAGCTCTCCAGTAAGGAACCTATGAAGACAGAATTCCTGTACTGTTATTTTGTGATACACATAACATAAAATACATAAACATAAAAACAAAGCTTATATGTGTAATAATTATTGTTAATGCTTGTAGGCTTACCGCTGACAGGAATGGGTGGCAACTTGGTGTTGATGGCTTGCGGAGCAGCGTTTGCCCAGGAGCACGAGTTCCTAACTGTCTTCAGCTTCTCCTCCTTCAGGTGGCTGAGCCTGCGGGCTGGGCTGGCGCTCCTGCGTAGGTGGAGACCCAGCGTGCCCGTGGAGACGGTGGAGTCCACTGGGTGCATGTCGTCCAGCACGCTCAGGTCGCCCAGGCTGCCCCCGCCAGGGCCGGCCAACTCTACTCCACCGTCATGGTGGGAGGCACTGCCAAGCGGTGACGGCTGGCTGCTACATGATGACTGACCACCAGGGCTGGACTGATACATCTGAGGGTGAAGGAGCGCAAGCTTACTTGGATGCCAAGTACATAATTTAACAGACATTTGTACTGGGTAAATATCAAAGCACAAAGAAATTGTTTCATTATGCAGTACATTATACAGTACCCTGGAGGATGCAAAGTAAGCAGCCCCAAAGGTAAGGATGAGCCAGCAGAAACAAGGAAAACCGTGTAATGGTGCAGAAATAGTGGAAATGCAATTGCCACCACAAGCCCTTGAGCTTGTCTGCGAATAGAATGGAATCCCACACAAGACTGTAACTTATAAACAGTATTTATTATTCCAGCACTCCTTCTAGTACTTTCTAATCTGCTTGCTAAAGGACCAGTTTTATTAGATTCTTCATTAGATATGAAGCAGCCTAATATTAGCAACGGTTGTTCTGTAACATGACAGGGAGTGACAATTTGCTTGTCAGTATTGCTCAGTCCGTGGATGTATGTAGTAAGCTTGTCCCGTGTAAGGGATGACAAAAACAGACATTACTTGCAAGGAAATATAGTTTAGTTAGCTAATGACAACATTTCACTAGCTAGCCTATTTTTGCTTGTGTATTCCAGTTGGTAATAGGCCACATACTACAGGAATTTCGAGGTGGGTTTGTTGTACCATTTTTAGCAGCGGAGTTCAATACAGTAGCAGAAGTTCATCACATAGCCCTTTACCTCGGACCAGCATTCCGGTAATATGTGACTATTCATCTAACCATGAAAATGCTATTTATTGCTTCTGTCCCGCGGGAGAACTGACTCTGTCAAGCGACCACACATTTCCTTCGACTCTGTACATACAAAATTTTGTTGTACGCCCCCCCCTTTGCGATCGTCTAAGAAAGCTAAGGTTAAATGACTGGCAAAGCGTTATTTCCTAACGCAGCGTCTTTGTGCATTATGCATATGGGCTGGTCTGAATTCACAAAGGGGAACCCCTCCCCACATAAATAAAGTACACAGCCTCTCCACATCTGTGTTATCTCACCGCGCAGCCCAAATGACGCAAATGTATTCCGTCCCGATGTGAACCGCCAAGCCGTTCTTGATCACAGCATGATCACTGACACTATTTGTTCCTCACACAAAAACTGTCCCACTGATAGAATATTAATTGTGTAATGGCTTTTATCCTGCAGTGGCGGATGGGTTAGATCTCTGTGATGGGTGTGGGGGGCGTGTGGGGCGGGAGGGGGGCCATGGGAAATCAGAGATAGTCTGTGTTTCAAAGAATCTCATGCTACAAAGGAATACGATTCCAAATAGTTCTGATACTTTCAATACATTATCTTTCCATTCCTTGTACTAAAGGAGTTATTTTTTTGAACGATGACGTAAATTTCCTGTAATGCCACTCTAAAACAACAAACATACAAAACACAATAATATCCTGGCAAGTAAAATCATACCTTTGCCAGAATAATGTTGATGTCATACCGTAATGTTGACATAATCACAATATATTTTTACAGCAATCTCATCATGAGTTAATGTTGAATGAAACATGCTCTATTACAGTAAGAGAATGGAACAGGATTAGAACATAAAGCTCACCTCAGTAACGTCTGTCCATAGGGAAAGTGAGAAAGCAGGGAGGGGGAGAGAGAGAGGGCAGGCCGTAATTAGAAAGAGAAGAGGGGTTAGAGAGAGACAGGTTGTTTCGGCATGCTTTTGTTAGTATGTTTCAATTAGGATGACCTCTGATAGACAAGGCAAACTTTTTAATGTATATTTAATTATAAATGAATAAAATATTGTGGCTAAACCAACAAAACAAAACAAACAGTTGGCATAGAACAGTACACTACACTAAAATGCCTGTTATTAAAATGACATGCTGGTTTTGTTGTGTATTGAAGCACATCAAAGGAAGTATTATTTAACTACTGATGCTGCAGCGCAGTGATTTCCAACCCTGGTCCTGAAGTCCTGCTGTCCTGCACAGCATTATCCTGCTCTAAGTCACCCACTTCACCTCAGGAGGAGGTTGTTAATTAGCTGATTACTTGGATTATGTGCAACAGAGAAGAAAAATGATAAAATATTCAGTAGAATGGTATGCGAGGTCCTGGGTTGGATCCACCGCAGTTCAGTAGATAGACATGGATAGATTGGTGGTTGGGTAGATAGCAGGGCTGAACATTTTGGGGTAATTTTTTGAGATGTTATTATCTGTAAATTAAGCGGCAGGTCTGTTTTTTGAAGACCAACCTTTCCACTTTCTGTGGCTTGAGGCTTTAGGACTGGGCATAATTTTCTAATTGAAAATGTATATTTGAAAAGGAAACAACAGAAATCACAAATGTAATCTTCCATATTACGGCTGCATGATGTGATTTATGTACTGATGTTTAACTGAAGAGAAGCTGAATCCTGATATAGAGTGGTTGATAGCTAGGTTAGCTATAACCAAGTCTCAGAAGAAGACTTGAGTCTGGCAGCATTTTGATCTGTTGAAGAAGTTACAAAGCAATAGGGGCAGCCGTTCTGTAACCTACTACATATAAAACAGCATGTCTATTTACCAGTCACACAAATTGATCATGTTTGCTCAATAATGAGAGAGCTACTGCATAGAGACGCAAACCCCGTCTTGACTTAGAGAAGCACACAAACAACTGATCCCTTCAAATCTTAAGTCTTTAATTTGTTTACTTTAAGATTTATTTATCATCTTTAAAGAGAACACGGTATTCATTTACATGTAGATTTAATCTTTAAAGTGAAACAAAAAAGAAAAAGGTGGTAAGGGCTTACTTTAAACAGAATACATGTGCGCTGAATGTCTTATTACACAAATTCATGCGGTAGCTGACATTGTATGTCGGTGAATAAAATTTGACACAATTCAGGTCTTTAATCATAAACCTCAGTCTCTTACACGGAGCTTTAAATGCTTAGAAATGTATTCCCTCCTGACTCTTCTGCATGTGACTATGTTAATATAGTCGAAAGCTGATTAATAATATTTAAAAAAAAAAAGGAACGAAGA
This sequence comes from Semaprochilodus insignis, assembly GCA_034552555.1. Classification (NCBI taxonomy): domain Eukaryota; kingdom Metazoa; phylum Chordata; class Actinopteri; order Characiformes; family Prochilodontidae; genus Semaprochilodus; species Semaprochilodus insignis. Next base: position 5,117,647 of record CM067489.1, read on the forward strand.
GTCAAATCTTAGGATTGAATGACCAAATCTGATTCGACTGACAAAATTCTGAGTCAGGTAGAGCCCTAGTATTTAAAAGGTCCTTTTTTCTGATTTTATTTTTTAATAAACTATCCTGTATATTGCAGGCGTATTTGTTAATCAATGGACAGGTGATCCTGATTTATTTTTTGGACCTATAGAAATTGGTCTAAAATGTCTTAAAAGTTAAGAACTTGTGTAAAATAAAGTTTTGTTATGACAGTGACAATGTATTAGCAAAAGCTTAAAGATGTACTGAAGCATTATACACCAACAAATGTGGGCTAAGGAAACTTACCACAGAGTTCTCTGTCTTTATGGACTTGACCTGTAGGTAGTCCTCCACGCCTCTTGTGGTGCTGTTGGCTTCAAATTTGTCTTGTGTTCCTCGGCCTGGGTGCTTGGTCCCCACCTCGTTTTCTCCATTTTCTCGTGGAGGTGGTGGCTGAGGTCGAGGGGCCAAGTCGTTCCGCTGCTTCTTGGTGACATGTGCCTCGGGCCCGTGGACGGTTTTAACATGTTTGCGGAGCGAACTGGGGTCCGTGTAGCGCTTGGTGCAGCCAGGGATCTTACACACATACGGTTTCTGCAAAGACAAATACCACTTGGTCCGTGAACATCCTCTAACAGTCAAATGTACGACTTCGAATTAGAGCTTTATTTATCTGCCCCTTTTTGGTCAGATTAACTTCAAATGGAGCTTTATGTGAATGCTCAATTAGAGGAATAGATTACTGTGTGAGGCTCTGACATGTTGATTGTGCTAGCACTAAGCGCTCATGATTCATGGCTGTTTGCTAATAAAGTTAGCATGAGGGGATCTTTATTTCTCTCTCTCTCTCTTTCTCTCCAGGCTATGATGGATAGGCGGAAGGCTGAAATGGCGTGAGGTTTCATTTTATATTTGCGATCTGCAGGTGGTCTTCCTCTCCGTAGGGGATGTACTTGATTCTCACTAATGCATTGTGGGCTGCCATGCTCATTAGTTCCACACCTCATTATTTACACGTACACACTTGCATGCAGAGCTTGTTAATGGGACAAGGTTGGGCGTCTAGGAGCGATCACTAAGCATGATGAGGGAGTACGTGGACAAATCTAATTCTGGCCTAAATTTGAAACCGTATGCTGAAAATGGCAAATTTACATAGAATTTAGGCAGTTAGCAGTTCGTTACTGCCACAGGGAAGTAGATTAGCTAAAGCTCAGTCATAAGAGAAAATACTGGAGTAGGAGTCCAGCTGAATAAAACATCATACCATATGGATAATGTTGCCTGCTGTTACCTCTGATTTGCTTACAGCGATGGTTGATAAAAATCAAATATAGACCGCTTCCCCTTTCCACAAATGTAGGTGATCAGCCAAGGGCCAGGTGGGTGATGATTTAGGCAAGCAGCAATCACAGTGCTGACCTGGCAACTATGACCATCCATTAGCCTTGTAGCTCGAGTGCAAAACTAAAGAAGCAAACTTGAGGCACCAAACAGATTTTGGCTAATCGACAACATTTGACATAAGGGGAAAATAAAAAACTGCAAATTTGATTTTTTGTTTGGCACAGTTTGGATGAACGTCTAATTAGCGCGAGTATGAATGTGTGCATGTGTTCACCTCATTGGAATGTGTGCGGTTCTGGTGTTTGGCCCGGTCCGAGGCGTTAGAGAACGCTTTGTTGCAGCCTTCATGCTCACACACATATGGTTTCTCTCCTGTGTGTGAGCGAAGGTGAGTCTTCAGGTTCTCCAAACGTGAATACGCCTTCGAGCAGCCCTCAAACTGCCACACACACAAACACAGAACAATCAGAATATATCCATAGTCACGTCCTGCTGACTGTTGCTATGAGAAATGATTTCTCTTTGCTCCAGAAAGCATAACTTAAATGAGATGTATCAAAGCATGAAAGACTCAGATATCAGGAACTAAATGGTCAATGGTTAATGTTGATATTTATTTGATATTCATCAAATGAGGCTGAAGTTGGCTTTCTATTGACCAGGTTCTTAATCGAATGTTCTGTTCTACCTTAAATGCTAGAGCTTGTACAGGTGCAAATAAGAAGTCAGATTCCTGCATATTTAACAAGATCCACGATAACTTTAATTTAAAGTTGTTAGTTTGCTTTGCACATTTCACTCTGTAGGATAATGTAATTTTCCTTATCAGAGAGCTCACAAAACTCACTGTATATGTAGACATATGTTTTAAACAATTTAAAAAAAATAAAACTGGAACAATTTAAAAACCTGGAAAATATGCATATTATGACACCTAAAAATTTTGAAAGTGATTTCAAACTTTTGTCTGGTAGTGTAGCTAATACAGACACTACAAAAACTGCAACCCTACATCATAAAGATATGGAAAAAACATCAGGTTAGATGACCAAAATGATAAAAAACAAATCAATATTTTGCATCTACTTAATAAAAATTTCTCTGTACGAAGGTAAAGGTCATCCCCCATTTAGGAATGGAAAAAAAGAGTGCTGCGTGCATGTGTTTGTGTGTAAGCTTCACTTACAGTGCACTTGTGTGGTTTCTCTCCTGTGTGTCTGCGCATGTGCACCACCAGCATGTATTGGGCCTTGAAGGGCTTCTGCTCCCTGGAGCACTCCTCCCAGCGACACACAAACTCCTTCTTCTCCCCATGGATGTGCTCGTTATTGATGTGCTGTAGACACATACATGCACAGTATTAATTTTGGACGCCACACCAAAATGTGTTTTCCTCTGCCGACCTGCTTTAGGGCATCTGGGGGTTGGCACCCCTTTGTCATGTCACTATTGTGTTTAACCTTTAATTGGCCGTGCTGTTTTTGCATGTCATGCCAAAAAGACATTACAAATCGCGTTGGCATCAAGGGAGCGTTGCGAGTCTGTGTTCTACTTTGAGCTTTGGACATGAACAAGGAGCTTCTTAGGAATTTGTTTGCTTATCTGCCAAATTAAGAGGTTTGCCATCCATCAGAGCCCTCCACTCTGACACCTCAAACAAGAGAATGTGATGGGCTTTGGTTGGGTGAATGGGACGTGTATTTAAGGCTGTTTTGACACACTTAAGATTTGTTTGTTACTCAGAATAGTAATTAGAGACAAAAAGAAAACTCTCCTTCTAAAAATCCAATCTCAAGTATGTTTGCAAAAGATGGGCTTGGGGGTCTAACAACTGTTGAAGACATGGCATACCACCAAAACTGTCCCCGTCAGATAAACAGTACTTAAAGCTCTCGTCTTGGTGAGAGGGGAGAAAATGGAGCTCCAGTCCTGCTTCAAATCTGAAAATCATTTTTTCTGTTCATCCTGGGTCTGAATGAGCAGAAAATAGAACTTCTAGTACTGAACTTTAAAGTTGTGACTGCAGATTTTTTTGGAGACTAAACTGAAAGTGAGTCTCCTCAAAAGAAAGGAAGCTGTCATAAAGGTAAAAAGTGGACACACTAAACACGAAAACATCTGATATTTAGTTGATGGTCTGTATCAGTTTCTGTTAAACATGTTTTCTGAAAAATGAAGAGCTTTTTTGGCCGTTTTGACTGGAAATAAATAAAGGAAGGGTGGTCTTTGACTTGCACAGTACTGTACACACACAAACATTGTCTTGCTCTTTTTCTCTCACACACACACACACACACACACACGCGCGTGCGCACGCACTCTCAGAAGCCACCTCCACAATGGCCATCATTACAGTCTTCGTCTGTGCACACTCCATCATCTGGTAAGCTTGCCCACTGAGTTACTCTTAATGTCAGGCCTTGATAACAAGGCAAAGGCTACACTCAGTCACACAGTGAAGCCTTTGTTCCTCTGTAAGACCATAATGACCTGTTATCAGAGTGTGTATTGCTTGTATAAACAAACAATCAGCAGTGTGTAATCTGGTGAAAATCCAGCTGAAGCTATGTAACTGAACGGGGGGACGGCAGAGTCGGAGAAATCCAGTGTGTATGTATGTGTGTGAAACTCAGGGCCCCCCTTCTCAGTTAACACTGTGTTTCTGCTCCACTGGCTGCCTGGAATGCTGGAGAATGCTGCGCTGCTCCCTGTTGGAGCGGTTCATTACAGGATGAGTCGGATCAGGCCAGTCTCAGATCTCACATCATCACCAACAGAGAGCACCGCTCTTCTGCTCTTTCTCTTCATCTCTCGCTCTGTCTTCACTCCTGGTCTCACCTGGTCACTCTTGGTTCTCTGTCTCTCATTCTCCTTCTCAGTATTTCTCAGAGTCTCTCTCTCTCTCTCTCGCCCCCTCATTCTTTTTCCGTTCCCTTTCACTCTCCTTACCTTCTTTTCTCTCCCTCTTTTCATCTGTTTTTCCCTTTGTCTCTGTTTCTGTCTCTTACTGTTGTTTGCTCAGTCTCTCTCTCTCCTTCTGTCTTTTCTCTGTCTTTTGGACTCTGTCTTTCTTACTCTGTATCTGCTCTTTCTCTATTCGTTTCTTCTTTATTTCTTTTTCCCCTCACTCTCTTTGCTGTGACCTCTTCATGTCTCACTCCCTTGTTTCCTTTTACCTCTTCTCCCTCTCCCTTTATCTTTCTCTGTCTCATGCTTTCTCTCAATGCAGGTCTGTACAGTTGCCTGGATTGAATGGCATGTTTTGTTAATTTTCTAAATAAAACTCACAGCAGAGCACAAAATTAAACATAGGACATTAATTTCCATTAATTTACATAGAAAAAACATAAAACATGGTTTAACATAGAAAATAAACTAAAATATAAAACATGCCTTACGTTTTCAATATCTTAAATGCAGCGATTAAGTTGAAAATGAAAGAAACCTGGAAAAGTTGATGAACTGCCTTTTTTTAAATAGAATTTTAGTTGCAGTGTATGAGTAATGTTGTTCCAGTAATAAATGAGCTGATTTTATAAACGCCTAGTTTATTGACTGCTCACAAACTCACTGTGTTCTTAACTGACCGTTTAGTCATGCAGGGCTTTCCTTTACATTGCAGGAACTGGAGCCACATAGCATGACACCAGTCACTTGGAGCATCTGGCATTGCAGAGTTCTGGTGGGATTTCAGGGGTCAGAGGTGGATAAAATTGTCAGTGAGAAGGTCAGAGGACAATGTGATCTTGTGTCACTCATCTGCTCTTGCAGACGCCTGAAAAACGTCCAGATTTAAAGCAGCCACAAAGGAACTGACTCAGACCCCATCTATATGGCACACTTGCTGCAGGACGGCTAGACAGACAGAACACTATGTGTGCCTCTGGGCTGGTTGATGAACTTCAGTGAAAGCTAACACAGGAACACAGCTGCATCAACTTGTGCTCCATCACTTGTCTGTTATAAATGAATGATGGCTGTTCACTGACATTTGCACAGTCCTGTATATATACAGTATATTAAGGCTTTTCTAAACATAGTCTCAATGTTAACCTAGCGTTAGCCTGCATATAGTCTGCTAATTATTATTGTGATATTGACTTTTGCAATATTGACCATCTTGACCAATCACGGTGCTGTAGGTGTTTTGATGAAGGTATTCATGTTATCCAACAAAACTACATTATTCTGGGGCTTTCTCTGTTGTAGTTTGATTTGTCAGTGTTATCGCAATAGCAGTAATGTAGCTGGTATTTTGCTCATTTGGTGTAGGCCTAACACACAGACGGACACTCACATGGACCAACTGCTCTTGTGTATCGTACTCCTTGGAGCAGCCCTCCCAGTGGCAGTTGGTTTCGTACACCACCTCAGGCTCTTGCTTGCCCTCCTCTCTGTCCAGCTCCTCTTTGGGGTCTAATGGTCCTGAAGGGTCCTGAGAGCAGAAAGGAGAGCACATGATCACATTTAACCCCCACCATTCTGACCCCTTGACTACATTGACCACTCCCATACCATATGTGCACACTATGGAGCACTTCAGATATTCAGTCTGTTTACGCAGGGCAGAAGTAGATGTCTGTAATTTGACTGATATAACACATTTGTCACTTTCATTATATGTGACAGTTCCAGAAAAATTAGTGTAAAAAGAGAATTAAACTAAACCACTGTGTTCAGCATCTCCAAGTAGAGATGTATGTGTGGTGTGTCACTGAACACTCTAGCTGCAACACTGTGAGTGGCATGTATTATCTCTGCACGACACTGAATTTACTTCATGCAAAGGAGAGGTACACAAATCATGAATTGTTATGGCTTGTTTCAGATTTTTGGGCAATTTTTATTAGCTTTTTATAAAGGCTCAAAAGCTCACAGTGTGTGCCGATAAAACACAAACACATTTCCAGCTGTTTATCAGCAAAAATCGCAAAATAAATTGCTTCTTAATCATCCAATTTGGCATTTTATTCTAAATGAAATTCTAATTCTAAATGAAAAAATTGTTTCCTTTATGAATAAAATGAATCATACCCAGTTTAGTCAAAAGAACAAGCACAAGTCTAAGTGCAAGTCTAAGTGGAATCCAAAAGAGAAAAGGCTACAGAGAAAATGGGACTCCTAATAACCACCTGGAATACCTTGTGGACCACCAAAACGGTCTCCTTCAGATAATCAGTACTTAAAACTTTCATCTTTGAGAGAGAGGAGAACATCAAGCTCTGAAAACATCTGCAGGTGTTCTTCCTTCCACTGTAAGAAGATAATGCTAAGGGTCTGAGAGGATGTCATTGGATGTGTCTGCGTTCATTTTGATGGCAAAAAGAAGAACTTCTAAGACGGAGGTCTGGAAAAACATTAAAATCAGCCTCCAGAGAAGAATGGCTGTGATAAAAGAAAAAGGTATAAAAACAAATAAAAATATATATTTTACTTTTTTCCAACACTGAAAATGATGTACTATCTGTCTGTTTTGACTGGAAACTACGTAAATTAAGAGCAAAAAATAAATGTAGCAGCAAAAAATGATTAAATAAAGAATAAAAATAAAAAAATTAAATAAAGATGTGCAAAAATAATTTTTGCATGAGTAAACTGTATCATGCACCCAAATACTGCCTGAAGGAAATAAACTAAAAGAACACCGTGTTGATGTAATACATTTTATTCATGTGGAAATAACGTACGCTTGAATAAAGCAAATTTAGTACATCTGTTTTTTCATTGTAAATTGCATACACAAAAACACATCACAGTGTTGAGTGTACGTGTGATGTTAAAGTCGAGCTACAACTTTTGTATATATGTATGGTCATACACACACACACACACACACACACACACACACACACACACACACAGCATGCTGACTGCAGCATGTTTATCTCTGCCCTGTGAGCTATCTTCATCAATTCTACCGGCCCCAAGACGACTGCAGCGCTTCGGTCCCCATGCATCACACCCCAGCCTGCCTCACTGCTGAGAGCAGCCACAAATTTGTCAAAAGACGAGCAGAGAGAGAGGGAGAGGGAGAGAGAGAGATACAGAGAGAAAGAGAGAGAAAAAAAGGCCCTCAGATGACAATAACGGCCAGCCAATACTTCATTAAAATGAAGTGCTCTGGCACAGTTTACACAGTAGCCAGGGACGGAGGGAGCGAGAAAACAAACGGATGTAAAGCTCTTATCAGGCTGAGTTTTTCTCATGCCGGCGCGTGCGGAAGGGGGCCAGGGGGAGCAGGGGGGCTCCCAGGGGTCCTCCGGCCGCTCGCTGATCAGCGCCAGAGCCGGCGTGAGGGAAAAAAACCCCCACACTTTTTTCTGGATAACAGGACACAGAGGAGATGTGCCGCTGTTTTCCGCCATCAGCTGTACAGCAGCACAGAAAAAAACACTAACGCCCGCAGTGAAATTACTCCAACATGTTTGGTTTGGACTACGGCCTGACCGATATGAACCTGATCACCGATGCTGATACGGACTTTAAAGGAGTTAACAATTCTGATCAATTATTATATTGGCTGATTCACAGTAAAACAGTGGCTTTAGTTAAATAGTGCTGGACTGACTAAATTGTCAGGTGTCAAATTTCACACTTATCCTGAACACTTCCACACCCAAGACCCAAGATTCTGGGCTTATTTGCGGGGAGGGACTCTTTACTCACACAAGAATCCAAACTTCATATATACGCTGCTTCTCATTATTTTCCTTGGATGCAAACACTCAAATGGCAAAATACAGCACTTTGTGGAACATGTCATTTCACCGAACTTGAAAAGAGAAGAAATGTGCAACAGCAAGGCGAAGTAGTCACATTACAAAATGAACCAATCATGCAACCCCACATATGGCACCGGGAGCGGATACCTTACACACAAGCAGCAGACCACACCAGTGAAGTGAACCCCAAACCACAGATTTCAGGAGGACCGGAGCTTGGTTCTCTGGACCACTCAAAAACAGCTTTCACACTTGACCAAACATACCAAACTCGCAGAGAAAGTGGTCATGGGTCTGGAAAGAAAAGTGCCCTTACTGCCAGTTCTCAATTGTCAATTTCAAGGTGAATTATGCTGATTTTTTTTTAAATGCCTGCATAATTCAGTCACTGAGATGCAAAGGAAGTCATTCAGAGTAGTGTAATGTGAAATGGTACATTGTAGAGAAACATGTCAACTCAAATTTCTTTGCATTGGTGGAGATAGGAACCAGGGGTCACAACGTCTACAGTATATATATGCGTTTTATATACCCCCCCCCCAAAAACTAACATTATTATATAATAATATTAATAAATCAATCCAAAAAAATACCAAAAACAGAGTGACTCATTTGCCCTACAATGCAGTGCATGTATCCATATATAAAACCATAAATAAACTGGAAGTTTACAGTTTTACAGCCTTCAAACTCTCCCGATGTCTGGTTCCTGTCACCACCACCGTATACAATTCTGACTGAGTACAGATCTCTAGAATGACGCACTTCACATCAGTCCACTCTGATTTGCTTTGCTTACATATTACTGATTTAATTATGGAGAAATTAAAAATGGGTGGACTTCCTCTTCAAATAAACAAAAGAAAGTTATGTATCAGTTAGAACCCAGTTAAGAGGAACATGAAGAGAGAGACATGGAGAGACTTTCTCACCGGGGAGCAGGGCGAGGCTGGCCGTGGGCCCTCCACCTCCATCTTCACCTTTGACCTTTTGATGTTCAGGGGGTTGACAGTGCTGCTGACCGCCGAGTCGCCACTTGTGTTCTAGTGGGAAGGCAGAGAGTGAATGAGGTAGGAGCGCTGAGAGGAGGAAATGATGAAAAGAATGGTGGAGAGGAGATGTTTCTGATGTTTGATGCTGTATGAAGCTGAAAGCCCAGAGGAAGAGTGGATGGTGAGGAACCACAACACAGACTAAACAATTTACGCTTTTTTCTAAGGAGCCCACAGGCAGTATCAAAACGACCCATCTGCCCCCAGAGACATTCTGAACACAACATGCTGAGTATAAATATATGATATATTGAAAGGCTGTCTGTGTGTGGCTTTGGAGTTCAATAACACCCAACGTGAGTTCTACTGCACACAAAACCTGGTTCTGATCAGCAAGCCTCCCCCAGCCTGAAGTCTGTGTGTGAGAGTGTGTGTGTGTGTGTGTGTTTGTTTTTGTATATTATTAGGACTAAAACACTCTTGACTTTGTAGGAAGACCAGAGAAAAACAGGATTAACCTACAAGGACAAGTGAATTATCGTATATGTAAGCTAATTAGAAATAGCTCCCGAAAAAGGAATAACTTGCAGAGTACTGCAGAGAACATAAACAGGACAGTATGTTATTACGTATATGGATAAATACACATATTATATTATATGGGACATGTATGACCTTGCATCCTGATATTACAGTATAAAAACAAGCATGTGTGTTTGTGTATTGCGGGTTAAGTGAGAGGCAGAGGGAGACAGTGTGTGGGGGCAGGAATTAGAGACTGTAACTCAGGATCCTACAGTTATGCCGGGGGAGTTTACAGCCACAGATATGATAATAAGCGCTTTAGAACTAACAGCCTAAAGCCACTACAGAGGGTCTGGGGCCAGCCAGGCCCACCATTTCAAAACAAACGCTATAAACATGACCCTGGACAAATAAAGGCAGGCGGTGCGCGGCCCGTTAAGCAGATGTTAAGCATTGCCTCTTTGTGCTCCTCCATCATCCATAAAAGCTGCTGAGCGGGGTGTGCTGTACGAGGAGAAGATGCAGGTCACACTCAGGCTAAGTTAGAACACGCGGAACAGCAGGGTCCGTTACACTGAGCCAAGGCTGTGAACTGGAAGTGTGCAATCAAGTGAATGCCTCAATTGTGTGCTTTATATCGTAGCATGTACTACTGTACACTGTTTCTCAAGGTTTTGGGGACCCTGAGTTTCTCAAAATGTGTTTATGTTATTGCTTACAGTGCTGTGCTAAAGTCAGAGAGGAACATTTATTTCATTTTAATCAAAACGGCGATCATGTTCAGGCTCCATTCATTTTCCAGCGCCAGGTGAAAGCAGAAAGTATATTTAACAGAGAATTTCACAGCCTCAACAACTACCTGTAATGTTCATTTTTGTCAGCAGGCCTAATTACATCCACTTTTCGCTTTCACTGGAGCTAAGCTCGGTCTTAGAAGTTGGTTGCATTTTCTGCTTTTCACAATCAAAGTATTCCCCAACATGTTAACTGATGTTGAGGTCTGGACTCTGGGGTGGTTAGTCTACTGTTAAGAGAACACCAGCAGCTTCTTTGTTTGATGCAAATATTCTTGACCAGCTACATGTCCCTGCAGACGCATAGCCACGAGATGTCTTCTCACAGTGGAAGGACTGACAGAAACATCTGCATCCCGCAACAATGACCCTCATTTGTTACTAACTCCTCCAATAAAATGGACTGGAAGGCTTTTTAAGCCTCTTTTGTGAGGCCTTTTTCCCAAGCGAATTCTGAGTAGTATCTAACCTACTCAGAAATATCTCCTGAATAACTTGTAGTCTCTTACATTTGCACAGCATATGTAAGAAACTGTATTAATAATGTATAATAATGTATAATAATAATAATGCTGCACCCCATGAATTTGATCCCCTTATTGTGATCTCAGGTGAGCTTTGAAATGTAGAAGCATTTAGTAGTCAGTGTATGTATATGCAGTACCTTGGTCTCGCTGTCGTTGTGTGTAGCTGTGGGCAGGGCGCTGACGCCCAGATGGTGTTGTCTGGACGAGAAGGTGGGTGAGGGCTGCATGAGGGGGGGCGTGTGTCCAAACGCGCTCAGCCCTCTCTGCTGCGACAGCAACTGCTGATACGCCACCGGGTTGATAGAGTGATGGAAGGGAAAAGAGGGGCTGAAAGACCGAGGGAAAAAAGAGAGAGATAAGCACTTGTACCACTCTGTCTTAGTCCACGTCCTCATTTCACCACATTGTCACAAACGCCATATTTCATGATACTGTCACAAACGGCATATTAAGCACTACATCACCGGAGGACTATCTACACATACAGCGTTCGCTTCAGATAAATCTATTTCGAGACAGAGGCTCAGGATCAGCCCCGGTAAAAAAAAAAAAAACTCTGTTAGAACGATACAGCCACTGAAATGGGACGTTGTTAGGAGAGAGTTTTAGAGCTCCTATGTCCAAACAGCCAAATAGCCTTTACACAGCACAGCACAACACAGCACAGTGTTTTTCCTAATGTTCATTTCTGGTCAGGCAGTATTTAACACATTAACAAAACCTTGCTGCAGTGTGATAGAAGGATATTTCCTGACTTGTTGTGTAACCTCTCCCAGAAGTAGCGTGCATTCATTCTGAATTTTTGGCCATCTGTAAATCATGTGCAAAGATCTTTAAAAAATGGCATCAAATCAGCCATGACATGTTTGAGGTCATTTAGCTCATTGCATACTTGCCTAAAACTGTCTTGAGCTAGAAACAGTAGTACTAGCCATCCCGAAGCCTGGATTTTAGCCTGATAGCTTCAGTACAAAACTAAAGATGCAAACCAAACATGTCTTGGCTGATCTGCTGGTTTTTGTTTTCTTAACTGTGTAAATTAGATCTCTGGCAGACCATCACGTCAGCGTTAAGCTGGGAGCTGTGGTTAGTGCAGGCCGGTGGTGGTACCTGATGCCCCCTACGGACAGGTGACCATATGAGCTGCTGGCGGCGGAGCTGGAGCGGGAGTTGTTGATGTAGGCCACCAGCGAGTTGGGTGATGTGCGGATCATGGTCTGCAGGTCAATACTGGCATCTGAGAGGGGAGATATGGACAGCGCTCTTTTCCGGCTCAATCTGGGGGTCAGCCGAGGACTCGGAAACCTTGACACTGTACACACAAACACACACGCACACAGAGGGTTGGAACGTAGTCATTATATTCTGTCCACATGAGGCATGACAGGATAATATTTTCACTGTCATATCAAAATCACAGTTGTCTATGATGAATGGGCCGATAGAAATGACACATTCATCATAATGTTCAATTGTTTTTAGATTAAGGTATATAAAATTTAAGAATGTTTTTTTTTCCACTTCCTCTGTAAAGTTATTGTTGGAGAAACTTGGATTTGTAACTCTTATCCTAAGTGTGCTTACAGCCAACGTAAAAACACAACAGTTCCTCAAATAACTCAACAAAACAAATTAAGCATCAATATCATACGGGTCGGAAACTATTAATCACAGCAGTCTAAACTGCTATGGATTCTACACTCCTCTGCCCCTCTAGACCTCGCTAGCTCATCTGACACTCCTAGCTAAGCACATTTCGCCCACGTTTGCCCCCCATGACCAGCAGCCCTCATCACTTTAACCACTTATATCCAATAACCTATTTTCCTTAAACTCCCCTGCACACCCCCCACCCTGAGCCCAGCCAATAGCTTCTTCCCAAAGGGTCGAGTCCCTTACCACAATACATGCTGACTGTTTGACACTAAAATATGATTCTCTATCTTTTCCTTTCTTTCCTTCTTTCTTTCTTTCTTTCTCTATCTCTCTCTTACTCTCTCTCCCTCTCTCTCTCTCTCTCCAGCTGGGGGTAGAAATCTATGGAGTCAGTGCAGCAGTGCTGTATTGCATTGTGTCATTTTGCCGCTCTGCCCACCTCTGTGCTATTTCGGGTGTGTGTGAGGAGCGTGTGTGCCAGGTGGGACAGTGTGATCGATGCTCACACACTCTCTTCCCGACGTGCAGCCCCCCTGGAAATAGCGCAGCCCTATCAATAAGTGCTGGAGATTGAGCCTCCACTAATACAGTAGACAGTGTGTACTGTAGACTGACATTGTGGATGCTTCAGAAACTCCAGTCTGTAAAGAGAATGTTACGAGTCGCCTCGCTGCAGCAAAGCACACCTAAATAAATGAACTCGCTTACACTTCATTTTGATGATTCTCTTCTTTTTAACTAATGTTCAATTAAATACTCTGGCGCAGCGCTTGTTCTGTTCAGATTTCATGTGAGAATCCTGTGCTTTAAAATCCACTTTCCCAAGAATGTTTCACGATATCGGACCTCATCTGGATTGCCGGATGCTTTCATTCAGTCAGAATATTTTTTGTCCTTCAACCGCTTCTCACTGAATTTGCATTTTTCCCATGGCTGAGGCTGCATTGCTTGCTCACAGTGTCGTGTTTTTGGGATAAACATGCTGTTCTTCTAGTTTAAAAGGATGGCCACAAGGTTCTTACAGTGTGCACCATGCGAACTACTAATTTAACATCCAAACAAACACTGTAGGTATTGGACAACGTTGTAATGGTCATTGTTGTGGGGTATAAAATATCTGTAAAATAAATCATAAAAACTGAACAAAGCTCTTTCAAATTTGATGCCTTCCCTTCTATAATTTCAGATATTTAAGACAGCATTAAAAACGAAATTAAATTTGAAATTTAAATTTAGGGACCCTAAAAACCTAATGCTAGTCTGAATCTTAACCCTAACTCTAACGCTGTTGAGTTTTACCAGCACAATTTAAGCCTGTGTGGAAAAGCCCTAGGAGACCATCAAAATAGAAAGTGCTCATAAATTGAATTGAATATGGTAACATTACAAAGGGCAATGAAGTGTCTTTATCTTCTTCATCTTCAACTCGCAGTGACCTCATTCTGATTTGACTGGGGATGATAAATCATTCCCAATAATTTACTGTAATTACCTAGATAAGAATCAACATTTGCAGGCGTGTATCGGTTTGTTTAATGAGGGCAATTTACAGAATTGATTTTAACTCAAAAGGAATGTGCATGAAGAATTAAGCAGGTGTGTGTGTGTGTGTGTATGTGTGTGCGTGTGTGTGTGTGTGTGTGTTTGTGTATACAGACCAGATGTATGTAAGAGTGCAGGAGCAGTGCAAAACACGTCTGGAAGCGGCCACAATATACACCTGAAATGCACCTGAATTAAATGGCAGGCTATAACGGCAGCAAACTGTCTGTAACCCCACCTACTACTCTGCTGTTTGCCTGTGAGGTACAGGGTTTAAAGGAGACAGTGGAATAACGGAGCCCTCAGCAAGCTCAAGACAAACCAGAAATTTAACATGATAGCGATCATTCCCACCAAACATTTCTCCAGGTTATTTCAAGGGTGTTATTTCTTTCCGCTTATGGACCTTATGAAATGGCGAAACACGGACTACGAGCGTGTACTGCAGTTGCATTTCGTGTCCACATACGTACATCTGGTGCCGAGAGTTTACACGGTTTTATTCGGATGGTAAACATTCTCTCAGCATGCTATTGAGGCTCGTGCCTGACTAACCACTACTGCTGCTGCCACAGCTAAAATAAGTCTCTCAACAACATTTCTTCTGAGACTCTAACACAAATTTAAAACACCTGGTTTTAAAAAGCAGATGACAATCAACACAGAACCAGCCACAGCGACTGCTCAAGCCTTGAGCAGAGTTTAATCAGCCGCAACTTTGTTGGGCAGCCCTCCTTCAAAAGCATATGCATGAGAATGAGAAGCGTATTGTGCGTATAAAGCGTTTTACTGTGGACATGACTGATAAAATGCGTGTTTAGGCTCTTGTGCCAGTTTCATACATAACACGGTCTGTACAAGTTGTGTTTGAAACAGGTGTGACTGTAAATTTTCAGGAGATATTTCTCAGGAGATTAAATAGAAACCTTCCAATTTCCCAAACTGGGGTTTACTAAAGTATTAACAGGTACAAAGAAAATGGCACTCCTAACAACCACCTGGAAAACCTGGTAGACCACCAAAACTGCCCCCATTAAATAAAGAGCACTTTCAGAAAGATGAAAATATTAGGGTCCATTCCTATTCAGATCTGAAAACACAGGTATCTTTGTCCATCCTTCCACTGTATGAAGACAGCTAGATGTTGTGGGTCTGAAAGAATGTGTAGCTACCAAAAAGCCCTGACTAAATGAAATAGACACACCAAACAAAAACGCTGCTATTAGTCTCAGAACAATGGACTGACCACCCCAGAGTCCAGACCTCAACATGATGTTCAGTCTTCTTGCTGATATTGAGTTAACTGAAATACTGAAAAAATGCTATTTACTTGAGTGTAATTTTTCTGCTTTTTCCTGTTACTGAAACATATTTAATCACTTGTGTTGACAGAAATTCTCTAAATAAAGGGTGGCCTCTTAAATTTACACAGTACTGTATCTTCCTTTGAGTGTGAAGGAATACTAACTGGCTGTTAGCTCAACAGGTGCAAGGCATTAGTGCTGGTGTAAGCAGAGGCACATGTGTGTGTGTATGTGTGTGATTAGGGGTCGTAACCAGAGGCTCTGGCAACCGGATGTCCATAACGATTCCATCACAGGCAGTGCCAACACAAGCAGCCTTTCACAGACCATTTCTCTGGTCTGGCGTGGGGGTGTATGTCTGTGTATGCCCCGTCCCCACGGAGCACAGAGCTAATAAGTAATCCTCCAAGCTTTGTAACTGTGAAGGCCATTACTCTTAGCATGAGCTAATGGCTCTCTGTCATTTCAAACATCCA
The DNA here is from genome assembly GCA_034552555.1 of Semaprochilodus insignis. Taxonomy (NCBI): domain Eukaryota; kingdom Metazoa; phylum Chordata; class Actinopteri; order Characiformes; family Prochilodontidae; genus Semaprochilodus; species Semaprochilodus insignis. The sequence continues at coordinate 5,133,545 of CM067489.1, forward strand.
TTCCAGCACACAGGCCTCTAACAGACATTTAGCATCAGAACCTTCCACGACTGTACGGGATCAATTTTGATCCACTTTAAAGTCGGAGTGAATCTGCAATCATAACACATTTTCCTTCCAAGTGAAAAGGTGTAAGTGTTTTCTCTCAGTGACTGGTGAGGGGTCGGTATGGTGAGATGAATTCTGATATACTGTAACTAAGTACAAATTACTCTTCCCCTGCCTTATTGCATTTTGATGGAAGATGGTAAAACAAGAATTCCGTCTTGATGAATCATGCCTAATCTGACAAGAGACACTTCATTTCGACTTTAAGAAGCTAAAAACTGCTGACATGAAAGTCAGCTGTCAGCTCAGAGTTAGCTAAATACATCAAATTTGACTGCGAGTTTTCAAATCTAAAATTTCTTCAAACTCACAATAAAGCAAATCTGTGGAATGCTATCAATTTTAGCAAAATGTCGACATGATCAAATAACTTCGCTTTCGTAAACAGTCGTAAAGACATTTAGAGTGGTTTTGGTTGATAGGAACCAGACATCTGAGATGTTTATTGGCTCTAGAAGCTACATTACAGAAAGTTCTTACATGGAGTCGTTAAATATATATTGCTTGATGCCTAAAATTGTAGGTTTTCGTTTAAAATGGTAGAAAAGGAACATGCATAAATACTATGTTACGTTGTCATACTTAGCACTAATTCTCATTCACTCATTTTCAACAATACAGCTCAAAGGACATACTGAATGGTGAAATTTCTCTATTTGAGTTGTAGATTTTGTGAACCCTAGTTCCTATCACCACTGTAAAGAATCCTGAATCGGAAAGTTTCTCCGGAGTTTTACATCAAACCAATCTGATAATTATGCCAAGATGCTGAAATCAGAGCTCCCATTTAATGTTGGTTGATTTCAGTGCCCAAGCAATATATTGCTTAGGCTAAATACATATTTCATCAAGAGCAATGAAGGTACTACATGCATTTGCAGGTGTGTATATGTGTGAGTAAAGATCACACAGTGGCAGGGCTGTACAGCGTGGCTGTGCTGGTATTTGTGTGGCGTTAATGTGGGCTGTGAGAGTGTGTGGGATGGGCCCGTTCAGCCTTGGCACTGGTATTTGTCTCTGTTATGCCCTCACCTCGGGGGAGATGTGTTTATTAATGTGCCACTTCCCTTGATAAATGGCCAAATGGAGAGGCGGGTCTCCTGATACCCCTCCCCCGACCCCTGTGATTTATGTCAGCAGAGAGTGCTAAACCCGCTGGAACCCTGTGCACCAGCACCCTATCAGCCCAGCCTTAAACATGCTTGGTGAACAGGCACTTGGAAGGGCCTGGAACAATCTGATTCACAGTTCTGCGCAAAATGTCCCAAAACACTTAGTGCATCCTCATGCTTTATCCGTCTGGATCCTGGATCAGTGTCCATGAAGGTACGGTGGGATGGCTTTGCCTGGTTTCTGTCAGACTCACGTTTCCGTGAGAGTGCCTGATGGGTCAATGTGGGCTCACTGTCCATTCAACAACATGCCTGTGTCTCAAGTCAAGGGATAGGTACATCACTATCTAGTGCCTTTTTAAATGTCTCAAACTGAAGTTAAATGCAAAGGACAAACCATGGCATGGTACACCAATGGCTGGGAGGGTTACTGCCAGCAGTAGAGACAACAGTGATTGGTGGAGTGAGTTTATGTCGCCAGTGAGAGGCCAATAAAACAATGGCGCATTTTCTTCGTCTGAATAATTGGGTTTAAGTTGCAAGAGTGGTTGGAATGTAATGTAATCACCCGAATTTTATAATGCATCTGTACTCTGGTTGCATCCCTTTCTTCTGTATGTGTAATGGTATAACTTTTATCCTGACTACATAACATTTCTAACATATTTTGTTGTTTATATATTTTCATATTTTAATTATATTAATAAATAATTTATAAATAAATAATGTACTCATTCTGTTCTTATCCACTGAATCACCTCCATATGAATTTGGTACGTCAGTCAGTTTTTAACATTTCAAACTGCCGCTTTCTCTGACTGTTCTAGTGTTTCATCTGGATATTAACAGAACACTACATACTGTTTATTCTCCAGTGGTTAGACCACTACTGGGGTACTTGATTTAAGATGCACTGAACACTAAACCACCTCTGTCCATCATACCTCTGCCACGTTCATCCCAGTGACCCGTTCCATTTACGACCCTGCAGGACCCCCAGTTATTGAGAGTTACTGAGTGAAGCTCAGTGGTGCAGACTGATAGACTGTGGATTAGAGCCAAAACCCCGAGCACAGCATAATGAGCTGTTCAGGCCTGCTGCCTTTACACAGCGCCGGGTTTTGTGTGGGTCAGTCCGTGTCATGCATTAGGCCAATGAAGACTTAGGATGGTGGTAGACAGCTGGAGCATGAATGGAGGAGAAGACCAGAGAGAGAAAGAGTGAGAGAGAGAGAGCGAAGGAGTGGAGGAAAAACACTCCACATGGGACGTCTCAGCGTTTGTTTTTGGTAGATGGTTGTTTGGCCTTGCCGTCCACCCATGCACTTCGGGGAAAGCATATATTTGCTCAGCAGCAGAGAGACGGGATGAGAGCTACTGTATGTTATCCTGCTCTTCTCTCTTGAATATTGCTTTGATATACATTTTGTTAGAAAATGTCATTCAGAGTTGATTAACGTGAAATGGTTCAGCAACAGGATCAACAAAAATTCTCTACTTGTTTAAACTTACTACGTATGAGAAATCAGTCATAAATCAGGTCCAACTTCCAGTTCCTTTGCACTGTCCTCTCTCCTGCAGTGCTCTTGTGCAATGTACTGTAATGATCAGTCTGGTTATGACAGTTGTGCTATCATAGGGTTCGCCCTCTCTAAAACCCACCCCCAAATTGCCTTTTTCAACATTTGGAGCAAGCAAAACAAGCTAACTAGAGAACTGCTTTTGTCAACTAACAAAACTGTTGATTTTTTACCGCAGCCTGTATTTACTCTGCACACACGACACACATCTACATGCTTAACTGGAGTTTTTAAGGGGACTTTTTGGTAATAATGGTAACATCATTTTGAGATCGTACTGTAGATGCTTTTAAGTTACTCACTTTAACACTGAACTACAGATATATTAAATACTGAACTGAACTTTAGGTGAATGTAACCATTCGACTAAATCTAACTAACCAAATCTAATTCAGTCTAAACCTAAATCCTAATACTGTTCTAACCCTAATAAAGCCTAATGCTAATGCTATCGATAGTCAACTGTTTCATTACTTTGTTAGGATTTAAAGCACCTCTACATTATCCATAGGTGTCTCTCAGATCTGAGCGTAACCAGGATTATTTCTACAATTCGTTCATTTATAATTAATAACTATTCTTTAATTATTATACTAACTGAACTTTTAATGTTGGTCTTTTTGCTGTGGCCATGATTCAGAGTTATGTCTGGCCAACAAATGATCTCTTCTTTTATGATGCAACAAAACAACTTACCAAATAGTGCACTGCGCTCTTTTGGAATGCCATATTTATCATCTAAACATTATAAAATATTGTGGTTCTCAGTCCTTCTCCTGGAGTACCACTGCCCTGCATGTTGTTGGGTTTTCCCTGTTCCAACACATCGAATTCAACTCAAGAAGGGCTTGTTCATTAGTTCAGTATTTGGATCAGGTGTTTTGGGGGGCAGGTGAAACTTCAGACAGGGCAGTGGAACTCCAGGACCAGGATTTAGAACCACTGTAACAAAGCAATATAAAGCATGTGCTTTACAGTAAAGGGGCCAACAGTAAAAACACATCCGGACATTTTCTCATCATCAGTGTCACTGACTAATCATGGAAAACGTACCAGAGACAAACTAACTGAGACACCACCGGGTTGAGTTGGGTTCAGGGCTTCTAAAAGAAGAGTCCGTCTGGGTCTTTCCCTGGCTCCTGGCTCAGGGACAGTGATCTGCGGGGTGTGAGCCCCCATGTGCCAGTGGACAGCGCAGCCACCTCCACTTCCTCGTCTGCATCTCCATTTCAGGTCATATGCAGTGAGTTTGACGGCCACTTTTACTAAACAGCCTTTGATGGATGACGCTATGGCCGCGGTATGCGAAAGCTCCGAGACCCTCTCTAAAAGAATTGGTCTCTCCTCCAGACGGCCTGTCCCCTTTTAAGGTGACTTAGGAAGTGGTGGATGAAAGCAGGCATTCATTATGTTAAACATACGTGCCTTCCTCTGAGGGAAACACTCTCATAAATGTCACCACAGCTCAGTCTGTCCCACGTGTGTTTACACAGACTCCTGGCAGAGAGAGCAGGGGGATACTGTACAGTATAGCAGTTACCTAAACGTAATATCTTGGCCATAGTTCGGTGTCCTGAGTTTGCTTCTTTGGTTTTGTACTGAAAGCTTGAGGCTGATGTAGCTAACAAGTAATGGAGGCTTATTTGTAACCAGTTAGCACTGTGCAAACATGCTCAGTTTAATTGTGGCACACATTCCTCAGAATGTGTTGAGTTAAGTAAACTTGCTTATGAGTTAAGCAAGTCTCAACATCAGTGAATGTGTTTGGGATAACTTGGATCATGAGAGGCGGACAACACACTCAACTTCTAAAACTGAACTTTGAAGGCCTGCAAAAATATTCCGGCATTAACAGCAACTCTCCTAAAAAGAACAGAACTTCACTGTGAAGCACTAGTGATACTGTATGTAACCTCTTCCTTTGTGCTCTCTGCCTCTCCTGTGCTGTAACTCACCATCCATAGGGTTGATGTAGTCTGGCAGGTGGGCAGCAGCAGCAGCGGCTGCGGCGGCAGCAGACGCTCCGGCCCCCTGCATAAGCAGCTCTCCGTACGGGCTCCTGTGGCTTGCCATCAGGTGGTGGTAATAGTCTGCTGAGCTGGCTCCAGGAGGCGGTGGGGGCAGACTGAACAGGCCACGCTCCTTCAGGTGCTCATGGGCTACTGTTGGTGGAAAACGAAGGGAACGTGAGGGGGACAACAACATAAATTTGACTTTTTTTTTTAAATTATTATTTTAAAAACGTTGGTAAAGAGTTAAAATGTTGGTTAAACTAATTTTTGGGTTTCACCCTGATGCAGCCTACAGAAAACTGAAGAAATGAGACTTGAGTTACAAAATAAGCAATATTCCTAAATTTCCTCCACTCATAAACAAAGTCAGAGTTCCGGCTGCACGCATATGACCAATGGACCTAGCGGAGGAAAAAAGAGGCCATCGCCATAACAGCGTTTCGGTGTTAACATCTGCAATTAGTAAAACTCTGTCAAGTGCTGGAGAAATAAGGGTGAAAGGGCTGAAGCTGCTTTATACAGACCAAAAGCACCTCCCCATGTGGTTCATATTTATGTACAGTTAGTATTTGCTATGCTTTCAGAAATGTGCATGCATGTTTGTGTGTGTGAGAAACACCTTGAAAACATTTCCACTGATTTTTCACAGACAATTAGCTCTAAGTGTGTTTGAAGTACAGCTCTCTCTTTCTCCCATGTCTAACACTTAATGTGCGCTATTTTGTGGCAAAACAAATGAAGGACCTCACCGTGCTTTCGCTGAAATTCCTTTCATGGTAAAATCATGTTTAAAGCACCCATATCATGGAAAGGCTAATCTCCCTCAGTCAAAAGAACATTTTACGTATGTGAACATTGTTAAAGTTTCAAAACGTAACATTCACTACCCAGACCATACAGTCAATACATGGAAACTTAAGTTGCAAAAAGTCTCTTTTTTGAGATCTCATAAAACCACAAACCCATTAGTATATCCGACTGTATGTAGTCTATGCGGTCTGCCCCTGTTTAGCCCCACCCATTCATGCTGAAGTTACACAGTTGAGTCACATTATTATGACCACTTCCTACTTTCGACAGGGGGCACACGTAGCTCATTAAGGAAGTCACGTTTTCGTGGCATTCTCTGGGCCCACTCATGCATGTGGAAGGCACTCTCAATCAATTTGGGTATGAACCCATCCTTGCAGATCATGAGTCACTCCCAGCCCGTCTAGCTGCTTTCCGGGCTGCACAGGGCGGTTACTCTGGATATTAGCTGGTGGTCATAATAATGTGACTTGACTGTGTACATCATGGTATACTAAGTTACCTCATGTTTGATGTAATACGTAAACATTGTCAAAGTCCTTACAGTCCATATATGGGAACTAAGCTGCAAAACCAGCCTGTTTTGAATTTGCAATTTCTATGACGTCACAAAAACCAGTACATTTACATCTATCGACCCATTCAGCCTATAGCAGTTTAGCTCCGCCCCAAGTTACAAGAGATGTGCCAGGGCTGCTTTTTGATCAATGTATCATACAGAGCAGCCAATCCAAACAGTACTAATTTACATACAACAGTCTTAAAGGCACAGTAAACAAACGCAGCTTGTTTAAGAGGATGAAAATTGTCATGTAATAGACGGTATGACCTCGACAAAACTAACCCAGTTTTCTTCATAGATCAAGTTTAGGCAGTTAACCAGATATCTTTTGGAAGATTTGAAAGATAGAATTGGAACGTGACACATGACGATGATCTGAAAAAAATTTATTTTTTACTGTCAAGTCCAACTGCCCTTAATTAAGGCAGATAATTGCTTGTTTAACTGCCATTTTTGCCATTTCCCCCTAATAAACCCAGACGTGTTGCGGAATGCTTTGCCACCCAGTCTGACTGAGGGTGGCATATTGTGGTGTCAAAGTGATGCCAATGCAAACCCTCTAATAATTATGATATATAACAAAATCTAAGAATTATTTTTGGTCATCAAAAATGGACCCCAGAGAAAATCAAAATATAGGATCTTTTCATACAGAAGTGTTGACGTCGGTGGAATTCTAGGCATTGTTGGAAAGCTGTAGACTTTCTAAAGTTTTTACGGTCTGCTCTGTCCTGCTATGGAAATAGCTCAGCACAATTTACGTTCCGCTGAAATGACCCCATGGCCAAAAAAACGATCCACAATCTAATCCCAAACCTATTATTTCTATATATTCCAGTGGAGAAATAAATGTGTGCTTAAAATAAAAGCCAACAATAACGGTGTCCTGAATAGCTGGGGCTGGCTGCTAACGTTTCAGAACAGGGGCAGTTGTATCCGCAAGTAACATCTCATATTCAAGGCCACGTCTACCTATCTGCATTCATTCAAGTTAAAATAGCCTCTCTCTCTTTCTCTGTCTCTCTCTCTCACACACACACATACACACACACATACTCCCACCCTCTTTTCTAGCTTTATCGCTGTCGGGATCTCCTGTGCGCTGCTTATTTAAGTTTAAAAGCGCAGACACATTACTGTTGACAGACTGTAAAAGGTGATTTATTTGGCCTGCTATTCGGCCTGCTCGCCTCAACCTGTTATTGTAATTCAGCTGCGAAGAGAGAAGTGTCAGCACGTCAGGGAGAATTCTGCCTGGCCACTTTTCACTTTTTTTCATTTCTACACACTTCCCAACACGCGTGCCCTCCAAGGCTGAAATCAGCAGCACAAGAAAGTTCAAAGTTCCATTCGCATTTAAGAAGTCAATGACACAGTAGCGCAGTTCTACAAGTTCCCCAATTGGGAGCGGCATTTTAACTGGCAATTTTTTTTTTTTTTTGCTTTGAAAAACATCAGAATTTTAAACAAACAGTATTTAAATATCACGACTAGGGATGGGACAAACTTGAATGCTGCTGCTACGTTTATACTAAAATGCTGTTGTGGCATTACGCATGACAGCTGCACTTCTCGCACTTTTAACATAGCACTGTATATGTATCATGTTATTTTTTGTTTGAGAAATTAAATGTCAGTTTGGCGAATAAAAGATGAATAAATGTTATCTGTTTAACAACTTCAGCTAATAGAAAGTAACAAAATATGCTAGTGTCTTTCATAAGCTTCTGATTTTAAAAACATTGATGGCATTGATCGTTGACTTTGGGACTCAAAGTTAATTTTAGTGCCAGAGATCAATCTATCCTAAATCTAGTTTATAGCACTATCGTAACAGGGACATTTAGCCACATGACACGGTGCTAAGGTAGGCTACAAGTGACTGTTTTATAGGCCATAGACCCTAAATGTGCAGGCTAGCCAACAGTTAGTCTATGTAGTTCGTCCCATGGAAAAAGCCTAAAAGCTTTGAGCTAGCAGCTTTATGTTGATTTGTTGTTTAAACCATGTATATAGTCATGCTAGCCCCAGTCAGGACATATATCCTATGTAGTAAATGCAAAAATAAATAAATAAATAAATAAAATAGACTACATAATGTTTCTGTCATATATGTTATGTTGCATTTTGTCACTCAATAAAGCCGAAAACTTTATTTATATAAAACGCAGTGCTTTGTCTGGTGTTTTATGGGTTGGGTCTGTGATTTTAAGTTTGTCAGTTAATCAATAAATCAATAAAATCTAAAGAATTTGCCAAATTCGCAACTCTACAATAAACAATAAAATACAGTGAAAAGTGCCTTACTAACCACAATGAGAAAATATTTTAGATTGAAAAAAATGAAAAATCATAATGTAAATTTTTTTGGGTCCCAGTTGTCTGCAGCTTAAACTGAAATGAACTGGACAAAACGCAAGGCAAAGTACTGGAAATAGATCTTAACTGAAGAGAACTGTGTTTGTCTTTGTGGACTCACCGTCTGCAGGGCTGAGGCCACGGGCGGCTGAGATCATGGACAGCGTGGGGCTGCTGTGGACTGAGCGTAGGTAGTGCTCCACATGGGGGGTGATGTAGGGGTGTGGGGGGCTGAAGGGTGACTCGCCCGTCCCGCCTGGAGAGAGCCGGATGAGTGAGATATCAGAGATGACCGGGCTGCCCGCTAACCCTGGTGGCCTATGGCAGAGAAGAGAAAGGAGTCAATAATGATAATCACACCTAATACTATATCTACATCTATCACCATCATCTGCAACAAAATGAACAAATATTTACCAATAATGTGGATGTGTGTCTTTGATAATTAGCTGAGAATTAGCAACTACATTAAGTTTGGTCAAATTATGCAGAAGTGACACTGGTGAAAAATCAAATTTATAGGATTTTTCAATTAGCCTAGATTTAATACATTCACAAAAAACAAAACCCAAAATTCAGAGCCCCCAACAGGCATATGGATGCTCCATTAGAACTGCTGCTGTTTCTATTTATGCACATACATCTGCAGTTTTAAGAAAAACAGAAATTAAGAACACCAGAAATTGCAGATATTCAATATTAAATAAGAGTGATCGGGAGCTCAACCACCAGTGTGATGAATCATTTTCTTCAACAATGATTCCAAATCAGTCCAGATTCCCCTTCAAGCCAAAAAGGTCTAAAATCAAAATTTCCCCAAGGAGCGGTTCTTGTGTGGAGTTAGGGTTGTGATGGATAGGGTTTGGTTCCTGGGCCTGAGGCGCTTTTCACTGAATAAACCCAGCAGAGAGACTCCAGTCTCTGCCTGAATGAGCGCCAACTCGTCTCGAGTAGTCTGATCTGCAGCGTCTCACTGATTCATGAAAGAGCATGATATCATGTCTGCTGGTCTTATTGTGTTGGGATCTGGGTTGGGGTTGAGTCTGAGGGCAGTCATGAGGCGAAGCTTTCTAGGTAGGGCACCCACACTGAATGGCACGCAAGCATAAGATCATATTACATGACTACAGGGGTTTGTGTGATACGGCCCACAGTCAGTGAAGAGTAGATCATGTTATGGGCATGAAGGTTGCAGAAGGAAGAAGGGTCCTACTTGACTTCTCAAGATTACACTGCTGTCAAAAAGTCTATTTACACTTGTGATTTCATGCGTCTCCTGATAATGTTCAGATAAAAGGCATGTACGTTCCATTTACGAATGGCCTCAGAAATGCTTCTCCGTTAAGATAAATTTGAGACAGTACTGCTTACCCAATGGTACATGCAAATACCCGGAAATTATCTTCCAGAATATGTTGAAACGATGCCGGCCACAACTCAAGTTTAGTTCTATGCGTTTACGCTTTTTCTGAGATCTAAAGAGAAAAACCACTCACCATTGATGGCTTTAAAAGTAACAGAATCTTTTTTAGCAAGTTTTATTTTCACTGTCTATGAGGAACTTGGTCTGAGCTGCAACTGCAGTGCATCTCAAACCACCTCCTGAAGTGTCTGAGCAATCAGTCAGCAATCCATAAGGTCTACCCATAAGGTCTGTTTATGCTATACATCCAATTTTTCATTTAGATTTAACCTGTCTAGGCTTATGGTTCACATTTACGCAACATGTATGTGATCGCTGATGATGTCATGTATAAAACCAAGAGAATGCTTTGCAACATGCGACATTTAAAATGTTGCAGTTAAAATCCGACTTTAAAAACCCAAGATGAAGCCAACTCCACAGGTCAGTAAAGTGTGACAAGCCCTTTCCAATGAACCCAACGGATCGCATTGCTAACCATTAGGAAACCGGACATACGGACCCTGTGGTCACCAGACCGCTAACCTATTGTCTTGCCTGTAACACTTTACATTGAAGTAATACACTGAAAATGTCTTAACTAACCTTAAGTAACATATAACAGCTACATGTTTACATATTAGGGAATGTAAACAAAGCCAAAGTGTCTCAGATCTGAATCAAAAAGATCACATTTGTGTATTTACACAGGTCTGAAATAAATCTGATCTGTGTCACAGAAACGCAAAAAAGTAGCCTGGTAATGTGAATGCAGCCTTTGTGTAAACACACTCAGAAGAGGCGGCACCATGTATGGATCGAGGATCGTGAGAAGCTTTTTATTACCGGTGTGAATGTTGTCAATTACTCGGCTTAATGAAAGACATTAAAGATGTCTGTGCTACTTCAGTGTCTGGGCTGTGCATATGAGATAGCATGAAAATGACAATGCTAGAAACAATCACTCATCCTGCACAAAGGAATGAATACCTTTGGCCAAAGTCTGAATGACTCTATTCTCGATTCTAACGTGCCGTAAGCAATGCATAGTACACAGCTAGTAAATGGGATTAGGTGTTTATTTGCAAACTGGAACAAAGTCACAGCAGTTTGCTTGACAGAGGGTTGCCACTTCCAGACTATTTCACCCTCCTGTGGGCGCTAGACAGCAAAACATCTAGGATGAATAGCCAAGCCGCCCGCAGATCTGGTTACAGTTTACCCTTATCAGCCAAGCTGGGCAATGCTAACACTGATTGTGAAACCCTCTCTCGGGCAGGCTGATTCAATTACATTATGTTTGACATAACGTTTTTTTGGGGGATGCTAGGTTAAGGGTAGTTTATTCTAACGTGCCTTTCTGAAGCTGTGTCTTTAGCTCACAAAGCAAAAGTGCTTTCAGCGGTATGAAGCTCAGTGAAAAGATGCCAGACTTCATTACACAAAGCAGGCGCGTCGTGCCCCCCCCCCTCTCCTGGAAGGAAATGACTGCACTGTATAGTTAAGGATCTCAGCAGCTAGAGATCACGGTCGCTTGGATCAGTCTTTTTTTTTTTCACTCTCCCTTCTTTCTTTAGCCACGATTGATTTTCAACCCCACCAGTCTTTTTTTGATGATTCCCAGACCACACAAAGAAGTAGCGGGACATTAATTTGGGTTTAAAGAAACTGCTTCGTTTAGGCCCGCATGTCTTCCCTGGCCGTTTTATTAGCTTTTCAGAGTGCATGGCGGAATACAGAAGGCAGACTGGTTCAACCCAACAGAGCCTCTGACAGGGCTCATGCACGAGAAAGCCTTTCTTCAAGACCCCTTTTGGAAGAAAGGACAAAAAACAGCTGCATAAATTTGGCATATTTTCCTTGACAATCACTTTCTGTTTGAGGGCAACCACAGTAAAACAAAGCTGAGGCATGATGCAGCAAGGGAGGCAAATAAGAGAGGAATTTTACTTTGTCCCAAAGCCAGCCCCTCTCTGGGTCAGATACAGAAGCTTGGGCCCACAAAGACTCCACTGTTCTGGGTCGAGACATGCCAGAAAGTCCCTTCCACCAAAGTAGGCATCATCTCCAGACTGCTCATCTACACTAACTTAAAGTCTTCCATATGACTCTGATCTAACAGACCTGGCATCAAGGTGATCTTATCTATCTTTACAAGGGCAAACTTCTGATCCAGTGCTGACCACTGTAGATCAACCACTCCTTCAAACATCCCAGGTTTCTTGTTTCATGTTCTTTAGGCTGTTTCATCTCTTCTGAACTCCAACCAGGAGACAGGAGAAAAAAGGCATGGTTCCAGACCAAAAGCCCCTGTCTCTGTGACCTCACTCTACCGTTGTAGGAATGATGACATTCAGCTCCTTGTCTGGAGTTCATCTAGATTAACAGAGTGGGCTTGCCACAGTAGACACACTGTATCGATGAACTAAACCCCTCTGTTAAAGTTTTCCACTCACTGACATCATTAAACTTTATTAAACTGGTCTTTAGCCAGTAACTAATTAACTCTCGCGATATATTACACCCTGTTTTAACAACTCGATGGCCTGATATTTAATGTTGGAAAATGACAGCTAAACAAGAGAGCGCTGTGCGAGAAGCACTTCCTAAATAGTGTTTTGAATTATTCCTTGTGATGTCATTGGATAAACAAAGATGCTTCCAACCCTAGCAGCACTGCTGCAAATAAATTTCCCAAAAAGCAGGAAAACAGAAAAAAAGCTGCAGGATGGATAATAAAACTAATAAACAATGACGAGATGTGGCTATTACAGCTAGACTTTCAGTTCAGGACATAAACGTCAAACATTTTTCGGACATTCTAGATTAAACCTGGACAGTTGAAGCTTGTAAAGACCATTCATTTAGTGTTTGAAGCTTGTAAGACATGCCTTGTAGCAGTTTCTGTAAATAGCCCTAGCATATGGCTGATGCTCCTTTAGATTTCTAACAACTGACTGAAGAGCACAGGTTTAGGCTAACACTGGTATACAGTCCACCATGTATCTAGGACTTCTGGAAGGCTTAAAGTAGGGCTGTGGACAATAGCATTAATGCCATCACCTTTTATTTTCTCTGTTAGTGAGCTAGAGAAAACTAGACTGTAATGTTACTGAGATCTTTTATGTCATATACCATGGTGCCGGTTTCTTGCTATTCTAATTGTTATGACTGAAAGGTGTTCAGCCCAACGAGAGCTCCACCAACAGCCAGTGTCTTTTATTCATTATGTTAAGCTATACTGTGAGATTCTGTGTTTGGCTTTAGGTCTTGTAGTGCTGTTTGCGGTAAAGGAAAAGTAAGGATTAACCGTTATTTACACATAGAAACAACCATAACGAGTGTAATCTTGAGTCCATATACCTGTGTGGCGCGTGCACCAGTGCCGTAGTCCGTACCTTCATTAAAAATAATAGTTTTGGATGTTTGGCCGTTGCCGGACTTGGTGGTGCTAAACCTGAATATTTGATGCACTGCGAGTGGTGGGAGGGTATGCATGCCAAAAATAACACATTCTCTGCGCCTCTGACCCCTCCATGTAGCCGTGCACGCCCGAATTTTCTCATCATGCGTGCCGCTTTATTCAAAGTGAATGTATTTTTAGGGAGGTGCTTTTAAAGGTGCGTATAGGAAAGCTCTATAATGTAATCACTATGAATACTGCAGTGAAAGAAATGCTAACTTGAAGCGCAAATGTGTTCATTGGGGAGGGTTCTGGGGCTACCGGCAGTAAACCTCCAAACACTGTCACAGCCCAAGCCTAAAGTGACACTTTTCATTAAAAAACTGGCCCTGCCTATTGGACAGCAAAGCATCATTGGTTCCACTGTTAGCCCCCAAATACCTTAGTGGTAACATGGCACAGTTCAGCTCCTCAAGTCCAAACTAATGGGAAAAACTGCTTGGTTAAATCTACCTAGATACCACAGACAAAAACTTTTTTTTTGTTTCCAACCAAAACTTAAGTATAAAATTCCAAAATTACTACAATACTTGCAGAGTTTAAACATAACTAGAGTGACCACTCTTTGGTTTACAACCCTGGGGGCAGGAGGACAGCATGGGGCAGACTATAAAAAGCAAATGCAGAAACACGAGAGTAAAGGCGGGTTCTGGAAATTTTAGACAATCTGAAAATCTCAGCTGGACATGTTTTTAGATCCCACAAAGAAAGCATGTCCCTGAAAAAGAGGGCACATGGTCAATATAACTAGCATGATTAGCAGATGTAATCAACATGAAGAAACGATTACAGAAAGGTAGTTTCAATTTCACAAGCTTTCGCACTGCTAATAACAATTAAACTCGTCTCATGCAGATGGGATCACTACATCACATATCTCTCATCTTCATGTATGCCTCTCGCATTGGGCATCAGGTACGCCTCATGTAAGACTGAATGTCTTACTCAAATCTGAACTACAAAGCAGGCCAAACCGTCTGTAAACAGATAAATAAGTCATGCAATATGCACTTCTGTGAAATTTTAAAGCCTAGCCTGTGGAGTGGTTCTGTTTTTTAGCATGAAGAGCGGACAGCTCGTGTTTGGAGGCATAGCCCACTGGGTGACAGGGGAATGTGGGACCTCAGAAACCACTGATTTCTCACCTCCAGCAGGAGTAAGGGCATACGGCTTCCACAACGCACTAGGACAGTTCTGGCGGGGTCACGTCCAGGTTGGAGCCAACAGAAGCTTAGAGGCCTGGGGTCTGGAGTTCAGCATGTCCAAATGAACACGGTAAGCTTGGGCTGAGGAGCACGGACTGATACCCTTATGAAGTGGGCCCACATACCAGTGTGTGCAGTTTAAAGGGTTGAGAGTGTCCATTAAGGGGCTGCAGAACGAGTCAGTAGTCTGAGGTTTTTTTAATGTGATTTAATTGCCCCCCTTTTTGGTAAGAGACATTACCTAATACCTGATATTTTCCCCTGGGAGCAATAACGGTAGCAGCTGCAATTACAACATAGACAAACACCTCCATTTTTGACAGTCAGCAAACAATCCATGTCATAATGCGGCTCTGTGTAATAACAACATAGCTACAAAGCAGGGTTGTTTCCCTATTCATTCCCTTGCTCTTCAGTGTCGGGAGATGCTAGGCTATTGTTGCGGACGGGCAGCGGTGCCAGACTCCTGTGACGGGGGCATTGTTGTAGGTGCCCGTGTTTGTGTTAGCATTCATGCCCAGCAGATGGGCAGCGCACCTGTTTTGCCGTGTGCCAGGCAGTCAGGTGCCTGAGCGCACCCATTGTCTGGCCACTCAGGGTAATGGAGGCTGGTGCCTCGGCTTTAATGCCCATTCACAATCTCTGTAGGGGTCATGAGCATCCGCCATGGTGCTATTGTGTCACGGCGTGGGTGTGGACGCAACCGGGTTTGAATTTGTGGGCGTGCGGATGCACATATCAGACTGCCCGCGGGGTGTTTGTATCCATATGTGCATGGGCATGCTTTTCAGAGCGTGTGCTTCGGGTGTACCAGTGCTGACATGCTACATCACGTGCATGAGCATTTTAGGAGATACCGATATGTGCGCATTCATTTCAGGCCAGGAGAACTGAAGAAAGCAGTCATTTATAACGTTTCAAAAATATTAAGTCAATTTGCCACAACAGCACAATAAAAAGAACAATAATCTAATTCAAGGCTGTTTTGCTAAACATTTTTAATTTAAACTCCTAATTTAAAGAATTCCTGCATAAAACAGGTGCTAAATACTACGTCACAGGATGGTGTCCTATATTCAATTAGATTCCTGAATGATGCTTTTTCAATCGCTTATTTTAAATACAAAAATCTTTTAAGCATTATATCTACATTAAAAAAAAACTATTAAGCATTTTAAATTTTTTAAATATAAATTTCTATATATTTCCAGTCACAGCTACAGTCACATTTTATTCGGCAGTTGTGAATTTTGAATACTGTGTGGAGCAGGCGTTTGGAGATGCCGCTAAATTTGCTCAACAATGTTAGTTTGTCAGCCAATCTGTAGTGTAGACTACAAAAGAAGAATGCTCATTGGCTCATTGTTGCATGATTCCTGACTTCTTTTATCATCCTGTCCACCATAATACATGGGAATCTCATCAAGCTCATGCTCAAACCTCAAACCTGACAGCTATATGTAAAGCTACCATTAGTGCGATGTACTTCAGTTACTGTGTACTTCAGTTGGTCAACTGGAACAAGACAACCTTTTTTTTAAAACACAGGTATAACAACCACCTCCAAAGACATATTCTTTGTCCTCTACAGAGAAGCAGGCGAACTGAATTCCCTAACTTTACTCTTTTGCTTGTTGTCACTCAGGACTCTGTCTCAATGCATGGCTGGTTATCACTGTGTAACAAGACATACATTCCAACAAATAATTTCTGGTGCTTTAAGTAGTCCATGCTCTTCATCGTGATAATCTTAAGATTGCTAGCAAAGTTCTGGCTTTCTTCTTCATTAGCCCTATGGCATTAGCTAGTGAGTCAGTTAGCAGTAAAAAAAAAAAAAACATCAAACAGCCCGTCACCAGGTATCTGCCCCAAAGCAGCTGTAGTCCTTCAAAACTAATGTTACCACTCAAAATATGTCATTGAGAGGGTGTTTTCCCAGTATTCCTAATGTAGTTTCGTCAGAAGTGTATGGATATAAGAATCTCTATTGCTGCAGACATTTAGTCAAAGCCTTAATACTAAGTACAGTGCTGGGCTAAAGTCTCAGGCACCTGAGAAAATTATACTTAAAAAGTTACTTGCATGAGGAGTAGGTCTTTATCAATCAATCAATTAATCAATCAATTGAGAAGTCAATAAGTAAAATAATTTATGTCTCAGTTTTCATTTAACCATTTTCAAACTTCTCTTTATGGAAACCAAGTACTATATGTGGATATGCAGTCATACCACGCCTACTCTGACTAGCTGATGACGCTTTACGTTATGTGTGTGATGGACTGAGGAGAAATCAGGCACTAAACTGGGATGTTAATTTTACTTTAATGCTTATTTACTTTTATTTTAATGCTATATTGTTTTCCTTACAGACAAAAATACATGTACGTCTGATATTAATTATCATTTTTTAGGAGTCTTAGACTTAAAAACACATTACTGTTTGTTATCTCCACAAAAAAAAATCAAATTTTCTTGCTTACTTTTCAGAAAGTTGGTGTTGCCAAGCTTTAGGCCTTTAGTATGTGCTGCTTTACAGATATACTATGTGTGTGAGTGTCTGTGTGAAAGGGGGGATGAATTGCAGTGTGACAGAGACTTGTCTGTACCCTGGGGCTGCAGCTCTGATTTAGATAAATCACATTTTCTTCCTGGGGCCCACAGTGTTCTCACTGTACTGCTGTAGGTTATCCACATATAAAGACAAGGTTTTTCTAAACTACATTTAGCATAAAATGTTCACGACTCTGAGCAAACAGAACAAGAGAACTGTGTAGACAAGACACTGAGATATACTGAGATCATTTGGGATATGGATGCTTGGATGATAACTGTGTTTTTTCAAGGCCATTTACTTTGTTTTGCATGCCATGCAGTAGTTTGGTAATTATGTTTGACTGACAGTGGACTATGGTTACTTTTCACCGGTCTGAAGCTATACGTGAATAGTATCCAATCAGAGTTTGCTCAGACTTGCCTTCTCTCTGAAGCTGAGGACCTGTGTGGAGCATTAACCAACACATTCCACGCTTCTGTCTGGTGTACATGGAATTTTCTGTCAGCCAGGGCTTTTTCTTTTGAGGAGACTGCTTGTTCCATTGATGTGCAGAGGAGTTCAGGGACGTTTACACAAATTACCCATTACCCTAGATGTAGGCAGCTGTCGAAGACATTTGGTTTCCAAGGTTTGGTGTTTTACTTATATACTGGAGCTACACGGCTAATATACAGAGTTACTAAGCTAGAAATGTAATGGAAGCTTACACCAACAAACTAGCACTGTACAAAGCGCAACACTGAGTTGTTAAGTCATTTCAAATAGTCTTGTTTATGCAGTTTCTTTGCATCAGCAGAGAGCAAAAGAGATTCTGAAGCCTCAGTTTTGTATGTACTTTTTTCCATTCTTTTGCTAACAGACCCTTTCAACGCTTCCATATTCAAAGCTGTCGTAGTAGGGAAAGCATTACTATAGCGGTGGTGTTTTAATAGAAAGAAGATTATTTTTATATCCTCATTAAGTCTTATACAATTTTTTTTCCAACAGAAAACTTGTTTGTTTGTTGGAGCAGCTTCCATTTTTAGAAAGAAGCAAACTTTTAGTGGAACAGGTTTAAAGAAAGTACAATGCTGCCTGAAGAGGAAAGAAAATATGCTAAATAATTGATTAATAAAACAAAAAACGGTGATGTTAATTCGGAAGACCACCAAGCGGATGAGCCAGTGAACTGTGTGAATTTGCTGCAGGGCTATACGTGCAGATGATATTGGAACTAGGGTTGTAACTACTGAATATTTTCATCTCAAATGTTCTACTGACTACTATGTTGAATATTCTATAACAACAATAAAATGCTTTTAAGAAAGTATATTTTTAATGACTGAAAAGGGAAGGTCTTTATTTTGATTATTGGCTAACTGCACTATTGCATAAATCCACTGCAGAAATGTTTATTCATCCGTTCATTCATTCATTCATTCATTCATTTATTTATTTAAACTTAACTGAAGTACTGGAAGGTAATCACGACACTGAGGTTACATAATTGTTTCACATCAAGTTCCATTAAAATGCTGTTCATACTGGAAACCCTGATCTGGCTCTGAATAGCAGTCAGCGATGGCAGAAAACACATCTTACAATGAAAACAAGTTTTGGGTGACCAGGGAAGGGACCAAGGGTTTTATTAAGATGCTCAAAGCACATGTAGCTCTGGACAGCTAAGTAACTGTCATTTATTCTTGGTAATAAAAACCTGAAGTAGGAAATGTGTTTGGATTGCACCTGGAGTTTAAACCGATACTGTCGCCTGGAATTACAAGAGTCTGTGCCAAAGTCCGGAGTGAAAAGCTAGCAGCTGCTGGTCAGAAACTCACATCTGGCTTGATAAACATTAGCTTCTTCATCTCAGAGCATGGGTTAATAAAAGTGGTAAATGTGACATTTTAGTAATTTGAATTGCTTCTCTGTTTTCTAATATTAATATATCAAATGTATTATATATACATGTGTTGCACCCTAAATTGACACTGTTATACAGTAAAAATTAACATCAGTAATACTATTGCTCAAACACTAAGGCAATCAAACACCTGGCCATTACCAACACTGGACATATAAAACCTCACATGAGTGGGCTATCACAGGTCACTTATTGAATCATTCTTGTTATCGTCATCATGCAGGCAATTCTTCAAGAAAAGCTCCAGTGCAAAACTAAAGAAACCATCAGATACCAAAAATTACTTGGCTGATTGACTATATTTGAGGTAAGGGGTATAAATTTCATTCATCTGCAAACTATTGCTTTAAGTCACTTGAATTCTCTTTGTACTATATCTGACACAGGCCCACTACAGACCTGGAATCAAAACAGCAAAAGCTCTGTCAGGCATCATGCTGCATTTCCTTCCTCAGTTCAAAGTGATGTCTTTAGCTGTGGCAGCACTCTGACACTGAGCGGTGCGGAGAGCAGGGGAAGTTGTGTCGACGTGTGTGTGTGTCAGCGAGTGAGACGAGTGGGTGGCTCGTTCCGTAGCCCCCGGCCCTCTCTGTCTCCGCTGTGAGAATTCCCACAGCGCCCTGCTCCGCTCCACAGATGAATCTCCTCGTCCGCTGTCAGCCCAGGCAGTCGGAGAGACAGCAAAAGCATCACTCGTTGCACCAGGGGGAGAAGAGAAAAAAAAAAAACACCAACGGAGAAGTTTCCTGCCGCAGCTCAGCTGACAGCTCTGACAAAATAACCAGCACCCTCATTATGGTATATGCAAACAATGATAAAGCGCACTGTACGGAGATGTCATGTTAGACAATCAGAGCAGTGCCCTCTGACACGCTGTAACAAAGTGCCTCGGCATGCCACGAGCGACACCGCGCTTAATTTGCTGCACAACGTCCCTGTAATTAGATGAATTTGGCACAGGCAGAGGAAAAGACAGCTAGATCAAGGTCTTGATGAATTAGGGGTCCACTGTCAAGATCAAATCACATTAATCAAGGTGGCCGAGTAGTAAGACAGGTCCCCCCCACCCCACCCTATACTCGCCACTGTGTATGATGAATAGGCTGGCTGCTACCAGGCACACCGTATGTATCACCATCAAATCTGTGAATTTAAAATGTAAGAACACAACTTCTCGAATTCTATTGATTTATTCGGGCCTTTTCTTAAGATAAAACCTAGCTTGGAGCCAGCAGAACCCATTTTGACAGCAAAAAAAAAACCCCAGAATATATATTTCTAAGTTAAATTGAATGTGCAGTAATAAAAAGGAAAAGTAGCCCGCAAAAACAACAACAAAAGTGCAACTTCAACACTAGTTTGGCCACTAGTTTGGCCCACTTAATGTTCAGCTTTACAACCTCAAGCCCCCGTTTCAAAATTCATATGGGACGCCTAGGAGTGCATGGGTCTCGAGGTTAGCCTAGATTATGGAAGTGGCCTGGGATGCCATTTTGGACCAAGAGTATTCAGTCGCACAGCTGAAAGATCAAGAGGGGGTGGAGGGGGTGGAGGGGGTGGGATATTGTCTTATTACGGGCTAGGTGCATGTGTTACCTAGTATGTACAGCACATTCTACACTTGACTAAACTCAAATGTAAGAGCCAAGGTAGTAAAAAACAGTTCATGTCAATGGACATTTTTCTCTTTGAGGCTGTGGTAGCCAAATGCCTGAGTATATCCGATTGACACGGAGTAAGAAAGATTTGAGGGGAAATGTTAAAATTCTGCTTTACTGACATGATCACCAAGCCCTCATCTGTCTTTGATATTTATCTGGCCAGAGTTTGGGAAATAACACCCTGCAGTGGAGAGCGAAAGTGTTTGGAGTTCCTTTCAGGAAAACATATCGCTGATTTGAGAAAAAAAAATAAAAAATCAGAATCATAAAATCTCACTCTATGAATATTTCCAGAATGAAACCAAGCTGTATCTGCTCAGCATCTGGTGTCACCCTGTCCGGCTAAAGTCTAAAGAATGTGATCTTTCAGAGAAGTTGATCTAAATAATGAACTCACTCTCACAAACATACCATTCACTCCACAAGTCCATACAGTATTATAGAAATTAAGCTGCAAATAACAGCGTTTCGGATTGGCTATAATGTTGGTGTCACCCCAACATTTCCATAACACTATTCATTTAGCAGTTTAGCCTCCCAATTACAGATGAAGTGATAAGGCGTCCTGTTCCTGCAAGCAGTCCGTAGCACAGCGGAAACTGTTTAAACGTTGTGCTGTTCGTGGATGTTGGGAAGCGTATGCGAAAGAAGTGTATGAAGTTTACTTTTCTGACCTCTCAGTCCAATTTATTCTGTGTACCTGTCAAATTTCTTCCTCTGGTATAAGTTTTATTATAACCGTTCCACTGATATGCCCCAGTAGATGCAGATCATTTAGCATGCAAACAGTGTAAATCACATGAATGTTTTAGCTGGGAGACTAGGACAGGCATGTTTCTGCCACGTGTCAAAAGAAACCTCAAACTTACTGTCTAGTTTGTTGCATCTAAAGTAGTACACTTTGTTTTCAAGCCAGTGAACATGAAGGAATTGCTGGTCTTTTGGGGTTAGCTATAGCCTAACATGGACACCAGACCGACTGAGGCCTGGATAAGGACCCACATGGTTAACTGCATTAGACAGTGTTGCAGTAGTTACGTTAAAACACCTGTACAGGTACCAGAGTTTAGCTGCTGCTCCATTTAAGATGGAATGGAAAATTCAAACACAGAGCTGTTGAATAATAAGTCAATGTCAACTTGACTTTAGCATCATTTTTGGGCTAGCGCTAGAAAGCGATAAAGCCATAGATGTTTATCTACCTTTTGTTCTGTTTTTTTTTCAATATTTAGCAGTACATCTATTTTTTTATTCAGTTAAAAAAATAGATGTACTGGTTTTGTCCATACTACTACTAGGTTTTGGTACAAAAGTTGAAAAGTTCAATCAAACACAAGAACATGGGCCCTTTGTACAGAAAAGGAGAAGGCTGCAGGACTTACCCGTGCAAGGCGTGAAGGGCGTGAGGTTCGTAGTGGTATCTGCCTTCATGGTGACGCATGTCAATGGGAATTGGAGTGTGGAAAGTTGGGAAGATGTGGTGAGGGCCTGCGGAAGAGAGAGAGGGGAGAAGGGGAGAGAGAAGGAACGAGGGAGAGAGCCAAGGAAAAAGAGTAAGAAACTTCAAAAAATAATGAAAAAAGCGCCAGACTTTTCAAAAAAAAAAAAAAAAGGAATTTCAAAGCCAAAAGCTCTACAATAAAGTAAGATGAGTCTCAGAGCAGGCCCGAGCAGTTTCGTGTAAAATATTGGCACTATCACACAAGAGAAGTGGAATAAATAAATAATCAAAGTCATCCTAAGAAATCCTACATCTCAAACATAAAAGATATCCAACTGGGCTTTTGACAAAGACCTGCAGCTAGAGGCTCTTTGAACTAGTGCGAATGATGGACGCTATCAAGGAGAAGTGCGGCCTGGACGCAAAGCGGGGCTGACAGCACAGGGAGAAGCCTTCCTCTGCCCAGCTCCGGTGCTGTAGCTACGACCAGGCAACAGATCTCTCGCGCACACACACACACACACACACACACACACACACACACACACACACACACACGCACACAAACACACACACACACACACACACACATACAGCCAGCCGGGACCACATCTGGATGTCTAAACACACAAACACACACACATACACAGTCCAGTCTTGGACACCGCTGTGATAACATGTATGCACGCACACTGTATCTCTATTTGTCTTTGACATGCTTTACATTTGCTCTACCAAAGCTTTGTCAGTATGTGAACTCTCTAAAAAATGAGTTTTATTTATTTAAAAATGCAGTGGATTTTGCTATAACTGCAATCTTCTCCTAAGGTTTGGGCACACTTGGTTAAATGATAGGGCGCCTTTTATATTTCATGCTTATGACCGCATACAAGTGGACCAAATAATCTTCATCAGAACATATTAATCACTTTCAATCATTCAGGAACATTATTTCCATCAATTGAAGGTTCTACATGAACTTGAACAACGCAGGGTGAACATGAAAATGAAGTGAACGCAATTTCCAGTTCACCAAGTAGGAGCAACAGTGGTTACAGATGCAAAGTCAAAGCAACAGCAAATGAGCAGCTGAGCTTCAGGCTGGAACTACGGGTGGTGGTAAGTGTCAGTGTAGGAAAATACGTTAATGGTGATCACCAAAACACCATGTTGGTGTTAATGAGTGACCTATAATGCTACTAACTTCCTGTTACTTTTAAGTTTTCATTTAATCAGTTGTTTCTTATTTCTTTGACTAGAAATTAGTTAGCTTGGCTTACATTTAGGTTCATTAACATGCATTATCTCTGACACGCAACATAAATAATACATGACGCACAACCTAATGCCTCCTAATCGCCCATTTTTTTATTGGCTCGAAAAGGTTAAGTGAGTTTATAAGCGTGGGTTTTTGGTTGCCGTGTGGAACGTGTGAATCATTGAACGTTTATAGAAGCAGCGCTCTGTGATGGCTTTGAAATAGAATACAGACTCATTAATAAGAAGTGTGTGTGCTGCTTAGCAACTTTTTATACCAAGCAAAGCTGTTGCGTTTACAGTCGGCCTCGTTTATATTAGCTGGGCATTTTCTTCATTATGGCTCCTTTTGTGAGGCTTTTTTATTTGGAATGAAAGAGGATCAAAATCGACGCTTTCCTGTAATAAAGCCTCTCCTGGCTCGGGACAGCCCATTAAACCAGAGCGGCCTTCATTAGCTGTTGTGATAACGAGAAACCGCAGTTGATCTTTTGCGCGGGCAAGTTTGTTTTTTTGGGGCCATGAGAGTGTGGCTTTCAAAGTCTTAAATTCTTTACAGAGCTTTGTTTCTAATTAGCATCTCTGTTCCTGTAACTTCTCTGCTTTTCTTCCACGAGAACATTAACACCGCTGTTCCACTCCTTCAGTATCGCCGTCATGACCTTCCTTTACTCTTCAAGCCTTTTATTTTGCTCAGATCTATCGGGTGACCCATATCCGTCATTACTGTAAACAAACCTTCGTCCTACATATGCACATGTCATAATCAAATAGCTGCTGCCATTAATGTCCACTTGCTTTTAACATCATTGCCATTAACAGCAACATCATGGTGATTGGATCATCCGCCGCCATGACACATTGTATGTGCCTTTTAACATAAGTGTGGCCTGGATCTCATTTCCCCAAGCTATATTTACATTTTTAAACCCAACTAGTATCACGACAGTGCAAAGTAGGCTAACACAGACTGTGCTGCAATCGTGATATAGAGCATTTTAGGAGCATCTTACTGTGAAATTAAATTTCCTGCATAATTAAATGGCTAAAAAGTCCTTTCGGAGTGGTTCGATGTAAGATTACCTGCACTACAGAAACTTTAGAGTCAGAACTGTTCACAATGGTGATTATGGGAACCAAACGTCCAACAGTTTAATGCCTCTAAAATCTGCATGGAAGTTACTGCACTGAATGGGTATGAATATGGTGTCTAATAAGTGAGTGACTGTTTATGAAAGTGTAGGTGGTTTTAGTGATGTTTTGGCCCCCACCCCCCTAGAGAGGTACATGCAGGGCACCTGTATTTCACTATTACTAACATTCCATATAGAAACTCACATCTGGCTACATCTGCACTGTAGACACTGCAGCCTCTGATTTTTATCACCACAACTGTAATTAAGAAAAGTGGTTTGATATTGAGTTGAAGTTGATATGCTTCTCTCCAGATGAACTATTTCACATCAAACCACTCTGAAAGACTTACATTACATAATGACAAAATGATGCAGAATTTCTGAGCAGCTATAAGCTGTGAATGAAGACAGGCTGACTGCACTGCACTGTGCTGTGTTTCATGTTTCATGCGCGTTGTATGCTGTCTACATATAACGTCACAGCATGTTCAATTTCTATGCACCTTTTTATGCACCTTATTACCAATACCTACCTGTTAAATATCTATGCACCTTACACTCATTACCTCTACTCAAACTTGAGTCATATTTATTGTATTTATTGTACTGTCTTGCACGTTGCACTTTCTGCAGTCTGTCCTGTACTGTATTGTTTTTGTCTGTACTGTATTGTTTTTTGTACTCGTTTTGTTCCATGTGGCACCCTTGTCCTGGAAAAAACGTAATTTCATCTCACTGTGTACTTGTACAGAGCTGAAATGACAATAAAAGCCACTTGACCACTTGACTTGAGATAATACATATGATGTATGATGTATGTCCAACGAATCAGGGACAGACAAACGTATACAGATCACAAACGCAGCTAGAGTTCTGTTTTTAACTGAGTACATTTATTTTAGTGCACCTGTAATGTAAACCCAGGAACCGTGTCATCCTCTTGTTCATAAGGCTTTAGCACTCAGGACTAATCAACAAAGGTTGATATATACGTCTCTGGAGGAGAGGAGAGGTGTGAAGCTTCTCTGGACCGGATTAACATTCTTGGGGCGTCACGCTCTTCAGCGGGAGAAAGCGGGTGACCTGCGGGGGGGCGAGGGGTCAGGGGCACAGATCATTATCTATACCTGAGGTGCCCACAGAGGGCCTCCGGGGGCCCCACATGCTCAACACTGCTGTGAGTCAGCACTCTGGCCTCATCCATCCTTCTCTTCATATCTCTCTCTCACTCTCTCTCTTTTCACTCTTCTCTCTTGATCCATAGCTCATCCTGCATGACAGCATGATGGACAAGACTGGACCAAAAGTCAGGAAATGACCCTCCTCTCTTTCTCTCTCTCACTCGCTCTATGGCTCTTCTCAAAACAGCACCATCAAAGCTTTGGGACACTTTGCCTTCTTTCAACACAACTTTCTTGTTGTTAGTTTTCAGTTGATATATAAACCTGGTTAGGCTTTAATATATTAAATAACTGCAATCTGGCAAAAAAATTAAGCTTTTAATTATTTAATAAACAAGCTTTTAATTATTCAGAAGTTTGAATGGTGCTAGTAAAATTACATGTTTTATTGGTTTCCTAGGTGAAAATATGTGAATACACCCTGTAGAGAAAACAAAATGAAATATTGCATTTTTCTGCACATTTTAGCCAACAATTTGTTGTTATTTTGCTAAAATGTTGTTGTATATTTGCTAAAAATATCATTAAAAACATAAAACATAAAATCTGCCATTGCTTTTGCACACAAAGGTGTAAAGGTGTGCACTGAAGTGTAGTAAAGCGTGTTCTCTGTAGAGGATGTGTTAGAAAACCAACACCATATGTCATTTAACCAGAGGTACCTAAACTTTTGCATAGAAATGTCCATGTCCATGAACTGTAACGTTTAGAGCCTTGGTCTGGGCTTTTGCCTACAGTTACATGCTACAAAAAAATGTCTTTCAAAGGCTTCTCAGTTGAGACAGTGAAACAGGTCATGAATTTTATAATACATGAGAGCATAACCAAGTTCATAATTGCCTTGGCTATAAATATGTAACACATGCTTTTCGCGCTCGTATGGCACAGTTTGGTGTAAAATAATACATGGCGAGTACTGGGCCCCGGAGCTGCAGGCCCCGTGCGTGACTTGCTTAAGTCATCCTTCCTCTTTACTGCATTTGTCATGGAAAATGCCCCGGGTCGGGTTTAATTGATGCGAAAAACACCATAAAACACACCTGACATGCAGAAAGTGCAACAATAACACTGCGCAGCTGTTGAAAAACATGAGGCGCAACCTGGAGAGTCGCCCCACTACAGCACGCCCCCCCCACAAAGTCCTGCTTCAACTGGGCGCTCCGTACGGGACCGCTCAAATCTGACCTTTTAGCAGAAAAGCTTCCTATTAAAGCTCAGCCACTTCACAAAACTCCAGCAGCTGCAACGCTACGCCAGACAATGCAGCTTATTTAATTGAACGGAAGCCCAAATTGCCGGGACCCTCTCTTTCTCTCTGTCCTCCGAAAAGGGCAGGGGGGGATAATTTTCACTCCTGACACTCAGCAAGCAGTATAATAGTCCTGTGTGTGAGAGCACGGAGGCCGTTGAGTGGATGCAGGCGAAAATAGCTTCATTCAGCTCACGGCCCCAGTTAATGCCCCTTAACTAATGCTATGGGTGAGTTATTGGAGGGGCTAATGGGGGGGCTTGAGGAGGGCCCGAAAAACAAAGAGTGTGGAGAACTGGGTCAGCAAAACATGACAGACAGCAGCTAGAGCCTTCCTCTGCTGGAATTCTCCCATGCTGAAGTCACATGCACCTCCCTGAATCTTAATCAACCCAGCCCACTTAGCATACTTAAATCATGCTATTGTGGAAAAGGAGAACTTTTAAGTGAGCTGGCTCATTAGAAATAAGAAAAGTAGGAAATAAAACAGAACTAGAGGTTGTAAAACATAGGAGACATCAAAACAGTGTGTAAGAAAACAAAAACAAAATATTATAAATAACTAATAACAGTGTAAACATACCCAACCCGTATTTTTTTTAGTGACCAAAAGAAAAATAAATGAAATTAAACAGCATTAAACCCCTCCCTTCCCAGTGCCATTAAAGTTCCACATAGCTCCACACACTGCCATTCATCAGTGTGCTGCCTCAATTATCCGCATTACCAGTGTTATTTCCAGCGGTCACATTTTTCATGTCAGGCCACTCGTTCAGGCTCACCCCCAGAGGAGGCCTGGGGCTGGGGTAGGCCAGGCCGCCCCGCGGGCGTCTCGGGCGCAGGCGCTGGAAAGATTGACCAGGCCCGGCTTAGTTATTCTATCGTGCGGGCTTGGGTTCTTCTATCACACGGACAGCTCCATTGTTCAGGCGCGGCTGGGAGAACAAAAGGCGAGCGCTCTAGAGAGTTCAAGAGGGGCGTTTACCTGCTGCGGGGAGCTCCGACCCCCGAGGGGGGGCCCGCGCCGAGCTGCACTCCCCAACTCTGGCCCTCGCTATCTATTAGTCTTTGGGTGATAACATTTGTTTTCACATCTGGGGGGACCAACGCAGTGGGGCAAATCGCTTTTTCATCATTGCTCCAGAGCTGCGGGTAGGGATGAGCGCTAAATCAGAACACGGTGAATTCAAGCTGTAGGGCTAAGACCTATTGCTCAATTCATACATATATATTTTTTTATACATGGTCATGCAAACAATCTGTACATCCACTGGACGTCACTCACTGTTTGTTCTACTATGCTCATATGGTAGAGCATCATACCTTTGGTAACATGTCCCTGAACTGAATTTACAAGCTGCTATTTCATTGTGATGAAATACATAACTGAGGGACTAAACGCATCGTACAGCCAAGTTTAATACACGTGTCCAATCTAGGAGCTCGTTTGAAAGAGGCTTAAATCTGATTTGAAGAGATTCACACAGTGGCATTTCACTTCTGTAATTTGAACCACATTCCGCTAAAGCGGAAGCAGGGACAGGTGCTCCTTGAAGAGGGCTCAAAGTACAGCAGCCTCTGCTCTCTATGAGGAAGTCGCCCTAATCAAACATGTTCTTAGCCTGCTTAACCAGACTCCAGATAAAATCCATAATCTGTCCCTAAATAAGATAACCAGTTAGCCTAAGGCTAAATGGTTTGTTCTGCTGGAACCATGCTTTGAATATTCAGGGCACACAAACGCCCCTCTCTTGTGCTTGCTGAGCCCTAATCCTCGGATCTAAAGGGCTAAAGTGGTTCCATCTTATAGGAAGTGCTCAATAATGGTAATGATCCTCCGAGCAGACCGGTTTAAGGCGCTGTAATTAAAAGGCATTCTGTCTTACCCAGAGAAGCAGGAGGGGAAATTAGACAGGAAATTCTTCTGGAACAAGCTGGCTAGAGGCCTAACTACACATCACCATGCCAGCTATTACACCGCACCAGGCCCCGTCTTGCAACGCATTTTGGGATGTGCAAAGGTGACTTTGGGCCTCTGGCGCTTTCAGGAGCTCAATATGCAGTTTGTGCTTCAGAACGCAGCACCAGTGTTTAACGGAAATGTGACTGACGTTTTATTCCTATTCCACCTTGTTTTTACAGAGTGTTACGCCACCTTAATCTGTGCAGGGAATTATGAATTATAAAGATGCACGTCTGTAGTGCTGTGCAAAAGTCAAGTAGCTGTCAAGAAGACGCTTTTGAGAACAGGGAACAGACGAAATAGAAAAGCAGCTTGTGTTCTCAGTGCAATCGAGCCACCCCAGAGTCCAGACCTCAGGATCAGTGGTTGTGTTTGGAGTGATTTGGACTGTGAGAAGCAGAAAACGCTAAACGAATGTCTAAGAATGAACTTTGGAAGAGTGGAAAAATGTCCCTGCGGATTTCTTTGAAAAAGCTGAAATCAAGTTTCCAGGAAATAATGGACTCTCTAAGAGTGGACACATAAGAAATCGGATATCTTCAGTTTGGAAGAAAATGAAATAAATATGGGGTTGCCTCTGCCTGTAAGTACAGTGATCTGATGCAATCCAACTTGGTAGGGCTGCACCAATATCTCCCCTTTAATACTTGTCCTCACTTGTACTATGGCAAAAATGGCAATTGTGATGCTGATATTCCAAAAGTCTATAATATGCTAATGAAACTTCTGACAAATCAATTTTTGGCATGGTATGAGCATGCAGATCAACCTCAAATGCTCCAGATGAGCCTGTGTGCACATGATCACAAAAAAGTTACTAATTTGGGTCAAAACAATGTAGGCTGATTGTTGTTATTGCATCATGGGTTCACCATGAAGCTTTCAAGATATTGCAAGGCATCCTGCAATATGTGGCAACATAATCCCAACATGGTATATTAGCCATACTAAGACGGAGCTGAGCTGTTGGGTTTGGCCATCCAAGCTAAGCGCAGAAGGTCAGGCTTGGGCTTGCAAATGCAAGGGCAAGGGCCAGAGCAGGGGGTCACTTATCAGCATCCTTCAGCCGCTTCTGGGCCTGCCGCTAATAAGGTCCATGCATCACAGCACTGAGGGTTAGAATGGAGCATCAGGCTCTGAAGGGCCTCCGCTGCCTGCCCCGGCGTCAGCAGCATGTTGTTAGCATGCTGTTTGTGTAATTTCAGTACTTAGGACTGCAAGGGTCTCCAAGACTGATTACATGGCGCTGTAATCACCCAGCCCCCTCTACGCTCTGATTTATCACCCCTGCTCTTAATAGCTCTGCTTAACACACAGGTTTGTCCAGATTAAGTAATTACCTTTAAGCAAAAGTTTATTATCTTTAAGACTGGCGCGATGATAAAAGGAACGCTGTCGTCGGAGGAGAGAGAGAGAGAGAGAGAGAGAGAGGGAGAGAGGGTGAGAGAGAGAGAGAGACAGAGGAGAGGTGCTGGGGGTGAATGAATGAGAGTGATAATTAAAAAACAATACATTAAATTGGTGTGTTCTGCGGGCGCTGTCACTGTGCTCCCCTGCTTACATTCATATTAGCCCTGTGGAACCCTTGCTAGGCGGCGATGGGGATTACTCTTGGCCCAGAGGCGGCGTCAGGAACACAAGAATTACTCCTTCTGCGCAACTGTAAATTGAACGACGATGCAGCTCATTTAGAAAGAGCAAGGTGGAGGGGGGGGAAGAAAAAAAAACATGTCCCAGGCCTAAAAATAAAGCCTGGAAAGCAGCTGCTGAGAGCGACTTTGGCTAGTCATAGCTAACTAGCCTCTCAATCCTCACAATGAGGTTGGGTCTGGACGAGGAAAGTGGCGTGACGCTGCTTTGCTTCATGGCAGACAGAGGTCAGGTGCTGATAAGTGCTAAAAAGGGTAAACAAAGAAAGGATGGCCACCTCTGCATCCCCTCAATGGCTGGACAATGTGCCACTCTCCTCTGTTCCTCCTCAATCATGTGCACTCAGGGCAGTG
This sequence comes from Semaprochilodus insignis, assembly GCA_034552555.1. Classification (NCBI taxonomy): domain Eukaryota; kingdom Metazoa; phylum Chordata; class Actinopteri; order Characiformes; family Prochilodontidae; genus Semaprochilodus; species Semaprochilodus insignis. Next base: position 5,164,505 of record CM067489.1, read on the forward strand.
ACGGATGACTCTTTACGCAGAAATAGTCACTTCGAACTCATCCGTCATATTCCAGGTTGCCCTCCATGGCCTCCTGGGGCCTCAGGCACTGCTCTGAAATAGAGCATGGTGCAAAACTGGGACCTAAGTACTGTCTTAACCAACAGAGGAGGTGAAAGAGTAGCTCCATAGCTGGTACAGGTTAAAGTGATTGAAAGTGGCTGCTACCACTGTTTTTAGCAGTGCAACATACATACAGTCTTGCAGGGCCAGACGTGATCTCAAAATGGGGACAATTTCTTGAACTTCTGGCGCTGAATGGCTGCATAAACCAGGGTATGTCTCATCTGAAAGCCATCGCTAATTTACATTTACAGCATTTAGCTGACACTCTTATCCAGATCGACTTACAAGGTTATTCGTATTACAGGTAGGCCAACATAGTGTTAGGAGTCTTGGCCAAGGACTCTTTTTGATGTAGCACAGCATAGTTACCTAGACCGGGATTCAAACCCCTGTCTCCCACATGGGGTGGCAGCTCCCTGGGTGGTGTTATGCACTGAGCCACATCATAATTTCCTCTAGCAAAACAGGGTAGCTACCGTTAGCCAACAGAACTGTTTACCGGGTAAGAGGCCATGTTTACCTTACAGCATGTAACGTGTTCTCCACGCACATACAATAATATACAAGCTTACTTGAATTTTTAGGGATTTTTGGTATGCTAACTTTTTGCTATGCTAACTCTATGTCTAGAGAGGTACACAATATGGCTAAAATATCCATAACTGTGAACACATTGATTTATATCCAATATTTGGCATCCTGTGTTGCAGTAAATCCAGTCAAACAGTACTCATTGTGCTATTGTCATAATAAAACATGCGGTACTCTACAAGTACTGATAATATCTACGATAACGATACATATATATCATATTGCCCAGCCCTAGTTACAGGGGCTAATGACAGGCTTATTGATGAGCGCAGTATCATCCCCTACTTTGAGTTTATTTCCCATCCACATTTACCCCCACATTTCTCATGATTGTTCCCAGAAGTTTTTATCACAAGATCATGTCTGGCTCCACGAGATTCATCAGCACCAGAAACCACATTAGAAAGTCTACTTACATTAAAACATGATGGCTGAAATGAGTTGAGACAATGCAGTTTGCACTAGGCTAATTGGTAAGGTATCAACTTTAAAAGCTTGAAAAGATTCACAACTGCAGACTATACTGGATTAAATAAGGGAGGAACCATCTGAGGAGAAATCTGGGAACTCTGGGATTTTAGTAAACAAAAATATGAATAACTGCAACTATAAATTCAGAGTTGGTAATTACCTATCAAATACTCTAATCACATAATCAGAGTGTCAACAGTCTGGCAATCAGAGAGCTGAGTTGTTTTTTTTTTCCATTGAACAGAAGAAGGTCTTTGATTGCAGTCGTGTGGCTAAGCCTGCCTTGGCCAGGTTGCAGTGTTTGCTTTAACTCTCGGGGTGTTTGCTGAAGTGTTTCAGCTTGCGGGACACGCTGAGTAAGAGCAGAGGCTTCCACCCTCTTTTATAAACATTGTGTGCTTGGTCCAAAGAGGTTCGCTGTCTCTTCTTTACTTTGCCTTAACCCTTTGCTTGTCCACAGGCCTGGAGCTTCTTTCACCAGACGGTGCAGCGTATTTGCTGGCAAGCATTGAGTGACTGGATTAGTACTGCTGTGGTCACAGTAGCAGGAACGATGAGAACAGAACCGGTCCCTGTTAATTTTGCTACAGTCATGTACAGTCATTAATGCAGTGCTGTTTACCTACAGCTTACAGAATGCACAGGGTCAGTATGTCTTTAATTCTACCAGTCACAATTTTAACAAGCCTTTCATTCTAAAAACCTTCCAGTCCGGCGTATAGAATGAAGCTCGGCATTCAGCCTTTAAGACAAAATGGCAAAACAGCTTGGAATTGTTAGCTAGCATGCAGTTTGGATACCAAGTGTGCAAGAAAGTGGTAACATTACCTGATAGCAGTAGTTCATTTAGCAGAAGCTGTCACTATAACAGCTAATCCAGCAGAAATGTCAGTACGTTTTAATGGGATGTGATCTGTAACATACTGAAACATCAGCTAGATTAGCTATTTAGGTAGTTAGATAACATACAAATGTACAAACTAAAGATTAACCAACTGCTTTAAGTTGCTTTGGCACTTACTGCATGTTGTACTTCGGTTCTGTCCTTCAGACTGAAGGTTTTCTCTATAATGAAAGGCTCATTACTTAAAACGTGACTCAGATTTGCTTTTGTTTAATGCAATGGGTGCGGGTAATAAAGAGACCCAACTAAAATTCTTTACTAATGACTCAGGGTACAACTTGGGACTTGCAAAGACCAACTTATGCACGTCTCTAGCTGATTACAACGCAAGCTGAAAAAAAAAAAAAACCTGATGGCTCTGATCTGATGATGTAACAATTTTCTAACTTTATGAGCTGACAAAAAAACGCTCTAACACACCATCAAAAAGAAGTTACTGTTGCTGTTCTCCATTTTAGTTGGTATATAAAAGATGTTATGGCCTATTTGCAGGTTTTGTAGTCAAAACTACGCAGCCCATTTGTACTGGACTGAAATTACTGATTACTTAAATTGTAATACCTTCCAAAGTAAAACTAATCCAGCTACCCCTTTTGACAGCATGTAGCCGAGAGCTCCTGCTGCCTCGGCCTGGGACACGTCTGTAAAGTCTCAATGAGGAACAGCTGGAGGGTGCCGCTCCTCCCGAGTGCCCAGCGAGTGCTCAGCTCTCTGTGGCTTTGCGGGGGAGGATGGTGGGGGTTGGTCAGATTGTTGTTGGGGGGT
>CM067489.1:5167425-5271699 GCA_034552555.1 Semaprochilodus insignis
GTCAGATTGTTGTTGGGGGGTGGGGGGTGGTGAGGTTGTTGGGGGCCTCACGGGAGGCCCCTGCCTGGACCGTGTGCCTGAGGCTTTTGGATTTGTCCTGAAATGTCTCGTGGGAGAGGTGCTTTACAACACGGGTTTTTGTACCTTGTAAAGTTAAGACATGATTTTTTTTTTTTTGCTTTCTTTCTTTTTTTTTTCCTCTCTTCATTTTTCTCAGTCTAGGCTCCGCTGCACTCCGCTGCACTCCGGTGTTGTTTTCAGGCCTAAATAATGTTGTTCTACTGGTTCTGATGGTGATTCTGTGACTGGTTGAATGTAAACTTTAAACAGTCAAAACATCTTCAACATCAGTGCTGACAATAATACTGCCACACTCCAGCACATGCCATAAAAGCTTCCACTGCAGCAGTAGTTGCAGAGCCTCCCTGCCCTCTATAACACCCACTTCGTCACAGGAAGGGCTTGTTAATGAGCCCATTAGTTGGATCAGGTGAACTAGAGCAATGAAAACACCAAAATGAGCCGGACAGGGGTAAAAATGAGAGCAACTTGTTAGAGCTATGCAAGTGGATAACATCAGCTTGATCCGACCGTATTTATTACTATGATCAAATCGATAACAACATAAAATACGTGAGAACTCAAGATAACATGAAGTTAAAGTGAACACAGTTCCCAGTTTTCATCACGGGCGTCCACTAGGTTAACCATGGCGTGGGGATTGTAGCCACTTGCTCTTTTATAGTGCTATGTAACATCTTGTTTCAAGGGAAACTGGAGCTTTTAAATCTGCTGTTGCTTCGGGATTTGATGCTTATTCATAAGTCTCCTGCAACCTGAAGGCGTCTTCCATCGCCGATATAACTGATATTACTGGCATCAACAATGTGTTTCCCTTACTGGAGATGCAGCATCCTTCAGTCAGACTCAGAACAAAAGAATCATGAATCAATCTTCTTGCAGGTTAAAAGCTGTATTTGAAAAAGTGGGATACAGTGGAGTCACAGCAAGAGCCTCAGGCTGGAATTAGGCAAATCTAGTAAAATGAATTAACGACATGTGAATATTACTGGCATAAGCTTTGACACGACTAAAACTATTTTTACTTGTTTATTATTTATTATTATATACTCATTTAGCTTTAAATGTTCTTTATTTTCTCCACCAGTCCGGTGTGATTGCTCACATGAGTCTGTGAAAGCAATCGAGTCCTCCATCTGTTTCCAAAGTTTGTTCACACGTGTTCCAACTCTCTTTAGCACGTCAGTAAAAACAGGCCGATACAGAAAAGGTCAGCGGCCTAGCCTCTGACTCGCTCCCTGTATGTTACACATACTCGCAACCATTCGCAACCCCACCACTCGCAACCCCACCACTTGGTCTTTGCCCTCTCCTTACTGCGTTATATTGATCTAGTTGTGGATGAAGGACTGGCTCGTAAAGACTAGCGAGACGTGAGGTGCTATGCTGAAAGAGCGGACGGCGCTCTCCACAGCATCCCCACCAGGACACCTCTTGACCCTGTCCATTCAGCTGCTGAATACCAAAGTCTGAGACATGAAGCAGGCAAACAGCTCTCGGCTCAGTGGTTAGGAAGGGTAAAGGGCTGTCCCCGCAGAGCTGGCAGGCCTAATAAACTCAAGCCTCTCCTCTCAAGACAGAACAAACATGGAAATCAAACATACTTACAACCCTTGCCCAAACAGCGAGGAGCTTTACCACAGCTTATTTAAGGAACACTTATGAGGAGTATTATAGGACACTGATCAAGTCAAAGCCTCCAGTGCAATGAATTTAGCTACAAATGAACAGTCACCATTTGTTCGGGTCTGGATTTCCTAGGTGTGAAAATCAATACGCTTTAATAGATAACTGGATCAAAATTTCTCTCGAGGCTTAACCTGACTGTCAGGAGTGTTATTAAAAGAATTCAATGATTTAATTTGTCTGGTAAAACAAGCATGAACAATATAGGCAGTCTCCTTAATTGAAACTGCTTAATTGAATAATTAACAGGGTTGGTGACAGTTGAAATTGCTTTAAGGGAGAAAGTGCGGGTTAATGAGGGGGCTGGGACTACAGGCACGCTGACCCTGTTTCAGCAGAATGGCCTGGTTAGAGACGTAATTAGCTTTTACACTCCCTTACACTGTACGGAAGCCGTAGCAGGCGGGTCCTTGCAATTAGCCTCAGCTCTGGAGTGCATTAAAACTAGCGGATATGCTAACTAGCCTACAGTGAGATTATAATCTCCTATGATGATTGAGGAATGGATGTGGGTAAGACCGAAATAGAACGGTCATCAGGATAGCCAGGAAAACTCCCGGTGGGCAGATCTCTCTGATGTCCTGTTTACAAGAGATGGAGAAAAAAATTCTTTTCTTTTTGAATTGTTCTGAGAAAGAGTCTGCTAGTTGAAAAAGGTACTATTTGGAGATTCTCAGAACAAGAACTCACAGAAGCAAAGCACTACTGAAGTGGTAAATGCAAGAGCATGTTTATGATTGCTAACTGCCAGATTGGGCGGTTTCCCACTAAATGGTTAATGGACAAAATTTGGGTTTATCTGTTATGATTTTGGTGTGTTTTTAAAGAATAAACTGAATTGCTTGATAATGCAGCTAGAATCTAATAAACCAGCAGTAGTTAGAAGCTGGAAGGGCCAGTGATCTGCTTGGCCTTGCCTATAAGAAATTTAGAAATGCATACGAGAAAATAGTTATCTTTCTATTGTTGCCTGCAGTAGAAATGGCAGTGCAGCAATGCATGCTTATCTGCAAATTTGCAAAGGTCAGGAGTAACAGATTGATGTCACAGTGATGTAATTATTTAATCCTGTGGTTAAAATACTGACCATTCAGTATTTCAGTACCTGTTTGGTCAGTTGTCCAAGCATTTTGTAGGTATTTTAATATTTTCTGGCTGGAAATTCTAAAAGCGATCTGGCAATTCTGCCCTTATTAGTCTGCTATGTAAATCAAGAAAGAGCACTAACAAGCACGCAGAGTTTATTGTTAAGGAATAAGGACGACGGACCAGCTAATCTGGTCATCTTTTCTTACTTATCTAGTCAGCTAGCTATGAAAAAACTGTTACTCAGCAACTGTTTGTCACACAACTAAAAGGAGTGATTGCACGCTGATACAAACTTGGCTAACACTTGAGGGCAAGTACCAATTTTTGATGCAAGCCTATCCCTGGGGTAGGAGATGCATTATAGCTCAGAGGAGGTGTAAAAAAGAAGTTACTTTCTCCACAACTTGCCAGGTGCCAAGATGCTTAGTAACTGCCTCCGCTCTGCAGCATATGGGAGAAAAGAGGCATAAACAGCAGTTTCCCCCTCTTGGGCTTCATGTTATGACTCCATTAGTCTCAGCTGGACGTAACCCAAGCTGCATGGCCCAAGCACAGGCCGCCTCGCTGTAATTGTGCTGATGAGAGGAGTTGTGATTGCGGGGGTTTGGTTGAGGGGGATATGAGGCTTGATTATGAAATCGGAGCACAAACAAGGAGCTCCAAGAGGTTAGTGGGGCTTGGGGGTCTCCCGCCTCTCTTCAAGCCCACAAAGGGAGATCGCTGTAATACATCTGCAACAATAACAGCATAAACCGGGCTGCCAACAATGATAGAGCTGTACTCTCAATTTAAAGGGTGTAATTAGATTCCTAGTAGACAGAAGGGTTGTGATCTGTGTCTAATTCCTGCCCCCCCTGCGCGAGTTAGCACTCACGCAGAGCGTCTGGAAAAATAAAAGGTAGGTGTTCGCTTAGAAAAGTCCAAACATGATGGTGCCTCGTACATTTAGAATACAATGTGTGATGTCACGAGTGAAAGTCTAAGTCTGGGTCATTGCTTCATGTTCTCTCCAGGCTCAGGCTACATGACAAGAGGTACTTCAAGTCTGCCTGATGAGAACAAGCATATCCATAAACAGAACAGACCCAGTGAACAATTTGCAGATATAATATTTCACCATGCCATTCCAATTCACTCCGCCCAAATACAAAATCTTCAATTACGGTCAGGGGTCTCATCTGAAAGTGTTTTACAGGGTACAAGACAGGCTTTCGTTGCAGACTGCAGGCAGTAACTTTGGCTTCGAAAGGGAAGCAAGTGTGCCACAGATGTCAGCATGAATAAGGCTAAATGCACCATGCCTCCCGGTGCCTTGGAAGGACCTCGCATTGTATATATGAACACTTTCCATTTACAGTCACAAATCTGGCCAAGAGATTTTCTGAAAACAATGAGGCCAGTGGTGCAATGCTGATTCACAGAGCTCTCTACAGTAAGTAAGCTTCAGCACAGTGTACTCTTCACTTAACAAAGGCCAGGGGTAATCTGTGGGGAATCTGAATTATTGTGGAGATAAATTAATTATCTGTACATTTCAGAAAATTAACATTAAAATTAAGGATGCACCGAAATGAGCACTTTTGGCCGAAGCCGAACAAAAGTGAAACATTTGGCCGAATACCAAACACGTTTTTTTCACAGTTTTTCATTAATTTTGCCACTTTTTCACCATTGCATAAATTTAATATGCTACATGTATTTTTGTCATGGATTTCAAAGAAAAAAAACCCCAATAACTAAACTGCAGTTACTTATTCAACACTGAACATTTTAACATCCCAGCAGACACACCAACACAGCACAATATGACTTATATATTATAAAAATCCCAGTCGAAATGTTTGCTGCATTTACAAGGGGCGCCTCCCTCCACGCTGGTCACGATTTTATCGCGACGTTGTAAAATTGGGGTCTGTGTTTCTTTCCCGGAGGATGCGGGCAAGAAAGAGAAAAGGCTGCTGTCTGTGTGCCTTGCTGTACAGGCTCTGCTCTGTTATTTACTCTTTTTCGTGTTCCCTTTGGCTTGAATGCTTGTGTTTTTTTTCTGCCATTTTCAGGCAAATAATTTTGGTTGCCGAACATTCTGTGCATCCCTAATTGATATAGAAATGTTTTACATACTGCTTCTGTTTACATACTGCTTCAGGTAAAATGACACACTTATTGAGATTAATGCTTTTTAATACTTGAAACTTTTATAGCCCCTGTGCTACCTGCTCAAAAAGTTTAATTACAGTGCTGCATTTGAAGAATCTCCTCAAGAATTGCAGAACTTCAGCCAGTTAATTCTTTAAATCACATGTCTTGTTTGTCTGAAACTTCACATTCTATCTGGCGATAGATTTTGGATTTAGACTACATGGAGTCAATTCTTGTAAGTCATTCATGATTCATGTGAAAAAACAGAATATTCTACAGTAATATCCTACGGAATATATATGTATATAAAAGTTTTATTTTTGGGATTGATAATGGTGCTAGTTAACATTCCATCTCCCTGCCAATATTTCTCTTTCCTTCTCCTCTTGGGGTGACATCACCCTCTTCAGCTCATGCCACAGGATGTCCCGGCACTTTACTCAAGTGCTGCTGGGTATTTTGACTTCCCTCGTGTCTGTGAGCCACTCGAAAGCGACTGCTCTCTGCCTGCTGCGGGAGGGGTCGGGCGGTGGGAGGGGGCCCTCGTGTTTGAACACAAAGAGCTTCATTCACAAACGAGTCTTTTTTTCCCTCGTCAGCCAAGTGGGTAAAGATTTACTCAAAGCAATCCGTTCACCCCTCCACGCTGGTGCTTATCAGCACTGCTGATAGCAAAGCGGCACTAACATCAGCTTTATCCAAACTCCAGGACTGCTCTTTTATTACGCTAACATGCTAAACACACAGAGAAATCTGTGGCCAGTAGGGTTTAACACTGCTAATTTAAAAAAGTGTTTTTTTACTCAGGTACATAAAAAAAGAATATAGAAAGAAAAAAATGATATTCAGGTGATGAAACACTGAAGTGTAAGTTATTACATCGCCCTCACGTTGAAGCACATCTGGCCAACATCCCCCCACAAAAACCCCTCTCACCCTTGGCTCGCGGGTTTCTATGACTACACTAACACCGCGGTCAGCTCACTAATAGGGAGTCATTAGCGTTTCTGTGTTTATGAGGAAAAATAACCTTCAACAAGTTTCATGTCAAGCTGAAAGCTGGAGTGAAGCTCCGGTACAGCAATTTACTCTGTACTCCGTTTAATAGATATTTGGAGAATCTCATGAAATGGAGAACCCCTACCCAGCTTATGAATTATATTCACTAGCGAGAAAAGAGCAAAATATTTATGATATTTCATCTAGTAGTAGAGATTGGGCCAAGGCTTGTTAAACAGAGACCATTCTAAATAACCTTTGCAGTGTTAAACATCAGAGCTGAAATCCAAGTCATTCAGACACATTCGTGCAGTGTATTTGTTTATTAAGTTGGCATTTGTTTCCCACTTTATTCTCCGAAAGCTTCATCTTTTGGATACTGTCTAGATTCCAATGTAATTCTAGAACTATTGACAATATTCAGAGTTAGAGACTCTAACATCAGGACCAGGAAGGAATGGTTTTGTAATTACATAACATCAGCCAGAGGTAATGTTAGCTAAAAGCTGAACACTACCTGCTAAGATTCTGTGACACCATCACCTTTCTTTGAAAGACTGAAGCAAGATAAGTTAGTTAAAGATATTAAAACGTTAACAGCATTTAAACCAGACTATTAGCTAAATGCACGTTCATTTGTTTGGCTATAGCGGTGACTGTTGATCGACAGTTAGGCGAAGAAGCTCAGTGTGTTTGCAGTCAATCCTTTAGCTGTCGCGGGCTAGCTTATCATTTAAAATTTATGACCACTGAAATGGTCACACTGAAACACTGAAATAACTGAATCCTGAACGCATTCATAAACAAGAATTACTGTGCTCATGAGTAGTCTTGACACACTCTCTAAATACGATCTCTGAATTATTTATTTATTCTCAAAAACACAGATATTTGACAACTGAACTCAACGTCTATAATATTATTATATTAGAGACATTGAGTTCAATTGTCAAATATCTGGGTAATATAAATCCATGTAATTTCTTAATACAATACAATTTACCGGTGTGCATTTGGATTGGTGTCCCAAGATCTGTTTTGTAACAAGAAAAATGTGGGACTGGGTGAAGGTTTTTGGAGCCAATGTAGCTGAAATGATGTACTTCTGAATACAGTAAAGCATCATTTCCATAATGCATTAACAAATTATTAAATAACAAAAAAGAATGAATAATTACATAAGTGTTCCAAGACTACTTTTGAGAGCTTTTTGTCTGTGTTGTGGAAGGTAATGGATGAAGAATGTGGCTATTCATTCTGTAAACCAGTTACACTGACTGCGAAGAAACACAGTGCACAAAGACTTTAAAGGTGTATATCAAGCCAGCTTATGTATCACTGTAGCACACCTGTGTCTTGGCATCTTTGGGATGCCCATACTTAAAGGGGGTGAAATGTAAATATTAATGTTTTTAAAGACAGTATTAAGAATAAGAATTCAAGAATTCATGAATTCCTTATATTAATAAACCCTAAACTTCAACCTTATTTCAAGCTACATATGATGAAAAGGTACAGCAGGAAACAGTAGAAAAGAGAAAGGGGCACTGTATGCGTGGAGGAGGTGGGGTTGCTTTGAGAAATCCCAAAAGAACTGAAACGAACCCTAAAGGCGCACTTTTGCATGAAGCACGGATTTTGGAAATAGCAAATGTCCCCACAATCGCAAAGGAAGGACCTAATTTAGCATAATATCAAATATCCCTGTAATAACTCCTTTTTTCCCAGCCTTTAGATAAATGTATGAAGATGAATTGCTATAGTGGCTTTTGCATTTTCTTCACAGCGGTGCCCTGATTCGCTAGGGAGGCTGGTGGGTAGGACGGCTAAAATCACATGTCATCAAGATGGAGAACTTAAGGAGGAGGATAAAATGGATTTAGAGGACCTGGGGTCTCGTCCCAGATCCAAACACACCAACCCACTGCACCAAGGGAACGAGCGTTTTCCTCTCTTGCTTTTATTTTACACCTTCAACATCTGCAGTAACACTAATTACACAGTTCATAGCTTCTCAAACAGCCTTCCAACATGAGTGTAGCATTAATGTGTAGCATAAAGACTTGAAGCAATTGATTACAATTCTGTCTATGAAATCATAATCGCACATCAGAAAACACTACTCTCTCTCTCTCTCTCTCTCTCTCTCTCTATATATATATACATAATGCTCTTTCCATATACTCTTTGCATAATATACTAGCATATATGAATTGTGAATTCTGAACGCGCAATGATATCAAATACATATCTCTATCTGTAGATAGTTGGCTCAAAAGAAATATAAGTAGCAGACAGACAATAGACGAGATCGACATTTCAAACCAATATATGATGATGCCATTGTACTCTGGAAGAACAGAATGGGCTACTTTCCATTTTATTCATTTCACTGCATTTGAAACCCTATTAAATTGACAAAGTGCTTCTCCGTCATGCTAATCTACTATATGTAGATCTCCAGGTGAGTCTACTATATGTATTGGGATTGGCAGGTACATGGAAACTATTTAATATTCCCTACAACGTTCCCTAATACTTTCTATTAGGACTGCCGAAACTGATGCAGTGCAGTAATACGTAGCCAAGTCTTGAACTCAGCCTAAAGCTGGACAATATGGACTAAAACTTGTAATTGTAAGTTGTAACATGAATCATTCAGTATGTTAAATGCCAACACAAATACTAATACTGAAGCCTTGAGTATCGTCTGACACTGATATTTCTACTAAGCTTTGAGCTGAGCTATTTTTAAAAGAACCACATCTCTTTAGATGATCATCTAAAAGTGGTACTGTATTGGTGCTATCTTCAGTCAGGATGCTAACAGCACAAAGTAAACAAAGGCAGGGATTGGTTATAGGGTACATTTGTTTTTTTGTGAAAGTCTTTGAAAAACAAAATGTATTACAATGTTTTCGAGAATGATGATAGCAATGCTGATTCTCTGTCTCACCCCAAATATATTTTGCCAGTGATTTTAAATATATGACAAGGGCCTTAGCCCATAGTCTGGTGGTCTAAGGTGCAGTGATTATATCTTTAATATTTAGATTAAAGGTATACTAGAATATTTAGATGTGTACTTTATTGTAAATGTAAAAAATAGGAATAACAACTGGCTTTGCATTTTTCCGTTTAGGATTCTGCGTCCTTGAGTAAATTAATTCACTGTGCTTCCCAAGAAGTGTAAGGAAAAGTTACTAGCGTACACTCCTCATTAAAGTTACCTCACTACTATACACCTCCTCAGGGTGACTGTCTGCGAGGCCTGACGCCTGCCTGGCTCCTCCAACTGACCTACAATTGGAAAATTCACTTCATAAGAACGTGCTTATTGGCTTGGACTCCCGCTCCCCTGGACTGCAAATGTAGCCATAACACATCCCCACCTAAAAGACATCATCTGGTGAAAAAAAGTCATCTGAATTAGATGTGGGTAACATGACACAATAAATTTTCTTGATGCACGATATATCTCACAATATTCACTTTTCCTCTGGTCGGTTGAAACCGGTTAAGTAGTGCCATCTCTGAATATTTTTATAGCATGAAAAACTATAAATACCCTGAAGATATGGGTGCGCATTATGGCAAATATAGCTAAAACTGTATGTTCTCTGAGCTCTGCTCAGACACTATATCATAAAAGGGTAGGCCTAGAGAGGTTTCTGCCGGGAGCAGCTTTCAAAGAGCAACTGGAAGTTGGGTCATTAGCAAGTACAGGAGAGACCTGAGTCAAAACGTAGTACTTGAGCACGTCTACAAAGCGGACCCAGTCAAAACAAACAGAGCTAAAAAACCCTTACCTGTTAACACGGGAATAAGGGTTTATTTTCCGACTACAGCACGCTTTGGCTGGATCCCTGAGCCACTTGGCCAGTCACTGTGGACAACGCGTGGGCGCTGGCTGTCCGCCTCTTCGGCTACCCACAGTGTTGCTTCAGCTGGACTGTGGTCCGAGCAAGTGCTGAGGAGTGGCCCTAGTGGGCTAGCGGCAGCGGAAATAGGGGATTCTTCAAGGTCCGATGAGAAGAAACAACAGCATGTAATCGCCACCTTCTTTATTTAACTCTCTCCTTCCAGGGCCTCCATTTTCTCTGAGCAAACATGCTATTCTGCTTAAGTGAAATATAATCAACCCCAGTTCTCATTTAGGTAATATACCATTTCTAAGATAATAGCCATTATGCTACATTGGCTAGGAACGTCTGCAGCAGTTCTGAAAATAGTGACTAAGTAAATAGCCTAGTAGCAGATAGTAGCAAATCGTGAGAGGCTTAAGCACGCTTGCATTATATGTAGCCTACACGCCTGTGATTTTCTTCTCGTGCTGATAGATCTGAGATTAGCACGCACGGAGTAATCACTGGCAGACTTCAAATTACGAAACGGATTCAGGACATTAAGTCATGAGAGGACAATAAAAAGCCCATAATGAAATGACTAAGCGTCTGCAGGATTGTTCTTAAACACTGTGGGCGAAGCAGTAACGGGAAACGTCCTGAGAAAAACACTGTAACGGGAAGTATTCCGGAAAAACAAAGAGTTTGCTTTGGAGCACTTGGGAAAAAGTCTTAAGTATTGTCATTTAGAAACTGCTAAACTGATTTCTTCCACACTGAACTCTCCTACACAATGGCAGTGAAACACTGACGATATTCATATTGTAGGAGTTTTGCCAAAATGAACAGTCTCCTGTCATCCTCTCTATAAACAAATCAATCATTCATCAACTGTATTTAAAAAACTGGAAAAGTGCATGAAAAGTGAAAATCCTGCCGGGAAAACCGTGAGCCGCAAATTCGCCAAAAATCACAAGCTTGTCTGTGACGTTGAATGCTTTTGGCTATAAAATAATCCTCATCCGAAGACAAATATGGCCATTTTAAATGACAAGCTCTCTGTTTCCTGTAGGCTACGTCTGAACCCATGGTAAAGACTGCAGACGTCAAGATCGGGTAAATTAACCCTCTGTTGTGTCTCCTACGCCATTCAGCCCTTTCAAAGACCTTACATGCAGACAACCACACATCTGTCAATTCTCTGGCTCTACGCAGGCAAGACATCAGGCATGCCGTTTCTCTGTAGTAACTTTATAGTCCCGGATCACGCACCTTCCTTTTCGGCTTTCCTGGAGGAGAGATTATAGGGCAGGATGCTGGCATGGCTTCTAAAAAAAATGCTCTAAAGGCCACACAGGAGTGAACAGCCCAGGACAGCGGGCAGTAATGGACTGTACAGTGCATGTGCTATGGGTTGGGTAGGAGCCGGTTTTACAGAGCCAAAGATGACAGCATTACAGCCTGCATCGGAGAACGATGGTAAATCAAACACCAGGCTCAAGAGCCAAAGGGGATTTACACAGCTGTAACAGATACTACAACAGCATGTCTCTCTCTCTCTCTCTCTCTCTCTCTCTCTCTCTCTCTCACTCGCTTTCTCTCTCTCAACCTGTCTAGGCACCAAAGAGGAGCTTTGTCACAACCACTAAAATGTCACAGAGATCAACCAACAGCGTGGCTGAGCTGTATATATATCCACTGATCATCGCAAAAGTAGTTGCACCCAGAAGGAATCAACTGATAGGAATGAAACTTGGTGGGTAGGTTTGACATCGTGAGACATGTGGATGAATCAAGTATTGAGCTCGGATGTAACGTAAGCAAGGACGGGTCTTATCGCTGTACCTGACTGACCCAACAGCCACGATTGCAGACATTCAGCGATCAGTGATGCCCTCCATGAGTCATCCTGTTAGTGCCAGCATCATTGGCAGAAGGTTGCACAACGCAAGACTACATGCGCACAGATTGTTACGACGACTGCCCTTAACACCACGTCAACGTCGTCAAAGACTACAATGGTGTCGTGCCAGACTTGGTGGAGACAACCAACGAATCCATGTGTGGAGCCAACATGGTCAGCGCCAAGATGAATGGTTTGTTGTCATGTGTCACACGTCCAGAAGACCTGGTGTCACTCCACCTCACCCCCATTAGGTACCTCTATGTCATGACATATGACATGTTGCATTAGCGCCCATACTGAGAGACATTACTTCTGTATGTGTAGCTCAATAAATATTCCCCATATCAGTCTAAATGCACGTCTTGGCTCAAGGGTAAAACAATATGACCAACTTTTGCGATGCAGATAACGAATATTATATTCATACAATTCTTATACTTGGTTAAGTAAACTAATACTAAGCTGAATTTGGACGTCCTTATATTTGAATATCCACACCCATCTCTAGCAGAAAGGAGATTCTAACTGACTTAACTGCTCAAAGTTATAGAGTTCTGAGCAGAGTTCTATCTGCTGTTATATTTGGCTTGTTATTGAGGTTAGATGAGCTTGTGTTTGGAGTTGCTCATGCTGGCTTTCCACCCACAGCACACACACACACACACACACACACACACACACACACGTGTGTCTGTGGGCTCAAAGAGAAACATCAGGCAGGGTGTTTAGGCTTGGACTATGCGCTCCACAATGCCAATGTCCCCTGTGCATGGATCTGTTTATTATTATTTGCTTAATCCACAAGTTATTTGGCGGTTCTGTCAAACAGAGCATCAGCTAAACAAGCTCAGCCTCAGAGGAAGCTGGATTAGAAACATGTGCCCTGTTCCTTTCAATATAACTACATCTATAAACAAATAGACGCTGCAGGAGAACAATTAAAGAAGAACAGTTTTTTTGCACTGTGTTTGAACGCAGGAACACAGTGCGTTCCAGGAATCTTTCCGTTCCTGGACTTTAAGGAGGAGAGAGTGTACTTCAGGGAATATGTTCAAACCCAGGTCCTACACAGGTCCTACACAGGAGGCCAGTCACTTACAGCCAGAATCACAGAGCTACACAGACAGAACAGAGCCGATACTCAAAAGAGGGGAAAAGAAAAGAGAACGAGGGGAGGGAAAATAGAGAGATAGAGAGGAAGAAAAGGAGAGAAATCAAAATAATCTGTGAAAGAAAGAGAGCAGGAGAGAGAGAGATAAAGAGAGCCAAAGAGAGACTGAGAATAGAAGTGAAGGAGAGAGAGAGAGAGAGAGACAGAGAGAAACAGTGATGAAAAAAAGTGAGGGAGAGAGAGAGTAGGACAGAGGGAGAAAGAAAGTGAAATAGAAAGAGGGTTAAGAGGGAAAAAGAGGAAAGTGAGAAACGGAGAGAGTGAAAGAGAGAATATAAATGGGGAAGACAGAAACAGAAAGTGACTGAGAGAGTTAAGAGAGAGAGAAAGAGAGAGAAATCTAAAAAAGGAAACAGAGCAAGAGAAAAAGACAGGGAGTGAGCAAACCAACAGCAATCAGGAGAAAGAGAGAGAGTAAGATAGAGACATTAAAAGAGTCACCGATAAACAGAGTGACCAGCAAGAGGAGAAAGTGAAAACAAAGGGAAAGAGAGTAAGACAGATAGCAAAAGGGAGGAGAGAGTGAGCAAGAGGAGGGAGAGAGAGAAAGAAGGAGAAAGTAAAAAGGGAAAGTGTATGAGAGCAAAAAGGAGGAGAGATAGTGAGCAAGCAGAGAGAAAGAGGCAAAAGTGAAAACAGTAAGAAAGACAAAGTAAAAATTGTGTGAGAGAGGAGAGAAATATGGAACAAGAGAGCAAGAAAGCAATAGAGAAACAATTACACAGAGAGGGAAAGAATGACACGGGAAGAAAAAGAGAGAGAGAAAGGACAGACAGCAATATGGATGAAGAGAGAGAGAAAAAAGAGAAAAAAGAGAAACTGAGAGAAAGGGAAAGAGAGAGAGCGCATGAGAAAAGACAGAAAGAAAGTGTGAAAGAGAGAGAGAGCAAGAGGGAGAGGGAGAGAGAAAGAGAGATAGAGGGAGAGAGAGAGAAAGAAAGTGTACGAGAAAAGAGAAAGAAAGTGTGAGAGAAAGAGAGAGAAAATGTGAGAGACAGAGAAAGAGAGAGAGAGAGAGAGAGAGAGAGAGGGAAAAGAGTGAGGTAGAGAGAGAGAGAGAGAGTGAGAGAGAGAGAGAACAGTGGGAAGTTTGCACTAATCCCCTTAAGCATCCGTATATCGGTGGAGCTCCTCTCCAACACTTGTAAATCAGCAGGAATGTGGCGTGTTGTTTTTGGGCCGGGTGCAGGCGAACTCCTCTGGTTCGGCTAGATTTATGTCTGCAGACGTCGCCCTGAGCTTACTATTATTTTAACTGAGGGCTTTGATGCCTGAATCAAGTGTTCCAATGCAACATATAATATCACATAGATTTAATTACAGAGCCTCGCATGCTAGCGCAGCTGTTCTGCAGCAGAACCTCCTTTATTGTATCGTGATGCAGAAAGTCAGACTCGGATCACTGTGCACTCCAAATGAAAGTCCTGTTTGGGATTGTAGAATTACACCATTATTGTGATGATAAACAGTCCCAGTTGTAGGCCTGTTGTGGCCACGTTTCCGGGCCTTTTCATCTTCTGTGCTGCATACAGGCTTAACTCTCCGTACCCCAACTTTTGTGGTGGAGAGCAAGTTTTGATATTCTTTGGACACATCCCGGTTGCTCATTACTTTAGTGATTAACATGTAAAAATATGCCTTTTTAAGGCTCTGATCATCAAAAATACATTATATATAATGTATAAAACCCCTGTGATTAATGTTGGGTATAAAAGATCAGGCTTGACTTCCTCTCCCAGTTTCTAATGGTATCTAGGCCATTCATCCTCAGAGCTGGTCTTGCTTTAATGACTGCATTCAAGCTCTAGAAAATGCTTCATCTCGTCTCTCACAAAAAGGAGAAAGGGGGAGTAAAAAAAAAAAGAGAAAGAAAAGGGGGGGATGTTGTGTATCTACAGCAGATTTTTATCCGGCAATCAACATAGCCGCCTATAAATAGTCTGAAAAATGAGCAGGCGTCCTGCTTTCACTTAGGGCCGTATATCTAATCTCTGGCCTCCTTCAGGCTAGTTGGCCAGGCCCGGGAGAAAGCTCCGATTAAGGAGGAGAGGGCATCTTCCAGAGCCATCGAGCTAAATGTTTACAAAGAGCTGCTTAGATGTATGGAAGTTGCAGAGCCATTACTGACCGTGCAGGAGAGCGTTCCCATGTGAGGGAAAATGAAAATAATTGCAGTCTCTATTACAAGGCAACAGCCTGTATTTACACAGCATATGGCCAGCCATATGACTCATGCCGAGGCTGTACAGGCGCTGTAAACTGGTTCACATACAGCCTGAGATAAGTCTCACATAGGACAGCATTGTGAAGGTGAAGCCAACCGAACTTGGCTGCCATTTCCTTTTAACCCTTACGCGTTTAAACCTTTAGCCAATCGTCCGTGCACACCTTGGGTCATTAGCGACCTAGCAACGCGTACCGCTAACGCAAGCTGATCTGTAAACGGTCTAGCAAATGAATGATAAAGCAACAGAATAATAATATACACTACCAGTCAAAAGTTTAGTCACAGTCCACTAAATGGATGTTTGGTTATCTTAAAGACTCTATGGGCTAACACTCAACACTACTGCCTTATATTGTGTTTGTAAATAATGTTTAAACTCTATATTATTTGTCCATATATCATTGGTTTATTGCTTGTATATTGTGTATACTGTGTAGATTGTATATTCACAATACACACTGTGTAAATTGGGACAGTACTAGAGAGACACGCACTGCCGAAACCAAATTCCTTGTGATTCTTATCCTGATATCCTGATATACCACATATACTCTTAATCTATCACAGTATTATATTTCTGTCGTATCTCCACCTCTAATATATATTTAGTTGTGCAAAAACTTTATCTCTTTTTGTATCTCTTTTTCCGTACAGTTTAAAAGCTTTAGTTCCCCTTTCAGTTTAATGAATATTCATGATGGACCGACCAATAGAATTGCTCCAAAACTGCTTAGAAAAAAATCCTGTTATATCAACTTCTACTGCAAGTTAAGAAAGGTGTTTAATCCTCCTGTAAAGTTCCGATTTGGAGGTTTTTAAAGTGGACTGCATAATTCCATGAGTGCTATCTTATAGTTTGATGTCTTCACTTTTAATCTAAAGTAAAGCTTTAAGCTAAAACTCAGAACTAAACTTTTTGACTGGTACTGTTATATTCTGAGTTTTAGTTTACCAGCACTGGGATTCCCAAAAGCATGTTTCCGTAAGGGATTTCAAAATAGCATGAAGATGTTTCTATACGACTGGTATTTTCACTGTTGATTCAATACTGCTCCAGCTCCAGGGGCCACATGACCTTATTTATTCAGGGCCATTTTTCTTAGTTTTTGTCTTCCAACTGAAAGTGGAATTTTGGAGTGTGTTAGGTTGAAAAGTTTTGTTAACCAACATGTCAGAGCATCCCTAATGTTAGAAACAATAGTTATATGTCAGTTCACACATGAACAATAAGTAGATAGCTACTCCTACTTTAAACTGACATATTAAGTGATGATAAAAACAGCTTAGTAGCTTTAAAAGAAAAAATATATCAGTCTCAGTATCAGCTGATACTTTATTTTACAGCATTACGTCTGTTAAATGTGGTAGGAAGTCATCTGTAACTGCTTTCATAATTGTTCATAATTTTGGCACTTCGATATTAGTACAAGAAATAAAGGGGTGAAAAACACTAGGGAAGAGGGCTCTAAAGAGAAATGAGGTTTACATGCTGCAAGCCACGTCACAAACGTCTTTAAGGCCTAAAAAAAGGAGACTCAAACATGGTGAGTGTTCCAACTGAGGCCGGCAGCATTTCCAGCAGAACATCTGTAATGCTACTGATCCGCTCTGTAATAACTTTCAACCCTTCAGGCAGCCAACAGTGCAGTGACCAAAACGTAGCTACATAACTGGCTACTTTTCAGGAACAGTTGGAAGTCAAGAGAAGAAGAGAGGGAGAGAGCAAAAGAGGGAGAGAAAGAGAATGAGAGAGAGTGTGAGGGAGTGGGCCTCTCAAGACCTATAAACCTTTCCTACGAGGAGCCTCATTTAGAACGAGCAGGAGAGAGAGAGAGAGAGAGAGAGAGAGAGAGAGAGAGAGAGAGAAAAGCGAGGGAGAAATTCCCTTCTCAGGAAGATTAGTGGCTGTCCTTTTGTAGTAGGAGGTGGACGCTGAGCTTTTTCGGATGCATTTTTCTCTGCCAGCGCGCTGACCCCTGGGGCGCTCCCCAGGCAGCCCGGGACCGGCCGCGAGGCTGCGCCGCCCGCCTCCGTCAATTACTCACTGTCGCCACGGCGACTTCGTCCGGTTGATAAAGGAAACTGTCCTTATCGCTAAGCAGCCTCTCTTAGAAAACTATTTACACAACCGAGCCCTCAACCATCCATCCAGCTCTATCCCTCTGTCTCTTTCTCTTTCTCTAAGAGACCCTTCAGGACACTCTAAATAATGCAAGTAGTCTCCCATGTATGCCGCGAACACGAAAGCTGTGAAAACGAGTGATGTTTGATAAGATTCCTTTAAATAATTGCCTCCACCATAGAGCATAATTTCTTCTAACACTGGTTCTGTACACCAGATGGGGTCAAAGAGAAAAGCCCCTACTAGGGATATGCACGGGTACTTGAGTACTCGGTGAACTATTCGAAGTGCCAGTATCCGAATACTAAGATCACTGTTCAGGTATTTCTGTTCAATCCCAGAAGACAACAGGGTAAAAGCCAATTCACACCGAGAAAAAAAAACACATGCCAAGATTTGAAAACAAGCACACGTATATTAATGCTGTCTTTCACACCAAGTCTGAAGCTGTCACACTATATTTGTTGGGTTGTACGGAGGCATTGAAATCAGGCTGATCAATCAAAGCTCTGTGGTCACTGTTTTGCGGCCCAAACAAACGCATGTCAGGATGGCGGCAGAGCTCCTCTCGCTTGCAGCAAAGCACAAAACACTCTTACATGCATTTACGGTATTTGGCAGACACTCTTATCCAGAGCAACTCCAGAGCACAGGTAGAGTTAAGTGTCTTGCCCAAAGACTTTCATTGGTATAGTGTAGAGTGCATGCTCAGGTAGGGGACCGAACCCTCGTCTAGAGCATGGGAGGCAGACATGTTACCTGCTATGCTATGCCAACCAACAAGCTACACTCTGACTATAAAATCGCAGAGGTTAAAGAAAATATGGAGGAGCAGAGCTGAAAAGCTATGAATGACGGTCAGTTGCGATACAGTAACTGTGTATAAACACAGTTCATTTACTTGCAGGAGCAGAATCTCGAATTCCCCCACTGACATTCCTGCAGGATCACTTATTATTCAGCTTCAGCTCCTGTAAAAGCTGGTGAAACTCCCTGTGTTGTCTTTGTTAGCAGCATAGGATGGACCCAGTTTATGTACTGATTGGATGCAATGCGTAATAGGCGAAAAAGAGTCACTACGTAAAAACATGGCTAACATGGCTAAATACCTTACTCTAGCCGATGTTAGTCCAGAAACAGTGACAATATATTTTGCTTACACACTAAACGCTGGAACATCATCCACTGAGGTGAAAGTACCACTTTGAGGAAATCATGCTCATTAGTATTAAGTGTTCATAGCTGATAGGTCATCCAAAGAGGCAGCCTCATCCAGCTCATCCTACATGAAAACCATTTCCCTTTTTACCTCTAAAACCAATGCATTATTTTGTGTGCTGCTAATTTCTTGCATGATCAAAACGTTGTCACCAAACAGGTAAGCTTGCAGTCCTAAATTGATGTTTTTGTTTTGTTTTGTTTTGTTTTGTTTTGGTTGGCTTCATTAATTCATTATTTCTATACTCAAATAATTGTGTTGTCATCTACGCAGGCAGCACATTAGTGTTGGGTTATTTCTGACTCAATGTTGTAAATGATGTAGGCTATTAAGTAAGATTGCAGGTCTTGCAATTTGAAAATTGCATCCTTTCAAAACATGATTCATCTCTTCAGTCTAGTTTGTACAGCTTATAATTAAGCACAGTCCTTTCTACTGCATACAAATTTTTAATAACTCATATTGTACAAAGGGAATGGTTAAATACAGGCAAAGATGAAAAATATATCGTGCCATGTGACAGATTGCTAATTGAACATGAGCAATTCTATAACATCAATTATCAGCCCAGGGCTAATCGGACTGAAGAGAAAATTGGTGTTGTTGTCCATCCTTACTGTCCACGTCCTTGAGCTAGTGCGCTTGAGTGTGTCAGAGTGTGCTGGGATGCTCTCCGGTGGTGTGTCCAGGACGCTGTAAGCGTTGGGGTTGGCTCCCCCCAGGGCCATCCCGAGTCAGCAGAAACAACGCTCCGCCTCAGCCCATCAATCTCCCTCCCACACCACACACTCACTTTGGCCATGATGTATGTCATAAGTCACCAAACCCAGTTAATCAAATCATTACTGGTTAACGCCCGCTCCGCCGGCCTGCCAGGCCGCCCGCTTGGGTTCTGGACTCACAACCAGAAAAAGAAAGGTAGAAAGTGAGGAATGAAAACCTAAATTTACGTATTTATATTACAGTATAACTTATTTAGAGGTTATAATTATTTAGAGATTATAAACTTATTTCAGAGATTATAATGACATAAAAATGCAAAAGCCGTAGTTCAAACCACTATTAAAAAACCTGCGGCCTCTGAACTGTGTTCACTGTGACGTGTGAACACTGGCGGATTCTCATTTGCGCTTCTCCCTCTTGCTCGCCCGAGACAGATGCATGCTGTCAGAAGAGATTGTGGCGCTCGTTTAGCTTCATTAATAAAGAGCAGTAGACGGCGCTGCGCTGAGGGCCGGGCGGTAGCTGCTGAAGCAGCCCAGCCCTGGCCTGGGCCACTATAAACCACACAGGAGGTGCCACTTCAAAGCAGCCTTCCTCGTAACCTGCACATAAATACTGCGGCAGCCTCTCGCAGCCGGAATCCCAGCGTCCAGTAAAATGGACGGGAGCGGACACCTGGTCCCGCGTTAATTGACTCCGGGCATTGTTTTCACTTTTAAACAAAGTGACTTGCGCCCGCTTCATTATACGCCCCCCTCGCATTTCCATAGAGAGCTGGGGGGACAGGACCTGCTAACGTAAAACAAATGACCGGCTGCCGTGATAAATGGTTCTATTAGCAATCCAGATTGTTAAACTCAGATATAACGGGAACGACCGGCGGGAGGGGGTGCGTTAGAGGCGGCCCCATTTGTTTTCCATCGGGAGCTGCAAATAGTTTGGGAGGGTGGGTTTTTTTTATGTGTAAATAACATATTAAAAGTCTGCATTAGCCGTGTTCTTTGATAGAGAGGAAATTGTTCGGAATAAATAACGCTGGACAGGGGCGTAAAACAGAGGGAGGTTTAATAGAGCCGGCCGGGCCGATGCTCTGAGGTGGGCATGACTTAGGTGACAAGAAGCCTGCAGCCCGTTGTAAAGCACATGCTGACAATAAAGCCCTGTAACAGGGCTGTATATTAAAAGCGTCTCGCCTTTCGACGTAATGCGCGCCCCGGTTCAAGGACCCTCGTCTCTGGGGCCTGCGCTGCTCCGTGCTCACTGCATATTCACTTATCAGCGTCTGGAAGGCGGAATAATAATAGGGATTACTGTGATAAGTAATTGCCCTGTCGTGGCGCACTGGCAGACAGCTGAGGCTCTTTAGCGCTCGCGCGGGACCAGGATGCTATTGGCCATCCCGCAGCGGCTGAGGGTTCACTGTTTATTTAGATTGCAGCACTGTGATTCTTCCTCCCAGAGAGCGGGGCCAATAGGGGTCAGGGGAAAACAAGGGCAGTGCAGGGCTGTCCACTCGGAGAATTTAGAGCACAACTTCCAGTTCTGGCTGTTTTTCTACGTGAGATACAGGAAGGAGGAAAAAATACAAGTGCTGGATGGTGCTGGTGTAATTCAGTATCCCAATACGTTCAAAGTATATCATGGTATCACAGTATTTGTTGATATTCACTTCTTTGCACAGTTAAGCGGTTCTTCTCTGTGATGGGTAATCCGTGCTTTAAAGAACCTTTTAAAAATGGTTTTATGTAGCACTAAAAAGGGTCAAATCACCAAACTAACATGCCATAGTCTCTTTATATTGAACTGTTTTGCTTTGTTGTCATCTCTTGAAATAAAACCAAAGGAAACAGTCAATCAATGAAAAAACAATGCAAATAATTCACTGCCAATATCTCTTATTATTTTCTACTCAGCATGAAATCTGTGGGTGGTAGAGGGATAACATTAGGCTGCTGTTGTGCCTCCCACAACCTGCCAAATCAATGCCTATCCACTAAAAGGGTACATTTTTGCTTAACTAAAGCTGCTCTATGCAAGTTTTTTGGGGTGTAATTGCATGCAACATGCAGAAGAACGCTTTGAACTTCAGACCACCTCAATCTGATCGTTTGATGATTTCAATCATGCTAAAAAGAGTATTCAGGGAACTCACTGAAAACAGTCTTCTGAGGATGCCAGTAAACGATCTACTACTGTCATCAAATCTTTATCAGTATAGTGCTACATTGGACCGTACCAGTAGAATACAACTATACGATAACTACAAACTAGAAATGATTCTGCAACTACTAAGAGGTTATGACCTATGCAGTCATGAGACCGAGAATTTTTTAGTAGTAGGTACACCCACATACACATCTGGAGCTGATCCTCTTCCCTTCCACGCATATAGGAATGTATAGCACAGCAGGAACAGAGCAAAATCTAAAAACTTTCTATACTGCTCTGAGGTGCCTTAACCAGAGCGGCTCACTGTGCAAAAAGTCCCCTGCTTCACCAAGGCCATTTAAACACATGACCTCAGCATGTGGGTTTGAATCAGCCTCATTCAGCTGTGCCACTGAGGCACAATAAGCAGGCCGGATCATATTAAGCTTATGATTTCAGCTCTGGGTGCGATCAGATGTCGTTTTAATTACCATTAGCTCAGATTTGAAACACGCTCCTTCCTAACAAGACACTCATTGTAAAGAGTTCAGGCACTAAACGTGTAACTAAGAGGAAGCAAAAATCATGACAATCCCCCTTTTTGGCCTAAAATTATGAGAGATGTTTGTAGCAGTTATTATATTATAGCCAACCAACTATATACCAATATTATGATGCTAAGGCCACCTCTGACAGCATCTTTCCTCAGCCATAATCCCAGTTCTAGTAAAAGAGGATCTTCCTCGCCTCTCTTTCTCCTGTAGACAGTTCACACATGTAGCCCAATTCAAAGTGTCCATGTGTATATTGAGATGAATTTTATGTGCTTTTTGGTAATAAGAGTTTGATGTATTAAATAGACATTGTTCAAATTTCAAAACGTATGGTTCACTTTATGGTCTACATGATCCAAATCCACCTGGGAGTTGTCTGACCATGTTTCAACTGAATGGATAAAACTAAATATAATTGGCCTTTTTTGTGGGACCTTAAAATAACATTAAATATTTCTTCATTTTAATTAACAACTTTTTTGGGGTTTTTTTCAAGATTCAGAAACTTCCAGTTGTTCAGGTCTGAATATAAAAAAAATTAAAAGATTTAAATATAAGATATGTCATAACATTCACACATGCACCATTTTATGATTTTTTCCCCAACTTGTTAAATTCAGCATGTGAGCAATAATTGTGTACTGAAATGCTCAGCAGTGTTTTCTCTGTAGAGGATGAGTAAACTATAAAATGATGCATTTTCAAAGAGCATTCTTGACTATGACTGGGATTTAATGGAGAAGTGTTTTTTTTCAGGTAATTTTGGAGGACTTTTATTCATCTATACATCATTAAATATTCATTTAATAATAGTGCTTAAAACTGGCTTTTTCAAATGATGGCAAAAGTAAAAAGTAAACTTGCAATGTTTTGTCCTGAGACTGACGATTTTGACACTTTTCAGAATCTCAAGACATTTTATTGGTAATGGTCATTTTCCAAATGCCCCGATTCCATGCATTTCTTTACTGAACAATTAATGACCATTTCTTAATAATGGCAGGCCACCAAACTCCTTCATTAATTTGTAAAAACACCAGAAAAATCAAACGCAATATTTCCATTTCAAAAGGTAGAGCTCAACTGCCATCTTTGTCAATCTCATGTCGTCCACTGCTCGGGCTGCCATTCTGACTAATTTATAACGTTTATACTCTGGAGGTAAGAACAAGGTCTTTCAGCCTCATTATTCGTCGCTTTCATCACTCTCCTGCAGACATGTTTAAAACATGCTCCCTCACTCTCACTCTCTTTCTCGACCCTTGGGTTCTGGACACACAAAAACGCAACACAGAGGGGAGTGTGCATTGGCCAAAAAAATATGACACGGTTTTAGACCGTAATTATGGCTCGCCTTTGGCAAACGCTGATATTTACGGCATATGTTACGTGTACTACCTGAAATTCCATTATGTTATTGCGCAACCGGCTTGGCCTGGACGTGAATGACAACTTATTGGGCCTGAATGCCGCTTTGATCTGAACATCTGTAGGTCCAAGCTAAAGAAGAAAAGACTACGAAGCAGAGAATTCAGCAGCCAGCTTCTATGCAACGTAGGATTAAATTCAGTTTGCCTTCTATTTCCACCCCACCAAAATCACACTGTTATACGTACAACTACATCCTCATATTCTTTTCATACTTTCATTACACAATCAATAGTTTTAATAGGCCTTCTACATAAGTAATGCCACTTAAGTAATGCCATGTTTCCACTGTGTGGCCCACTTCCAATTTCTTTAACAATTCATTTCAGATTGCTTTAACAATTCATGGCTTCTTCCTTTCCTTCTTTATGGCAGGCCACCAAACTCCTTCATTAATGCAAAAAAAGCCAGATATTCACAAGCACCATTTCCATTTCAAAAAGTAGCCCTCAACTGGCATCTTTGTCAATCTCGCAAGGGCCGTGTCGTCCACTGCTCGGGCTGCCATTTTGACTAATTTATAACGTTTATACTCTGGAGGTAAGAACAAGGTCTTTCAGCCTCATTATTCGTCGCTTTCATCAACTCTCCTGCAGACATGTTTGAAACGGGCTCTCTCACGCTCTCCTTTTCACCCTCTCCCCTCCTACTCCTCCTCCTTCTGCTGTAACTCTTCATTACAATCTCAACGCTCGTCCCATCACCTGTTCACCCCACTCTTACAAACAAAGGGGCAAAAGTAGTTCTCTGGGGCCATTTCCAACCTGAATGTAACATTTTGAGCAGATGGCACAGGTGAGAATTAGGGCTGGACCTGAATGTTGGACTAATCGGAGATTCATTTTGTTGAGCAGGTATATGATCTTTCATTTTGGAATTCAGATATTTGAGGGCTTTTTTTGGTTAAATAGTCACTATCAATAACAGAGAACTGCTAAACGCTGTAACGTTCATGGTTCTTGGGTAAAAAGACTCCATAGAACACCTTAGTTTTGTTTTTTTTTTGTTTGCTGAAACTGAAAACAGAGAACGAGAAGAAACAGAAGATAAACAGCCCTTTGCTTTACTCCACCCATATTCATGTTATTTAACGATGCGGCCGCAATGTATGCCCTTCCATGTATATCCCTTGTACTTTGAGTGAAGCGCTGGTTAACCTGTTTGTGTCCGGTAACCCCTACCCCACTGCTAAGAGGGGCTAGGAGGCCTGGTAGTTGGAGTGAGATTCGGCTTTTACAGTGGATGAAGACACGGATGAAGACGCGGATGTCAATGGGTCCCAACCCCCACCCCGTCCCTGGGAACAGCTTGGAATATTTGCTGTTCATTACTACCGAAGCTCAACAAATAGTATTCAGGACGGTCCGAATGCTAAGAAAGTTGCAAATGGTGTAACACAAATTCCATAGCAGTGAAGTAAAACCTGCATTAGAATTCTTCTAAAAATAATTCATTCTAATCAGTAAAAGACAGACAAACTGTCATTTTAACAGTGAAAAACAGCAGCAGCATGCAAAATGTCTGAATATTAACGGAATTTTAAAAATCTGTATTTATTTTTTTCCACATAAATTCAGATTGGGCTTTTTTTTTATCAATTTTGTGTGTCACTGAGAGAGATGAAACGCCAGGATGCACCCACACCAGCAGGATTTTGGGTCACAGGCCTTAAAATGGATAGTTTATTATATACAAGTGTCAGTGTTGTTTAACATGTCAGTTTTAACTTAATCAGTTAATTCTAAAAAGGCATATAGGTTAAAGATAGCAAAGGCAGTAGGCAGAGAAGGGATGATGGAACTTTGCCCCAGTTCGCATGACTACTCATGTGCAGATAACTTTAATTTACAGGACAATATTCAATACTGCACATGCTGTTTAGTTCCCAATTATGCACTACAATTATGATGTGCAACGGCAATTGATGAATTATTTGAATGAAGATATTTAAACTACAGAACCCTGTACGTATACATATAGAGTTATTTTGCACACCTGCTACTGTGATCTATCACATATTTGCAACTTCTCCTAGCATTTCCAACAAAAGTGTCCTATGAATTTTTGGTTACCTAAAGAACCTTTTAATGAATGATCATTTAATAGAACATCTCTGCATTTTAAAAGAAGAGATAAGACATGTTGGCACTATCAGAAGCCAAAAGGCAAGTTTTCTGTACTTTTACTAATTACAGGGAAACATGTCCGTAGTAACTGACTGTACGGAGTTTAGTTAAAACACTGGGATAATCCTTTGAAGAAGTGTTCATGCAAAGGTTCTTTAGGGACGCAAAGGTGAATCTACGGCATCGCTCCATAGAATAGCTTCAAGAACCATTTCTATTTTTAATAGTGCAGCTTCTGTCGGACCCTGGCCTGCCTGGGGGATGGACAGTCTCTCAGTATTAATAAAGAGTACTCATAGTGAGATGTATTAGGATTCTTATCAGAGCGTCACTGAGGTTCACCTTTGACCCATGGGGGACTTTTGGCTGGCCGATTAGAGCCACGAGTCTCCACTCTCCAGACAAAATCTTATCTTTGAAAATGTATATTTCAAACATGTACTCTTATGCACGAGCCATATCTGTTTTCTTTATGTCCTTGGAGTCTGTGATGTATAGTATGCTGCAGGCCTCTACTGGCCAACAGTGTAAGCCACAGAAAAGTAGCTGCTTGTCCATGTGGACACGCACAGTCAAATCTCCGCTGCTGAATCTACTGTAAGGGTGCGTTTCAGTTCGTTTCACACAATAATAAGTAAAGCAAATCTAGTCAAGTGAGGGAGTGAAACGACAGCTGTACCTCTGGTCAGTAGCGTAGGAGAGGGTTTTTTGGGCATTTCACTGAAGCCACTGCCGTCCAGGCTGGCTGTTTTACACTCCTTCTTCTCAGCGGCTGTGGAAGCGCTGCTCTCCATTCTGGACGATTCTGTATGAGATGAGTAAGAACAGAGAGGTCAGTCAAGCAAATGGTCAGCTTGATGCATCCAGAAACAGCTACTTTAACCTGACAAAGCTGAACAATGGACACACAGATTGGTGTTATGTGGACAACAGTTTTTAAATGTGCCTCTACTACAGCAAAATATAGTGAAATTGCAAATCATGAAAATTTCAAAAAGCATTTTGATATATTTGTGTCATAACTCACTCCACTGTCTCAGGCAGTAATTACAGATTATATTATAATCAAGTCATTAATTAATTATTTTAATAATTAACAAAGATTTAAACCATGGACTTTAAAAAGAGCATTTAAAAGACTGTAAAATACTTTACTTGGCTAGAAAGTCTTAATAAATATGGGATATAGATATGAGAAAACACTATGTGGCACAATTGAGTTAACAGAGTTAGGGTGACAACCCAACTGGGGTCAAAGCTAAACCTGCTCTTCTAATTCTCTACAGGCTTCTATTAAACATACAATGACGAATCTAAAGTGACAATGCGGTGCTCAGCATCTTCAGATAGGGAAGATGCCATTACACTTCTTTCCAACAGAGGGGGCTCTGTGCAACTTTTCTCAGGCAATCAGCCTCATAAATCCAAACCACCACACCAAACTGCACATTTCAACTGAAAGAAAGCCGGTCACATTGTAGCTTACTGTTCAATGATATAACAGTGCTTAGATGAGTTATAGTGATAAACTGACTTACAGAACAAAACATACAGATTTAGTCCCTTTTCTCTTCTTCTCTTATTGAAAGCTCAAATGAGAAAAAGGCAAGCAGCTCCAGTAGAAGAACATTACAGCTGAAGAAAAAAACAGATCAAACAAACTTCAGCAATCCAGTAAAAAAAATTATAATATAAATATATATAAAAATAGAGAGAGACATAACATATACAGCATATATGCCCAATATTGATGTGTGGGGTTTGAATACTTTTGCAAGCAGCATGTTTTAGTTCTTGCCTTACTTTGAAATATCTGGCCACAGACAACTGTGTGTAATTTGTAATTCAGAAAATGTCACTGACTTCCAACCATATCGAAGTGCTGTATGAAAACTGCACTGTATCATGAAGAGATGGAAGTATTTTTCATCTCATGCACAGGTCATCCAGGTCATGGCAACCAAATGGCGCAGCTTTATTCCGTATGATTCAGTGCTGCATCCTGGCGGGCTACAACGGCTTTATTCGTTTACTCACTCATCCATCTCTTATCTCTCTCTTTTTTTCACTCAAGGTAAGCCGATTAAGGGAGGTGCCACACTCGTGCGGCTCGGTGGCATCTGTTTGCTTTTCGGCGGGCCAAGAGTGCCGTCCCCGATATCCTGTCACTAACCCTGCCGTTCTGCAGCCTGAACTTTGCGACGGCTTCAAAGAGCAAAGCTCCCTATGCCTGGTCCAAGGCTGGAACAGCTGCCTAACCAAATGAGGGTGGAGCTGAGAAGTACTGGGGCCAAATCAGTCATATGAAGAATGCTCAACAAATCCTATGATGTGTTTATGAGACCCGGCCTTGACTTTGATCATTTTTATGTGTTATGATAACACAATCACTCCGTAAAATCAATCTCCTAGAGGTTCTTGGCTCGACGCGTCTTCGGTATTGGCAGACAGTCTGGGTGACGGCACTCTTGAGTGACAATTGCACCATATCTGATAAACAGCTTTAATCTTATTAAAGCAAAACTAAAATATTGATACAGTGATATATTGGGGAAACACACTCATCATCGAAAAAAAGGCTGCACCTTGAAGGAATGAAACTTGGGGTGGGAGGTTTGACATCATAAGACATTCGAATGATTCATGTTTCACGCTCGGCCGAGCATGCGACAAAAGCAATGACGGACCTTATCACTGTACCTGACTGACTATATGACGTTGGCCTAGTGCATGTGCTTTCCATTCAGACTCGTGCTGTTGTGTTGGTCTCATCCTTTGCAAGCGAAGTATGCCTCAGAGAAGAGTTCAAAACCAATCTGAACAGAACAGAATTTGAGAGGGGTCCACGTATTCCGTGCCATTCCGGTCATGCGGATACGGCCATAGCACGCTTTTGGCAGAAGGATAAAAGAAAGCATGCACCAGCGACATGAAACCTCTGGGAGACCAACTGCTACAACAACTGCCCTTAACACCACGTCAATGTCACCAAAGACTGCAATGGTGTCGTGCCACAATGTAATGAAGAGACTCAGAATGGCAGTGGGGCATTTTCAGGGACGAGTCCCGCTTTTGTCTTGGTGGAAATGACGAATCCATGTGTGGCGACACCGTGTTCAGCGCCAAGATGAACAGTTTGTTGACACGCGTCACATGTACAGAAGGCCTGGTGTCACTCCACCTCCACCCCTACCACACAATCTGCAGGAACTGTGTGAGACTATTCAAGCTGCATGGGATGGATTATCACAGGACATTGTTAGGAACCTCTACAACTCCATGCAGAGACGTCTGACATGTTGTGTTAGCCCGACCCCATACTGAGAGACACTACTTCAGTATGTGTAGCTCAGTAAATATTGCCCATATACTGGTAACCTTTATCTTCTTTCCCAATAGCATTGCAATCCGACACCTTCTGGGTGCAAATACTCTTTTGATGATAATCATACTGATTTTTATGATACTAGTAAGGTTTGACCGATATATCATTCTGCTAATGACATGATATGAAGATGATACTAAAGTTTTGCAGATTCATCACAGATTTATGGACTTCAATAGTAATAACATATATAATAACAAATAATAACAGCAACAATAAAGATACAACAACTGGTGCTACGAACCTGGTTTTTCGAGTATGGGCCTTGCCTAACCATGTCAGTTGAGTGGAGTAGGACAATGGCATAATTTTCTGAAACTGTATCATCTTATATAATTGGTTTTCTAAAAAGCCAATGAAAATGTTCATAACTAGCCGTAATGGAAAAACTTCCAACTATTTTAAAACTGGTGATCAAACAGAGGTGCAATGACCTCCAACACAATACGCTAACCACTTCAGCCCAAAACTTAACTCTGCCCAACTCCATAAAGAGCATGTGAGACCTAAAGGGCAATCATAGAGCATCCTGTCCCCTAAATAACCCCCGTCCCAGACTCCCTCAGGGCGCTCTGGTCCACATGGGGCTGTCCCGGGCCATCACAGTGACCCAAGAGTCAGCACATGACTGGATAATACAGGTGTCAAAGAGCAAACAGACAGATGGCTGTGATGGTAAACAGATAACAAAAGGCACTTTTTTTGTTATTTTCTATCAACAGTCAGCTGCCAAGAGCGGGATGATGGACTAAGAGTGCGGAAGAGGAGGCAGGATAAAGCCTAATCCTGATCAATAATCCAGAAACTGAATTTTGGAACGTGGGGGGCACACGATTACTCACCCCCCCCCCGCCCTTCCTAGTGGAAACTACACTGTCATGCTGTAATGTGACTTAAAAATGGTTCATATGATCAGATCCACACATCCACACACAAGGGACCTCTTATTCTGTATGATAGGCGTTACCAGCCCTATCACGAACATGACCTTTTAAGTTACTGCCAGCTGAATAACTGAAAATTGCTAATTGCTCATTTAATTTCCTTTTTTTGGCCATAGTGTTGAAAATATTAAGCTTAAGTTGCCAAATCAGCAGATTACCTATCTTGCTTTCTAGCTGTAGCCCCTAACTGATGACAGAAACAGCTGGAGCTCAAATAAACAAACATCACTCACAGCTGTCCTCTAACAGTGTTAAATAACTAGTCAGAGGTCAAAACTTTTGTTTTCGTAAAACCCATTAACCTTCTTTTGCTTCAGTCCGGTGGATGGATACAAACCCAATTCACATTCCGTTTGCTGTGACCTAAACTTTTGACTGTAAAAGCTCATTAAAGTGCACAGTAACCGCAGTCAGCTCAAGCGATTGTGATCAGGTCATTACATAGTAACTGTGACAGAGCTGGAGGTTGCTTATAGGCTGGTGAAAGCATGCCTATAGACTGAAGCAAACCATACTGACATATTAGCTCTGCAGACTGCCTAGCAGGCAGCCTAGTCTTATTCAGATGACAAAAATCAGACCAGCACTCACAAATACACAAGCTTTCACTTTCCCCTCTCTGTGAGAAAGACCTTACCACTAAAGTGGAATTCCACCGACATTTCAAAAACACTGCATAATCCAGCGGTTGAGTAAGTGGTTTGATGTGAAGTGTTTCACTGCAGAGAAACATTTTAAGTCAAATTCGTCTCAGAATTATCATAACTGTCTCAGACATCAAGCAGAACATTCATAACCATTTCGTGTAATGAAATTTCTGTGAGGGTGCTTTCAGAAGGGGACGTCTGGTTCCTATTACCTCCACTGTGAACAATTCTGAGCGAGCCTTTCACATCAAACCTCTCGGGAATGGCTTTGTTTACATCTTAACCATTTAATTATGCAGAAACTTTGGGCATTCCCCTTTAAGTCCAAGCAAGACTGTCAGTTTTACCATTCAATTAGGGCTGTAACAAGGTAAAGACCGGCCTGCATTTGGACTAAAATCACGTAGGACAGCGTAAAAACAGAAAACTCCTGCGCAAACACATTTAGAAGACTTAACGTTGTTCAGGAAGTGAGAGCGCATTCATCCCTCTGTGCGAAAAAAGGCCTTACGATCAAAGATTAAAAAATGACTTTCATTTATATATTGAAACTTTCTGCTAATAAATGTAATAACGATCAGCCAGCCAAATATTGTTGAGTCCTAATTCAGATCCACTGTAGCAACACCTAACGCGTAAGAGAAATTCTGCCCTGAGCATCTGAAAGACGCTTTGTGTGAATATTTTCAAGTTGATTGCATTCTAAATGGTCAAAGAGTATAATGCACACAAAGAGCAAAGGATTCAAACAACAATCTATAACCTCCTCTTATTCATCCTCGTAGTTTCACATAGACCATTTACGGCCGGAGGCTTCCCAATCATGGCTCTGGGTCTTTTTTTTTTCCTTCCAGGCTTAAGAATACAAGAAAGAGGCTTGAAAGGACCTGACGGACAGGCCTGTGTGCTCTTTGGGCTGGCTGAGCCAGCCGGCTCTCTTTGAAGGGGCTTAACAGGTGTGAGGTGGCTATTCTCCTTCATTGGGCCCTAGTGGGGATGGATGTGTCCTGTGAATGCAGTGCCATTCTGGGGGGGGGGAGAAAATCCCCACAGCATCGGCGGGCTCATTAAGATCCAGCAGTCAGCCTAAAGACTTTGGCTCATTAATTACACCCGCTGGAATAACAGGCGTCATTCATGGGGCCTTACTAAAGGGCCAGTGATCAGTGTGTTTGAAAGCCGCCAGATCTCTGAATGCCCCGACAGAAGAAGTGCCACTCCATGTCAAGTGCTAACAGGACGTTATAGCAAGAGGGTGTGAATGTGTGTGATCTGGTCAGGGTTTTTTTGGCCTGCTTGCCGATTGAGCTCAAGCACGAGCGATTTCTCACTTCATTAATAATGGCGCTATACCGAGCCTTTAGCTGATGCACACGTGTAAAATGCTCAATATGCTTCAGACAATGCAAAGGATTAAACAAATGAGGAGGAATTAGCCATTAGCCACAAAGCTCAAAATGGTTCTTGTTAGCATATTAAAAAAAACCCTTGACGCTCAGCAGGGCTGCATACAGGGCAGTTAACTCCAACCCTCCTTTGTCAGCTATCACTGCTTTTAAGTACACACACACACAGTCATTCAGCTGGGCATGATAACTAACAATAGGAGGCTTTAGGAAAAGATAATTGAGGAGAACAACAACTTTTGAACCTAACTCTCTCTCATTCAAGGGCCCATTGTGTTGCAATCAATGACATGTTTGTTTTAGCGCCTCGTTCCCTCTCTCTGTAGGCCCACTGCTTCTGTTTAAAACCTAGCCCACTCTCATCCGAACCCTCCAAAATGCTCTAAAGGAACACGGGAGAGGAATGCAAACACATATCAAAGAGTCGGCCTCTTTGAAGATCTTAAAAATCTTCTACTTCTGCTTTTCAGGCTCAAAGACATATACAGGTGGGACCATCTCAAATTTTTCAAGGGAAAAAAAAAACGCGAGAAGGCTGCATTTACAGGAGAGTGTGGCTGAGATGTAAACACTCAGAGTGGTTTGATGTGAAACGATTCGCTGTGGAGTTTCCGAGCACTTCACCTCCAAACCACTCTTCACCTCCAACCGTTTAATTATGCGGAAATCTTGAAAATCAGAGGAACTCCCCTTTAATATTAGTCACGAAGTGTTGCAAATAGGTCAGTGTGTCGACAGCGCTATGCAGCGTGTGCCTGCCCGGCTTCCACGACCGCTGACGAACGCTCTCTATTAGCTTGTCTGCTTGCTGAAGCGCTGGAAGGTTAGCAGTGCTTCATTTCGCAGGTGGCCAGCTGTTGCGTTATGGAGAGATAACCCACCCTACAGAGACAGAGTGAGGGGGCCAGCATGTAGTCCAGCCCATTTCCTGTGTGAAAACGCTGTCCATTACCTCAGACAAAGTCCAGCTGTTAGACATAAAGCAGATTCAAAGGCTGGTCGTGGTATTAAACTGATGTCTCTCTTTGGGCTCTTTAAGGGAACTGTGAAAATAAAGACACTGAGATACTTTATTAATTGTAGTGTGCTGAAAAGTTGAGAACATATGGAATCTAATCTGACGTTAGAACTTGGAGCTAGCACAGAGGCTAAAGGGAGAGATACACGGTAGAACTTTTTTTCCCCATTCCATGTAAACAAAACAGCACCAGATGCAAAGCCAGTGAGCTGAAAGTTTTGCTCAATTTTTCAATTTTAACTTTGTTTAGCAAGGAAACGCTTAGCACAGCTAAGCCAAGCTGCGTTTCACATGTTGAAGCTCAATGAAATATGCGCCACGAATCCTGAACAAATGTTCATTATGTCTACATACTTTACGACCAAGTAGTTTGTGGTCATACGACTTGCTCAAAACATGTCAGAAATGTTTAATGTGCAATGGAAATAGCCTTGTGCATATAAGGTTCAGAATTAGCATCTTTTGCTGGAGGAGAGAGCGTGGGGGCCCCAATTCCTTGAATCCAACCCATCCAAGACAGTGGGGGGAGTAAGAGAGAAAGAGAAAAAGGCGTTCTCCACGTCTGATGAAATGGATGTCTCCATATTCCAGGTGCGCTGAGCTTTCTGGAGAGCCGTTTGGCTCATCACGCAGGATTACTTACAGCAACCCGCAACCCATCATGCTGAGTAATTACAGTGCGAGCTGTCGGCCAAACAAATGGCTCTGACAGAACACTGAAAGGTCACATAGTGAAATCCCAGAGAACGCACTGAGCGCTTTCTCTCTCTCTGCTCCTTGCGTCTGGTGCGGTCGTTCCGATGAGTCGGAGCAAAGCCCGCTCTTATGGCACATAGGCAGGGTTAATGATATTTACATTTGCACTGCAGACAGAAAAAAAACACCAATCGTCCAAGATGGGAGGTCAAACCTCAACTTTGCTACCGCAGCTTGATTTTTGCTGGAAGTACCTTTCTAGTCCTATTCTGAACTAGTAACAGGAATGCTGTTATGTAACTAAACACCTACTAAGAGTTGCTTGAAGGTTATTAACTTGGACAAAATGGAATTACTCTGAAACGGTAAAGCTGTTGATACTTAATTATGCCCCTTTTTTGCTTATGTCATTCAAGCATAATTACATAAGTGCACAATAAATGACATATTTGCGTACCAACCAGTTTGAGGCAGGACTTCCTATGTACCGTTTAGATCATAAAACAACAAAAACATGCAAAAATGTAACACGAAACAAAATGGCATGCATTAAATATTTATTACAAGCAATTTTAACAGACGTTTTGTATTTGTTTCAATGAGCTACAAGTGTGAATAATTAAGATAAATTTAAGTTTTGCATTCACTAGCAGTAACTAAGCCTGACATTCGACAAGGTCTTACTAAAGGGCATTACATGCTGAACATAAGGCGAATATCATTGCTGTCCAAAGAAAAACAAGTACCTGCAAAATGGCAACGTTACAGGAGAGGGCAAAAACCTAATTTAATTCTAATGGAAGTCAAAGGAACCAGACTTTTTCCCAAGCAATTTGGGGTCATTTCTGGTCCATTCATCATATATTTTCACACAATATAAAAGCAGCTGCTGTGTTTAAATGATGTATACAAAAATAAAAATCAACACAAATTGAGAAACATGTTTTCTTTGGAAATATACAACATGATATATTAATGTTCCTGCATCAAATCTATACACACAAAGTCTTATAACAATCTTCACATTGCGAAAAGTGAATAAAATGAACATCAGAATGACTACAGGTGCTAGAATATATTCTTTTGATCCTTACCAAACAAGCATTTAATTTAGGCCACTTTGAGAGAAAAGCTAAAGAAGAAGGAAGAGTTTCACAGCCTCATACGGGAGATGAAACTTTATGACCACTTCTGCATTATTGCGTGAACCATGCATGATAAAGAAGTTGTAGTTGCTGGTAAACAGCTGATCTGTCAACTTTCAGAGGGTCAAAAAAAAATCACATTTGGTGTTCGAGATATCATTTATTAAAGTTATATCAGCATTGTTCTGTGTTGTGGACATATGAATAAGGGACACAAATAAATCCCACTCACTGTGTAAAGCCCTGAACTGAATTACATGACACAGACATCTTTTAAGTTGACATGCAGAGATTCACATTCAAATGAAGTCCAGTGAAGTAGGTAAATGAGGGACAGTTCAGGTTTTATGTGTGGATTACTGAGTCAAAGGGTCAGTTAGGGGGCTGTTTGTGGCTCCCACTGGGGTAGGAGTAGGCATGTGGCCCTGGTTCTGAATGGGGGGGATGAGGTGAGAGAGAGTTCCCTGCGGCTAGTATCAAACCCCCTGCTGGTAAGTGCAATATCCTGTGGGTGATCTCCTTGGGTTTGGCCAATGTCAAACAGATGTTGCGATTACAGCCCCCACTGAACTTCAGCGGAGGAATCTCTTACAGGAGGATCCACGCTGTCCCTCAGAATCAGCCTCCACGATTATTACTGCTCCGCTGTGCCCAGCACAGCTATTTCACCAGCTTACAGGGCACAAAAACACACGTCAGTCCTGCCTTCAGGCACAGCCTTAAGAGCAGACCCTCGAGAAAACCTTGTATTGCTTCAACTGTTGTGCCTCTGGTTCTTTTACGCGGCTACCTTTGATCCAGTGGCCAAATGGTGTTGTTAAGAGACCCTTGTGGTTTAACAGCCAGCTTGTGCTGCAAATGTCTTCGCCTGTCTGTCTGACCAGTGAAGTGGCCAGTCAACTGCTTCGCCACACACTAGACTTCTGTTTCAAAGAGTTTGCCATCCGCTTGAAAATGGCATTTTCAGGGAAGAGATATCAGACTCCGAGTCACCGAGTCCAATCCACAGTCACAGAGAGTTCCTCAGCTGGGTAGACTACTGGCTGCAAAAGCAGTTCTGTTTCATAAGGGTGGGCAAAAAAAAATCACATACTCAAAGACCCAATATGTACCACAATATTTTTCCCCTGTTGCTTTCAAACAAATTTGAATGGTTTAAATGTAAAATGGACTATTAAAGACGGTAAAATGTGCTAGGTACATACATTATCCTGTGCTACTATGAAATACGAGCGCCTGAACGTGAGCCTGTTTTCAAGAACACATTGTTATTACGGACGCGATTGAGAAGACAGTTGTGCTGCTTCACCTAAAAATGTAAGCTGACAGCCCTACATCAATATCGACCGACGCGGTTCCCAGTGGTTCCCTTGCGGATACTTCTCTATCAAAAAGAAAAGAAAAAAAGAATATGTGAATCCAATCCTGTCACAAATCTATTCTCAGATAATACACATTTCAGCATGGCTGCCTACTTTCAGATCTTCATCTTAACTGAAGTACTACAGTTAAAACCAGCTAATTTTAGGTGCTTTGGAATAGACAACTGCACACAGAATATACACAACTGACATGAACCTCACTGAACACTGTTGTTCCTCCTTCAAATAAAACAATCCTGCAATTGTGAAAAAGACAGCAGTAAAACAAGCGAATTCCAAAACTCTAAACTGTTACGTAACAGTCTTAACCTAGCATTTCCATACTACAAGAACAACAAAGCAGCTGCGAAATTTTTCCGGGCTGTTTCTAAATGTATTCCAAGATTTTCCAATTATCCAAACTGTCAAGGCAGATGTTCATCTTTAAACAAGGCTTTAGTTGGCCTCCTATTCACCAGCTTCTTAATCTAATGTTCTGTTCTACCTTAAATCCTACAGCTTGTTCACTCAAGAGAGTGTAACTGCGACACCATCTAAGGTGGAACGGAAAATTTCCAAAGCAACCTCCTTTATTAGCATCATAACCCCAAAAGCAGCCTGTAAGTAGCAGCCATGCTGTGTGATACTATCAATGTGTGTGCTGGTTAGAGCAGATCATCTTAAACTGAGAGTTTCATAGTGAGGAGCAACTTTAATTGACTTTGTTTTGATTTGGAGATTGAAACCTGATAGCGAGTACAGGTAATGTTAGCTACTAGCAAGCTTCAAGTAACTAGCATAGCTAATTTAATAGTATGATGTTTGAGGTTCATTTTATTTCCTGCTGAATAAATGCATTCCAAGGCAATTTTAAAGCACAGAAGTTTTAAAAGAAGGAATATCGGCTCAGTATTGAAGGCTGATATTCAAGGATTCAAAAGCTTATCTTGGTTTCTTGGTGTCTATTCATGATGCCTGCAGATGTTTAGTGTTCTAGAAGTACTAACGATATATTTTCAGAGGTACTGAGAGTAACGTATCACAAAGTAATTTATAACAATAGCGATTATGCTTGCAGTAATATTTCATCATATTGCCCAATCAACTTATTTTACTTTGTAACTTTGACATCTATGAGCACACTTCTTCCTGTGATCTGTTCTGGGCTTTATCCTACAGTCAAGAGTCTAGACAGAAGACTAAACAGAAGCCTAAACATTCTACATGTACTATCATTTCTAGGCCACACTTCTGTACGACAAAGTTGTGTGACTGCTGTACTACAAAGCCATGCTGATGAAAATACCAGATCACTTCAACCTTTCTATATTCTGATGGGATGGAACATTTATGGGAGCAAATGTCAGTATGATTTATCCAGCCACCTGCTTTAGTCTTGACCTTGCCTTAAACTTAGCATGCGTAACTGTAGCATGGTTACCCAGCTGAATTCACTTTAAAAAAAACCACACTACTGGATGCGGACAAGACAAACGCCCAAGATGGGCTTGTATGGGCTACTCTATTACAACCTAAAACTTCCAAGTGTTGGGAAAATGAAGGATGCGACCACAGCTGTCCCACAGCCATCCCTCTTTCCGGGACGGGACAAACGCAGCCGGG
Organism: Semaprochilodus insignis; assembly: GCA_034552555.1. Taxonomy (NCBI): domain Eukaryota; kingdom Metazoa; phylum Chordata; class Actinopteri; order Characiformes; family Prochilodontidae; genus Semaprochilodus; species Semaprochilodus insignis. Next base: position 5,205,114 of record CM067489.1, read on the forward strand.
CCCTGACCCAAAGCCTGATTGTAAGAGTGCTTTTGATTGCTAACAGCTAACACATGGAGCTTTTATCCAGGGCATCATATGTAAACCCTGTCTTCTAGTCTGCCTGTTAGGAGTCTGTGGCTTGGCTGCATTTCAGCGGCTTTTCAATTTCATCTCTCTGGTATTGAATCTAATGAAGAACATGCCCCTGTGAAGGCAGCAGGCCTGGTTAGCCTGCTCTGGAGCTCCACTACTTGGACAAATAAGCCATCAAGCGTTGTGTCGCCCCAGTAGAGCTTTCTCTCTCACGATAACTGAGTCTTCATAATGTAAACAGTGCTGGGCGGTATTGATAGAGTCTACACATATTACAGTATATGACATATAATTATATAATCAAGTGAACGAACCTATACTTCCTGAGCTTTGGTACGCTACGCTTTTTAAAAATGAAGGTTTCTAAATGGTTGTTGGCTTGGATGTACAGTTCTAGGAAAAATTCTCATTGGTATGTGGATGATCTTTCAACTTTATGAAGAACTATCCAATACGCACTTATTGGGGGAACCAAAAGTGGTTATTCTGTGGCAGAGTTCTCCAATTTCAGTCCTAATTTAGAGATAAGACATGTGATTTAGAGATGGGTTCAGTTGGAGGTGCCTGAGTAGATAAATCTCCAACCTCTGCTGGGCAATGGAACTGAAGAACCCTATTCGAAGGCACCGCTCCAAAGAACTTTGTTTGTTTTTAAGAGCAGATGCTAAATGGATGTCAAGAACTGTGTTGGTGTAGAACTCTTGGTATAGAACTCACAGTACTAATTTAGAGATGAGACAAGTGATTTAGAGATGGGTTCAATTGGAGGTGTCTGAGCAGATAAATCTCCAACCAACTTTGTTTGTTTGTTTTTAAGAGCAGATGCTAAAAGGATGTCAAGAACTGTTCTGGTCTGTACTACTTCTCTCAAAATTATACCGAAGGAAACCCTTACGTCTTCTAAACATTCATCGTTAACCAAAAACCCAGATTCATGGCAAGAAACCTCATTACTACCTAAGTATGCAACAACAAAGTTCGATATCAGTTCTTGTTATCTTGGTATAGAACTCCCAGTTGATTTCAACACGTGTCTTTCTGTGGGACCAGGTTCTGAATTGGTATGCATGCTCAAAAACTAACAGCTCATATGAAGCCACGCAGCCGACCCTTGCTAGGATCTTCTGCCATTAAGCATTTGTCTGAGTTGTGTACGATTCTCTCTGAACAGAAAATGATGATGATGCTGGGTACAAATCCACAGCTTGCTGCTGTCAAAAGTTCTTTAAGACTTCGAAGAGGATCATCCGGTTACACCATCCCTTCAGGAATTAATTAAGTCCTGAATCAAAGCATGCCAAGAGGTGCTATGGATACCCATCACATTTCATAGCAAGACGAGCTTCTGGTGCCCCTGGTGGCGCGCGGACCTTTGATTTTGCGGCGTCTCTTGGTGTGTGATGTCCTTTCATGAGACAGGGCCTCTCTGATTTCATTCACTGTAATTAGATGGTGCTTGATGCCTGATTGTCTTCGGTTGATGAGGGCCTCTCCTCGTGCCTCGGTTGGTGTCCTTCCCCAGAGCCCTGCAGCTGACTGTTCATTTGAATCAAATCTCTCCGAGCTGCTGAATTAGCTGCTGAAGGCAATAAATCTGAGTTCAATCTACCAGCCAAACTGCCTCAGAACGGGGCTGCACAATGCATTGTTTATAAACAGTTATCACGATAGTGGTCTTTGCAAAGGCTACGGTATGCAGATTCATTCTTTACGGAGTATGGCGAGCTTTCTGACCAACCCCAGACATATCAGATGAGTTCTAAGATATGGCTTTGAATACATTTATCATGTGTGCAGGCAAAGCCCAAAGAAAATATTTTACCATTATCAACATTACATACAAAACCTCATACAATTTGTGTAGGTTTCATGAGTCCCTTGGGACATCAAATAAAAAGGCTATATTGGCAACCCCTAGGTGACTTTGGAATAATAAATATTGTGTATTTATTTAATTTCTGGCTCTAACAGGTAATATAAGGGGTTTGAACTGAGCCACAACCATGTTGCAACTTAGCCTGGAAGAAATCAAACTAAACTGAGGTACAATCAAAGCTGATCCATCCATACACAACCCTACAAAGCCCATACAGAAGCTCAAGACTCCTACTTTATATGAGGCTAAAAACTACATATTAACACAGCAAGTTTAAAGCTCCAAACCATCTTCACAAAAGGGTTCCCAAACAGCCATCTTTCTTTAACAAGCTCTTTCCCCAGTTCATTAAAGAGCCTCTATTCTATTCTAATCTCTCTGACACTTGCATGAAAAATCGCTACTTTCAACTTCCTTCCCAAATGTTTCCTAATCTACTCCATGATCTTGCTCTGCATTCCTAGAGTGACTTAATGTAATAACACCCATTTTCAGACATACAACATATTGGGCTGTCACTATCAATAACCAAACTGACAACTTTGTTCTAACGCGTTGAGATCTGAAGAGGGTTCCCTGTATAAGTTTACGTGCCGTTTCCTGTTGGGGCCAAAGGAGAAATATACCCCGAACAAGCGCTTTTTGGAACATGAACGTTCACCTTGACACACGCGACTCGCGGCGCCCTCGTCTTACATGATATCCTGTGTCCCATATGGAGTTTATCTGCGTTTCTTTGATGAGCGGTCCCATGTGGCCGGGAATCGTGTACTGTACCCTTCAGCAGAGCCAGCCACTACAGCGGGGGGTTCAGAGAGAGGGAGAGTGAGAGAGAGAGAGAGAGAGAGGCTGGCCACAAAAATCGCCCGAGGACAAATCACTCCGCGACCGGCGGAGAGATTTCTCAGAGCAGACGAGAAAACAAAAATATTAGTGTTCCGCTGGTCTGGGTTTATGGAGGCAATTAAATGTGTTTGCTCTTTGGAGAGATAGAAATAATACTTAGCATGGGGGGATAGCTCTGCCTGGTTAGCTAAATAAAAAAGATAGAAGAACAAATGGAAAATGAGAGCTGATAAAGTTTTTCAAATTTTTTAAGTTAGCATTAATAATTAATTGGTCTGTAAGAAAGATTACAAACCTGACATGTTCGACTGGCCCATTTTGTCCTCATAAATTACACCACAGGGAACTTTACACACTACAGTGAATGGTAATCAGAGAGAAACAATGTTTCCAGAAAGAAAACGTATTATTTTTTAGTTCTTTACATATTTTGACGTGTTCACTCAAAAAGCTTCTAAAGCACTGCAATGACATACCTTGTAGTTAATGTAGTTTTTGTGATCCCTCAATACCGCTGAAACTAAAAGTCTGAATTGAAACACAAGCAAAGCCAATAATGTAGTTTTTGTGATCCCTCAATACCGCTGAAACTAAAAGTCTGAATTGAAACACAAGCAGAGCCAATATAACACCAAACACTTCAATAAACTATCAATAATACAGAGTAATTGTTGTCCTTCAACATTCAACCAATGACCAACCTCAACTATCCATCCATATTGTAGCCACTGAAGTTAATTAGGCCAATATGGCAACGAGAAACAATGAAACCCGAGACGTTTCTGAGCCCATTTGCTGAAAATCAGCTTGGTATAACATAACACAGATTTTCAAGGGTCACCGCTTCCATTGAGTCGCCACAATGAAGCGACTTCTCAAGAGGTCAGCTCCCCTTGGATTCCTCCACATATTGGAAAAGGACTGACTTCATATACTCCAGTGAGAAAGGCCATTGTGCTCGGCTAAAAAAGAGAGCGCTCCTTTGCTCAAGGATCAATGACTACCAAAACTTGGTAGAGACACAAGACTGACCACTACGGCTTGGGAAAAGTTCAGGATTATCAGAGCAAAAAGTGTTCACGGATTGAAGCCAGTTACTATATGTTAGGTAGAAAAAATTTATTCCACCAAAGGTTAAAAATTGTGCTTTAAAATATGTACTTACACTCTAAAATTCAGCCTTTCCTGAATATTTACATGTGGAATTTACAAAGCAATAAAATGCCATTGGCAATTCTGTTCAGGTATAACAATCAGGAAATGTTTTGTGTTGCTCTTTAGGTCCACGACAGACAAAGTAATGAACTGGTAAAATGGGATGTAAAAAAACCTACTCAAACTTTTGACTGTCCTTAGCTCCCTAGTCAAAAATGATTACAACAAATTGGAATAACATCATATTTCAACCCTAAATAAAACTTTGCATCTACTTGCACATCATACTTCTGGCTACTTCTCTATACTTCTACATTTTGGCCTTGTCTTGAACCTCCGACACCTTAAGCACACTTTATTTCATCTAGAGCAACCCTGACTGAATAGCTCCTACGCCAAACACCAACACTGGATTAGTTGGTAAAGTGTTGTTGTGTGCTTCAAGAAGGCAGCCGCTCTCATCTTAACTTCGGAATCGTCTCTGCAGGGAGCTTCACGCGCATTTTCGACCAGGCAGCTCCAATCGCTCCACTTCCTGCTTGCCAGGCTCTTCTGGTAGTGCTGTTATTTTCCCTCTTTGCTTCGCGGCATTTTGGTCCATTAAATTCGCCACCAATGGGCGTAGAAGAAAAGGAGTCGGTGGGTGAAGGTTGGGCTGAGGAGGGGACGTGTGAAAATGGCAGGCGAAAGGCTCCGGGTGAGATGAAAGGGGCATCGCCCGTCATGCGGCTCGGAGGCCGATGACCGCAAGCTCCAGCGGGCCTGAATAATCTGAATGGCCTGTCGTTCTTTTACATCCTTTCAACCTCTTCAGCCTGACTGCTGGAACTCTTCATAGCGGACAATAGCAAATGCACTAAAACTTTTTTCTTATGCTAATGGATGTGACCAGGTCCTTGCATAGAAAAAAAAGAGAGAGAGAAAAAAGAAAAAAAAATCACTCCCACCAACTCCTTTCGCCTCTTCCTCCAGGATTTAAATGGGCCAATTAGAGCTTTTTCCTGCATTTTTTTTAGCTTGTTCTGCCTCCTTGTCAGCTAAATTTCCGAGCACACAGTCCTTTCATTCTGTCCCAATGAATCGCCCAGAGGTTTTTCTTTCTCTCTCTTTTTTTCTCACCACCTTTATAGAACGACCGCACTAAAGCCGTACGCACAGATACCATAACAAAACAAAACACGGTTATTATCAGGCCAGTTCCTTGAGATTTACTCTAAAGCATTTCAGCATGAAACCTCTACAGTAAACAGGAAAGAGAAAGGCCACTAAGAGTGTGGCGGTGTTTCAGTTTGGAGAGCAAACATCGGGCCTTTCAACTCCAACAGCCCGGGCGACTCAGAAAACTTAAGCTCACCCCAAAGCCGAGTTAATTAGCCTTTGTTTTCACTACTGACAAAACTGGACTAAATATGCACAGCTTTGTTGAGCTTGATATTAATAAAGCACAGTAAAAGTTCCAGACTAGGAACCTACGCTCTAATTATGGCAGTTTATCTTTCACGTCTGTTGCATTGTTTTAATGTAGTCTAATGAGCAAATCATAAATTAGAACTCATAAATATTAATGCATGCTTAGAAAAGTGTAACCAAATAAAAAAAAGAGCTTTTTTTCCCACCTCTTCAAAAGTGGAACTGTCCAATTAAACTTTCAACAGCTCTTATGCTCTCAAATCAGAGAGAAACCACATTATGGTTTATAGCCCAATCATAAAGCCCCAAATCTTATACACATATAAAACAATAATGCGCCCTTATGGCTTGAGCTGAAATCTTTGGAGTCAACCCTTGCTCTAATGGGATTGGCGCGATCTGGTCCAATATGGATCAAGTTGCAAGGGGGAAAAAATGGTTGAAATTCCAACGTGAATTGCTGGAAGTGCAAACCTGAGTTTAACAGGAGCAGAGCTCCCACGCCATCCGATCAACATGCTGGCTGGCAGCTTCAATTCATCCAGATAGATAGTTAGAATGGAAACGAATGAGCTAAAGTTGAATGGCGGTAACCTGCATTGTAAACGTATAGTGTGTAACATCCTCTAGTCCTCCAGCAGAAGCATGACAATTTTAAAGGGGACTTCCACCAACTTTTCAGATTTTCTCCACTCATTGAGATGTAAACAAACTCAGTCTCAGTGATCTGGTGTGAAATGTGCAAATCTGGAGATACTTCCCGACCCAGCCATCGTTAGTTCAGGGGGCCGGGAGGGATATCTAGAGCACAAACATTACTTACTATCCAACAGTGACCACTTGGACGTGTCTTCCTAGTTCTTATATGTACAGTGAATGAGGGAAAAACCTAACAGCATGACTGTTAATACTACTTTGCCTTGTAACACCCTGTATATACCACTGAGGTGGTTTAAATAAAAAAAATTAAGACCAAAATCTTCTCAAGACTTGAATATAAACAGTGTCTCTGGCACACCACCCAACATACTCATTATCACTTCATGTAAAAGTTGTTTTTGAGGTGGAACCAGCCCTCCTGAGACGTCTGGTTCCCATCACCACCACCACCACCACCAACACCACCACTGGGAAAACCGTGCGGTACACACCAAACCGACGTTTACATCTTAATTATTCAAGACATTTTTATTTTGGTGGAATTTCCCTTTAAAATAACATAGTCAATACACTTTAATAACCTACCTCTCCGATATGAGTGCTGGTCCCAACTGAAGCGTTCTTCTCCCAAAACACGACTCGAAGTTCGTTGCTCTTCAGAGGAAACTGGCTCGGCCGGTCCAGAGAGGACAGGACACGCATCCTCCGGAGGAATCCATGTAAACCGAGTCCAAACTTCAGGGAGAACGTTAGAGAGGGCGAGCTAACTTACTCTTACTCGGCTTCGTTCGTCCCTCCTCTCACCGCTGCTTCATTCAGAAAGTTCGCCGGAGGAAGTCTGGAGGCTCTTCCTAAGAACTTTCCCGAGCCATCAGTATCTAGTACCGCGGACTCAACTTCTGCTCGCGCGACTTAGCTGCTAGTTGAACCGTTAGCATGTTCTGATGTTGTGGACGCGCGCGCGCAGAGAGCGAGAGAGAGAAGTAACAGTAGAGAAAGCCTGTCTGACGGAGGAGTTTGGACCGTTGGTCTTAGACGGTAGACGTTTAACGTTGAGATCCCCAAGCTGATCTGATTTCAGTGCGCTCTCTCTCTCTCTCTCTCTCTCTCTCTCTCTCTCTCTCTCTCTCTCTCTCTCCCCAGTGAGTTCAGCCATTTGCTGCTCCAGATGGGCCGGGCTTGGGGAAGCCGAGCCGCAGGAAAAGTTTTCAAGTTTCGTCGCGGTTCACTTTCCACCTCTGATCTCCCTGATTCCTATACTACATGATAGTTATACAACAACCGTCAACCGAGCATGTTATCTGTCCTGGCTGCTTTTTTAATTCGCACGTATTCGGCGCAAACGTGCCTTTTTTTGTCAGCATCACTTCTGAAAATAGCGTTTTCTGAAATAGCATTATCTGTAATGTGATATCCCGCCAACTGGCCGACTCTTTAGCCTGTATCATCAGTCTGGACACGTTTGGTCACTTAAAGAGTCGCCACGTTGAAGTCCTGAGTGGTGTCTCTGTTTGTGTTTGCAGGGATGTACTAGCATTTGGAGTACTACGGCGAACTGGTTTTGAAAATCCACACATTGTGAAGGACCTGGCAGTAAAGTTTTAAACTAGTTAGCACAGCGATTTATTGTCCTTTCTTAAATGTAAACCGACGAAAAGTACAACTAAGTTTAATTTCGGCTCGTCTGTCGAATGTGCTAAAGCAGTTCTGAAAAGTTAAAATTGTGCGTCGTACGCTAAGCCACAACATAGCTAGCTAGACTATTCACGCTGACGGATGTTTATCTACTTATACTTAAATGTAATTTATTTAAATATATATATTTAATTATTCTTTTGTATGTGTGTAACATTAAAAAGAACTAGCCGGTAGTTCGTATAGAATATAGCAATTTTTTTATTCTTAAGGGAAAACTGACAAAAGCACAGTAAGAAAATTAATTTAGCTTGGTGTGTCGAATGTGCCAAACCAGTTTAGAAAAGTTAAATTGTACATACCTAGACTTTTCAAAGCGACAGACGTTTATTAAATGCAACTATAATAGATATATATATGCAATTGAATTATTATATATATATAGTATACATTTTAGTATATGTAAGTATATATAATATGTATTCTTTTTGTCTAAAATCCAAATTCTTTTAATCACGTGACCAACTCCTTATCATTATACTTATTAATATTTAATCAATTATTTTTTCAACAAGCACCATCCAAAAGTGACCAGTAAGATCAAGTGAGGTTCAGTTAACTGCTGTTGAACACTTATTATGGATNTGTAACCTTAAAAAGAACTAGCTGGTAGTTCGTATAGAATATAGCAATTGTTTTTATTCTTAAGGGAAAACTGACAAAAGTACAGCAAGAAAATTAATTTAGCTTGGTGTGTCGAATGTGCGAAACCAGTTTAGAAAAGTTAAATTGTACATACCTAGACTTTGCAAAGCGACAGACGTTTATTAAATGCAACTATAATAGATATATATATATGCAATTGAATTATTATATATATATAGTATACATTTTAGTATATGTAAGTATATATAACATGTATTCTTTTTGTCTAAGATCCAAATTCTTTTAATCACGTGACCAACTCCTTATCATTATACTTATTAATATTTAATCAATTATTTTTTTCAACAAGCACCATCCAAAAGTGACCATTAAGATCAAGTGACGTTCAGTTAACTGCTGTTGAACACTTATTATGGATAACATTGAATGTTTGAGGCAAAAATATCAATTATATATTTATTACACATTTATTCTTATTTATTTATGTATTTGTTTATTTATTTATTGACAAAAGAACATTTTTTATTTCAAAATTTTCACACATTTTGATCTCAATTAATGAGACCGGAAGAGAACGGAATAGTTATATGTATGGAATATTAGGCTACTCTGTAATGGGAGGTGAAAGCTTGTGGTCCTCAACGTTGGAAAATAACTTTGCGTGGGTCACAGCAGCACTGCTATTTCTGTCCCAGATACCATAATACCATAGAATCATGTGGTCATCTATAAACTCTAATATATGACTGTCAAGCAAAATATGGAAATGTTAGGCTAATATTATATAATATTATGTATGAGGTTGTGTTTTACCTGTACTATTACATTGGGAGTTGTGTGTGTTTCCTATATGTGTGCTTACAGTTGCACTAGAAGCAGATACATGAGAAATTATGTAATAATGGTAACTACCTAAAAGGTAATTGTTTTTTCTTTGCAGTGTTAGATTAAAAGTTTACTATTTCAAGAACAAAAATCAGTGAAATCCATTCCAACACTAATAACCAGAATCCTGTCAAGACGTGGTCAAGAAAAAAAAACAAAAGTGCTCTTTACAATCAAGTTATAAGATTATACTTATAGATAACATGTATGAAAGAAGAACACTGTACAGAAACAGGAAAAGCATTTTTGGGGAGATTTACCATCTTTCGAAAAATCTCATATGGCTATATTTGAAGAGGTCAATTAAAAATTCATGAATCACAATGTAAAATGAGTTGTAAGCTGGAATAAGTGAGTAGTCTACTGTCCAGCATCGCCTGTCCAGAGATGTTTGAGTGAGACTGCGCCATCTAGCAGACATGCACAAAACTACAACCCAAACTGATGAAAGGACAATCAGGGCTGCACTGAAAAATGATGCTTAAATGAAACATTTAATATAATCTCAGTGTGTTTTTCCTGAGGGCCACTAGCTGAATATTTTACGCTGTGAATGCTGCTGCTCTCAGGGTTTACACTAAGATCATACGATTTGAATAACTTTCAAGTTTCCGCTTTTTAGCGTCATTGTAAAAAATAAAAAAGTTTAAAAAACGTTTCTATTTGACTGCAAATAAAAAAGAGGGAAAGAAATGTAATATAGTAGCAGTCAGTTTTTTCAACAATAGAAGCGTATATTATCTAGATATAAGTAATATGTGAGTATTGCAAATATTTTAGGAAACGCAAGAAGGTATCAGAGGTGGACGAAGTACACAAACCATGTAGTTAATTTAAAGTAGAGATGCTCAAGGTAAAATATAACTCCAGTAAAAGCAGAAGTTCCAAAAGTACTAAAGTATTTACCTTCAAATGTACTTAAGGATGGAGACAGTAGCATGATTTATTATGGCTCTAATGTCCTATTATCATTTCTGGAACAAGACTCTTAATCAGCTCAGTTTAGGTGAAGAGACTCTAGTGTCTCTCAATCCACCAGTCTTTAATAGAAGGTCATTAATTAATCTGACACTGATGTCTATTCAAATGATCATAAGCACAGAACACTAAAGGAGAACAGTTTCCATTAGCTAGAACCAAGCTCTGTCCAACAGGTCAAAACAAGCTCAAAACACAGTGACCCCTATACCCTGATTGGTGGACTCGCTTCATGCTTCTTTCGTTTCAACATGTTACGTTTTTATGCTCACATAAGCCAAAAGAAAGGACAGATTCGGCTATAATGTAGTGCAGTAAACAGTAAGATAGTATATATTGCTTTTTTCTGATGCTGAAAAATGAATCACTTTTTACTGGCCAAAATGAACGAGGGCTGATGTCCCAAATTTTGCACAATATTCACCTTGAAATTTGATCCCCACTTTTTAAATGTAAGGTGTTTTGGATATTTATTTTTCTAGAACCCCATTCTCAATGTTCTGCATCTTTCTTAAAGGGGACCCTGACTGTTAAGACATATAGGCCCCAATATGGTGTACATGTCCAATACCATTCAAATACACTCATCATCAAAAGAATAGTTGCACAAATAGCTTCACCCAGAAGGAATCAACCGACATGAATAAAACTTGGTGGGTAGGTTTGACATTGTGAGACATGCAAATGATTTAAGTTTCACGTTTGGTTGCACATGACACAGCAGTGACACTGAAGTGCTTAAATACTCCAGCAGCACTGCTGTGTCTGATCCACTCACACCAGCAACAACACACACTAATACACCACCATCATGTCAGTGTCACTGCAGTGCTGAGAACGATCCACCACCCAAATGATACTTGCTCTGTGGTGGTCCTGTGGGGGTCCTGACCACTGAGGAACAGAGTAAGAAAGTATATAGAACGACAGATGGACTACAGTCTGTAACTGTAGAACTACAAAGTGCTGCTATATGGTAAGTGGAGTTGATACAATGGACAGTGAGGGAGATACAAGGAGGTGCACCTAATAAAGTGTCCGGTGGGTGTATGTCATGCTTAAATAGTATTGGACATGTACACTGTTATAATGCATACAAGTCCTAACAGTCAGTTCCCTGTAGTTATATTAGCATCATATACAACTCAATTCATTCTCTACCTTTCTTCTCATTTCACAGCTTCCCACTAACTGGCTCATTGACTATTACTGAGGAAAGCTTTGCATGTTCAGTGCAAAACTAAAGGACCGAAGTTTGGATGCCAAACTTAGATAACTGACTGATTGAGGTATGGTGTAAATTGTATAAATATGATTTATTTCGCTGAATTGTCACTTTAATGGTGGACACACAGGCTCTCCATAGTGTCTGAGCCAATGCTTAGACACATTTCCTTCCACCTAGTTCAGCTGATAATGAAAATATTCTATCCTTTCATGAAGTTTAAATCAAAGTGACACCCTGGCCTATACTTCACCCTCTCATAATCCCTTAAAACATGACCAAAGAGGAAAAGAATTGCATCGCTGTTGTCAGCAAATGCTAATCAGATTTCAGATGACCTGCCAGTGCAGAGCTGGAATCAGTAAAATGAGCCAAGAAAGATATTGCTGTGTGGTGGACAAAAAAGTACAATTCGTCATTTAGCAGGGACACCATGATGCTGCACCCATTCCTGTCCATTTTACTCAGTTCTAACCAACATAAGCATTGTATGGAATCCCAGTGGTCTTGAGGATGGCTGGATGCCTTTCTGCAGGTGGTACTAACAAACAGTGAACATTGTGCATGCTTTGCAATGCCTCCATCTAGTGGGCAATGAGGTGTGGTGCTCCATCTTTGAAATTCTAAACTTCTCAAATGGTTTAATTTTGTTTTATTCTCAACTTTATTGAAACATTGTATGCCTTTAAATAGTATTGTAATTTATACTCATTTTGTGCCAACCCGCAGTCCTATCTGACCAGGAATGCTAGGTGCAGCTTTTGGGAATTCTGCAGATTTTAGTCATGTTTAATGATAAATAGCCTCATCATCATTATTATTATGATAAGACTTTAAGCCTTGCCTTCCCATGAACTCTGATTGTGTACTTTGATTGGTCATCTTGCCCTCTAAATGTTCTAAATGGTCAACCACAACAGTGTCATGTTCTGCCCCACTGCGCTGTGGCTTTTCTTACAATGGCGTCAGTTCTACCATATCAGTTTGAGCCATAGTCCGATCCTGAAAGTCCCATAGAACAAGTTAGACTTCACAAGCTAGACTGGAGCGAGACGTTTCAGAGAGGTCAGTTTTTACTGTTTTAGTTCTTGGTGTTGTGTTCCAAGCTTTCCAGTAAGAGTGCAATAGGGATAGTGTTATGAGATGATGTCATCTTGTAACAGAGAAAAAGTCTGGAATTCCAACAAGGTGTTTGAGGTGAGTTCAGAAAAGTGCTTTCTGTTGGAGAGAGTTTCTCCCTCTGGCGTGTACTTTGCGCTTTGCACTTTTGCAGGCTGTTTACATGCACACACAAAAGGAAAGGGAAAAACCTGAAAAGCATAATAGATCGTCTTTAAAAGAGGAGGTTCATGTAACCTGGACTGGTCAGTATGTTTGGTAAAGTAGATCTGTGTACACTAACAGTCAAAAGTTTAGACACACCCAACTAAATGGATGTTGTTGGTGATCTTAAAGACTCTACAGGCTTACACATAACAGTTTCAACTGATGAGAGTCTGAAACAACACATATCCTGATATACCACATATACTCTTGATGTATCACAGTATTATATTTCTCCATATCGCCACCTCTAATATATATTTTGCTGAGCATAAAACATGTTTTTCTGCAGTTTAAAAGCTCTAGTTTCCCTTTCAATGTGATGAATATGGACAGACCAATAGAATTGGTGATGGACAGACCAATAGAATTGGTCCAAAACTGCTTGTTATATCAACCTCCAGTGCAAAAAAAATGTTTTATCCTCCTGTGAAGTTCCATTCTGGAGGTTTTTAAGAAGGACTGCATTATTAATTCCATGTGTGCTATTTTATAGTTTGATGTTTTTACTTTTTTTCTAAAGTAAAGCATTAAGATAAACATACAGAAACCTTTCCTGTCTAAATTTTGACTGACACTGTAATTTTCCCAAATTAGTACAGAATTCTTGCACTGAATCATCATAACCTGGATGTTAACCTGAATGTACACATGCAATAACAATAACAACATGGCTCATAATCATGAGTTTCAGGTTTTGTGGATTCAAATGATTCTTCAAGCGTTCTTTAATGAATGCAAAGGTTCTATATGGTCTATGGTTCTACAGAGAACCATTTTCATGTTTAAATGGTTCTTTCCATGGTGAAATACATTTTCAGACTGATAGAGAATGTGTTGTATATGGTTCTGTGTAGCATCAAAAAGGGATCTTCTATTGTTACAAGCTTGACATCATAATAATAGAAGAACACTGTCTGGTGCAATATAGAAGCATTTTCAAACAGGTTCTATATTGCTCCATGTTACAAAGTGAAGCTTGTGAAAATAGAACTTTTTGATATTATTTAGAACCATATACAACACATTCTTCATTGACCTGAAAAACCATTTAAATAGGCAAAAGGTTCTATATAGACCTTTGCTACAGAATCCATGAAGATAAGTCTTTTTAAAATGTTTAGACTGTAAACCAGTCTAAATCTAAGCTCACCTGTTGGCAGTAAAGTACTGTAAGTGCACAGTAAATAATAAAACGTAAATAAATGATACAGTAAACTGTTTGAAATGGAGATTTAAAATTCATAGGAGATTATGATAGCATCCTATAATTTAGGAAAACAGTATGTTATTGCAAATTTGTACTGTAATTTACAGTAAAAGTACAGTGGCTTTTGACTGTAATTTAACACCAGTAGGGCCTTGAAAATGATTCAGTAATTTTCAGGGCAACCATATAAAATTAATTTTAGTTTCTTTTTGTGTACAAATGTCAGATGGTGCAACCGCCTAATCATTTATGTTGATTTAGTTAACAATAAAATATATATATATGTATTTCAAAAATTAAAAATGAATGGCACTTTGGATTTCATGTTTGAAAACTAAAAAATAAGGCAACTTTAAAAGTACTCAACTCACTGAACAACGTTTTGTATGTCAGTTAGCACAACTTTCATGTTTTTTGGGAAGCAATATCAAAGTCAGTAGCCCTGTCACACATTCATTTTGCTAAGAATGATTCAGTTTACAATATCAGGTGGTATGACCTCAGCAAAACCGTGTAAATGTGTAAATATTATAATATATATTATAATATATAGTTTGAAGTTAGTATAAAAAAGTCAGGTGGCATAACCAGCAAGACAAATGGTGCAATCAGACCAGAACAGTTTTAATAACTAAAATAGCCAATTAAAAGTTTTGATAACACCAATAATATTTAAAATATAATATGCACATAGAAATAACTGCAAATATATATGCATTTAGATATAGAAATGGAGTGAAATCATCTGTTTATAAATAATTTTAATGTTTATAAAATTATAATTTTCAAAAACTTTTTTGTCTTTGACCCATGTAATTGTGCACTTCATATAAGGCTGTAGTATGAACACAAGGTGTTAATTATCGGATCTCATTATTGGCCTGTGCCCAGCAACAAGACTGCCCTCTCTTACTGTAGATCCGTCACACTATCCCCATACGCATCACGCCTCCTCTAGCTCTGGGTGAGTAAACGGCGTGCTTTCTTCAGTAACCTTATCCTCTGCACACATGCCGTGTAACCTTTGACCTGTAATATCCGCTGTATTCTCAGGACGACCCTCTCCTCCAGTGCTGCATTAAATCAGATCCGCCGCACGCATGATGAACGCCTCGTCCAGCCGCTGCCCCTGGCCACCTCTAGTTTACTTTTCAAATGAACTCGGAGCCAGCAGAGCTGCAGTGTTGAACTGTGGTTAATATATTATGTCGCCACTCGCAGAGCAACAGGGGGATTTAATGTAGGAGCGCGCTCTGCACAGGGTGGGGTAGGGAATGACTTCACACAGAAAGCACGAGATTGGAGAAGAGATTGATGTGCGAAGGCACACTAACTTGGGAACAGTGCAGCGCTCCATGCTGTAAAACTCACTCCACATGGTGCTTATGCATGTCTATTCAACAGCAGGACTGCAGAGGCTAGATCGACATGTCCTGACTTCAATGAAAGAATGTGTTTATGAAGAAGATGATTAAATAAATGCAGATGAACTTGCTAATGCCAGCATTGCCGGTCTAATTATGGCCAGTGT
The DNA here is from genome assembly GCA_034552555.1 of Semaprochilodus insignis. Lineage (NCBI taxonomy): Eukaryota > Metazoa > Chordata > Actinopteri > Characiformes > Prochilodontidae > Semaprochilodus > Semaprochilodus insignis. Next base: position 5,220,589 of record CM067489.1, read on the forward strand.
CAACTAACAAAGCCACCTATATTAAAACCTGTTAGTAGTACAGGCCCAAAAACAGTATGGAAAAACCAAACAAACAAATAAACAAACAAATTCTTACATTTACTTTGACTTTAATTTCATTGCAGACAGTATAAACCCAACATATTTCATATTTTGTCTAGTAAACTTTATTACATTGGTTAATATTAATCCTTTCCTGCAACACATTCCAAAATTTGGGACAATGATGTGATTTCACACAGGTGATGTCAACAGGTGATTGTAACCATGATTTGGCACAAAAACAGTACCCATGTTTATAGTAGCACCAAATGTAGTAGTAGTAGAAATAACAGAAAAAGTAGTAGTAACAGCAGCACAGGTAGTAAAATAGAAGTAGTATTAGTACTACGTCTATTAATAGTATTAAGTACTAGTAGTAGAAGTAGTAAAAGGAGCATTAGATGTAGTAAAAATAGTATAAAATGAAGGAATGTATATCTAGGGCTATTGTAGGGTTCATTAAAAATACATTTTGCCTGGCCGTGTTGTATGCTGGTTAACCCACTACCGACTAGCTCACTGCTAAGAGGGGCTAGTGGGTCTGTTAGACGGAACAAAGCTACACTGTGAGTGCTACAGCCCTAAAGTAAAATGGTCCACTGTACTACAAAACAGAATCATTCAGATTTTCTTTGTCAGCCACCCGCCACCCCTCACCCACCGTGACAAAGTTTTGCATAAATACCAAAAAGTGGTATTTAGGACAGCCCTAAAAATAATATAATAATAGCAGTATTACTAGTGATAGTGTTACTCTTAGTAAAAGTAGTAGTAGTAGAAGTAGTGACAGTAGTAAAACAGTGCTAACAGTCAAAGTAGTAACTGAAATACTATGAGTAAAGTAGTAGTAGTAAATGTAGTAGAAGTAGTAAATATAAAAGAAGCAACAGTAAAAAAAAAAACAGTAGTAAAAGTAGTAGTAGTAGCAGCAGAAGTAGTAATAGTATTACTAATAAAAGCAGCAGCAATGAAAGTTTTAAAGGTAATAGCAGTACTCAAAGTTGTAACAGTAGTTGCTGAAATAGTACAAGAAGTAGTAGTGGAAATAGTAAAATTGAGAGCAATTCTGCAACCAGTAGAAATTATACTGTTTTAGTACTAAGTTTACTAGTAAAAGTAGTATTAAAAAAGTAATAAAAAAAACAAGTAAGTAACGTCAGGAGAAGTAACATCATGTATTGAAAGTTACATTAAAGTAATAGTTGTAGTACTGGAATTACCTTTCCTGTTATTATTATTATCATTAGTAGTATGTGTATCAGTACTAGTAGAAGTAGGAATATTAGATTACATAATCATCGTAGTAGCTATGGATGAAATTATATTCTCTCATTTTACGCTGTATATTTTTAATAGAAATTAATACTAATACTAATACTGAATAGAAACTAATACTGTGTCTTCATGTATGAAAATAATACCTTGTCTTAGAAATACTTAATTACTTGTCTATTATTATTATTAAATTGTAATTCTTGGCAAGAATAACAAAGAGAGGCAGCACTTGTCTGATGGTCATTTGTTCAATGCTAATGCACAATATTGATATACAGTATGTATAACCATTACAGATTCAGTCTTTTATCATTTAATGTAAGACATGAAGCCCTTAGATTACAGCCTTAATATTCAGGAACTATTAAGAAACTAATACGTTTTGTAGAGTGAGGAACTGAAAAGTAAGCTCATATACAATAAGATATTTATTTAGATTTTATATTAAAGAAGCACACAAAATCACACTTTTGTGAATTACACTCATCATCAAAATAGAATGCACAAGTAGCACATCGACAGAATAGTTGCACAAATAGTTGCACCCAGAAGGAATCAGCCAACAGGAATGAATCTCGGTGGGTAGGTTTGACATTGTGAGACATGAAAATGATTCAAGTTTCACACTCGGCTACGCATGTGACATAAGCAAGGACGGGCCTTATCACTGTACCTGACTGACCCAACAGCCACGATTGCGGACATTCAGCGAGCAGTGATGCCCTCCATGAGTCATCCTGTTAGTGCCAGCACCATTGGCAGACAGCTGCACAACGCAGGACTACATGCACACAGACCATTACAATGACTGCTCATAATACCAACTCAACGTCGCCAAAGGCAATGGTGTTGTGCCAGACTGTCATAGAGTGACCCAGAATGGCAGCAGGTCATCTTCAGTGACGAGTCCCGATTCTGTCTTGGTAGAGACGACCAACAAATGCGTGTGTGGAGGCACTGTGGACAGCTCCAAGATGAACGGTGGATGGATTATCACAGGACACCATTAGGAACCATGCCGTCTGGCATGATGCGTTAGCAAACATGGCGACCCAACACCATACTGAGGGACACTACTTCTGTATGTGTAGCTCAATAAATATTGCCCATATCAGTCTAAATTTATCATCATTTATTGTTACTGGTGACCTTAATCTTCCTGCAATACCACACTTCCTTCTGGGTGGAACTATTCTTTTGATGATGAGTGTATAAAGGTATGCACGTTAAATGTAACCGCGAAATGCAAAGTTAAACTAAGTTTAGCTTAAAGCTAATGTTAAACTTAAAATGAATGGCATCAATAATTGCAAGCTTGCCAAACAAACACACTTTTCACCAAACAGAAAACAAAACCAGGAGGCTAAAAATGGGCTGAACTCCTATGAGGAGTTACAGATGCGTGTTTTTCCAACTCAGGCACACCTGTTTCAGCCCAACGACTAATTATCAGGCCTTATCAAGAGTCAGATGTGTTGGAGCTGGAAAACATTAATCGTTAGTAGTGCAGCTGTGACCCTCAGGAATCTTGATAATGATGGTGGGAAAGATCTCCTAACTTCTTTCTAAATCATTAAGCCGGTGGTTCTCAGGCACAGTTTCAGGTCCCAGTATAATGCACATGTGTTTCCTCTACTAACTGTTGCTGTTGTACCAAAACCGTGTATCTGCAAAACAGTAACTTTATAGAAGATGGATTTAATCAGAGCCAAGAAAACTCAATATCCAATCTCAAATCTCTCTCTGTCTTTGCAGTTAAAGCCAGATAAAGGAGCAGTGTATATGAGGTGAATTCAGGTGAAGGTCAGGAGCATCAGATCACGTGAGTCACTTGAACTCATCCCAAAGATTTAGGATGGAACTCCATCATTTTAGAGAACACAGTTTATGCTCCATTCTGTCAGCCAGGACTTTTCTCCCTGTGTGTGTGTGTGTGTGTGTGTGTGTGTGTGCAGTTAAAGCCTGCAATATGTGCACTTTACACCCATGTCCTATATATTTCCTGCATTTTAAATGCTGAGGTCCACTTATAATATGCATGTGGTATTATGATAATTTTCCAGACGTATGTAAACGAGCTATGCACTGATTGGCTGCTCTGTGTTGAACCTCATTCAAAAAGCAGTCTTGGCTGAAACACTCTATATAATGTTATCCTAAATGAGCGTAGCTAAACGTCTGTAGACTGAATATGCAGATGTAAATGCGTTGGTTTAGTGATCACAAAAACACTACACTCAAAATGGGTTGTTTTTGCTGCTTAGTTTCCAGATATGGAGTGTAAAGACTGGGGACAGTTTAGCATTGTTTACGTAGAGCATTGATCAAGCACGCTAATCAAATTAAAAAGTTACAAATTATAAACTTCTAGACATTTTGACTTGAATTCCCAGACAGGAATTAAGCCTAGAATATATCATTTCATTTAAATAGTAATAGCAAATAGTAACCTGTACAAGCTGTGTAGTCTAGAACTGGGCTTAATCCCTTTCTGGGTGACTGACTCAGATTGAATATCATTGTTGTAGAGAAAAAAGCTTATATCTTCAAAATTCCAAAATGTAAAACAATATGAAATACAGCACAAATGGAACTAATCAGTTCTTGAGAACAATGATAGAACTTCTAAAACTGAGCAGTACATAAAGCAGGACAGTCCTGGTCCTAGAGGTCTACCGCCCTGGAGAGTTCAGATCCAACACATCTGGTTGTAGTATTTATGTGCAGCTGAAGGCATTCTTTACCTGAATCAGGTGTTTTTTATTAAGGTGGGCATGTAAACCCTGAAGATCTCCAGGACCAAGATTGACCACTTCCCTGTAAAGTAGGCCAAAATGATCTTTAGGTAAAAGTGCTATACTGCAGTGAAATAACCCCAAAAGGGCATGGTCAGTTCCGTTTATTGAACTGCAATGGAGCTGCTTCCAGCATCTATCATCTGAAGCATCTCTCAGTTAAGTTTATGAGGCTCTCTTCTTCTGTTTTGAGATCTTTTTGGTCTACAATAATAAGCCAAAGCGTGACATAGAGAGATGGAAACAGTCACAAAGCAGCACAAATGCTGTAAAAAAGGGGCCGGAGAAAGAAATGACTGTATTGCTTTTACTACTATATCAGTTTTTGATTCTGATCATATGCTTGTTTGACCAAACCATTGCTTCATCCAACTTCCCCAACTTCTACAACTCTATAATAGCTGCAAGCATGTCACCATCAGTCGGTCTGATGGCTCTCTTATGTTCTCTGCATCCTTTAGGAGGTAATATTGGGCAAGGTTTTGAGTTGGGTAAGGCAGGAATAGACGGACACTGTTTGGTGATCTGTCGGCGTTTGCCCAAAGCAGGCAAGGCGGAGAAGGAGAACGAGTGAGGGAGTGGAGAGAGGGATTAGAGGGCAGTAATAAAGATGAATCCAGCTCTTTTTGGGCGGCGCTGAGTGGAAGCAGAGCAGTGAGGGGCAGCAGGGCATCTTCCGCCCCGCTTATTGTTGCCCTCCCGGCATGGCCTGAGAAGCTTACAGCCCCAGAGAAGCCTCAACGGGGGAGTTTAACCCCCGTGACTTTACTCAAGAGCCCTATTGTGCTACAGTCCAACCTGCCCCACCCCAAAGTTGTAGCCCCCTCTGCATCCCCCCCCAAAAAAAGATTTCAGCCCACAAGACTGGGGTGGATGCCCCAAGGTGTGAATAATAATAGTCTGCTTACTTTTACCTGGGATAGCAGGACCTTTTTTATCTGTAACTAACCTCAGTTGTGAATGGAATGTAATGCCCTGTGACCATTTATGACTGTAGATTTGTATTTGTTGGTATTATTGGGTATCTGTTTGTATTCTCTGTCTTTATATTGTATTTTCTGTCTTGCTTATACTAGCTGCTGTTGGAATAAAACCTTGTACATCTATTTTTGTTGATTTTCAGTTTCTGGCATAATTTGAAAATGCCTGATGCCCTTTCCATTGAGTGTAAATTTCATGATGAATGGACCAAAGGAAGTGGCCCAAAATTAGATGGATAAATGTCTTGATTTGCATTGAATATGTTTTTCCTTCTCCTGTAAAGTTGTCTTTTTTGACGTAACAAGATTTTGTTTTCCATCAGCAGCAAAATGTAAAGTTTACTAAATGCCAGTGCCAATAAAAGGGAGTCATTTCCCCTATTCGGAAATGTACTGCTTACTGCATCCTCTAGGGGGCAGCACACTAACATAAATATAATGTGTTTGGTACAAGGTGCAAAGCAAAGGCTAATCCAAGGCACATCTTAGTAAATTTTTTTTATTTACAAAATTTTATTGTTTATCTTTAAAATACAGTCTTAATTATGAAATGTATTACTTGTGTTATGCCATACTATTCAAATATAAAATATACATATTCGTATTACAAAGTATGTGCACAAAGATTTATGAATGATTTCAGGTTATGTTGCGTATGGACAAAACTTTAAGTTTGCATTGGTGACTTTTTCCCATTTCGTCGGCAACTTTACAGGAGAAGGCAAAACCCTACTTTAGTTCTGATGTAAGTCAATGGAACCAGACTTTTTCCAGGTCATTTCCAGTCGTTTCTGTTGGCCTATTCATGATGGAATTTTCACACAGTGTAAACGACAGCTGTAAACGGTGTTCAAAAGTAAAAATAGACAAAAATGGAGATACATGGTTTTTACTGGGTAGCAACGATATGCTTTAATGGTAAGGAAACCTGGCAAAAAAACATGGTACACAATAACACCTTACCCCCAAACATGTCTTCTTCTATTCGCAGACACAAATATGATATTGACTGAAGTTTGAAGTCTAGAATCTGCACTTTCAATCTGCACTTTCTCCACTTGACTGCAACTTCTTAGGATTTTAAGATTGTACTAAGTCATTCGAAACAAGTGGAAGAGTCTTTGGCATTCGCTTTCTAGACATCTAAGTTAAAGCCCTAGTAAACCCCCCCCCCCAATCCCACCCTTCCCCAGCATTTGTTAGCATAAGCTTGGGAAAAAGGGCTCACAAAAGAGGCTTAAAAAAGCCTTCCGGTCCATTTTACTGGAGGGGTTAGTAACAAATAAGGGTCATTGTCATGGGACGTTAAACCTGGTTTATTTTAATGGCAACTTCAGAGAGCTCGCACGGCAAGGTCAGTCAGGGCTCAAAGTCAATATGACCAATGGCCCTTTTATAATGTGACCTGCAGAGCTGCGGGTTTGCAGTGGGTGCACTTAAAACTGGACCTTGGCCTCCACATTTGAAAATGGAGGATATAAAAGCATGGCAGTTTTATTAAACATGGCGTTTTTATCTTGGAGGCCTGAGCAAAGACTTTAGGAAGCCTTCTAGACTTTTTGCTTGAGGAATACTCATTGTATCCATAGATAAAACTACAAGTGACAGAGTCTCATTGCCTGATATTAGGCTCGAAAATGGGCACTAGGGGACAGTAGAGAGCTGCAGTGTCCATTTTGGTAAGTAGTTTAGTGAGAGGCTTTGAACTTGAGTGCCCAAAATGACCAAACATATCTGCTTTAGGGGAAAAAAATATTTGTTATGAATCTGGATGTCAAAGAAGTTTGGAGACAACTTGAATTATAATTCAATTCAAAGTGCTTAAGATGTAGACACAGTCTTTCAGAGTGGTTCGTTTACAGTGATAGATAGATAGATAGATAGATAGATAGATACTTTATTGATCCCGAGGGAAATTTAGCAATTTAGTGTTGGTGATAACCAACATGCATTTGAAGCATTTAATGCTTTGAATTTTTATTGCATTGAATTTAGTGTTATCCCCATAGGAAAGCACTGAACAAGGCTCATTTTGTTACTGTGCCTTTAAGAATGATATATGTAAATGAGCTCTGTTCTAATTGGCTGCTCTATATTATGCCCTATTAAAAATCAGTCCAGACTAAAACACTCTTTATAACTTCATGGACAGAGCTTTACTGCTGTAGGCGGTGAATAAGCGGATATACAGTCCATTGCAAAAGTTTGGGCAACTTGTTTTATTGATAATTAGGGGTGAAATGCATAACTACTGATTATTTGACAGAAAAAAAAATATATCTAAATATATATTTTATATATATATTTATATTAAGGATATTAACATGTGATGTGCAAATATTATAATTATAATTCATTATAATTTTTCCAACATGTTAGACTGAACAAATAAATCTCATGTCTGCACTTACATTGGCAGAAAAGCTTGCCTATAGATCATGTAAACATGAATTTCAAAACATATCATTTGTCTAGGGGTGTATATGTGACTATATGGAAATGCTTTTGCCACATTCTAAAAACAGTGAACTAAAAATGGGCTGTTTGTTTGCAGCTGTCTGTACATCTTCAAACTTTAACAATGTTTACATACATCCTACATCAGACCTGTTTATTCAATAAAAGCATTGCGGTGCCCCTTAACAAAAAGGTATTTGGGGCAATGTTATAGAAGAACCGCGTTTGGTTCCTGAAAGAACCTTTCAATTGACGGTTTTATAGAACAGAAGAGTGTGAAGAACCTTTTTAACATGATGTAATTGAAGGCCCTAGAAGGCCCAAGCCATTTAGAAACATTCATATTGTAGATTGAGCTTATAGGACCTCCACTGACCCATTCCAAGCTCCCTGTCCCGAACCGTAAATGCACATGGCTCCAGAGCTCGGCAGGTAAATTCAAACTGGGGCGCGAGCCGCTCGCCACTTTCCTAAATAGGCAGCATTGTTTTCCTCCAGAGAGCGTGCTGTTTTTGAAACCCCTATGACTAAACAAATTGGAGCCTGACCTCTTGCTCTGGCGTACTTACCCGTGACAGGTGTATAAATTACTGCATGCGTGCGCCGTCCCACCCTGCCCATTACGCGCCAAACTCTCTGGGCCTCTTTGTGAAGTGTTTCTACACATGAAGGGCCGTGGCCTTTGACCCCAGCCTCTCATATTCAGCCCAGCCCCTCCACCCTTTGCCCAACAGGCTGTGGCCTCCGCCCGGGTAAATGTCTGATTTATTCGCCTGGTGCTGACTGGGAGACTGGTTCCATGACCCTCCGCATTGTGCGGCGTTGGAGGGTCTGGACGCAGCGAGAAGGTGCGAGGAGGGGGGGCAGCCCTGGCCTTAGGGCAGGCAGGCATGCCAGTCAGCTTGAAAAGAAAGGAGTGGAGAAGAACGTCCACCCCACTTCACACATACATATATCCTCGTGTGAGTGCGTGGAGGTAAAGAAATCAGTCATTCGGCCCAGACGTGTTTGCTGTGCAAAGGTCACTTCTTTATTTTTGCATGCGAGCTAATGGAAGATAATACCTCAGCAATTAGCATTGTGTCAGTTGCATCCCTAAACCATCTTATTGGTTGTTACTGACTTGTTTCTGTGGTTTTCTGACTTGCTGTTAAGCATAAACATATAACATCAATGTTTATCCAGCATTTAGTTTGTAATTTTTCTAATACTCCAGTCATTTATCATACTCCAGGTTTGGAAGTTCCTCTTTTCTTTCACTCATTTTCTTTTGGCTTTACCAGTCCTTATTCCTTATGCGGATTCCATAAATGGATTGTCTTCTATATACTCAAAATGAATTATGGGTGACTTTCACACAGCACAGCAGCTATATACCAGTAGTATGTACCAAGTCTTTCAGGTGTTTTTTTTATTGGGGTGGGGGTTGGGGTTTAAACATTTATCATATTCCAGTTTTGGGAATTCCTGTTTTCTTTCCCTCCTTTTCCTTTGGCGTTCTTGTTTCTTATGTAAGTAGATTAGCTTCTATCTACTGTAAATGAATAAAGGATGGTCTTGGACTTTCGCACAGTACAGCAGCTAAAAACCAGTAATAGCCTGAAGTAGTTAAGGCCTGAATTTTGCCCAAGTTTATAAGTAACAGTATGTCATCCAGTGTCAGAAACCACATATGAAAGTCTGTTTGAGGTTACTTTACAGATCAGCATGGTTTGATTTTCACTGATCCTTTTCTCAGTGAGGAGCTTATTGAACAGCTACACATCCTTTCAGATCCCAATAACGTTGAGGTGTCTTCTCACAGTAGACACCTGAGGACGTTTTGAGATCTGAAGCAAGAGCGGAGCTTGGCTTTCTCTTCTCCATTACAGTGCTATTTATCTGACGGGGACGGCTCTGGTGGTCTACCAAGTCTTCCAGGTGTTTTTTTGTTTTTTATTGGGGTGGAGGGTTGGGGTTTAAACATTTATCATATTCCAGTTTTGGGAATTCCTTTCCTGTTTCTTATGTAAGTAGATTAGCTTCTATCTACTCTAAATGAATTTAGGGTGGTCTCTGGCTTTCACACAGTACAGCAGATTAAAACCAGTAGTAGTAATAATCTTGAGGCCTGAATTTTGTCAGAATTTTTACGTTTGGTCATGTTTATAGGTAACAGTGTATCATCCAATGTCAGAAACTACATATGAAAGTGTATTTGAGATGAGTTTATAGATCAGGGTGAGTTTCCCAAAAGCGATCAGTCTTTGCGAATAGCGAACCAACTAACACAGGACATGAAAAAAGAACAAGCCAGTTCTGCAAGAGCTTCACAAAGAGATACTTAACAAATGAGTTCAAAGAACGTCTTTGTTGACACCTCCACTCAAACAGCAGATTCAGCCCAGTACAATATTTACTCACTATTACCCCCGAAAAACCAAAAGCATTATACAGATTCCGAAATCTGAATAGCAGAAAGATATTCTTAGGCGTGGTGAAACAAACACACATACAACTACATAAGTAAACTCAAATCTAATGTATTTTTTCTAAGTTATTATTATTATTATTATTATTATTATTATTATTGTAGAACATTATTTTATAGAACATGCATATCCCCTCCCCCCTTCCTCAAAATTGGCGACCTCTGGCTTTTAGGTGCTGAATTGCAGGTAAAACCCACTTCAAGAAGTACTTAATTCTTAGTACTTAGTACTTAGTACAAGTTCACATAGTACTTTGGTTGCGCAAGACTTTGAGGAGCACTTCTTAATTAACAACTACTATTAATTAATAGTAGGACACTTACGAAGCCTTTGGGAAACTCACCCCAGCATGGTTTGAGTGTTTAGGCCTCCAGTTTAAACAGTGTTAAAGTGCATTTAAGCTTCTGTTAGTTGTTGGCTACATTAGCCTTAACCAAAGACACCCGAATTGGCCAGTGCACTGCATTTGGAGGAAGGCAGAAGACTGTGAGAATTTGACATTGTGAGGAACTATGGCTTTAAGGCCTGTACTCTGGAAGGTGCGAGCCCTTGCTTTTAAAATACGGCCCCTCTTTAAAACTGCTAGCCGAACCCTGTGGACGGGTTTAAGTGCTCTGTATATTACTTTCACACTCGCCAGGTTTATGTGGAGTTTATGAATTGCTTCATGTGGCGAGGGCAGCCATGTGTGGGTTTATAGGAAGCAGTGCAGCCTCAGCTTTCAGCACCACTCACTGAAATCCAAGCGTCAGAGCGTCTGGGCCTGTCGTCTTCTCAGTGTGGGGCTGGAGCTCACTGGTTCAGAGTGGGGAAATATATTTCACAGATAAAGCAGTGCGTGCAGTTTACTTCAATTCGACATCTACACCATTTCCCCGGCAAAGAAAGAGAGCATTAGGTCCAATTCATGTCTTTCTCTGAAAAGATAGATAGATATGTGACAATCCATGTCCATAATAAAGAGGAAAAAAGTCAAAGGAAAATAAAGGATAAAACAGGAGATTCCAAAGCTGGAGTTCCAAAGCTAAAGAGAAGATGTAGACCTGGTAGACCACCAACACTGATCCCATCTGATAAACACCACTTACAACTTTCAGAGCTGATTTATTCACTTTGAGAGAGAGGAGAACATCAAGCTCCACTCTTGCTTCAGACCTTAAAACATCCACATGTGTTCTGGTCCATCCTTCCAATGTGAGAAGACATCTCAGTGCTGAAAGTGGGTCTGAAAGGACATGTATCTGTTCAAGAAGCTCTGAACCAAAAATAAGAACTTTGGCAAATTAAACCATGATGCTTCTGGCATTCTCAGAACAATAGGCTGACCACCAGCTATACAGGACTGCTGGCAGGAGCCAAACCACTTAGACTGCAAGCAGGAATGGGGTATATAGTGCTGCGTGTATGCTGAAGTGGATGAAAGGAGCGAACAGGACCCTCAGTCCAGTGCAAACCTCTTTACATTTTTGGCCGTCCTAGATTAAACCTAGACATCTGAAGCTTATAAAAGGCATTCTGTGTTTTGTTTGAAGCTTGTAACCGGAATATAAACCTTGTAGCAGATTCCTGGCATAGAGCTGATTAGTGGTTATAGTTGGTTAGCGGTGAATCAGATGTGTTGAGCTTTCAGCTCAGCTCCTGAAATCCAAGTCAGTGGGAAAGATCGCTTGACTGTATCTACTGGATAATTTTCCATTGGGCATTTCAAGAATTGAGCCCTTTGTTTCAAAACAAAACTTAACAAAATAAGAGTGTTATTGCTAGAGGTCTGCATTACCAGAGTTCATGTGCAGTAATAAGCTTATTCTTAATACACAGCCGAGTCACATTATTATGACTAATTATGCTAATATCCAGAGTAACCACCGTGTGCAGCACAGCCAGCAGCTAGATGACTCAGTAAGGTCCTGGTAGGTTGCCACAGGTATCTGGAGGCAAGCTGACAGCAGTACATCCCACAGCTGCTGAAGGGTGCATGGGGAAGGATCCATAGAGTGAACAAGCCGATCGAGGTGGTCCCACAGGTGCTCAATTGGTTTCAAGCTTTGGGGGTTAGTGGGCCAAGGTAGTATTTGGAAGTCTTGGTCATGCTCTTCCAACCAATGTCGGACATTACTAGCCGTGTGCCATGTCGCACTGTCTTGCTGGAAGATCCCATCCGCCCCAGGGAAGACAGTCAGCATGTATGGGTGTATGTGATCTGCAAGGTCTGCATTCATGATATGGTTTCATACCCAAATCGGTTGAGAATGCCTTTCACATGGGTGAGTGGGCCCAGAGAATTCCACAAAAAGGTGACTTCCTTCATGAGCTACACTCTGCCACCGTCGAAAGTAGGAAGTGGTCATAATGCAGGAAGTGGTTGCAGAGTAGCAAATCTGCTGAACAACACATGAACTGCATTATTGAGTTGCAGGAATGACGGAGCCTTTAAACAGTCAGTCAGCCTCTGCTATGGAAAGGGCTGTAAAGAAAGGCCAATACACCACAAATAAGCCAACTAAAGGCAAGACGGACATATGGCAGTCATTTTCTGTCGAGATTATTCCAGGAGAAAATCATTTATTTGTGAACAGTATATGTCAAATACTGGATGTCATTTACCCTCGTAGGGGATTCCAGATGGGAAGTGGGGCTGAAATGTCTATGTGGCCGGCAGGACAAATGTTGATTTGTGGTGGGAGCGGGATGAATTTCTATTGGGACTGAGATTAAAAACATCAGTCCCGTGCAGACCTTTAGTCTCTACTATAAATTTTGCATAATTTAACTGTAATAAGCATGGTTATATTAACCCTCTGTAGTCTACAAATGAGCCTGTGCATCAAATTCAATGTATATATTGCCACTGTCCAAACAAAACCAAATATGTCCAAAATGGCAACTTTACAGGAGAGGGCAAAAACCTGATTTAATTTGAATGTAAGTCAATGGAACCAGACTTATTTCCAAGCAATTCTGGGCCATTTCTGTTGGTCCATTCATCATGAAATTTCCACACAATGTAAATGGCAGCTGCTGTGTTCAAATGATGCATAATAGTAAAAAATGGCGATACATGGTTTTGTTTGGACAGTGACGAGATATATCTGTCTATGGTAATACAGCATGAAAATACACTTCAAACAGGAAAGTTTGCACTTCCCATTCTATCTTCATCGTGATATTGTATGTGACTCGATTGTATGGACCTATGAAGAGGCATATCATCTGCCTCTCGCCTTATGCAGCTTATGAATCCATGTGGCTGTCTACATTACTGACCAATGCACACTGACCAAATCACTAATGACTTACCGACTTACCCATCACATCGAAAACCCTTTATTCGGCATTCAGTTAACATGAGACACATGAAATGCTGGGCAAAAAGTTCACAGCTACTGAAGATGCTACAGCGGTTTCTCATTATAGAGCGAGCTGAGATTGTTCTGAACATGTTTGATATGAAACATGTGGGTATCATATTGAATCATGACATAAGGCAATTTGAAGAAGACCCCAGAGGCTGTATTCTCAATTTCATAATTCATTTCTGCATAACCGTCTCCCAACCTCCCTTCATCCCTTAGAATTAAACAGGCCTGCTCTACCTTTGTGTATTGTGCCTCCTTCCAAATGCAGTTTAAGGTGAAACACTCCTTATAGCATTAGCATGAATAGAGCATCCTCTGGCCACATGTGTTGCCTCTAATGGCAGCGCTTCCAACTGGCATTTCTCAGCAGGATAATGCTCGCTCACACACGGCAAGGGTTTCCCAGGAATGTCTCCACCAGATTTCAACACTTCCCTGGCCTGCCAATCGAGCTTTTATGGGACCAGCTGGGATGCCAGTTTTGGAAACCTACAAGTGTGCTGGATCTACAGGCCCCGCTGAAACCTCTATGGGCAAATGTGTCGCAGGATGCCATACGGAACCTGAATGCCCCAGCAGTATCTCATCTTGTTTCCAGGCTAGAGGCAGCCCAACAGGGTACTAGAGCCTACTTTCAATTGTACAGTTTTCCCCAGTAAGCTTATGCTTTCACTCTCATACTGTAATCACCTACATATATCTTCATTACATTCACACATAGACAGTTTCATGTGATTCCAACAACTCCAAGTTCTTCATGCTATAGCTCCTTTAAATAATCTAAGAATGTGTTAAAAGGCCCCCAAGGGTTTCCCTCTGCTGTATATCTTGAATCTTGTTTGTCTGTTTTCCTTTCTGCTTTTCTTTTTTTCTATCTAGCAGTCTCATATTTCTATCACTCCATTGATGTCACTCCACCAAACGACGGGCCAAAGGTCCTTCTTCTTATTTATCATCCGAGCGGAATTGCGTGGGTGTGGTGGGATTTCACGTGTTTCCTCTATCTATTTGTCAAAGTCATCCAGATACGTCGCACACGTAGAGCCGCGCATGCACGCACTCTGCCCCGGTCCCTCTCAGCCACTGATATTTCAGTTGCTTCTTTGTTGACTTGGCACCATTTGTGGTGGGTGAAGATCAATGGCAGTGCGTCCCTTTTGTGCAAGCTGTGAAACTGCTGGCGGAGGAACGTGAGAAGGGAGGGAGGTGAGGAGAGAGAAAGGTGAGAGCGTTTGGGACGTCCCGTGCACCGCTCCCCCTTTTGTCCTCCCTCCTCTCACGCTCCGGAGGAGCAGGCCTCTGAGGCCACCGCTTGAAAAAACACAACGTTGCCTAATCAACATTCATCTCTGTAACCTCTGCCTCACCTTTCCACCACAAACGTCTTTCACACTTTCTCTATTAGAGGCAGCCTCCACAGGGACCGTTCATATGGGCCAATGCGCAGTACACTATCAGGTTGGAAGGAAGGCGGATCCGCTGACCGGTCAGCAGCGATGACCCTCAGCCGTATGATGTCTTCCACACCTGCAGCATAACAGTTCAACACTGCATCCCAAACGCACCTGCTGGGTATAGTCATGAGATACAGATAAGCCTGCTACAAAGAGAGGTCTTATGCGGTAATTGCATGTGACACTGCAATGTGAGTTTCTCTCTTTAACTATGCTAATTGAGTGCTAATAGCTCCCCCATGTGGAGATTTTACAGCCTGCTAAATATGACAGATTAAGATGCAGGACATGTAGTTTGGTCAGATACTGAAGAAGACTGTGACAACAGGCCGACATCAAATTCTGAACATGTCTTTGGCCCCGAGCAAGCTTTTTTTGTCTGCAGTTGTGGCGCCAGAGCAAACTGGAATTAGCCAGAAGCTAACAGAATACAAATCAGAAAAGAAGACAAGTTTTGCTATGCTCTATAGACGGGACATAAAACAACATTCAGGTTAAATACTGATGAAGCTCAAATGAGTCTGATATTGGAACAGTTTTATGAACAGTAAAAGGGTACTATTTTTTGTTGGAAGGATTTTTGGCAGTGTTAAAGGTGTCATTTATTCAGCCTTTTAAATTGTTATCTGATGTCTGCAAACAAGGTATGGGTGAAAAATACTCAGATGAGGTTTTACACACTCATTTAGATGTGGTTTTACATACTCATTGGCTGGTTTAGAAACAACATGTCAAAACAGACAAAGACAGGACAAGAAAATGAGCCTTGACATCAACATAGATTAAAGTTGCTACTCGGAAACAGAAGGGGACGAAGTACACAAACCATATACTTGAGTTAAAGTAGACATACCCAGGGTAAAATATTCTTCCAGTAAAAGGAATGATAGCTACACCAATACACTACTTACAGTGCACTAACACATTACACTTACTGAGTTACTGTACACCAACACACTACTTACAGTACACTAACACATTACACTTACTGAGTTACTGTACACCAACACACTACTTACAGTACACTAAGACATCACACTTACTGAGTTACTGTACACCAACACACTACTTACAGTACACTAAGACATCACACTTACTGAGTTACTGTACACCCACACGCCACTTACAGGACACCAACACATTACACTTACTGAGTTACTGTACACAACACACCACTTACAGTACACCAACACATTACACTTACTGAGTTACTGTACACCACCACACCACTTACAGTACACCAACGCATTACACTTACTGAGTTACTGTACACCGACACACCACTTACAGTACACCAACACATTATACTTACTGAGTTACTGTACACCAACACACTACTTACAGTACACTAACACATTACACTTACTGACCTAAAAAAACTGCAAGAAAAATGTAGGATATAGTCCCTTTAAATGATACAAATTCCAAAACCCACATTGTTTTGGGGCCCTGTGATGGACTGGTGGCCTGTCCAGGGTGCTTCCTGCCTTCCGCCCATTGAGTGCTGGGATAGGCTCCAGCACCCACCCGTGACCCAGAAGGATAGAGCAGTCAGGAAGATGAGAGTGAAGGACATTGTGTTGGGTCAGTTTGGCCCTGTATGCATTCTAGGGTTAATTGAAAATGTACAGTGACAAGCATCAATCTTACAATGTTTAAGAAGGCAAGATTAGCCGCAGACTTCTCCCGGACAGTGTAAGTAGCGATGAGTATGGAAGACATCCTCCATTTCTCAGATTTACACACCACTGGCTGATGGAGAGCAGAACAGCCCTAAAATAGCCGTTCTGCTGATATTGTAATGCTGCAGGGATTGGGGAAAGTTTAACACAGGATTTAACACTGATAAAAATCATCATCCCCAGAGAACAGAGCGGAACAGGATCCACACAGCCGGCACCTTGCTGATCTCTTCCCTTCTTCACTCACTTAATTCCATCAGGCTGGACACCGGACTAAACTGTTCTTGGCAGATTGCAGCATTTCTAACGTACTGTCCTGCTTTCGCTGTGTTTTGACTGTCCAAGAGAGAGAAAGAAAGAGACAGGGTATCCGGTCTAGACAGCTGCAGATACTTTCTCCAGACGTTTCTTCCCGCAGACCCAGAAGATCAAGCGGTTTCCTGTCCGACCCTGCAGACAGCTCGCCCACCTTTTCATTAATGCAGATAAAGCAGAATGCCAGGCTCTGGACAGCTAAGCATCTTATTTTGCACTGGAGGAAGGAGCCCTGTAGGCAAGTGGGGCCTCGCAATGTGAATTCAGTTTATTATACACTCCTCATCAAAAGAATAGCTGCACCCAGAAGGAAGTGTGGGGTTGCAGTGCTATTGGGAAGGAAGATAAAGGTTACCAGGAACAATAAATGATGATACATTTAGACACATATGGGCAATATTGGTTGAGCTACACATACAGAAGTAGTGTCACTCAGTATGGCATCGGGCCGCCATGTCTGCTAACTCAACGTGTCAGACGTCTCGGCATGGAGTTGTAGAGGTTCCTAATGGTGTCCTGTGATAATCCATCCCATGCAGCTTGAATATTCTCACACAGTTCCTGCAGATTGTGCGGTAGGGGTGGAGGTGGAGGGACACCAGGCCTTCTGGATGTGTGACGCATGACAACAAACTGTTCATCCTGGCGCTGACCACGATGTCTCCACACACGGATTCGTTGGTTGTCTCCACCAAGACAAAATTGGGACACGTCACCGAAGATGACCTGCTGCCATTCTGAGTCTCTCCATGACAGTCTGGCATAACACCTTTGCAGTCTTTGGCGACGTTGATGTGGTGTTAAGGACAGTTGTTGTAAGGCTCTGCGTGTATGTAGTCCTGCGTCGTGCAGCCGTCTGCCAATGATGCTGGCACTAACAGGATGACTCATGGAGGGCATCACTGCTCGCTGAATGTCCGCAGTCATGGCTATTGGGTCAGTCAGGTACAGTGATAAGGCCCGTCCTTGCTTATGTCACATGCGTAGCCGAGTGTGAAACTTGAATCATTTGCATGTCTCACAATGTCAAACCTTCCCACCAAGTTTCATTCCTGTCGGTTAATTCCTTCTGGGTGCAACTATTTGTGCAGCTGTTGACGATGAGTAGTTAAAACTTACTGCCGCCTACATGATTTGCCCTTTGCTGGTATCAGCTATAGGAACCTTAGGAGGAAGTTAAGATTGGAAGTAGCTTGTATAACCTTCTCAATGTATGGAGCTGCTTTGAAAGTTATTTCAAATTCCACACTACCATACCAGTTTGGAATAACTCTACTTTACTTACAGTGAAAAAAAACAATTAATATTTTGGAGGTTACCTTCAGGATATTATATAAAAGTTTAATTTCACATTTCTATTATCTGCCAGTGAGATAGTCTCTTAGTGGAATGTCATGTCGATCTCCCTTGACTGTTCGTAACTTAATGTTTAAATTCTTCAAACTCAAAGAGGAATGGTTTCTAGCATATGTAACCATTTACTTCCAATGAAAACTTAATGTTATAAATTATGAAATCCTGGGAACGAGAACTTGAACCTTATGATTGTCAACCAGATTGGAATAAAATATGGGCAAACCGTTTACAGGTGTTTTATGGGTATAAATTTATTCACACCAAGTGATTCATTATTAACTTGCTCGGTACATTTTAGTCCAAGAAAAATTGGTTTTTTTCTGTGATTTTTTTTATTTTAGTTAGCATTATTTGAGTCAACTGGACCAACAGGAATGCTCCTGGAATAAGATCTCTTTACATTAACCTACTTTGAAAGTAAATAACATGTTTTATCTTCTTCTGTAAAGTTATCAGTTTGTAAAGTCTTGTTTTCTTTAAAACAGTGCTGATATGTTTTAGGAATTTGTTAACAAATCTCTTTCTGGTTTTAGTAGTATATGTAGTATATTGTCACTGCCCACAGAAAAAAAAACATGTATCTCCATTTTTGTTGATTCGTACTTTTTATGCATCATTTGCAGCTGCTATTTACACTGTGTCAACAGTTTGTTATGAATCGACCAACAGAAATGGCCCAAAATTATTTGGTAAAAAATCTGGTTCCATTGACTTACATTAAAGTTAAATGGGGTTTTTGCCCTCTCCTGAACAGTTACCATTTTGGAGATTTTCTTTGAACAGTGACGATATGATCCAAATCCATGCCTGTGCCTTCTAAATGGCAATTCGGCTTTATGTTATATTAATATTTGCTGGCTTTACAGTTCTGCCATTACGGTACACTTCTAGTTCACCCTTGCGTTCTTTTAAAAAAACAATATTTAGAATATAAAACTGCTTGCTTGGCTAAATAAGGTAGAGATTGCTGTTGCCCAAAATTTAGGTTTATTAGCTGCCTCCCACCCCCTTTGGCTTTCTTTCTTTCTTTCTTTCTTTAGAAAAGTTTCAACTTTGTTTGTTCTTCCATCTTGTTCAGACCTTATTTGGATAATCCCCTACAGATTATCTACAGCTGCTTACAGTATTAACAACTTTCTGTCAATAGTGGATTGTCAACAACCAAACTTGGTTCAAGTTTAGGGGTGGGTGTAAGTTTTGGGTTGACGTTAAAGTCAGGATTTGAATTAGAAGCAAGTATAAATCTAGGGTTGGCTTTGTAAGTAACAGAACCTTTCGCACTCAAATTCAAGTTCAGTTGCCTTTAATGGACATAGAGCTGAACGTTAGTTAAAGCCAGCCTGAGCATCTACCAAGCATATACAGTGGACCATCAGAATCCAGTGTTACCTCGTTCTCTTTCAAATAATGAAATGATGTCTTGGACTGTAATTCTGTTCTTTGGCATATAAACGGCAATAAACACTTGATCACAAGAAAATATAGATATATATTTCATTCTATATTTCACAGAAATCACAGGCCCCTCTCTGAAGGCCTATAAGGCTCAGTGGCTTCTCCGCTGGCTGTATCAATAACTCTTTTTTAATAATGCAAATATTTGGATTGTGCATGCATGGTTTAAAACTGTAGTGTCAACAGCACCAGCTTGGCTCTTGCCAGGTCCGCACAGTAACCCCAGATGAATGGCGGTTTTGGGGATAGATACAATTACCAACAACACTTACAATGTGGACGAAATCTATAAACATATTTGCAAAGTTTAAGGACTCGTTTTCAACAGGCTATGATCATTTGCACTTCAAAATCCAGACTGAAAGGACTTCTGCTTATAATGCTCATGGCAAGTGGAACTCGTGGCCAAGGTCATCAGGTTCCCCTTTGTCCCCCCGAGCCCTCCCACTCTTAATTTTAGAGCTGAACTGGCCCCCTCTCGGCCCTCCCTCGTGCTGCTTTGAAGTTGCCCCCGCAGATGCTGCACGCTTTTCTTTCTTTCTCCTGCTCAGATGGATGCGCTCGATGACAAGAGGCACCCCCCGTGTTTTCACATGCTCTGAAATGCCACAAAAGCGGTGCTTTTCTCTGAGTCACAGAAATTCCCATCCCAATTCCCGTCCCGCCACGAAGACGCTATGACGTCATGGACCAGCCTAAGAAGATTCCTTTAACCTTCTTTTCTTCTCGTTATGTCATATTCAATGTGCCTGTGTTGGTGGTTTTTTGCTGGTCTCGCTAGCTTGAATGGGAACTCATTGGCATTCCTCATTCCTCAGGCTGGAGGGGCCCATAGAAAGGTCACGTTTAAGTATAATAGCCCAGGCTTTAGGTTGAGGTGGAAGGGCTACTCATTTGTCTTCCTGCTAACAGTCCAAATTGGGGCAAAAAACAGCACCGCACATGTTCAGTTCAGGAGGAAACGTCTTGTTCCCAGATATGGAACACTTCTCATTTTGTCATGATCATTTCTCCTGGTCTGAGGGGGCTGTTTATTTGTTGGAAGAATGATTAGCATATTTGGGATCTGAGTAACACAGAAGCTTTGGGGTTGTGGGTCAGCCAAAAACAGACTAAGAACTTTATTGTCACTTATCACATATGGCTGTTTCAAAGGGTTTGCCTGCTTTCCTTCCATGCCGTTGGAGTCCATCCAGTGTCAGAGCCCACGGCAAGGCCATTCTCAAGTCCATGTCCAAGTCTGAAATGAGGGTGAGTGGGTGTGTGGGAGTTTGTGTGTGTGTGTGTGTTTTGGGGGTTGAACTGTGTGAAACTAGAGAGGCCTGACCTTGGGCATAGAGCCGTATCGGAGGTGAATCGGGCCTGAAACAGCTCTCTCGCGCACACACACACACACACACACACACACACACACACACACACACACACACACACACACACACACCATGCTTGTTTTAATACAGTGTTAGGATGCAGGGTCAGGCATATGTATTGTATTAGGTTATGTGGTGCATGATATGGCAATACAAAATCTCAAGGGAAATAAAAGATCTTAAAATCAGGCTTTATTTCAAGTGACTCTGGACCATTTCATGGACCAGTACATTTATTATAAAATGTTAGTGCAGAACATTTATGATATATACATATAATTATGATAATTCCAATCTATTACATATGATGTACTTATATATAGTAATAATAATAGTCATTTTTGGATTGGAATGAGGAAGGAATGGAGGAATGGAGTGATTTTTGAGGAATGATGTCTTGTCTCAACATTGACGATACACAGGTACCAAATATATACTATTACAGACTGTAGTCCATCTGTTTCTCTGCATACCTCTTTCACTTTGTTCTTTAATGGTCAGGACCCTCACAGGACCACCACAGAGCAGGTATTATGTGGGTGGTAGATCATTCTCAACACTGCAGTGACACTGATGTGGTGGTGGTGTGTTAGTGTGTGTTGTGCTGGTGTGAGTGGATCAGACACAGCAGTGCTGCTGGACACCTCAGTGTCACTGCTGGACTGAGAATAGTCCACCAAACAAAACTTTCCAGCCAACAGCGTCCTGTGGACAGAATCCTCTGACCACTGACGAAGGACAAGAGGATGACCAACAGAAACTCTGCAGCACTCTGACTTTAGGTAGACCAAAAGGGTAGGAGTGTCTAATAGAGTGGACAGTGAGTGGACACAGTGTTTAAAGACTCCTGCAGCACTGTTGTGTCTGATCCACTCTCACCACCACAACCACATCAGTGTCACTACAGTGCTGAGAATGACAAACCACCCAAATAACACTAGCTCTGTGGTGGTCCTGTGGGGGTCCTGACTATTGAAGAACAGAGTAAAATGGGGCTAATATAGTATGCAGGTGGACTGCAGTCTGTAGTGCTCCTATATGGTGAGTGAAGCTGATAAAATGGACAATGAATGTAGATACAAGAAGTTGTTCCTAATAAAGTGCTTTTTGAGTAAATATCATTAGGTATTATATGCAATTAATATCCCTGTATGCCCCATAGGTGCCATATGTACTGCACTTATAAGCATAATCCTAGTCTTAACCTCCACAACTGAAAAGAAATGATTTTGACTTTCAGTCATAGAGCCTTTGTTGGTGATCAGCATCAGTCGGGACATTTTTGTGACTTGATAGTTTAGGAAAACAAGCACACACTCACACACATCCTACATGCACAGGCAGCTGGAGGTTATCAGGACATCTCTGGCCCTCCTCTGGCCCACTCTAACACCGCTTGACCTCTCACCTTCACAAATAGGGATCTGCACATATTGGCCTCAAGTTCAGCTCCTCTAATGGATGCCTGTTGTCGTGCATGCGTGTGCGCGTGTGCGAATGTGTACACTCTCCGAGCGAGGTGATGATAGCCAGGTCCCTTTTAAGACAGATGCTGTTGCTGATGTATTTCGCGAGACGTCCCTCCTCGAGATAGGGCATCTGAAATTCCACAGCCTCAATAAATTCCTGACACTCGGCCTTCCTGCGAGTCCCGCTGACCCGCTCTTGACCCTGGATCACCTCCTCCTGGCCCTACAGTGTTTGCATTCTCCAAGAGGGACTGCCCGTAAAGCGGAGGCGGTGGGGAAGAGGGGGGGTCGGAGGGGGGTGCCTGTAAGCCGCACACTCCTCCAGAGTTGTTTGTTTGCATGTCTGTGGTTCTCTATTCATTTTCCATAGTCCAGTCATCAGGAAAAGATCTACAAAAAGGAGTCATGAAGGCATGGGAACTGTCCGAAAGGGGCGAGCGGCGCGGCCGCACACTCATGTTAGGACGTACAGGCCAGGCTGTCATAATGTTGACACTAGAGTAACTGATTGTTTCCCCCGTATAGCCTTTAAAGGGAGCGAGGGAAGCGTGCTGATAGCCAGCCCCACTGCACTCAGCCCGCAGCGCTCTGTGTGGGATATGAATGGGAGAGATAAGAATGTACAGGATTCAGACTGCTCTGCTGTACATCTGCTTTATAAACATGGTGGGCGAGAGTGCTGAAGAAAGAACCAGGAAATGCCTCTCTCTCCTTTACTTTCCACTCCAAGCCACGGTCTGATCTCATCTGATCTGCTGGAGTCTGTTCTGTCCACAGAGCGCAGCTTAGGGGTGCAGAGATGTCATGAGATGATTGATTAGAGACTGATTGGCAAACTGAGGCACAAACACTTATTTCTCTTCTACGCTCATCCTCTCTCCTCCTTTCTCCACCTTTTCTATCCTCTATTCTACACTTATCCTCTCTCCTCCTTTCTCCACTTTTTGTATCTCCACTTCTACATTTATCCTCTCACCTCCTTTCTCCACCTTTTCTCTCTTCTCTTCTACACTTATCCTCTCTCCTGCTTTCTCCACCTTTTCTCTCTTCTCTTCTCTCCACCTTTTCTCTTCTCCTCTCTTCTCCTTTTCTCTATTGCTTCTCCTTTCTATCTTCTTTTATCTTCTCCCATCTTCTCCCATCTTATCCTCTCTCCACCTTTTCTCTCCTCTCTCCACCTTTTCTTTCCCCTTTTCTCTTCTCTTCTTCTTCTCTTCTCTCCACCTTTTCTCTCTTCTCTTTTCTTTGCTTCTCTTCTCATTTCTACTCTCTTCTCTTTTCTCCATCTTTTCTCTCTTCTCTTCTCTTCTCTTCTCTTCTCTTCTCCACCTTTTCTCTGTTCTGTTCTGTTCTTTTCTCTTTTGCACTTCTGTTCTCTTTCTATATCATCTGATCTCCTTTACACTTCTCTTCTCTTCTGCACTTCTCTCCTCGTCTCTGCTGTAGGAATTCCTTTCATTGTTGGCGAGCGTGTAGCACCTCTTAAACTGGACATGTAGTGGTCAGGCAGCAGGTCAAAGGCTCAACTTCTACATAACAGAGCTTAACATTTCATTCCCTCCCCTCCCACACACACAGCCACACACACACACACACACACACACAGCCACATATATATATATATATATATATACAGTCAGTCAATGGATGATGACTAATGACAGTGGGGCAGCTACAGTGGGCATTAGAGAGTGGGTATAGAGACTGTAAACAGGGCAGTGGTCTATGTGTGTGTGTGTG
Organism: Semaprochilodus insignis; assembly: GCA_034552555.1. Lineage (NCBI taxonomy): Eukaryota > Metazoa > Chordata > Actinopteri > Characiformes > Prochilodontidae > Semaprochilodus > Semaprochilodus insignis. The sequence continues at coordinate 5,244,809 of CM067489.1, forward strand.
TGTATGTGTGTGTGGTGTGGCTGTGTGTGTGGCTGGGTGGTGAGGTGTTGCTTTGCGGGATGGATGATATGATGAGTGATGCTGCATGTCAAGCTAAAGGTGATAATTCCTTACACTTCTCATGTAACCTGTGTTTATGGGAATTCCGGGTGTTCTGTAAGTGGGCTCTTGGTTTGTAGGACACTCCAGTGTGCTTTAAGATTGCATAGTGCTTCCCAGAATTAAGGAACACCCTGATAAATGTGTCATTTTTGGTTTATGAGCTTTAATGCGGGAAATTCATCTTACTTGAATTATCTTTCAAATTAAATGAAATTAATCTTTCAATTACTCAGAAAAGGTGCCATGAATGGAACCATTTCTTGTTCCCTTGGCTAGTTCATTGAATGAGTGTGGGAGCTGCACTAGTTGCACTATGGAGGATTTGGAGACCCCTCTGGCGGAAATGTGCAACTACATGCAACTTGCTGGTAGTCATGCAGAAATGGTCCTTAGTGCAAAGGTGAAGTTTGGTGGTGGATGTGTGATGATCCAGGACAGTTTAGTGTGCAAAGGACCCTGGAAGCTCGTTAGGAATCTTAGCGACTTGGGCTCTCACATTTGCAGAACATTTTGGACCACAAAATGGATTGCCACTGGAATTTCTACCTTGACAATGAGCCAAAACTTCCTCCAGATAAAAAAGACCTCAGAAACTGAAGAACCAAGCTTTATCTCAGTGCCCTGACACCACTAGCCGTTACCTATTGTGATCAGAACACATAATGACTCTATTGGCATCTTCTTGGTCAATAGTTTTCACACCAAAACATATAGACATTGGCCAAGAATTGACTTCCATGAAGCGTTTGGTTATAGATCCACTGCATGAACATTCAAGTGCAGGGCTAGCATAGCTAGTTGCCTGTCCTCTTGCTTAGCGTCAGGAAATCTCAGTAAAGCAAGGCTAGACTCAGTAACAACATACATGCTATGAATTAATAGCAAGTGTACATCACAGTGTTTGGCCTCAGAATAAATAATCCCTGTAAAAAGTTACTGGTAGTATTCGACATCATCTCCTGTGCTACTAATAATATCTTGAACATGAATATTTGCTGTATGTAGTTGATTTTGCAGTCAGAGGCAGTTGTAATCAGTTAAGCAGTGCACGTCTGGAGTGTTACTTGGGGCATTAACCTTTTAAATCCTGTATGTGGGCCCACATTTAGGTTCTGCATTACTTATTGTTTTCTGGCAGTTGCAGAACAATTCACAGTAGTTACTGAATAATAAGTCTTAGCATAATAACTGAGTTATGAGTCTAGAGTTAGAGGTTAAGCCTGTGGTGAAAGGGAGGTGAGAGCAAGCTTATGCTAACGCAAGCGACTACATGCGTTAGCACACGTGCTTGCTGGCGTTTGCCCAATCTGCTGTTGCTCGTGCACACGCGTGCACACATGTCTGAAGGTATGAGCATGTAGAGTATCCGATCAGTTCATGCTAATTTCTCCTGATCCCGCTTTACTTTCCTGCTGCCTGGCTAGCACTGACGGCTGTGGGGAATGTGATCCTAATGGTGTGGAGGGGGACCAATCCTGGCCTAGACCTTTGGAAGTGGAAAAAATGTCGATTACTGTAGAAATTCCACACTTTAAACAAAGTCAAGTGTTCCTGGTCTGACTTTTTTTTCTATGATTCTGGCTTTTACTAAGCACCTTGTTAAGCGGTGAAGTTGTGCCAGATCACCAGACTTTTAAACTCCTTATGTAAACATGGAAGAGCTTGCAAACAGACTTTTGCATCATGAAACAAAACAATCCCGCACAGAAGACCCAGGACTGTGAAGCAGCTAGAATCCTACATCAGACAAGAATGGGACAACATTCCTCTCCCAAAACTTCAGGAACTGGTCTCCTCACTTCCCAGATGTTTACAGACTGTTGTTGAAAGAAGAAGGGACACAATGGTAGACATGACCCTGTCCCAACTGTTTTGAGATGCGTTGCTGCCATCAAGTTTAAAATTAGCTAATCATTTTCATGAAAAATGGAAGTAGTGTGAGTTATTGTACACCAACACACTACTTACAGTACACTAACACATTACACTTACTGAGTTACTGTACACCGACACACTACTTACAGTACACTAACACATTACACTTACTGAGTTACTGTACACCAACACACTACTTACAGTACACTAANGGACACAATGGTAGACATGACCCTGTCCCAACTGTTTTGAGATGCGTTGCTGCCATCAAGTTTAAAATTAGCTAATCATTTTCATGAAAAATGGAAGTAGTGTGAGTTATTGTACACCAACACACTACTTACAGTACACTAACACAATACACTGACTGAGTTACTGTACACCAACACACTACTTACAGTACACTAACACAATACACTTACTGAGTTACTGTACACCGACACACTACTTACAGTACACTAACACGTCACACTTACTGAGTTACTGTACACCGACACACTACTTACAGTACACTAACACGTCACACTTACTGAGTTACTGTACGCCGACCCACTACTTACAGTACACTAACACGTCACACTTACTGAGTTACTGTACACCGACCCACTACTTACAGTACACTAATACGTCACACTTACTGAGTTACTGTACACCGACCCACTACTTACAGTACACTAACACGTCACACTTACTGAGTTACTGTACACCGACACACTACTTACAGTACACTAACAGATCACACTTACTGAGTTACTGTACACCGACACACTACTTACAGTACACTAACACATCACACTTACTGAGTTACTGTACACCGACACACTACTTACAGTACACTAACAGATCACACTTACTGAGTTACTGTACACCGACACACTACTTACAGTACACTAACACGTCACACTTACTGAGTTACTGTACACCGACACACTACTTACAGTACACTAACACACTACACTTACTGAGTTACTCTACACCATTGTAAATATAGAGTGCATAGGGAAATAGTTCACAGAATAGGCGTCCCACAGTTTACCCACCTCTGGAACAGTGTTAATCATGCTCACATCATGCAGTAAAAATTGTGTGAAATATTAAAGAGATCAGTTGCATATTGCAGCCTTCTTCTCAGCAGCCAGCGCTGCGATAATGATTACCAAGCGATATATTGTGCAGCTCTACGGTTAGTAAACTGTTCCGGGGTGACTGACTGCACTTCAGGGAAAGAGTCCTGACAGCTTAGATATTAGCGATCAAACAAGGATACTTATCCAGCTTTTATTATGCAAATATCTCTCTCTCAGTGACTCGCTCATGCATCGTTCCTAATCAGTGTGGCCACTCTAAGGAGGAGGAGTGGGCCGCTGAGCGTGTGAGGGGCTGTTGGAGCAGATACAATTAAGATCCGCTCAGGGATTAAAGCGGTACAGCGGCTGCCCTGCCCCTTGCCTTTGCCTAATTCTGATTAACAAGAGACCTTCTGCCTCCACCCCTGTCTGCACCAGCACCCCCCAAAAAAATCCAAGAGGCCCCCTCTCCTCCTTTAAAACACACATCCCCCTTCCACCCTCAGCACGCCCAGGCCTAATGAAACCCCGGCTTTAGCACATTCCCTGCCGCCATTTTTATACGCGTTGGACCATATGGTGTTCATTAGACAAATGAGAGAAACGGGTCTGATTTTCGTGGGCAGGAGGGGTCAATGCCGGGCGGTAGGAAAGGGCGACATAGAATTCACACTTTTACATCATAATAAACATAGACGAAAATTTGGTAGCATTTTACTTTACAGATCGGTTATAAGTAGGTAATGATATGGTAATTTTATGGTAACAAATAGTATTTAATCATTAATTAAATGCCAATTTCCTAGTTGTTACTAAATAATAAATCAGAAAGTGTAGTGAGTGTTAACAAGGCCATTATGGTAAAATAATGGTAACAAGTTGAACTTACCTAAAATAACCTGCTGATTTTATAATTCTTTATGTATAATAAGTGAGCAATTGTAGTGGTAACAAGGCAGCAGTGTAATAGAAACACAATGGTAACAAGTTGTACTTTCCTGAAATTTATATGCACATCTTCTAGTAATTAATAAATGAAACGATCACTGTAAATGAAAAGTCACTGTATTTAGTAATAAAATGATAAAAAGCGGTAACAAGTTTACCTAAAATTACCTGCTTATTTTATAGTTCTTGAATAATAATAAGCGAGAACATTAATTGAGTACATGTATATAATATATAAGGTTAGAGTTATTAACCCAAAATCAGTGAAGTAGTTCTGCTGTAATTACCTGGTATTAGGGCTGTAAATACTAATTCACTTGTTTCTGTTTTATGTTTTACCTGTTATGTATTTAGATAGTCAGACACAGTGTGATGTTACAGGCAGTAGTTACAGTGAGACTATATGGTATTAGAACCATAAAATGCAAACGTACATATTTCCATCTTGTTTCTTACTTACTACACCTCCCATCAGGTCATAACATCAGTTCAAAATGGTCTTGTGCTTCAAATGTAGGCAACCTATAGATACGTACTGTTACCCAAGAATAGATGAGGTAAATCTATCTTACATTACTTCCTTGTTACCACTACAACTGCTCTCTTATTATACATAAAGAATTATAAAATAAGCAGGTAATTTTTAGGTAAGTACAACTTGTTACCATTATTTTACCATTTCATAATGGCCTTGTTATCATTCACTACAATTTCTGATTTATTATTTAGTAATAACTAGGAAATTAGCATTTAATTAATGATTAAATACATTTTGTTACTGTAAAATGACCATATCATTACCTTAATATCCATCTGTAAAGTAAATTGCTACCGCAAAATGTTGTGTGGTCATATATGTGATTGCGTTAGTGCTAACCTGACAGCGAGTCATATCCACATTTTCTGGCCATCTAACTCAAACACATTGGTCAGGATACTTGTGTATCAGAGATGTGCCACTTTTATGCCTGGGAAAATGCTGTTTCATTGAGACCACCAAATTTAGACCACAAGGCCGCTGACTCAAGGAGAGTATAGCAGGGAAGACCACCAACAGCCATACACCACACACTGACTACATCAACCACACTAAATGACCCATAACAGAACTCAAACAACAACAACAACCACAACAACCACAACAAACTGTCCTTTTAAGTTGGGGGTGGGGGATGGGTAGGTGTGGTGGTGGTGGTAGTGGTGGGGGGTGCTAGTTCCATTTTGGCATGGCCTTTTCCAGATATAATCCTGACCCTCAAGACACATTAAGTGACCAGGTGTAAACAGGGTCATATTTGCATGTCATGACATGAGCATGCAGTGAGATAGCACCCTCCCTTTCAGTCAATCAAATGCTAATATGCCTAAAATGGTCATCTTTGAGCCTTTAGGAGGGCACATCAGAAATTACCTAACATGTCTTCACCCCAGAGGTAACACCAACAAGTTCATTCAAATATTGGTAGGGACGATTCTGTCCTCCCAAAACATCCATATGTGAACCCATGCTTATGTTGGAAACATAATGTTATGTAATAACTTTAAACCCCAACCTGAATTTATTAGCTTACATGCAGTTTTGTCAGTGTTTGGTAAATCTTGGTCAACAGTGGATACAGTGCGGACGAGTGTGACCCTCCATCAAATGCATATATGGGAGAAAGAGAAGCACACTCTGTATTTTGCCATGCACGTGGCCCAAAAAACTCATACGCCAAATTCATACATAAGAAGCGGTGAGAATGGTCAAATTTGGAATGCTGCTCAAAAGGCTTAACACATCAGGCTGTCTGAGCTTTCAGGCCTTGTCTACATGCATCCAGGTGTTTTTGGGAACGTGTTATTTTTAATAACAATGTTTTAAAAAACTCAGAGGAATATAAAAAGGAACCCTCATAAGCATGCCAGCCCAGTAGGGGGCGATAATACCTAATAAAATCTGGTATCAAACACTTTGAGAGGAACAGGCTTTTATAGTTGCACAAATAGTTGCACCCAGAAGGAATGAACTAACAGGAATTAAACTTGGTGGGTAGGTTTGACACCATGAGACATGCCAATGATTCAAGTTTCACACTCGGCCACGCATGTGATGTAAGCAAGGACGGGCCTTATCGCTGTACCTGACTGACCCAACAGCCACAACTGCAGACTTTCAGGGAGCAGTGGTGCCCTCCATGAGTCATCCTGTTAGTGCCAGCACCATTGGCAGACGGCTGCACGATGCAGGACTACATGCACACAGGCCGTGGTGACGACTGCCCTTAACACCACGTCACCGTCACCAAAGACTGCAATGGTGTCGTGCCAGACTGTCATGGAGTGACTCAGAATGGCAGCGAGTCCCACTTTTGTCTCGGTGGAGATGACCAGCGAATCTGTGTGTGGAGGCACCGTGGTCAGTACCAAGATGAATGGTTTGTTGTCACACGTCCAGAAGGGCTGGTGTCACTCCACCTCCACCCCTACCGCACCATCTGCAGGAACTGTGTGAGAATATTCAAGTTGCATGGGATGGATTATCACAGGACACCATTAGGAACCTCTACAACTCCATGCCAAGATGGCATGTTGCGTTAGCAAACATGGTGGCCCGACGCCATACTGAGAGACACTACTTCTGCATGTGTAGCTCATTAAATATTGCCCATATCAGTCTAAATGTATCATCATTTATTGTTCCTGGTAACCTTTATCTTCCTTACCATGTCCCAGTTGAAGGAACTGAGCACAGTAGCTTCTGACGCCTCCACACGACTATGTAATGGAAAGGTAAGGCTGACTATCAGCTTTGCTATCAACTCCCAAACTCCCAGCCGCACAGAGAGTTAGATGTGCTTTGCTGTAAGCAATGTTTTCAAACAGAGGTGCTATTGCTCCTGAGGCTATGATGATGTTCATAAGTGAATCCCGTCATGTCCACATACCTTCACGTGGTCGAACTCCAACTTGTCAAAAATACGGCACTGCATGACAGAACAGGCCACGACGTGTCTGTACCATTGCTGGCTCTTTTGTGTGTTTGTGTGTGGGGACCTTCTTGCCTCTGAAGTCCGCTCCCAGTGACAGAAGAATGCTGGATTTGGATTGAGTGGACGAAAGCGGAACGTTCCAGATGCTCAGATAGTTAGCTGTAAATGGATGGACGTGTTTGAGGCTGAAGTTGAGCTCTGGCTTATCGTCATTCTTTAGCGAGGTTGGCCCCAGCATCATTTCAGCATTCTTATGTTGGGAAGGACAAAGCACATCTCTGGTTTGATCTGACAGCGGAAATAAATGAAAACACAAAAACCATTGACTGTCAAAGTGACGGGCAGCAGCACCTTCGAGCCAGCATTCTTAGCATTCATATGAAATAAAGCAATAAGCTACCAGAGACTGAGGGTTACAGTGACTTTACCACAGCTGGAGAGTGATGTTGGGTGCATCCATGTGAACACGTTTTAAGGCAGCCTTCCCCTTAAATGCATATGCATGTGGAAGAGCCCAGGAGAAAAAACAGGACACTGAAGTAAACTTAAGTAAAGTACACACTTCCTTGCACTCGTGATTAATGCACTGAAAGTGTGCTATTTTTGATATACTAACTATGTACTAAGTATGCTAAATACAATCAATATATATGTTATTAAAAATATTCTTAAATAGAACAAACGGTACTTAACTGTACAAAACTCATCGTCAAAAGAATAGTTGCACACAGAAGGAACCCCAGCCTGGGATTGCAATGCTATTGTGAAGGATGATAAAGGTTACCAGGAACAATAAATATAGATATATCTATATATAGATAAGTTTAGACTGATATGATCAATATTTATTGTGCTACACATACACAAGTATGGGGTCAGGGACCTTGAATATTCTCACACAGTTCCTGCAGATTTTGAGGTAGGAGTGGAGGTGGAGTGACACCACTTGTGACACTACTCTTGGCGCTGACCACGGTGCCTCCACGGATTCACTGGTCGTCTCCACCAAGACCAAAGTGGGACTAATCAGTGAAGATGGCTCGGCGCTATTCTGATCAACTCCATGACAGTCTGGCACGACACCATTGCAGTCTTTGGTGACGGTGACGTGGTGTTAAGGGCAGCCGTCGTAAAGGTCTACATGCATGTAGTCCTGCATAGTGCAGCCGCCTGCCAATGGTTCTGGCAGGATGACAGGATGACTCAAGGAGGGCATCAGTGCTTGCTGAATGTCTGCAGTTGGGTCATGTACAGCGATAAGGCCCGTCCTTGCTTACGTCACATGCGTAGCCGAGCATAAAACTTTAATCATTAGCATGTCTCATGATGTCAAACCTAGTTGAGTTGAGTTGCAATTATTCTTTTGATGATGAGAGTATAAATATATTGCATTTGTATTTAGCACACAGAACTATAGTGTGACTTGAAATGTACTTGCTGATATTAATTTGTAGAACATTAAAATTTACTTTTACTGTTACCTGAGAGAAGCAGAAACACATCTCCTCTTCTGTCTTCAATTGAGAAATGCGTAATAATTCATTCTTTCCATCAAATTCTTGGTAAATTGGCCAAATATTCTGATCTATATATATGTTTTGGTTTATCATAAAGTTTTTGAGAGGTATTCTGCATTTCACCATAGAAGAACTTTCATTTACTATCCATGCTGTTGCCCTAAATGTGTAGCTATTGTTGCGAAGTTGCATAGATTTTACACAACATAGTCTTTGTGATTTTGTCGATTATTTGTCAAACAGGAAATAAAACATGTGCTTGTCATTTTAAATGCTGCCTCTTTTGTAAGGGTTATAATGTTAGGATGGATTAGATGTAGTTTATGATGTATAATCATGCTAACATTGGAAATTTTCCAACCTGATTATTTTGGCTTAACAACACTGTACTGTAGCTAATCGGACTCTCACTGAAACACACTATGGTTTCTCCTTGCATAGGGTTTTTGTCAATGTCCTGTAAAGCTTATCCAACCCAGCAACAGTTCCTATAACCGAACTCCTTTTTGGGGCCGGAGGTTGAATGCGTCAATTTGAAAGTGCTCCCAGTGCGAATGCTGTGCAATGCTCCAGTCATGAGAAAAGCCTTCTTATCTTAAACAGAATTGTAAACATATTTGAGGAACAGTTGGGACAGCAAAAACAAAGCCGTAATACAAGAACGTCCTGGGAAATACAGGACATCTGGTCACCCTAGTTATACCGCTGACCTTGTCCAAGCAGATCGCTCCTGACAGTCTCATGATGTGATGGTTTTAATCGCAGGATATTGAGGATAAGGCCTCGTTTTTCAACTTCACGCTGGCCGCTAACTGTCGTTTGGGGACTTGCTGGTGTGAAAATAACACCCCATTCAAGCTGCAGTAAAAACGGCCTTCTCCAGATACACTGGCTCCCTCCGAGTTGCAGTTAGCAGGCAAGTTCTAAAAGCAGGACAGAGGCTGTCAGGCCCAGCTGCAGTCCAGCACTGCTGCGGCCAACAAATTGGATCTGCTTGATCCCATATATCACCCGGCTCCCTCCGTCTCTGTGGGTGTGGAAGTGTGCAGGGGAAATGAACTAAAGCTGTGTGCCAGTTATCAGAGGCCTTTTGTCTTTCATCAGCCGAGCAAGTTCACCCAGACTTTGGTTTTGATTATGGAAAGGCTTTCCAGCGTTCTAATGAAACATGTAGCAGGGTGGGGTTTTATGGGGGGGATCCTGAACTCTGCCTTGAACTTGTGCCCCTGCAGTGTCCAAGTGAAATCTAAATCTTTTTCCATAGCGTTTCTTTAATGAAACATCCTGAGCCACACTGCAAACGTGTCTTGGACACATCACTCTGTGTCATCTGAACTTACTAGGTTGCACCTTAAATGCTGTTGGGTTTAGAAATCTGACACATCATCAGGAAAAAACCTCAGAACTACTGCATTACTTCATGTTAACTCATATATTACTTCATCATAACTCATATATTGCTTCATGTTAACTCATATATTACTTCATGTTAACTCATATATTACTTCATGATAACTCATATATTGCTTCATGATAACTTATATATTACTTCATGTTAACTCATATATTACTTCATGATAACTCATATATTACTTCATAACTCATATATTACTTCATGTTAACTCAGATATTACTTCATGATAACTCATATTACTTCATGTTAACTCAGATATTACTTCATGTTAACTCAGATATTACTTCATGATAACTCAGATATTACTTCATGATAACTCATATATTACTTCATGATAACTCATATTCATGTTAACTCATATATTACTTCATGATAACTAATGTATTGCTGTATAATGTATTGGTAATGTATTACCAATAGTTCATGGTGACTAATGCATTACTTCATGTCAACACTCAATGTAAAGTGTTTCTAAAAAACACATTTATTAAGTGTACTTTTCTAAAGTTTATTTATCCCTGTGTATTTCCTACTAAAATGTGTTGATATGCTTACGCATGTTTCACAAGTGTGGAAAAAACTTTAATTATTCAGTTTTAAATTAAAACATATTTTATGTCCAAAAGTTCAGAGAAGCAACGATTTATCATTCCTTCTTTTTTCTTTTTTTTTCTTCTTCCTTTTTTATTTTATCTTGCTGAAAACTTAAATCATGACTATAATGTATTGGTAATAGTACTCTCCTAACAAAAAGTGCCACAGTGGGTTCTTTGAGTGATGCTATAGAAGAACCACTTTCGGCTCCCTAAACAACTTTTCAATAGAAGGATCTATAAAGAGCCAGCTTTGCAAATGAAATTCATGAGTGTGAAGGAACTTTTTAAAGGACCTGTATATAGTAACGCCTAAGCCTACATCCAAGGTGCAAAAAAGAGGGGTCCTGTGGGATATGGGACACTCTGATTAACCTCTTGGACCCCCTAAATTTCTCACAATCAAAATTCTGAAAATAAACTAATATACTAATAAACTCCATTAGGATGAAATAGACATTCAGATACAAATTCAATAAAATGTCATTGTTTAACTCCTTTACTCATCAAATGGCCAGCTTCTGTCTTTGGTGCTCTTAACTAACTCAAGATGCAGCACTGGTCCGCCTCAGGGTGGTGCTGTAGCAAACTGCTTCACCCAGTTGGTTCTTCATAGCCTAGCAACTGTAATACTACTATAAAGCTTTCGCGTATGCTGCAGCATATTTGTAAATTTGACAACATGCCCAATTTTTCCAAGTGATTAAAAATTTTCAAAGATGTGTAAGATCTCAGTTAGTATGTGAAAGACACATTGCCAAACTAGAATACCAGGGGTTATTTCACACACTGTAAATGCATCCGCCTCTGCAAGACACATTTCACAACCAAAACTCCTTCCAGTAAAACCCAAACCTCTCCCAGTGCAACCAAAAACCAAAACCCTTCCCAGTACAACCCAAACCCCTCCCAGTACAATCAAAACTCTGCCCAGTACAACCAAAACCCCTCCCAGTATAACCAAAAGTCCTTCCAGTACAACCCAAACCCCTCCCAGTACAACTAAAGCCCCTCCCAGTACAACCAAAACTCTGCCCAGTACAACCAAAACTCCTCTCAGTACAACCAAAACTACTTTCAATACAACCCAAACTCCTCCCTGTACAACCAAAACGCCTCCCAGTACAACCAAAGCCCCTCCCAATACAACCCAAACCAGGATACAACCCACATACTAGTCACATGAAGTAACCTGGTGTAATCCCACTCTATGTGAATCCAAGGAAGCAGTCTTCACTCTCCTTGCTCAATAGTGGAAGGCCTAGCTAGCTGGTACAGATGAGCCAGGACTAAAACTGTGAGGAAAATAGCTGAGGAGAAAAAAAAAACTATCAGACTAGACTTGATTTGATCAAGAAAGAGCATCTGCAGTCCAGTTCTAGATCAGGTAATCTGATTGCTCCTGTATACAATTATGACCATAATGCCAGTCTTGAAGAGTTTAATTTGTGCATCAGGAAAGTGACAGGATTGACACTGCAAAGTTCTGTCTAGTCCTAATCACTAATGCACAACATCCACGTATCCTGATAATATGTTCTTAACCCAAATTCCTGCCCCATAATTAAAACACCCAGCGGGGACAATGGTGCATTACCTTGGCTTTAATTAGACTAGCCCACTCAGGATGGGACTAATTTCCCAGAGATTCTTCTGTACAGTCAGATTTGAATTGAGAAAGGCGCCTCTTTAGATACACAGAAGGAGTCACATGGCATCCCTTTGAGGAATTAGCTCAATAATAGTTCACGCAAATCCCAGCAGGGTAATTATTTAATCGAATTAGTCGAATTTGGTCTTTCTTTCCAGGTCTATGAAATGAAATCCTGCGGTGCAGAGCATACAGTGATGGCAGCTGGCATGTCTGATCCTCGCAGTCTGCTCCCAAATTGGGTTTAGAGGGGCTAACAAAGCTGATTAGCACTTTGACCGAAACCCACTAACCTGACCAAGGCGCTGGACTGGTCATCTGCAGACCTGCAGTGGGCAGCTGCCACTTTGCTCATTCACCCCATCATTTAATATCCCCAGGTTCAACACACAGTCACCTCCTAGAATGGATGTTTATTACTTCTTGGGTTGTAAACTGATTTTATATGGAATTATCTTCTAAAATTCAAGAGATACTAAAATCTGATTGGTTGAGCCATAAGTAAAGCTGCTGTAATATATTCAACACACACACATAAAAAATTGCAAATTGTTTGCGCCAAATGATGAACTGACTGCATTTAATGTTTGACTGTTATGTTGTTAAGCAAACACAGCATGCTATCAATGAACTGCTGCTTGATATTATTAGTCTAATAATAATTAATTAATAATGAACTAATTCTAATTAACTGTCAGTGTACAGTGGTTTGACCACAGTTAAAGGTATATTTTCACATTTTCTAAATTATCCTCGTAATTAGAAGGTTAAGAAGTCAGCAAAGTCCAAGAGTGGTCTGACATGAAACACTCTGATGGCTCTGATGACTTGTGCATGTCTGTGTGCATGTAGTCCTGGGTCATGCACCCGTCTGTCAATATGAAATTGCACGGCTCTCAAACCAGTGGAAAAGGAGACCCGTTTTTAATGGGTTCAGTAGAGCCTAGGAACCAGTGCCAGCTTGAGCACCGGCACTTTGTTGTCACATGTGCAGCTGAGCTTGAATCTGGAATCATTCGTATGTCTCACAGTGTCAAACCTACCCACCAAGTTTCATTCCTGGTGGTTGATTCTTTCTGGGTGCAGCTGTTCTTTGAATTTAAGTGTAGTAGAGTTATATGTTCCCTCTTACTCTATCTGTCACATATATAGCATTCAAATAACTACAATAAATGACAATAGAAACTAGCAGTGGTTCTTCTATGGCATCTTTCCAAAAAGAGCCCCATTATTTTAGGGACTGTAGACGTCTATGGGTTAAGACTATGACAGGCGTTTGGTTGATAAATGTTTGAAGCAGTTTGTAGACACGTCGCACGGCTTGCCTATTGCTCTTATTCTTCAGTGGTGGGCAAAGGGAATTGTCTGTCCTGTAGAGGCTTCTTGACACGCTGTCATGGGCCAAAACAAAACCCCAGCATGCACAGACTTGGGGGGGGTGGGGGTGTGGGGGCAGGGGTGGTGGTGTGGGGAGGTGGGGAGCTGGGACCCTCTGACAGCGGCGCAAAGTAAACACCTAAAGAACTGCTAAATGTTCAACGTTTGGCACCGCTCTCAAATGTCAAAGGAGCCTCCGACCATGTAGCTCAAAAGCGACTGGGCTAAAAAATCAAGTCTACACTTTTCTTCCCCTAAAAGCTCTCCGCGTATCAGATATCACAATATGAAAAGCTGAAACCCGCTTGACTCTTTAAGCTCTATATGATAATAGTGTGGAGTTTTTTTTGGTAAGGGATTAGGGGTAACTGTAGACGAGGAGCGAGTCGGGGGAGAAAGCCTGGGCCTTTTACAACAGTAATGGACGTGCAGCGGCTTTGAAAGGGCAGGGCGCAGTAAACTTTAACAGCCATGCGAGGAAATGTAAAAGATTTTATTACCATTAACATGGCCGCAGAGTCAACGGGGGTCCACTGTGGGAGTTAAGCCAAGAAGGGACGCTGTACAGGGCCTTTGAAATGCAGGAACTCCTGTGTTCTGCCCAATAAGACAATAGAGGCTATTACCTATCTATCTATCTATCTATCTATCTATCTATCTATCTATCTATCTACCTATCTATCTGTTTGTTTTTATAAAGCCACAAAACTTGATCAGATGTACTCTCTGAGTCAGTCGGTAAATGTAGCTGCGCTTTTCCTGGGATCTGAGGACAATATCAAATGTGTCCAGAGTACTCCAGTAAGACACATAAAGCACTAATACTGCCTTTATTTTGACTGGTTGCTGGACGGAGCCCCCACATTTGCTGTCCAATTAGAAGGGAAGTGCTGCAATGTGCTATCAGAGATATACTGTAAGTCACAATCAGGTATTCTTTAAATACAGTTATTCCCTATGGAACATTTTACTAGATATTTTTACAATAAAATATTTTTGTAAATGATCTAATGTTAGAAATGTTAAACAGTTTTTTTTTGTCTAAAATAGAACTTTTAGTCGGTACAGAGCCATTACATGATGTAAACTTTAAAAACCAACCATCCTCAAGTGTGCCATAACTGGTCCTTCTATAGTTTCTAAAGACTTCTAAATGGTTCTTGGCTTGGATGAACTTTAAACAGGTTCTGGTAAGAAAAAGTTCTTTCGGGAACATAGTAGCAGTTCTTTTCTGACTTCTATGCCAAGTAGAAGCTTTTTGATGCACTTGACACCTTTAAGTGTGAGTGTGAAGAACCTTTTATAACACCTACACATTTTTATAGAACTGCCGCCCCCAGCCAAGAACCAAGCAAACATTTTTGGTTCCCTGTATATATCTTTAAAGAAACATATTTTGTAATCAAGATGATGTCTGAGTGTGAAGAACCTTTTTTTAAGATGACCTTCGTAAAGTGTAAAGGTTCCAAACTTAAAAACTATACATTCAGAGCGAGAATTATTTAGGAACCTTAGAAAACCCACTTTTGGCCCTAGAAAATATTTTCAGATAATATAGTTTTCCTAGAACCATGCATCAGAAAACTTTCCTTCCCTCAAAGACTTTTCAACAGACAGTGTAAGGAACGCTTTTTGTAAATGATATGGCCAAGTGTGAAGAACCTTTTTAAGTTTTAGAGCACATCTTGATAATATACAGTTTTCCTAGAACCAGGCATATAATGTAAGAACCATTTAGAAACCTTTGGAAACCACAGAACCATTTTGGGTCCCTCAAAGACTTTTCAACAGTTGTTTTAAAGAAGGCTTTTTGTAAATGACACGGGCAAGTGTGAAGAACCTTTTTAAGGTTCAGAGCGCATCCAAATAATATATAGTTTTCCTAGAACCAGGCATCTAATGTAAGAACCCTTTAAGGAACCTTCGGAAACCACAGAACCATTTTGGTTCCCTCAAGAACTTTTCAACAGACAGTTAAAGGAAGGCTTATTTTAAATGATATGGACTAGTGTAAAGAACCTTTTTAAGTTTTAGAGCACATCTTGATAATATACAGTTTTACTAGAACCAGGCATCTAATGTAAGAACCATTTAGAAACCTCTGGAAACCACAGAACCATTTTGGGTCCCTCAAAGACTTTTCAACAGATCGTTTAAAGAATTCTTTTAGTAAATGATACGGGCAAGTGTGAAGAACCTTTGTACGGTTTACAACACACCTTGATGATATATAGTTTTCCTAGAACCAGGCATCTAATGTAAGAACCCTTTTAGGAACCTTCGGAAACCACAGAACCATTTTGGTTCCCTCAAGAACTTTTCAGCAGATGGTTTAAAGAATTCTTTTAGAAAATGATACGGGCAAGTGTGAAGAACCTTTGTACAGTTTACAACACACCTTGATAATATATAGTTTTCCTGGAACCATGCATGTAAGCCAGGAGCCATTTAGAAACCTTTGGAAACCACAGTACCATTTTCGGTTCCCTCAAAGACTTTTTAACAGACAGTTAAAGGAAGGCTTTTTGTAATTGATATGGGTATATGATAAGTATGAAGGTTTAGTGAACGCCCCCGGCCCTCCAGCCATACATCCCGTATTGTTTAGGACCCTGAATGTAGCCATGCAGCTTTCCTGTGGTTCGGATTTTTCAGCGTGTCCAGGCCTTTTGTGGGCTGAAGCGAGTGGAGGGTTTGACTCATAGTTAAGGAACAATCAGAGTGATACTTAATGCAATAATACTGCCTTTATTTCACCTGACTGCAGCACTTAGCCCTGCGATCTGCTAAATTGATGTCTTCTCAGAGGCAGATCGTGTCCTGGAGCGAACTATAATGCAAAGGCAGGTATCTGATGTCCGGGCCTCGGTGCTGCTAACCCCTCTGTCCACAGAGCTCTCCATTGTTAGCCTGTCCCACTGCACTCAATGCTGCCACAGATACAGTTAAAAGCACCAGCCAGCGAAAGTGATTAAATTTCTCTGTATCAATCGTTCCATCACAAAGTGTTCGATTGTGTGCCTCGGAGGCGCTCACAATGGACAAAGCTCCTCACAGTTGGACTGCATGTGCTGGAAAAGGTGTCTAGTGCCTTGTTTTGGTTACCTGCTCTCCGGCCTGTGAAAGCAATCGCACATCAAAGAAAAGCCATGCAGGTAACACAATGCCACATCAGTGCCTTTATGATGGCATGTGTGTATCCGAGTCTGTGCGTTCCCTTATCAGGATGTAACGGCCTTTGTGCGTCCTTCTCACATCAAATGACCCCCCCTTGTGCGCATATGACCTCAGGAATCCACACGTTTCGGGGGCTGTGACTCAATACATGCCACAGAGGTTCCACGTTTGTAGATGAAAGATGAACGATAAGCAAGGCGAGGCAACTTTTCCCCAAACACAAGTGTTTGAGCGCCATGACTTGCACGGGTAATCTCGGCATCTGTGACGAGGAGTTCAGGGAGATGGGACTGGTGGAATGGTCCAGGCCTTGCTGTTAACCTGCTTTAAGGTGAGCAACGCTCCAACGCGTCTGAATAGGACACGGGCGCTCCCCGCTCCTCCCACATGAGCGTGAGCAACAGCAGAATATGAGCGGTGTTGAAAGTTGAGAGTGCATCTAAATCGCTCGGAACTAGACAACACAAACATGTCCAAAGGGTTCTTTGAAGGGATAAGAACCCTTCAGGTGATGATTCTATAAATAAGACTATGAAGAATGTGAACGTGAGGAACCTTAGAACATGATATAAAGCTTAGTTATGTCCTGGACACCTGGACAGTCTGGATTTTAATTCTGGGTGTTTGGTTTTGGGAGTCATTTGTCCAGTTTCTGGAATGTTCTGCCAAAATGTGTTGGGACAGTCTTGCTGGTCAGGAAGTTGAGAGTGCATCTAAACTGCTTGGAACTAGATCATTTTTTCCGACACAAACATTTTCAAAGGGTTCTTTGAAGGGATAAAAACCCTTCAGTTGATGGTTCTATAAATAAGACTGTGAAAAACGTGAACGTGAGGAACCCTTAGTACCCAAACATGATATAGAGGTTAGTTATTTCCTAGAACTGTGAACATGAGGAACCCATCTAAACTGCTTGGAACTAGACCAATTTTTCCAACACAAACGTGTCCAGAGAGTACTTTGAAGGGATAAGAACCCTTCAACTGATGGTTCTATAAATGAGACCATGAATGATGTGAACACAAGGAACCCCCAGAACCCAAACATAATATAAAAACCCAGTTTTTCATACAACCGTACACAGTATGACCACCTATACAGAGTGGATTTTAGGTCTAGGTGTCCGGTTTTGGTAATCATTGGTCCAGTTTTTGGAAGATTCTACCGAAATGTGTGGGGATAGTCTTGTTGGTCAAGTCATCTGTCATGCCTTACAGCCACAGTATGGAAATGATTGACTAGCTTTCATGTGGAAAGGGAAGACTGCAGAGAAAGAGATAAGTTTACCTTTAACTTTAGGATGCTGGTGGTTTTTGATGCCTCTTTATCTTTGTGTTCTCTTCATAACATGTCAGTAGCTAGAACGTGCCTTTCGCAAGAAGAAGAAGAAGAAGTATTTAAAAACATAAACAGTCTCAGAAGTTGGTTGCATTTTCTACTTCTCACTATCCAAACACATTCCGTGATGCTGAGATCTGGACTCTGGGGTGGTCAGTCCATTGTTCAGAGAACACCAGCAGCTTCTGATTAGTCTGTCTCCTTTTCTCAGTGAGGAGCTTCTTTAACAGCTACACATCCTTTAGCACTGAATAACCAATAACATTGAAGAATGTGCAGAAACACCTGATTTGGAGTGGAGTTCTCCTCTCTCTCAAAGATGAAAGCTTTAAGTGCCGTTTATCTGATGTGGACAGGGTTGGTGGACTTCCAGATGGTTGTTAGGGGTCCCATTTTCCAGGTTTTGGAAACTCCTGTTTTTTTTTTCAGATATTTTTTTTCTCCTTCCATATGCAAGCGGATTATCTTGTATCTAATCTCTTCAGAAGCAGAAGGCATGGTGGCACAGCGGGTAGCGGGTTTTCACCTGACAGCAAAAAGGGCCTGGGTTTGACTCCCAGGTGGGGTGTCCAAGGTCCTGTCTACATGGAGTTTGCATGTTCTCCCCATGTCTGGGTGGGTTTCCTTCTACAGAGCAAGGACATGCAGCCAGGTGAACTGGAGATGCTACATTGTCTGTACGTATGAATGTGTATATCTGCCCTGCAATGGACTGGTGGCCTGTTCCTGCCTACTGCCCAATGAATTCTAGAATAGACTCCAGCACCGCCTGTGACCCAGATGGATAAAACGGTTTGGAAGATGATTGAGTGCGTAATCTCCTCCGAAGCATCACCTGGAAAATGTAACAAATAACTTGGACTGGACGTTACATAAATGGAGGATCTCTGTCTTTTGCAGAGTACTATACTTTAGCCGTGGCTTTGAAGTACGGACAATGGACAGTTTATACTGAATACACTATAGCTATTTAACAGGCTATATTAATGGGAAAGAATGCTTATGGGAATGTTTGGGAGGAAAATCCTGTGGGCATAATTGCATTACTTTCTGTGGCAATATGACATAGTTTAGTCTCAGATCGCTTCAAACATCTGAGTGGTATGGAAAGACCCTGTGTCCATGCTTGGGAAATATTGGATAATTTTTGTTTCCAAGTGTACAGTGGCCAACTTTGCATATGCCACATACAGCCTGCCTAGTGAGACGTTGTAGTTAAACACATTAGTGGTGAAGTAACATGCAGGCAAGCAGAACTGGCTCATAACTAGTTGCATTTACTCAGTTACATGTACTCCAAGATGATTTAGACAGATTTGTACTTGAAATGAGCTGTTTGAATCTACATGTTGAAATAAACACAGACAGCAAAATAAAACAACCATCTGTGTAAATAAGCCTGGTCAGCATTCTATTTAGTCAGTTACTTGCATAGCTAGGTACATGCTAGTAGCTAACATTACCTATACTAGCTACTCAGTTTCCATCTGGACATCAACGCAGTAAATTAAAGTTGTTCCTCACTATGAATCTCTCAGTTGTAAAAGTGGTTAAAAGCTGTAGCATTTAAGGTGGAACACTTGATTAATAAGCTGGCGAATAGGAAGACAACTTCAGCCTCGTTTGAAGATGAACATCAGCCCCGTTTGTTGACCGTTCGGTTGCTTGGAAAGAGCATAAAAGTGCCGATGCCCCCTGTAGATTTCTCCACATTGCTGTTTTGGGGGTACAAATTTTATCAAGTCAAGACTGTTATAGGATCTTGGCAACTACCAGTTTTACTACCCACTTTTGTAAATGTGGTATTTGTGTTTGAAGGAGGATCAACAGTGTTTGAGGTTAATGGTATGTCCTTTCTATGTACTGAACTCCTCCTTATTTAACTATGATCATGTAAATACAGTTCAATTCTATGGCACCTTTAATATCTGTACTGCTGGTTGTTTTGGGTAGCAAATAAATTGGCTAGCTGTACATTGTAAACATGACTGATAGTGCCACCACTGTAAAGAAATATGTGTTACTCTTTGATGAAACATTTTACACCAAACCACATCAAAAAGGATTCTTCATTTTGTTGCTGTCCGAAGAAAAACAAGTATCTCCAAAATGGTAACTTCACAGGAGAGGGCAAAAACCCAGCTTAATTAAAGACTTTTTTTCCAAGCAATTTTGGGCCATTTCTGTTGGCTCATTCGTAATTTTTTCACCCAAGGTAAATGACATCTCATGTGACAAAATCATGCACAAAAATAAAAATATATGTTTTTCTTTTAACAGATACGATTTTTTAAGATGTCAAGTTTGTAGCAATAGATTAATCCTTATGGTGCTATATAGAACCATCTTCAAAAAGGTTATATGTAGAGCCAAATATAACATCAGTCTAAAGAACCATTAAAGCCTGATTTGGTTCTTTATAGAATTTAACCCTTTAAGAATCATCTTCTTAAGTATCTGAGCTTTAGTGTGATTGTGAACACTAACAATGTCAGCATGTAATTTTGGCCCTAAATCTGGGATTAGGGTCAGGGTCAAAGGTTACCCCAACTCCACCCCCCAGTGTCAGTAGTGCATGAACTGCACAGATGATACAGTTAAGTTGTCTTCATGGATTTTCTATTAAGATCACGTCTCAATATACTGTAAACCCAAACACATTACATACACAAACATGTGGTCTCTGCACTTCTCATTGAAGTTGACTGGACATCTGTGAATATCTGTGAATATCTGTGAATATCAGTGGGAAGTTTAATTGTTGATATGACTTGAGGAAAAGGAATGAATGATAAAAGGTTTTGCACCTTGACCTTTTTTTTAATTTGCTGTATAGTATTGATATATTCTTAAAAATGAAAGTTCTATAGAACAGTAGTGCCAAAGTAGAATTTTCATGGTGGGCCAGGGGCCAAAAATACAAACCGTCATAAACATAAATAAAGAAGATTAAAATCGAGTTTTTAAAAACATTTTTATGGCATTGCAGTATATTTTGTTACTAAATTATATATGCAAATATATTAAATGTAAATATATAAAGATATATTTAAAACATACAGAATTGGATTAGTTACAGAATAAAATGGTTGATGCTATCCAAAGGAAAATAAGTATGTGCCATAATGGTAAATTTACAGGAGACACCAAACACCTTATTTACTTTCACTGTATGTCAATATATATTGAATAACTAATTCAATTCAGCACATTGGTATTTTGGTAATATTGGTACAATCAGCTTGATTTTTTTACACAATATAAAGGACAATTGTTGATCCTAAATTATGAACTTTTTAAAATTTATGAACTAAATTAAAACTAAAAATTTCAACAAAAACATGCTTGTGGAAATAAAGAAGTAATGTATTCATT
The DNA here is from genome assembly GCA_034552555.1 of Semaprochilodus insignis. NCBI lineage: Eukaryota > Metazoa > Chordata > Actinopteri > Characiformes > Prochilodontidae > Semaprochilodus > Semaprochilodus insignis. Next base: position 5,266,215 of record CM067489.1, read on the forward strand.
TTAGTTATTCAGCAACAGGAAACAGCAGAAAACACATAGCCGAAAATGACATGTAAGCAACCAAGCATGCGCATGTCTATGCTTTGCCTTTATTACAGCATCCAATCTATTTGTAATACTTGCTTTCAGTTTGTCACTGAAATCTGCAAAAAGTTCAGTCTTAGAAGCTGGTTTAGCCTTTTCTGTTTCTCACCATCCAAGTAATCCCAAACTCAACCAGTGGAGTTGAGGTTTGGACTGCCGAGTGGATAGTCCATTCTGGAAACAATCTTGGGAGCAGGTTCTTTGTTTTATTTGAGTTTTATTGAGACCCACACTGAACAAATGACCAAGCAAAAGGTTATACCTGCTTAACCATTTGCTATTGGCTTATGCAACCAAGGATGGATGAAGGCTCATGGGTAGGGTCAGAGTCGCAGTAAGAGACTTAATCTCTTACTTGTAAATAGTTGTGACTGTGTGGATGTTATGTGTGCAGCAGGGTTGGTTGTGTCATTCTGTGCTGGGCTGCTGGGTGGTTAGAGCAGTGTTGCTACATTTGGTGTCAGAAGTGGGATTGCCCTCTAGTGGTTTGGAGTACAATGGCCAACACCAAGAACTTGAGGAGACATGGCAGAGAGAACTGAGCTCGGCTGAAAACTGCCATAGAGGAGCAGCACAGAACAGATACGCAGAATGACGAGACTTGTCAGTGGAGCCCAGCTAGAGGGCAGCAAAAGAGGCTCCAACAGACACGTGTGTCACTCTCGTTGGGGTCCGTGGCACAGTGGGTGGTGGAGAAGGCAGATAGCAGCTCTGGGGTTGCCATTGCTGATGGGGCAGTGTTAGAGTCTACCATATACAGGAGATGTATGGTTGCTGGTGACCTACCTGCTTCCCGGCCACAGTTCTCACTGCTGTGTGTTGAGTAAAAGAGCTTTTATCTGAAGCGTTACTTGTGTCTCTTGTGTCTTCGTCTTTATGCCATCACTACAGACATGTTTCTGCGCATCTACTGACTCACAAATGGTGATTTCATCAGAGCTTGTACCAGTGAAATGTTAACCTAAATTTTTCCATACATGTGTATAAATGATAAAATAATCATATAAGCATTAAATACATAAGTGAGGAAATGTTGTTGTTAACCTTTTAAACACCCCAAATACAAAATACCCACAAAACTTACTTTTGCCTCGCTCAGCTGAGAAATTTTCTCTCAGGTGAATGGCTGACGGCTTTCCATTCAGTCAGTTACATGACAGAAAGCTTGGGCTGCCACCCACAGTGACCGATCCGTTTTCAGCACCACTCAGCTACATCTCTTCCTAATGGCTGTTTTGACTACAATATAAATGAATGAGGAGGGTCCGTGTCTACGAAACATTCACAGTGAAATCGGTGAGAAATTTGGTCAGACCACAAGATGTTGTCATATTTGACCACCAGTGGTTTCACAGAGAGGGAGAGAGAGAGATTGAGAGAGAGAGTTCACTTAGGATGAGCAGTGGTAAGGAAATACTCTTGGAGGACAGGGTGTGTGGTTAAACCTTTGATGATGTCTTAAAAACATACACAGGATCACCTGGGAAATGCATTGGCTCACAATATCACAAAGCGATGACACACATAAAGAGAAGACACTTCTTTTTTTCGCCCGTCAAACTCCTGACAGGCTGCAGTGACAGAAGCAAACTCTGCACTTGTGGAAAACAAGGCCTCAGGCGCTCAAATGAATTCTGAATTCTGGGGGGTTTACAATGAGACAAATAATAGATGAAACTGAGGCGTTTTAAAGGATACCTTCCACCGTGTGCATGTCTTTCTATGCTGGCCTGGTGCGTCATTCATCATGATGGCTTTGTCAGTCACTACAAGAAACTTGATAGGTAAAAACATCAGAGACTCAGCCGCAACAATGTATATGACGTATAGCCAACCATCATCATCACAAGCTTCAGCTGTGTTAAAGGTCTTGAATCCAGATCTCTTCTCTTTTTTTTCAAGGGCCCATAACACAAGAAACCAGATTTCCCTCGCTTTTCTGAGTTTGGGACTGTAAACATTGTTCAATTCCCAAAATGTACCATTCACTTCCCAGGTCCATGTGCCCATTGATGGAAACTACACTGCTCATTTCTGAATGCACTGTTTCTGTGATGCCTGGGCAATTATAAAGGATGAAGAGAGGTTGGAAAATTGTCTTGTAAATAGGAATTATAACTACACACATACACACACACACAACATATATATATATATACATAGACAGACGAGTCCTGCTTTTGTCTTGGTGTATGGAGGCACCGTGGTAAGCGCCAAGATGAACGGTTTGTTGTCACGCGTCACATGTCCAGAAGACCTGGTGTCACTCCACCTCCACCCCTACCGCACAATCAGCAGGAACTGTGTGAGAACACATGTGAACTTACAAGACATTCTGTCACGTCTTGTAACACAAGATTGTGGGATACGGGTCCTTTACTACATAGTATGAGACATGAGAAAAGAGTTCCACCAATTTCTCAAAGTTTCCCTGGAATTTGAAGTGTAAGGATGCATTGTAAAGACACTAACTGACCTTCTCAGACACTCAGATACAGTGGCGATGGGAACCAGGGGTTGTGATGTCTACATCACAATCTAGCCATTTGATTTATTATCCAAGCTGATCTATATGATTATTATTATTGCAACCCCTTTTCTGAAAACACTGGAATGCTGTACAAAATGTAAATACATACCAGAATACATTCAGTCATTCATGCAGTTTCTGAGCTGTTTATCCTTCTGGGTTGGTGGTGCTTGTCCCTATGCCAGCACTCAATGGGCAGAAGGCATGAAACACCCTGGACAGGCCGGCAGTCCATTCCAGAAACGGAATACATGATGTTCAAATGATTTAAACCCTATATTTAATTGAACATAGTGCGAAGACAACATATTGAATGTTGAAACTGTATATGTAATGGTGAAAATGGTAAAATATGGTAATATGTTAATCCACAAAACAGGAATTTCTCAGGAATTTGGCAACTGAATAACTCTGTTTACATCTTATTGACTTAATTATGAAGAAATGTGTTGAATTTGCATGAATCTGGCTGTGTGCTAACCATTTCCTGTTTATGTTATAGGACAAAGAGCAAAATGGACGTCCATCCAACATGGACAAACAGTGCTAATCAGGATTTGGCTGCCTTGATCTGACATAAATGAATTCCAAGACTCCATGAATGATTACTCTGAGATAAGATTTTAATGGCTTAATGTTGTGGCAATTAATCTGTTAAGACGGGTTTATTTCCTCTGTTTTAGCCAGCGGGTTCGCTGTTGGAGGGCAGCTATTTGATTAATCTCCTGTGTGTTTGTGCTACATATAAGCACTCCTGTTTCAGACTATGACATTTTAATTAATCATCCTGCACAAGCCTGGCCAATATTTCCTATATAGCCAATGATATGATTAATAAAGCAAGTCAATTCAGACCATTATTTATTTCAGTGTACAAATAGTGAATGGTGAGCTCTACTGATATCAGCTCGAACATGTTAATAGCAGAGCTATTACTGCATGTAAACTGGGTTATGTAAACGTTGACCTTGTGGTGGTGGGCAAGAGAGAGATGACGGAGGGGGCTTCCCGGGTTAAAACCATGCTCTCACCCCCTTCCCCCTTCCCCCCTCCCCAACCACCCCTTATTTTTTGGCCAGATAAGGCCTGGCGTGCAGGCAAGAGGATGCAGGCCCAGCAAAAGCCTCTAATTCCGATTTAGTGTTTCAATCCTGTGCCACATTTCTGAATGCTTTGACAGGTCAACAACCACAGGCCAATCTGTTCCTTAAAGATTTGTTTTCCTTGCCTTAAGTCTCCTATTACCTTGGAAAGGACAGGGAGGAGAGGAGGAGGAGGAGGAGGATGCTAGGCCGCAGAGTGGGATGGATTACTGCAGAAATGTAATTTAGTGGCAGTTGGGAAAAGCCCCAATTCCAGAAGCTATTGTTCTTCTTATCCATCATCCTAATTTAGGATAAATAGAGTGATGCAGATGAACCCTCGCTGATGCAAATCCTTAAAACTAGAGGCAACTTGCTCAGCATCTGACATTAAATACAGCATGTCGTTGCAGGATACATGTGTCTTTGATGAGGTACCACTGATATAATATTGAGATTGATATAACATTGATATAATATCCATAGGGAGCTGGATATAAAAAAAAAATACAAGCATTGTTATTTATATCACCAATTTATATCACCAGTGGCAAGCCTAATCCTAAAAATCAAAAACTCTGAAATCTAAAATCTATAAATCTAAAATAAAAAAAATCTAAAATCTACAAATATAAAATATAGAAATCTAAAAATCCAAATTTAAGAATCTAAAAATTAAATCTAAACTCTAAAATGTAAAAAACTAAAAATCTAAACATCTAAAATCTAAAAATGTAATTGCCAGCTTTCTACAACTCAGTTTTAATAAAGGATGCCCAAGATAAAAGTACAACTTTGATCACAATTTTCAATATGATCAGGTGCCAATGGTGAACTGTATTGTTATCATTGAATCAGGAGGGTTTGGGACATAGACCTCATAAACTGTGAACCTCAAACACTGTTGTTCCTCCCTCAAATACAAATCACACCTTAGCTAAACTATTACGTAACAGTCTTCACTCATTAATATTTACACTCCCAAAATTGACAAGAAAGGAGCAACGAAAGAAAATGTTGTACTATGTGGAGAAATCTACAGTTTCAGACTGTGAAGGGAGTGTCTGCATTTTCATACCTCCAATGAACCAAATGAACCAAACTGTCAGTGGCCATGACAGATGTTCAGCTTTAAATAAGGCTGAATTTGTTTTTCTAACTGTGACTTGGTGGCGACAGTATCATGGTTTGGGGCTGTTTTGCTGCTATTGGACGATGGTAGCTTGACCATAGCTATGACTGTATGAGAGGAAGTCTACAAGAGAAGGTTAGGGCATGCAACCTCAACAGAAGGTGGGTTCTGCAGAAGGACAACAACCCAAAAAATATCTACAAAGAAGCGTTAGAGCAGAAGAAATGAAACTTTGGAATGGTGAGGACGAACCTAACAACCTAATTTAAGCCCCCACCCTGACAGAGTTGAAGCAATTCTGTAAAGGGGGACATGCCAAGATTCCCCTAACTCAGTGTGCAGCCATTCACTCTGAAGTTAAAAAGGACCGTTTCTACAGGAGCGATTGCTTTAGAATTAGGTGCAATACAGGGCAGCCTATCAGAACAGAGCTCATATGCATTATAGGCACAACAACACAAGCAGCCCAAGAAAAAAGTGACGTTGAAAAATAGTTGACGTAAAAAATGTAATAGTTTGTGACATAACTGATTCATGGAGGCGTAAGTCATAAGATCTACAGGGGTTGGACAATGAAACTGAAACACCTGGTTTTAGACCACAATCATTTATTAGTATGGTGTAGGGCCTCCTTTTGCGGCCAATACAGCGTCAGTT
>CM067489.1:5279498-5329701 GCA_034552555.1 Semaprochilodus insignis
GTTATGCCCTGCTACAGATGGGGCACCATGTTAGACCTTTGGTGGGTGCGGAGGGTGGGGGGCGGGTGTTGTTTTGGGGGGCAGGGGGGCTTGTCCTTTTTGTCAGAGCTGTTTGACTTTGGTGTGATCTTTTTAAAGACCCAAAAAAGCTCACACATACACGGTACTGTCCTAAAAGACACTTGTACTCAGAGTCGGGCTGCTTCACAAAACGCACCCCATCAATAAGTTATCTGACAACAGGCCACTGATGTGTGGAAGTGCTCGAACAAGCTGCTTTAGGATGCATGAGTTGTTATTGGCCACTGTTTCGGACTGGGCAGAGGAGATTTCGGGGCTTGTTGCCGCATGAGTGCCGCCGTGTGAGGCTGATGTGGACACAGCAGGGGGTCACAGAGATGGCGTGTGTTTGTTGGGCAACTGAGCTTGGGACTGTAGGAGCACATTAAGGAGATGACCTAAAGAGAGAGCATGCACACACACACACACACACACTGAGCTTTGCCTTTACTGCTTGCAGGGATATCTAGTGGACATGCAACCTAAAATGCCTCTTCGGTCTCCTATTGTCTATTACTTGGTTTATTTGTAGTGAGAACCAGCAAGGCATAAATTCATATGAGCTTAAACATAACACAGATATTGTATGTAGGTAAAATCAAGTAGAACCTCCTTTTAGCTATCGCACATGAAGAACACTGAGTTTTGACTGTAATCAGACTGATATTGCTTGAGATTTGTGAAGGCGTTCATCAGAATTTGGTCTTCAGGGCACCAGTCACAGCAATTCACACCCAGCTAAAAAATAAGATGGTTCTTCAAGGCTTCTTTGGTAATAATTAGGGTTCATATATATATATATATATATATATATATATATATATATATATATATATAGAATCATTAACACCCTAGGACTTTGCATGCTTTGCATGGTAAAATAGTTCTTCAAACTGATAGAGAATATCTTTATATATGGTTCTATGTAGACATGTTTGGGAAAGGGTTCTATAAATATCATGTTTGTAACAATAGGAGATCCCTTTTTGCTGCTGTTTTATGAGGTTCTGCATAGAACCATATAAACTACGTTCTCCATAAGCATGAAGAACCTATATGGCACCAAAAAGGGTTCTTTGTTCAATGTCAAGTTTTTCAATGTCAATTGATGGAACATTTTTGGTGCTATATAGAAATGTTTTCAAACAGGTTCTTTATTTTCAAACAGTTACAAAGTTAAGTTTCTATCAATAGCAGGGTCATTTTTCTGCTATTTTCAAAAGTTCTATATTCTATATGTATATCATATACAACACCTTCTACAGCACATATGCCACACATTCTCCATCAGTCTGAACCTTTCTAAAAATTGTTCTACATAGCATCAGACAGGGTTCTTCTAAACTTGCAATGTCAAGTTTGTAAGAATATGAGGGACATATTTGGTTCTATATAGAACCATTTAAAAAAGGTTTCTGTATAGTTTTTGACAATCTGAATATTTCACCATGTAAAGAACCATTTAAGCATGAAATGGTAGAACTCCTAATTCTAAACAGAACCACTGATATAATTAATTGTCACACATCATCAACTGAAGAAAGCAGAAACATGCTCACTGAAACAGATTATCGCTCTAATAACTGGAAACTAATAACAGGAAATAAATAGCACAGCCAAGAGTATTTCTTTTTGAGCTGTCTGACTTCAGATGGAAATTAGAAATGAGAAATTCCTAACAGAATAATTACTTTGCGAAGAGCTAACAACGAACTATAGCTAGCTTTGAATTTATAATGCTAGGACTATTAGCATTTTAATAGCAGTAGTAGTACTACTACTACTACTAGTTAATAGTTAATAATAATAATAATAATAATAATAGTTATAAGTAAATGTTCTTCTTCTTCTTCTTATTATTATTATTATCTGTGGTAGTAGTATTACTAGAAAAAATTGTTTTCTGTATCATATAGACACATATAGTTGTGTGTGTGTGTGTGTGTGTGATTCATATATTGTACATGTAAGTCTTTACCCACCTATCAGACATATATGTATGGTCCATAAATGATTCATATCCAATGTCCAATATATATACTATTTTGATATATGACTCTTGATATGCATGTATGTACATATTATCAGATTCGATATAGGACAACACTGTAGACATGTGGACTAGATGTTAATAAAAATAGTGAGTTATATTAATTTTCCACCCAGTACATAAAGTTTGCTTATCATTTGTGTGCAACGAAAAACATGTATCTCCATTTTTGTTGATTTTTACTTTTATGCAACATTTGATGCCAGCAGCTGCTGTTTACATTGCGTGATGTAAATTTCATCAGGAATGAGCCGACAGAAATGGCCCAAAATGACTTAGAAAAAGTCTGGTTCTATTGACTTACAATGGAATTAAGTTATATATCATTATTTTCCTTGAAAATCTTTAGCACACCCCAAAATGTGCATAGTAGTCCCACACTCCCTTTTTGGATTGTTACTCCTCCCAAGAGAGCATGTGTGTTTTTCCACCGCAGAGCCTGTTTTCAGCTGAGTAGTAAGGGTTTGGTTTGAGCTGCTATTAACATGCCAGATTATAAGCCTTATTATGTTGTTTTGTGGTTTGATGAATGTGTGTGTGTTTGGGGGTGTATGAGGATGAGCGTTTGCGGATTTGGGAGTGTGTGTGTGAGTGTGTATGTGTGTGTGCACACTCTATAAGAGCCATATGGTGTGGTTGATGTTGATAGGGGTTGCGTCTGGTCAGTGTCCTCAGATAGCACGGGCTGTTTGTTGCTGCAGGCTGCTGGGCGTCTGTCGTGGCCGCATTTACTGCACATAAGCGCTGAATGAAAACACTCACTCCTCTCATCTCCTCCATCCATTCATCTCCACTCATCCCTACTTCACTCCTACTTTCTTTTATTCCCCCATCGGTCACTGTTCTTGGGCCAAGACGAAGACATGAGGCTTCTGTTGTTTGATTGATGCGTACTTAAGGGATGAGAAGAATGGACAATTGCTTTATTTCCGAATGTCTGAAAGAACCCAGAAAACCATTAAGAATTAGTGGAAACACTCAGCAGTTCAATGAGAGGAGACTGAAACAGGCTCTTCTCTATTAACAACAACTGAGAATTAAAACCCTGTTGTTGCATATACTGACACCAATACCAAGAAAAATAATTATTACTACAAACAACGATAATTATTAACTGCTTTGTCTTTTAAAAAATTGTTATACACATATGAAGGGTGTGTGTAAAGTACTGTTTGGATTTTACCTGGAACGTATAAAAAAAACCAAAAAACAAATGAATAGATAAGTCAAAATTATTGCATTATCTCCTGATTTAATAATTTCCGCAAGTTTCCACTGTTTACAAACAGCTATAGTATTTTTAGATGGCAGCAGTGAGTAATCTTTGTTTGTTTGATGCATGTTAATAACACCTTTAGAGGACAGTGGTGAGTAATGTTTGTTTATTTGATGTTTATTATTAACTCCTTTAAAGGGCAGCAGTGAGTTATGTTTGTCTGGTGTGTGTTAATAACTCCTTTAGAGGACAGCTGTGAGTAATGTTTGTTTATTTGATGTTTGTAAATAACACCTTTAGAGGGCAGCAGTGAGTAATGTTTGTTTATTTGATGTTTGTCCTTAAAATCTTTAGAGGACAGCTGTGAGTAATGTTTGTTTGCTTGATGTTTGTTAATAGCATCTTTAGAGGGCAGCAGTGAGTAATGTTTGTTTATTTGATGTTTATTATCAACTCCTTTAAAGGGCAGCAGTGAGTTATGTTTGTTTGGTGTGTGTTAATAACTCCTTTAGAGGGCGGCAGTGAGTAATGTTTGTTTGATGTGTGTTAATAACACCTTTAGAGGGCAGCAGTGAGTAATGATTGTTTATTTGATGTTTGTTCATAATGCCTTTAGAGGACGGTGGTGAGTAATGCTTGTTCATTTGTTCATAATCCCTTTAGAGGGCAGCAGTGAGTAATGTTTGTTTATTTGATCTTTGTTAATAACACCTTTAGAGGGCAGCAGTGAGTAATGTTTGTATATTAGATGTTCGTTAACACCTTTATGGTTATATATTCATAGTTCATACATCACATATGCATCACCCATAATGAACAAAATACACAACTATAACACAATTGAAAATTTTATCTAATTTATTTATATTGCGATTAACTGTCAGCTAAAATTTCAGAATTATGATATGCCTATTGGGGAGTTTAATGCTATATGAATTAGTCATGTTTTATCCTGTCTGCCTTGTCACTACACATTTTAGCAACCTCCTGCAAAACAATATAGAGGGGTTAGGGGAATATGTTTACCCCATGTAAATTGCCATGTTGGTAAGTATTCCATCAAATCCTGTGCTTCTGGTGTTCACTCATAGATACACTTTGATATGGCAAACTGATATAAACCGTTCCACTTCAGCAACCAGAAGGAGGTCCCACACTGCTTCCGCACGTTGAATGGAGTTGCACATTTCCACTTCAGAGGTCTCCAAATGCCCAAAATGTGTATGTGTACTTTATTTAAAAGAAAAGAATGGACACAATGGAAGTCTAAAATATGTGGTGTAATAACTAGCTTTAATTCCAGCAGGGGATTATAAGCAACAATAAAACTTTCTGGTTTATCGGGAAATAATATTTCTGACACTAATACAGTAGCCATCAATGGACAATAATATACAAAGTTAGGAAAATGGTCAAAAAATGGTAAAAAAAATGAAGATGCAATGGGTTTATTGGACTTGCACAGCCGCCAATATGCTGCCATAAACCCTCCTTTGTTTTATTGAAACAATGCATGGCAAGAAGATGATATTGCGAGAGTAGGCGCACAATCAGGCTTTAAATGCATCTGTGCTCCTGCAGGCTTGCGGGCCTTGCCAAGTCTCCCAGGAGCCACTTCTCTCTCACCAGACCGTCACCACCAGCTTCTGCCAGCTTTTTTTTCCCCTCCTTTCCCTGATAAATCATCAGATAATAGGCATAGCCGGTAGCCATTGTTTTGCCAGGGTAAAGTGTTTAAAATGAATTTACCCGGTGAGTGCGAAGAATACATTTCGTATTATGCGTGTCGCTGATGTACAAGGGGCCTGTTCCAAAAAATGTATCGAGCTAGCATGCCAAGCCCTGTACTGGGGGCATCTCGCAGTGCCTGCGGCCTCCACAAAAGGCCCCACACAATCGGCACTGTTAGCTATGCATGCCACGCTGTTGCCGTGGCTAACGGGGTAGGGAGGGTGGGCGGGGAGGCAGCGGAGGGGTGCAGCAATGCCACGCAGGGGCGACAGGCAAACACACTTTGTTTTGTTGCTCCTCACACACACTTTTTTGTTTGCGTCTTGAAGCTTTGTCGGTTCCGCTCCCCCTGGATGCGACCAAAGCCGGGGAGACGTGAAAGATGCTTCCCAGAACACTCAGCATAACACAGTCATTGACTCTTTTGGATTGGACAAGAGGCTGGCACGGCACTGGGCTGCTGACCACAAACTGGACGAGGGTTATAAAGAGAGAAGCCCAGCTGGCCTGACCCAGCCTTGCTCTTGCCAACCAGGGGTCCGGTCAGCTGCCTCTTTTTACACTGAACCTTCCTAACCCTTTAATTAGACCGAGGGGACCCCACAGCAGAGAGGATCACTCACAGTCGAGGAAAAACTGTTGCCAATAATTAGCTGCATGCTAGTCAATTAAGGACAAACAATAATGCATGCGGGATCGTCTCATCTATACTCATGTTTATGGGTACATGAGGTTTTACATGGAAGAAGAGGACATCTGCAGGGTATAAGAACAATACATGAACTGAGAAGCTAGCAAGTGTATCTAGATAACTCAGCTTAGCTGAGCATTAGCAAGTTGCTAGCTAGTTATCTCCACCTTGCTACTGACCACAAGATACAGAAATCCCAACAATCACTGGTTACAGTCACTCAGTGCTTTGTTTATTCGACATCCAACCTCTCAATAAGCCTCTCTTTTCTTTGCATTGATAAACATTGATAGGCCTTAAATAGGCCTAAAACAACTATGTAAACAAGACAGAGTAGAACTTGTAGAACTTCTGTGGTAATGCTAATTTCTTCTGGTACCCTTAAAGTCTATGCACAGCAGAAACAAAACTGCATTTCCTGAAAAAAGTGCGGAATGGTTGCACAGCTTAAATGTTTCCCACATCCTGTTAGGCTGTTGCTAGGCTGTGGTTGCTATGGGAGGAACGAGGGATGAATAAACAACACATAGAGGAGTGTGGGTCAGTATGGCTGTGGACTAGAGTTTGGGGATCTGCCCTGAGTGAGTAGATGCAGTTTGGAAGCAGCTTTGGTGGGAAACAATAGGGCTTGGGTAGGGCCAAAAGTGAACGGGACTCCATGGGCAAAACAAGGGATGGAAAAAGAGTCAAACAGACGAGTGCGAGTTAGGCCAACATTTAACTCCTGCCCTGAGATAGTGTATGCGAAACAAAGTCGGATAACAATGTATTGCGCACTGCAAAGCACAACCATAATGAATATGTGTTCTGAGTTTGTTACACCACAGAAAGTTGTGTTATTAATCACCCAGCCAATTATGACTGACTAAAAAATTAATTAACTAATAACAGTATGTAAAATTAAGATTGCTGAAAACATAGGCAGTATTGTCTGCTCTGAAGATGCCAATCATGGGAAAGGTGCAACCTCTCTCAAGTGCCATATATCACAAATACTGCTACAACCTGAAAAATGATCCTTCTGGCACCTTTATTGGACTCATACTGCCATGTTTGAGCCTGAAAATCAACAGTGTTCCTTTTAGTTTGTAGCAGAAAGTTCATTTTTATCTATTTATAACCTAATAGTATTAGGGGAGGGGTTATGCTAAGTCTGGCTCCAGTCCATCATTGAGCCATGATTTCAGCTAAATCAAAATACCTGCAATTCTGTAGTAAATAGTTCTTTATAGAGTCTTTTCACAGGATATTTTTTTATTTTTGTTTTTTCATTGGTTTTCAGCTATTTTTTTTAAACATGTATAACGTATTTAGAAACAAATCTCTGAATTTCCTATGTACAGATTTTAGGGTTTTTGAAAATTTATTCCACCCATGGTAAAAACATCATTGCTTGATTCCACTGTTCATTAATTATATCAGTGGTTAATCTTCAGTTCAGTTCCAAGTCCTAACCAATGGAAAAAAATGGTTGGCTGTATCCATCCGGATATCAGGGGAAAAAATCTGACGAATTTCCATTGGAAGTTTAACACTTCCCACTAAAACTTCGTAACAATAATTGCACAGTCTAAAAAGCAAGATGAATGTAAGCTCACTTGACCACAAATAAATCACCTTGCATGTTTAAGGTGGTAGTAACTTCTGGCTCCTGCAGATGGCGCTGCACGAGGATGATGGGGCTATAAATACCTGCAGGGTGTGAGTGACGGGATCCATAGATTGAGAAGAGGTGGTACAGTGCAGTGAATGTCTCGTTCCATGTGTGGAAAATGGCTCCTAAGCAGATGTTAATGATTGGCTAAAAGAGTGATTGCTTTTGGCCGTGTCAAAGACCATAGCGTGAAGGAAGTAGCTGAATCTGCAGGTGTATGGACGCAAACGGTCATACGGGTCTACCAGCAGTGGCTAAAATCCCAGTCTACAGGAAACTCCCTTCAGGATTGTATCAGGGAAGGCATCAACCGTGCAATTCTTTGATGTAAGAGTGGCTGAACATTGATGTGGCCTACATCCAGAAACTTGTCCAGTCCATGCCAAATCCAATCACAGCTGTTATTCATGCCTGTGGAGGTATTACACAGTATTAGGTATGTTTCTGTGACTATTTTTTTGTCCAGTGAGCTTGTTAAATGAAAACAACAAATTTCAGACATGGTTGTTTACTCACAGAACTCATTAGAAGGCCCTGAGTGTTTCCCACATAGAAAGTCATAGAAACTTTGCTAAACTCTTAGAGTAAATTTCTCATTTAAATCAGTAATGAGGTGGCACAAGAGCAAAGTAACAACAGCCAGGGTTAGAGGGAGCTCCTGATGACATGTCAACCATTTCATTATACAGAATGGAATTAAATTGCCTTTAAATTAGCAAATCAGATGTTCATATACAACACTCAGGGGTCATTTAGGTTCACCGTCATACTATATGGTGTTTATTCACCATCATACTTATAAATGAGCTACTTTAAGAGGCACTAAGGAAGCAGACCTTCTTTGTAAACCGCGTAACTCCTCACCCATTCAGCTCGTCAGCGTTATGAAACTTGCCGTAGTAATTTGTTGCCTTGAGGTCAACCTCAAAGGCCTGGCCATCTCCCCCACCCACCAATGGACATCATGATTTGTAAACCCTTTCATTTGCTTCTGGAGGAGTTCGACCTTGATAAAGACCAGAAGAGAGATGGAGCTCACTCATAATGGACTGGTGTGTATGGGAGGGTCGTGGGAAAAGCGTGGTCACGCCATTATTGGGATATTTCAACCGGGCCTCTGGATTGACCCTCCCAAAGCCATATTGTAGTGACTGGCCTCCTAATGGGGGGGCTGATTCACGAGGGTTACAATAGACATGTCTCTACACAGAAGACCCCCCCATCAGTGTGTGTATTGGGTTGTGCCCGAAGGGAGGCTGTGTAGTCCTCTTTTAATTCAACTGAGAGGTGAATGGATTTGGTATGCTCCCGTAATGGCGTGGGTGCATCACAAACTGACGTTGTATTGGCAATTACTTGTTGCATAATGACAGCATCTTCAACGCAGTGGGCACTGCAGCCTAAATGCATCTGTACTCTATGTCAGCTGCTACTCCTAAAACAGAGCAAAGCCTCTGTCAACTACTATCCTGAAAAGCAAAGTATATACACCCAGATTGATAGTACATTGATATACTGATACCAGGATGCAACTCAGCGTTTGGTCTGGATTTTAGTTAATGATGATGAAATTAATAGTTGAATAGGAGGAGGAGATTCTAGCATCAGTGGGCCATCAGAGAAGGAATACTGATTTATGGGAACTAAAGAATGCGTAGTGTATTAAAAATGAGTCAACTTGCATGTTTAAGGGAGTAGTAACTTTAGGCTCCTGCAGATGGCGCTGCACAAGGACGATGGGGCTATAAATACCTGCAGGGTGTGAGTGACAGGATTCATAGATTGAGAAGAGGTGGTACAGTGCAGTGAATGTCTCGTTCCATGTGTGGGAAATGGCTCCAAAGCAGATGTTAATGATTGGCTAAAAGGAGTGATTCTATTTAAAGACCATAGTGTGAAGGAAGTAGCTGAATCTGCAGGTGTATGGAAGCATACGGTCATACGAGTCTAACAGCAGTGGCTAAAATCCTGGTCTACAGGAAATTCCCCTCAGAACTGTGCCAGGGAAGGCATCCACCAAATCTGGCCCAACTGCGCAATTCTTTGATGCAAGAGTGTTGAACATTGAAGTGGCTACATCCAGAACCTTGTCCAGTCCATAGAATTGCAGCTGTTATTTGTGCTTGTGGAGTTATTACAAGCTATTAGGTACGTTTAAGTCACAGGTGACTCATTTTTTTGTCCAGTGAGCTTATAAATGTCTGTTTAACAGAATTACTTTTGAATTTAAACTCTATCTTGTTTCAAGTTTTGGATGGAACCAAAATGGTTACATTATTGGAAACTTCCAAAGACACTAACAGCTGATGCTCAGACTGTTCCATTTGGTTTTGCACTAGTCCTGGTTGAGGTCCAGCACTGTTTGGGCCTTGCTCCACTCCCAGCTCTATTGAGGATGCAATTAATATGTGGTTCTCAAGCATTAGACGAATGTCACCGTGAAGTTTCATAGCAAGTTTATGGTTCACACTGTGACACTGTGGTACATTACCATGACACAGTAATGATGTAATGAGAGATGTTATGTACATATTTTGGAGACTGCAGTTCAGTGAGAGAAGTCACTATCAGCGGTTAGTGAAGGACTACACGTTCTATCTGCCTGCATGATAAGAACACGATCACCATGTAAGTGACAGTACGTCCCATGTTGTTCTCTCCTTTGACCCGCTGACCTGGCATTGCTCACTGCACGCTTTTTTGCTGCATTGTTTCTGCATTCATCTTCTGATTGCCTCCCTAAATGCATCATTATGGGGATGAGGATGGCCAAAAAAAAAGTTTTCACCCTCACAGCAGCCCCATTTCTGCTCCAGCAATTAGAGTCTTTTTTCCACAGTCACATTTAAAACCCCAAAGCTGGAGCCACTGCAGCATCATGGTGTCTGGTCCTGTAACCACGAAACAGTCCTACAATAAGTGATAAACATTGCAAGACAGAAATATAACATGTAGAGAATTTGTCTCACACTTTTGCAGGCACTAAAATGCGCACGGATACTAAACAGTTTAAAGTAAGTGTCACTTATTTGTGCTCAATCTGCACATCACTGCCTGCAAATGAAAGCATAAACTTAGTCACAAGCATCTACCATACATGAACAGTTCAGCCAAAAGTGGTGTGAGTGGAACAGCAGCATTAACTGAAACATAGTGTGAAGGAAGTAGCTGAATCTGCAGGTGTATGGAAGCGTATGGTCATACGGGTCTACAGGAAAATCTAATCAGAATTGTGCCAGGGAAGGCATCCACCAAATCTGGCCCAACTGCACAATTCTTTGATGCAAGAGTGGCTGAACATTGAAGTGGCTACATCCAGAACCTTGTCCAGTCCATCAAATTGCAGTTATTCATGCTTGTCACAGTATTACAAGCTATTAGGTACGTTTTGGTCACAGGTGACTCATTGCTGCAAATGAAAGCAATAAACTTCTAAAATAAAGAGCATCTACCATTTATGAACAATTCAGCCAAAAGTGGTGTGAGTGGAACTTACTCCATCAGCAGCGTTAACTGAAACTGTGGGGCTAGTTATAACTAGAAACTGGACACTTCAAAAGCCTGGCAAATTGATGCAAACAGAATTGATTCAGAGTCCTATGTTGTTTGAACCAAATGAGAATTCCAACCCAAATGCATGACAATATATGCATACCAATAAACATGATTAGTAAAAAGAGATATATATTTTACATACAGACACCGGCCACTTTATTAGGTAAAGTAAACGTACCTAATAGTATGTAATACCTCCACGAGCACCAATAACAGCTGTGATTGGATTTGGCATGGACTGGACAAGTTTCTGGATGTAGGCCACATCAATGTTGCATCAAAGAATTGTGCAGTTGAGCCAGATTTGGTGGATGCCTTCCCTGGCACAATTTTGAGGAGAATTTCCTTTAGACTGAGATTTTTGCCACTGCTGTTAGACCCATGTGACCGTACGCTTCCATACACCTGCAAATTCAGCCACTTCCTTCAAGGTGCAGAGGCATGTTATACCCCACTTGATCCACAGACATGCTGAAGAGCTGAAACGTTGTTCTCTGCATTATGTCAGCATTTTGAACTATGCTTGCGTGATGTCTGGGCAAGACTATTAAGAAGCCTTGCAAAATAACCAAAAAGCCACCTGTGTTTGGTCTGACTGGTGGAGTCTTATGTCAAGTTCTGCGTGTCTTGATGTAGCTCTGACGTACGCTACGTCGCTCTTAATAGATAATGGTTTACTCAACCTGACAAAACATCAAGCCTAAAGAGTCAAAGCAGTCAGAGCAGTACGCTGGGAACATACAATATATGGCCTTGATAAGTCTAGCGCAGATAAAATGAACTGCTGAAATGTTCAACAGCTGCTGCTGGAGTGGGCAAGATATACTAAAGCACACATTTTGCACATACAGTGTTTTCCAAAACTGTGCAACCAGTGCAACCGATGTTCATATCAAAATCTCACATAATGGGCATGTAAGAGGAAGAGACTGTGCTTACTGGGCTTAGTGATGATATCAGAGCTGCTGAGTTCTCTGCACGTGCATCTGTGGTAGAAGGTGGTTCTGGGAGATAAAGAACACAGTGAACAGAACTTTGCTGATGCAGGTCATGCACTGTGATTATGAGTGGTTGGTGGATTGATGGTGTTTGATTAACAAGTGAAGCAAAAAAAAAATCTTGTAAATCAAATTTGGACAAGTATCTCTAAAATAGCAACTTTACAGAAGAACAGTTAGAAAACCTCTAATTTGTATGTAAGTCAATGGAACCAGACTTTTTTAAATTTAAGTAATTTTGGGTTATTTTTGTTGGTCCATTCACCATGACATTTTCACACAGTGTAAACAGCAGCTGCTGTGTTCAAAGGATGCATTAAAGTAAATATTGACAAAAATGGAGATACATGCTTTTCATTGGACAGTGATGATATGCAGGGTTTCCATTCATTCATGCCATGCCATTAGCAAATGTCAAGCAAATTTCTGGAAAGTCACAAAAAAAAAAGTTGCTTGAAGTTGCTTGAAGTTCCTGGAGTTGCGTCCTCACTTCACTGTAGCCCAGTAAAACTTTGCCAAATGCCACCTGAGAATACAGTTGTGGATGAACAGAGCACCAAACATGTGAGCTCTGTTCCTGCTCCGTCAACAGTTATACAGAAAATCCATTCCATTCCATTTACATCCATTCCATTTTTCATATTTCTGCTTACAATGTTTCCAACTCATCCAAGGATACTAACTCATGCTGGAATTTATATCCATTTTCTCTTTTCATTTTTGGCTTTTCAATACAGTTTTTATGCACATTATCAGCATGTAGCAGTTTGTTTTCAAACTCTATATTTTGAGTATTAAAAAATACTTATTTGAGTATTTTGGTATTTAAAATCAAATTTTACACATGATGTGGTATGCTTTGAATCATAAGCCCATTCTTTCCTTCTCATCCCATCATTCTGGTACAACTGAATCGTATTTTGAACCAGCCAGGCTTTTTTAGATGGTTTCTACTGAAGTCTAATCTGGCCTTTCTGTTCTTGAGTGGTATCAGTGGTTTGCATTTTAAGATAAAACCTCTGTATTTAAATCCTCGATTGTAGACTTTGACAGTGATACGCCAACCTCCCCTACAACGTCCTTAACCTTGACTAAATGCTGTGAAGTATTTATCATGTTAGCATTTTTAATCAGACTCTTATGTGAGGTGAAATTGTGCTAGCTTTGACCAGGCTACCCTTGCACTCCAAACACTCAAGGTTAAGCCTTGGCCTGCTGTCCAGGCGCAAGGGTCAGTATTCACTGACTAGTTTGCTTAGATGAGAGCTTGAATGCTAGGGTTCCAACCTTAGTGACCTCTCCTCTATTAGGCCCTAATAAGCATTACTTCTGGAGTCCTCCAAGAATGCTCAAACATATGTCAAGGATAATTTGAGGTCAAATGAAGCTGACCTGATATAATCTGCTTCCAATGGAGCCTACCATTTGCTGTGTTTAATGATGCCTGTGTCTTTTAGAATCTGCTGGAGTTGAAAAGGTTTTATTGGACCTTTACCGCCACACGGTCCCTGGAGTTGAAAAGATCTGCAAACACACCCCCGCCGAGACACACCCACGCACGCATTCAAACACACACCAAATCGCGTCCTGCGAAGGCTTCTGAACTAGTGTGTATATACAATGTGTAGTCTTGAGGAATCAGGGCTTTGCTTCAGCAAGTCATACAAACACAGTCAAGGAGAAAACTGGAGGTTTGTGAAATTCATGGTTTGGTTATCCAGTTGAGTGGAAATTCCATCATCTTTTTTACATCCCATCTTCTTCCTAATTGACATAGAAGGCAAGAAAGAGGGTCTAGGATCAGAGCCAGGGTCAGATACCCTGCAGTGACCCTGGAGCAGTTGGGGGATGAGTGTGTTGTTAAAGGCTCAATGGTAGTAGCTTGAGCAGGCTTATGACTTTAGAGGTTTGCTGGATAACACCTACTGACTTGTTTGCCTTCGTTCTGTCCTGGAGCTATAGGGCTAATAACGCTAGGAAACAAGATTTTGGTTTCCAGGTTCTGTGTGTTATATTCCAATTGCTTATGTGTAAAAAGTAAACACAAACAGCTACATTAATCACAAACTTTGTTTCTGTGACCAGGACATAGAAGTTATGCATTTTATGTACTTCAAAATATGTAAGATATTAACACAGTGAGAATTCCTAATGGTGTCCTGTGATAATCCATTCCATGCAGCTTGAATATTTTCACACAATTCCTGCAGATTTTGCGGTGGGGTGGAGGTGGAGTGACACCAGGCCTTCTGGATGTGTGACGCGTGACAACAAACTGTTCATGTTGGTCCAAAGATCATCCGATCTTTGGACATCTCCACCAAGACAAAAGCGGGACTCGTCCGTGAAGATGACCCGCTGCCAATCTGAGTCACTCCATGACAGACTGGCACGACACCATTTCAGTATTTGGTGATGTTGACGTGATGTCAAGGGCAGTCGTCGTAACGGTCTGTGTGCATGTAGTCCTGCGTCGTGCAACTATCTACCAATGGTGCTGGGACTGACAGGATGAATCATGGAGAGCATCGCTGCTCACTGAATGCCCACAATCGTGGCTGTTGGGTCAGTCAGGTACAGCGATAAGGCCCACTGTTTTTCACGTCACATGTGCGGCCGAGTGTGAAACTTGAATTTGCGTATTTGCATGTGTTACGATGTCGAACCTACCCACCAAGTTTTAGTTCTGTTGGTCCTTCTGGGTGCAACTACTCTTTTGTCGATAAGTGTAATTTTCAAAGGACAGGCGTTACCAAATGGTCTAATTGTATGTTTATGCTAAAGGTGTCTATGCTAAGTTAAGGTAAGTAAAATTGACTACTTGGTGAGGACGTTAAAGTGTTAAGAAAGTAAGTGGTGTTATTGTCTTGATAATGTGTCAACTTTGAAACCACTAGTTTACCACTAGTGTTCTCTTATATATGTGTATATATATAATTTGTTTGTTTTCTGTTAACAGGTACGGTGTTTGACCTCCGCAATCCAACACGGACTTTTAAAAGCCCTGAAAGGGTTACTGATGTGTACTTTACCTTAAAGAAAGTTTCCGTCTGGTTCTCTGAATGCACACAATATAGGTGGGTATACAAAATGTAGAGGGGGGGAGTATTGTGTTCGTTAACGCAAGCAACCATGGCCATTCAGGGCTTTGAGCGGGTGTCTGAAAGGGGAAAGGGCTATCAGATACTTGGGTTCAGCACTCGGAGCTGGCGAAGTTGAGTAAAAGCCTTTCAGTGTCTGTGTGAGTGAGACACTCTGGAGGATGAATGGAGATGGCTTTTAAAAGCCTAGATTACAGTAAAGCTGGCCTACGTGTCCTTTTTATCGCTGTGTGCCTCTTCAATCACTTGCATCTACTCTCGCTCCCTCACCCTGTGAGGCCCTCGCTGCTCCGGCTTGTCAGCCAGTCAATGGGCTTTGTCTCTGCTCGGATTTAAACAAGTGCTCCAGCACTGCTTTTCTTTCGCCAGGCACAAGAGGAAGAGTGCACAGATCATCTCTGCAAAATCCATCCCCAAGAAAGGAATTAAGGGCCTGATTCAAGTTCCAAAACACAACAGCAAAACCAGCAAGTCCTCCTTTGTTCAAAGGAATCATTTGTGGTTGTTGTACTTTGCGGCGTCTGTCAGCAAAACCCAAGAAACTGCATAGCATCATTTGCACTAATCTGTGGTTAAGGCCAACACTCAGCGATGGCGGAGTTCAAGAGAATCCCAAAGTGGCTTCAGAGAGACCGCAGTAACAGCTTCGGTTAATATCAGATTAGCCTTGTCCCTTTTAGCTACAGCTGATATCTTTCATCCTGAAATGCTCTTACTAACTCAGAAATTGTTCTCATGGTAAATCCGTTTCTTTCCACACTTTCAAAGCACAACGTGCTAATTATACGGAGAACATGCAGTGGCTTACAAAATTAGGTTCCAGGGTCATCTGCTATTTGCTGGGTTAGCCTGCTAATGCAAACAGTGATGGCATCCAGACTACTCAGAGTCAGAGTGCTGATCTCGAATCAGTCTTTACCTCTCATGTTCTAACAGGGGTGAAAACAGTCCTGAAAATCATGCTAAGTAGCACTGCTAGCGACAGTACAAGAAAGCGAATGGAAGTAATCATATTAATAAAGGAATGTCTCAAGTGGGAGTAGATCATTTCGCCCCACAGAAAGAAAATGAGGTTCCACTGGGTTTTCCTGGCTACCTAAGTAAACGCATTAGTTTACCTTGAACAATAGCTTGCATTAGCTACATTAACCCACTACAAGGCACCTACAGTAGGTAGGGATGCACCAATATGGGATTTCTGGGCAGATACCAATATGCTATATTGCAATATATCTTGGGCATGCAAAACTGTGAAGGCCGTTAGTGCCACCAGATGTGCCTCTTAAAGTGTCCTCGTAATAATTAGTGATTACGCAATGCACAACACTATTGTTGGTATAAGTTGCTATATAGTTATACAATCTATGCATAATGTCTTAGTGTACGGTAACTCAGTAAGTGTAATGTGTTAGTGTACTGTAAGTAGTGTGTTGGTGTACAGTAACTCAGTAAGTGTAGTGTGTTAGTGTACTGTAAGTAGTGTGTTGGTGTACAGTAACTCAGTAAGTGTAATGTTTTAGTGTACTGTAAGTAGTGTGTTGGTGTACAGTAACTCAGTAAGTGTAATGCGTTAGTGTACTGGAAGTGGTGTGTTGGTGTACAGTAACTCAGTAAGTGTAATGCGTTAGTGTACTGGAAGTAGTGTGTTGGTGTACAGTAACTCAGTAAGTGTAATGCGTTAGTGTACTGGAAGTAGTGTGTGGGTGTACAGTAACTCAGTAAGTGTAATGCGTTAATGTACTGTAAGTAGTGTGTCGGTGTACAGTGACTCAGTAAGTGTAATGCGTTAGTGTACTGTAAGTAGTGTGTTGGTGTACAGTGACTGAGTAAGTGTAAGGTGTTGGTGTACTGTAAGTAGTGTGTTGGTGTACAGTAACTCAGTAAGTGTAGTGTGTTGGTGTACTGTAAGTAGTGTGTTGGTGTACAGTAACTCAGTAAGTGTAATGTGTTAGTGTACTGTAAGTAGTGTGTTGGTGTATCTGTCCTTTTTGGTTTATGTGTGCATATAACGGGTCTAAACAAAAGAAGTGTGAAGCGAGTCCAACAATCAGGGTATGGTGGTCTCTTTGTGTTGAGCTTGTTTTGACCTGTTGGACAGAGCTTGGTTCTAGCTAATGGAAACTATTCTCCTTCAGTGTTCTGTGCTTATGATTATTTGAATAGACATCAGTGTCAGACTAATTAATGACCTTCTATTAAAGACTGGTGCACTGAGAGACACTAAAATGAGCTGATTAAGAGTCTTGTTCCAAAAATGATAATAGATAATATTGTTTTCAATATTATTATTTAATATAAATTATATTAGAGCCATAATAAATCATGCTACTTTTACTCTCCGTACTGAAGTACATTTGAAGGTAAATACTTTAGTACTTTTTTCTCAAGTGGAGGGCTAAAAGGAGGAACTGCTTTTACTGGAGGAATTTTTTTACCTCTGGTATCTCTACTTTAACTCAGCTACATGGATTGTATATTTCATCCACCTCTGCTTAAAGTAAAAGTAGTTTTAGGTTTAGACTGTAGGTTTAGTCGTATGAACTAACAAAAGTGTTGTTATGGTGAGAAATGTACTGAGAAGCTGTAAGGAGAGTAGCTCCACCACTGGATTCTAATCAATGCCATTATATAGCCAGAAGGGTCCCGATCCTAGATCAACACTCAACCTCTCAGATTGCGTGTAGGCATGGAGTGGGGGTGGGGGTGGTATTCAGTGCTGAGAGGGTCTCTGTGGGACCATTACTCCAGCCTTTAGGTTGAGAAGGCTGGGTTCATGCAACAAAACCCCAATGCTACGTTGTTCCTGACCATGATCACTCAAGGGAGGTTTTTTTTTGGATCAGTAAGTAGCAAAAAAAAGGGTGCTCTCTGAAAGGGCCGAGAGAGAGCGACTCTAAAAGCTGTTCTCTGAGTCGTAACCTTTGTTCCGTTCAGAAGGGGACTAATGTTTTCCAGTCCGTCCTTCAGGAATCAGAGCAGGAGCTGCCCCTTCACTAGCAGGCCCACCAATCCCACCTCACTGCACGAATAATGCCAGCCTTTGTAAATGCAGAGCCACATATAGAATCTGTGCGAAGCTATGGGCTTGTAATTGACCGATTGTGGGGCTCCCCCGAGATGAATGATTCCTAGAGGATGAATTAAATTACCCGTTAATTGATTCCTTTATTGATGTTTTTGCGAAGGGAGTGAAAGCCGAGGTGCATTGAAATGTCAACAGTTGTGGGCTAAGCCGTGCCTTTTTTAGGCCTTCTCTGTAACGGAGTGAAGACGTCACTGAGGTCTTTTTCCCTTAGTGCTTGCCTGTGTGAGCAACACAAGCCTTAAGTACTTTGGTAGAACCCCCAAAACGTAACCTTAGCAAATGAGTGGCCCATGCAAAATTAGCTGCAATGCCTGTGCTAAGGTGGACAAGCTGGAATTAAGGGAAATTCAGTTTGGAATTTAGCTAAACAAATTAGAGACACAGTTATTATGGATTTTCCAGTTTAAAGGCCCAGGGATCCTTCAAAATCACATTTTATCAGATTTATGTCTTATATTTTTCATTTTAGCTTTGCTGGATATTTATTAGAACATTTATCCATTCACCTTCACAGACACGTATCCTTGTGTTCATAGGGGTGATGGTGGGGGTGGTGCTGGGGCGTTCTCATTGGGTGGAAGGCAGGAAACACCCTGGACAGGCCGCCAGTCCGTTGCAGGGCAGGCCAACAGGCATACAGACACACATGCTCCCACACCTAGGGAGCAATTTCCAGCATCTCCAGCTCACCTGACTGCATGTCTTTGGACTGTGGGCGGAAACCGGAACACCTGGAGGAAACCCACACAGACACGGATAGAACATGCACACTCTGCTACCCACTGTGCCCCCATACTGCCTGTTTAATATAACACTCAAGTTTAGTCCAGCTGCTGGCTCAATTAGCTGTGGACTCCCATGAGGAGTGCCGTGCCAGGGGTCTCCTGGGAGAGCACTGGGCATGCAGTAAGAGAGACTAAAACATGTAAACAGTTGAGGCTGATAGCTTATAGCTGTATATATGTGCTTATCGGGTTATGCTGTTCAAGGTTGTGTGGCTGTGTAGTGCTAGTGCCTACAGTCACTGTGCAATGTGTGGCTGTTGATGACCTGCCTGCTGTCCTGGCAGTTCTGTCGCACTGGGCGGTGGTCTTCACTGCTGCTGTGTTCAATAAAGCACAATCGTCTAAAAGCGCAATTCTTCCGGCGTCTTCTTACACTACACTGATGTTACCTCTGGGATTGTGTTCTCCACGACTGTAACTCTTGAAGATGGGAGGAATATTTGAAAGCCTACAAGCTCTTTGGGACGGATACATGAGGACGGGCTTTTTTTCTTTGCTACCTGGCTGATGCTTTCGGAAGCTAGGTAGCAGATTGTCATATCTGTATTGATTAACTTCTAAATCAGTGGCTAGCAGTCAGGATTTCTTTATTGCGATGGGCAAATTTCCAATGCATGCTGGGTATTGTAGTGAGAGAACATCAATACAAAAAAGAAAGTCAAGTCAAGTCTAGGTTTATTTATGTAGGACCCTTATAGAACAGATGTTGTCACAAAGCAGCTTTACCGGTCCAAGCCCCCAGTGAGCAAGCCATGGGTGTCAGTGGCAAGGAAAAAGAAGAGGAAGAAACCTCGGGAGGAACCAAGACTCAAAAGGAGAACCCATTCACACCGGATAGCAAAACAAGGACAAAAAAGCAACATTAAAAAGGATCACGATTTACAATTATATGCAATATTGAATAGAGAATAACTGATAACTGTTAGAGTCATAGAGTAGCAATGAGAAACAGACCTAAAAGTCTGAATGAAACTCAGTCACTGTTACCAGTGAAACCGGTGACCGCTGTTCATCACAGTGAAAACCTAGAATATCCATTACTGCTGCTAGAAGCCTACAATGAAGATCTATCAGTAAGAATAAGAGAAGCATTCAGTGTTTTGTGGGGCAGAGGCAGAAATGTCTGATTAGTTTGTGAAGCAGGAAAAGAAAAGTCTGTGAAAAACCCACAAAAGGGATGTAAAATCATGAATTCTGTTTAGCCTATAATTACGGATGGAATTCTGCACTACAGGATACAAAATAACACGTCAAATAGCCTATTAAACACTAGCTTTAGACCACAATGCCCCTCTACTCTCCCTCGGCTTGTTATTTCATTACAGTGTTTCTGAATGTGAGCAGGTCACAGTTCCCATGGAATACACTGAGCATTTTCCTTGGCATACACTCCTTGTTTTTATTATGACCGACAGCCTTTATCGCTCTTTTCTCTCTCTTTCTCGCCTCAAATGGTGGTTTATCACTTTCACCCTCCTTCTTTCTACACTGTTGGATTTGTTGATCATGAGCCTGTTTTGCTTAGGCTGGGAATTGTTGAGCTGTGCAGTGGGAATGGGCACTGAATTTGGGACTTAGCTTTGGGAACTCTAGAGTCCTCCATAATATGTGCCCTGAATTTTTTTTTCCACTGTGAAAACTGACAACATAAATATCTATTTCAACCCTTTCTCAGCATTGTGCTGGTTTTGAAGTAAGGTTGCTGAAGTTGACCTCGTTTTTTCCCTACCAGCACTTTTGGCACTTGTAGGCGGGTCAATCACTTTCCCCTGCCCTTCCCGCAGAACCCTGTAGAATGTTATCCTTGACTAACTGGAAGCGTGAGTTTGATTTCCGTTCTTTGCTTTCCGTGTGATTTGAACCATGACGGAAACCCTCAGACTTAGCATTAGAGCGCTAGATTAGCGCTTGTTTAGTTAGCACTAGAGCACTAGATTGGCATGTGTAGCTCATGCAAAGAGAACTCAGAGCTGATCTCACCCAGCTTCAGCTTGTACTGCTTGAAGACAACATTGTTGTTTCATATGGTTCTAGACCAAAGCAGATTAGCCCATGTTGTCTTTCTCAGGTGTTCTCAATTCATGCTGAACTTCCTGAGGAGGGATTATTTTGCAGTGTTACTACACTCCTCTTCACAAAAATAGTTGGACCCAGAAGGAAGTATGGGAAGTGTGGGATTGCAGTGCTATTGGGAAGGAAGATAAAGGTTACCAGGAACAATAAATGATGATAAATTTAGACTGATATGGGCAACATTTATCGAGCTACACATACAGAAGTAGCGCCTCTCAGTATGTCATTGGGACAGTTTGCTAACCCAACATGCCAGACGTCTCAGCATGGAGTTGTAGAGGTTCCTAATGGTGTCCTGTGATAATCCATCCCATGTAGCTTGAATACTCTCACACAGTTCCTGCAGATTGTGCGGTAGGGGTGGAGGTGGAGTGACAGCTGGCCTTCTGGACGTGTGACGTGTGACAACAAATTGTTCATCTTGGTGCTGACCACGGTGCCTCCACACACGGATTTGTTGGTCACTGAAGTGGTGTTAAGGGCAGTCGTAGTACCGGTCTGCTTGCATGTAGTCCGGTGTTCTTTCTGCCAATGGTGTTGGTACTAACCGGATGACTCACGGAGGGCAACACTACGCGCTGAATGTCCGTAATTGTGGCTGTTGGGTCAATCAGATACACCGATAAGGCCTGTCCTTGCTTACATCACATACACTGCCAAGCGTGAAACTTGAATCATTTGCATGTCTCATGATGTCTAACATACCCACCAAGTTTTATTCCTGTTGGCTGTTTCATTTTGGGTGCATCTATTTGTGCAATTATTCTTTTGACTATGAGTGTATTTTCCTTTACCGCACTGAAGGCCCAAAGTCAAATACATGGATTTCTGTAATCTTGCTCTGATAGATGTAACAATAAAATGTCAGTGCAGGGCAGACTCTGTCAGCGGAGGTATCCCAGGTAGAAGAGAGCTCCATTCAACCCCACATTTGCTGACTTTTGTGTTTGAAATCAATGAGGAAAGATCAAAGGGCCTCTGGGCTCCGGTGAGTGTAAAAAGGGTTTCAGGTTGTGGGAGAATCACCTGGTTAGAGAAAGGGGAGCAGGTGGGCTCTTTAAGGCTTACAGCCATAAACCAACACATCACAAGGCTCTGCACTGATAGCTTTGCATGTCGAGTAAGTTTAAGTTTTGATCTACTGAATGAATTTACTTCATGATTGATCTTTTTTCAGACTATGTTCAGCTGTAGAAACAATTCAAATGATCTCCACTGTTCTACTGGCACTACTAATGCCACTGTTAGAACAAAACCGCGTATCTTTAAAACGGTAACTTTACAATTAGCATCTCTATAACGACTTTTCTTGAAATATTGACTGGGTCCTGTTACAGGTTGCACGACTTCTGATTTTTCACATTTATACACTCGTCCTCAAACAAATGGTTGCACTCAGAAGGAAGTGTGGGATTGCAATGCTATTGGGAAGGAAGATAAAGGTTACCAGGAATAATAAATGATGATAAATTTAGACTGATATGATCAATATTTATTGAGCTACACATACAGAAGTAATGTCTCTCAGTATGGCGTCATGCCGCCATGTTTGCTAACGCCACATGCCAGACATCTCTGTATGGAGTTGTAAAGGGTCCTAATGGTGTCTTGTGATAATCCATCCCAAGCAGTTTGAATATTCTCACGCAGTTCCTTCAGATTTTGCAGTAGGGGTGGAGGTGGAGTAACACCAAGCCCTCTGGATATTTGATCTTTATCTTAGCACTGACCACGGTGCCTCCACACACGGATTAGTAGGTCTTCTCCTGCAAGACAAAAGCGGGACTGAAGATGTCACTGAAGATGACCCGCTGCCATTCTGAGTCACTCCATGCCAGTCTTGGCACGACACCAGCAGTGTTTGGCAACGTTGATGTGGTGTTAGGGGCAGTTGTCATAATGGCCTGCGTGCATGTAGTCCTGTGTTGTGCAGCCATTTGCCAGTGGTGCTGGCACTAACAGGATGTCTCATGGAGGGCATCACTGCTTGCTGAATGTCCACATTTGTGGCAGTTGGGTCAGTCAGGTACAGCGATAAGGCCTTCCTTGCTTATGTCACACGCGTGGCGGATCAAGAAACTTGAATCATTTGCATTCATTCACAGTGTCAAACCTACCCACCAAGTTCCCTTCCTGTCGGTTGATTCCTTCTGGGTGCAACTACTTGTGCAGCTATTCTTTTGATGATGAGTGTATATAAGAAATACAAGTAGATATTCAGTAATAAACAGTACCCTGTGATCTGATGTGTGTCAGCATGTTAGCTTAAGATTAATAAATTTCTCATTAGCGAATCCATGCAATGGATGTTTCTTTCATGGCAAGTAATCCAGTTTTCCACTGTGTGCTGTAACAGTAGTCCTACCTCCGGAGCTTTTTAGTGCTCTGTGCCCCCGTGATAAATTACACCCCTGTTAGCACCTCAGGGCCTATAAATGGGAGCTGGACCATAAGGGCAAAGGTGGGTGGAGCGTGCGTATGTGTGTGGATGTGTGTTTATGTTTGAGAGTGTGAGCATATCTTTTGCTGTGCTCATACATAGCACAGAAATGCTTTGTTTGAAAAGCAGCTTGAAGTGATTTTTGGTTAAATACATTGGGGTTTAATGTTCTGCCGTATATCCCCAGCATACCGTACATTCAGATAATCCAAACAGCAGCAAATGAAAACTAAACATCTCAGCTCAAAACAGACACCGTTGTGCCAGAAAATATTTTCCTGATTTTGTGAATTAATGAGCCAGTTAATGCTGTGCCAACCGGGTCCTTTGCTCAATGCACCCACCAGCGCTTTCCAGTACAAAGCTGAAGTTAACTGTTTATAAGGTTCTATTTGGAATTTGTCTGTTCCACCTTAAATGTCACAGTTACAGGCACCATTTAAGGTAGAAAGACAAAATGGACAGGCTGGCACACCGGACAATTAAGCATTGTGTCAAAACAACTACTTCAGGTACTTCAGGCAGCGTTGCCTGATTCAACAGGACTTTGGACCAATCCTGAGATACCAAGACAATAGGAAAACAGAAAGCTCTTTCTGGAAACTTCTTACCGGGTCATCATGAACTGGAACCAGGCTCACATGTTTTAGACCTGAACCAAACACGAATGAACTGAGCTTACAGTACTAGTTTTAGTTCCAACATTAATTTCTTACCTGCTTGAAATACAGATAGAACCATTTTAATAACCACAATGCATGTTTTACTCATTCACTGTTCTTCTATACTGCTTTATCCTTCTGGGTCACAGGGGGTGCTCAAGCCTATCCCACCGTTCATTGGGCAGAAGACAGGAAACACTCTGGACGGGCCACCAGTCCATCACAGGACAGACACACAGCCATACACATGCACACCTAGGGGACAATTTAGCCTCTCCAGTTCAGCTGACTGCACATCTTTGGACTGCAGGAGGAAACCCACACAGACCCGGAGAGAACATACAAACTCCACACAGAAAGGACCCTGGACTGGAACTGAACCCAGGCCCTTCTTGTTTTGAGGGAACAGTGCTACCCACTGTGCCACCATCTAGGAGTTTTCAGTGCTTGTGCACATACATTTGGGTATGTGCTTGTATCATCTGGAATGTTTACCATCCCACAAACTGTGAATTAAGACAACCCAGTCAGTTTCTGTGGGCTGCCTTGATCAGTAAACATGGGATTCAACAAGCCTTACAGATTTGGCTCCCCTGGACAACTTTATCATCATCTGGAAGAATAAAGAATTTGCTAAATTGTGGTTAGCTCCATCTGCAAATGTTACCAAACACAGATGATCCACACTGGAATTCATTCTACTTATAGCGGCTCTATCTGCTTTTGAAAGCTGGAAAAAAGAAAGAAAAGACGTACATAAAATTCATGGCATGCTTGAGTGTATTTGACAGCCTTAAACACAACCTTACTGTACTGTTATCTGTTTGTATTTATGGTGAATAGTGCCTTAAGTTCAGCTCCATCCATGAAGGCTGGATGTGAGTATACCACCCAAAGGTACAGCCACCATTTATGCCTACAAACATTCTGATTTGGTCTGTAGCAGTGGTCACCAGCCCTGGTCTTGGAGATCTACTTTCCTGCAGATTTCGGTTCCAACTTTCATCTTACTGGAAGGCCCTCTCATTTACCTAATGCCAGTACAACTAATCTAGCCAGTCAAGGACTTCTGAAGATCAGCTGGAGCAGGTATGGTTGGAGCTACACTCTGCAGGAAAGTAGATTTCCAGGACCAGACCTGGTGACCACTGGTCTATAGGAAGCTGGTTTCAGCCTCAGTCCTACCTTTTAGCTTGAAAACTTTTGAGACCAGTTTCTCATCTGATACCAAATATAATAAATACATTAAATGTATTAAGCTTTCCAAGTAAAGTTTATGGCCATTTTTGCCATTTGTGTTTCCACACAGAGGAATTTGTCTTCTGTATTTAACCCATCCGTGAATTGAAACACCCACATACACACACACACTAGGGGGGAGTGAGCAGACTTGTCCGGAGCAGTGGGCAGCCCTATCCATGGTTCCCGGGGAGCAGCTGGGGGTTAGGTGTCTTGCTCAAGGACACTTCAGTCGTTACTGTCAGTTCAGGGAATCGAATTGGCGACGCTCCGGTTACAAGGCCGGTTCCCTAACCGCTGGAGAGTACAGTAAGTTTGACTATAAAGGATAAACGTGTCCTAAACTTGAGATGCCAGAAGTTTGTGGTGAGCTTACTTGGTAAAACCATCAAGATCACCAAATGAACCAAATATTTCATAAATGTTCTTCCGCACCTTGTTTACAATGTGCTTACACACTATATGTGTATGAATTACAAAACCATTGTAACGGTGGATCTAGTGGATCTAAAAGTTAAGTCTGGTTTAATATAAAAGAGTTCAGAGATGGTTTAGTACAGAATGCTAACCAGAGGATAACAAAGGCGATTAAAGCAGACATTGGAAAGGCAGAGTCAAACCAGTAAACAGGCCAGGGTCAAAATACCAGCAACATTGGTTAAGCTTTGCAAAGAACAGCACAGACAAAGGAGTATATTTTGAACAGATAGGATAGAAAAGGGATGGAAGTGATTAGTACTCAGGTGATGACGAACGAGAACGAGAAGGCCGTGGATGATTGGTAGATGGTTAACGTGCTGCTGATGTCATGGAGGATTGAGTCATGGGAAGTGTAGTTCATAGACTCGATGGAGGCAGGAGGACAACTCGGAAGCTTGATAACCATACACATACAGTGGCGTTTGAAAGTTTGTGAACCCTTTCGAATGTTCTATATTTCTGCATAAAGATGACCTAAAACTTCATCAGAAGTCCTAAAGCTGGATAAGGAGAATCATATTACACAAATGAGACTTTTGTTTAATATTTAATATAAATTTAATATTAATATTTTTGTTTATATTAGACATGGTCATTTATCCATTGAGGAAAATGATCCAATATTATATATCCAAGAGTGGCAAAAGTATGTGAACCTTGGGTTTCGGTATCTGATGTGACCCCCTTGTGCTGCAGTAACAGCAACTAAACGTTTCTGTAATGTAACTTTTGATAAGTCCTGCACATGGGTGGAGGAATTCTGTCTTCAACTGTTTTGTACGTTGGTGTGGGTGGGTTTCCTCTTATTTACTGCTCACTTCAGGTGCGTCCACAACATTTTTACTGGATTAGGGTCAGGACTTTGACTTCACCATTCCAAAACATTAACCTTATTCTTCTTTAACTGTTCTTTGGTAGAACAACTTGGGTGCTTGGGGTCGTTATCTTGCTTCCTGACCCACATTCTCTTCAGATTCAGCTACCAGGCAGACGTCCTGACATTTACCTTTAGAATTTGCCAGTATAATTCAGAATTCATTGTTCCATCAATGTTGACAAGCCGCCTGGGCCAGATGCAGCAAAACAGGCCCAATCCATGACACTATAGTACCACCACCATGTTTCACAGATAGGATAAGGTCAAGGTGCAGTCCAGTCTTTTCGGAGATGGCTTTGTGACCTTTTCCAGGCTGATGAGCATCAACAACTCTTCTTCTGTGGTCTTCAGAAATCTAATTTGTTCATGCCATGATACACTACCACAACCATGTGTTATGAAGATCTGACTTTGCTAGATCCCTGTTCTTTAAATGATGCAGGGTGCCCACTCACACCTGACCGCCATCCCATTGATTGAAAACACCTGACTCTAAATTATCCTTCAAATTAGCTGCTAATCCTAAAAATTCACATATTTATACCACTTTCAAATAAGAAATATTGGATCATTTTCCTCAATAATTATATGACCAAGTCTAATATTTTCGGCTCATGTGTTTAATTGGGTTCTCCTAGTCTGCATTTAGAATTTGATGACGTTTTAGGTCAAATTTATGCAGAAATATAGAACGTTCTAAAGGGTTCACAAACTTTTTTTGCACCACTATAGGTGATCAAACAAGTCAAATATTTGACTTACAATAATGATATTGATATACAATATTCACATCCTGCGTTATCCTAATAGTTTTGTTTCGGCCTCTCAGAACACATACCGCAGTGAGTTTGCAAGCTCTCCACAGGCTGCCTAAATGTCTCTGGCATGGCGAGCTTTCTGAGTGTGCGTGGTCATGTTGGTGTATTGTGTGTGATGATAAGCGTGGTTGTATACTGGCAGTGACTGCACTGTGAGGAGACAGGGGGCTTTGCTGGCAGCCAGTGCTAATCCTTAATGCACCTGGGGTGTGGAAGTGTGTGTGAGATCACGATGGCTGACGCAGATTAACTTGACGTGCTTTCAGCCTGCAGTGACCCGCGGCCCATGCTCCAAATTTGGGGAAGCGGGAGAGGCTCTGTGGGGTGCAGTGTGCAAAACTTCCCCAGGGCCTTTCACACTGCCCTGGCACTGAGCTCTGTCGTCAACCCCCTCCATACTCCTCTAAATACCCCCTGACACACATACATGCATACGCACACACATGCA
Organism: Semaprochilodus insignis; assembly: GCA_034552555.1. Classification (NCBI taxonomy): domain Eukaryota; kingdom Metazoa; phylum Chordata; class Actinopteri; order Characiformes; family Prochilodontidae; genus Semaprochilodus; species Semaprochilodus insignis. The sequence continues at coordinate 5,307,462 of CM067489.1, forward strand.
CACACACATGACCTCCCTCTGGCACTTGGTTGTGTCACATCATCCTGAGATACACACGCTGGAAACGTGTGGCTATGTAATTTGAAGGTGAAGCTACAAGCATCATACTGTAACAAAACAAGTCAAGCAACGAGACAGACATGAGAGAATGCCTTACTAAAGCTGCATGTATGAAGATTAGAATTTGGAACCATTTGCCATTTGTGTTTGCACCCAGAAGGAATCAACCAACAGGAATGAAACTTGGTGGGTAGGTTTGACATTGTGAGACATACAAATGATTCAAGTTTCATGCTTGGACATGCATGTGATGTAGGCAAGGACGGGCCTTATGGCTGTACCTGACCCAACAGCCATGATTGTAGACATTCAGCAAGCAGTGATATCCTCTATGAGTCATCCTGTTAGTGCCAGCACCACTGCCAGATGGTTGCATGATGCAGGACTACATGCACGCAGATTGTTACGCCAACTGCTCTTAACACCATGTCAGCATCGCCAAAGACTGCAATGATGTTGTGCCAGACTGTCATGGAGTGACTCAGAATGGCAGCGGGTCATCTTTATCAACAAGTCCCACTTTTGTCTTGGTGGAGACGACCAACGAATCCATGTGTGGAGGCACTGTGATCAGCGCCAAGATGAAGCCTGGCGTTAGCAAACATAGCAGCCCGACGCCATACTGAGAGACACTACTTCTGTACATGTAGCTCAATAATTATTGCCCATATCAGTCTAAATTTATCATCATTTATTGCTCATGGTAACCTTTATCATCCTTCCCAATAGCATTGCAGTCCGATACTTCCTTCAGGGTGCAACTATCTTTTGGACGATGAGTGTATAATCTCCATAGAAAAGCATTGCCAATAGAATGGGACTCCATTCATAAGCCATACATAAGCCTAACGTCATCCAAAGCCAAGCAAGAATTCAGTTCAATGCCTCTGACATTGGGGTGTGGTGCAGTGGAACTATGTGTTCTATGCAGTAGTAGAGTTCCATCCAATAACTTTGGGGTGAGCTGGAATGGTGCTTGCCAGAACTAATCACTCAACATCAGTACCTAACCTCACTAAAGCTCTTATGGCTGAATGCAGTCAAATCCTCACAGCAAGTATTTTTTTATCATCCAGTGTAATTCCAGATGACCAGATGTCTACAGACGTTTGCACATATTATATTATTATAATATATCAAATAGACAGCGTTGGAAATTATTCCTGGTATACAGGGGGTCCTATATTGACTGGCTGATCACTCACCATAGCGGCACTAAGGTTAGCTTCAATGGTAACAAAATGCTCTTGTCTAGTTCGGTTCGTCTTCAACACATTACCCGAGATCTTTCATATCTCCACTTTTGTCTTTAGTTCAGAAGACATGGGTGAAGCATAATTTCATAACAAGCTTCTTTTCTGGTACCCACTCAGAATTTTGGATTTTGAGAGATTTAGGGGATCCAAGAGGTTAATAAGGGGGCCATTTAGTGGCCATGCCCCACTAAACCCACCTTTTCTACCACTTTGTATGTGGCTAGTCCAAAAACCAGTTGAAGTAACACTTAATGTGCATATGGTATGGTATGGGTGGGTTACAAGGATGTTCTCCCATAAAAGTCACAAAAACAGCTATAATAATATAAATGAAATCAATTGCATAAAATTTTACAGATGGATTATGCTACTACCTCCCCTTGCTCACTGCCCCATTGTGGCAGCCTGGTATCAAACAATCTATCGGTCTGAGACCTGGTGGTGGGAACCTCGGGTCTAACAGAAAGAAGGTTGGTCTGGGACCAGTTCTTCTCTAGCCCTGTGTGTATGCTGAATCTACTGGGACACTTATGGACCACAGATCAAACTATCTACTGGTTAACATGACCTGGAACTATTGGACCTGTGATGAAACTACAGTCGAAATGATTCATTCCATGAGTTTTACCCGTTTAACAACGCTCCATTTATAAATAATCATGTTGCCATAAACCCCTGTATACAACACAGTGTTTGAATGGCTTTGTATGAATCACAAAAGAGGCGCCTTTACAAATAGACAGAGGCTCCATAGAGACCATTCAGCATCAATTAGCCATTCGTTTTCTTTAAAAACGCCATCAGAGCTGCCTGGATGAAGAGGAGCTAGGAGTAAACAGAGTGCTTTTTAAAAAGAGTGATGTGACTAAATTTCAAGGGGGGCTGGTGTATAAATAGACCCCCCGCCTCCCGAACCATTACAGCATGATCTTCTATAATGAAGAAAGAAGCCATGCTTTCTCTGGATTCATCACTTTGCAGTCATAAATAGCCATAAAGACATGCAACGGCATTATGAAATCATCTGGGTTGATATTGGAAGTAGTATATTGGAAGTAGATTGCTGTAGAAGTGTGTTTTTGAACAATGATTGACTTACATTGGCAGATAAATTTGCAGTAGTCTAGATCGATCCACACATGTTCCAGTTTCCATGTAGCTATGGACTGATGGTAGGCTTATTTGGGCTCCCCCTCCCCCTTTTGAGTGATCCTGTGATTGAGTATAATCCCTTTTACTCTCCTTACTGTGCATTATATTGATTTTGCCCAAAGGCACTTCCTGACCTTCAAAATCTGACCCAACGCTTCCCTTCCAAAAAGAGCCCTATGATACTGAGGAGTGCCGTAGAAGAAGTGTATAAGTGTGAAGAACCTTCTTACATTTTTTTGAACCTACCACATGAGGTAAAGATCCTAAACTTCCTAGAACCTGATTTTCCATGCCAAGAATCTGGGCCATTTGTGGCTTTAAACCATATAAGCAGTTGTTTAGGGCATCCCAAGTATGTAGTTCCAGTTGCCTGCATAAGGCTGGGTCACCTGACGTGTTTTGGCAGTTTTCAAAGTGGACTCCTCTACAGTGAATAAACTTAAATATGATTTTTTTCAGAGAATTTTGATGTACAATCTATATTTAATGTTCAAGTTGAACATGTAAAATGTGCTATACCTTTTGCACAGGTTGCATGTTGTATTTAACGTTTTTTTGTCAGTGGAAAATTAATAAACACGTCATTTTAAAACAGAGGTGCCCACACAGGTGCATACGACTGTACGTTCACTACCGTTGAGTTTGGGGTAGGTTGGGGTCACTGAGTAAAAAAAACAAGTTCTTTGAAAATTTGTATGTAAAATTCTATGATGAAATTAATTCCAACTGATATTCATAGTAACAAGTTCCAAAAAAGAGAAAATTATAGCTTATGATTTTCTTTTTTTCTTTTTTTTTTTTACCATGTTTAAACTTTGTTAGTGCAAATTGTGATTAAAGTATATGAACTTATTTGCTTATTTGCTATTTAAATGTATACATTTAATTATATCCATTTAGCATGTTTAATATTCAATTCATATTCTTTGCTGCTTCATTATTAGGTTTATATTAGCATTGTTACACTGTGTTTCCTAATTGTTCCTTTTTTATTTGCTTCAATATGACAAGAACGTGATGAATGGGAGTCTCCCTTAGGACCCCCAAGTAAACAGAAAATGCCTCATTTACCGATATCCTTCTTAGGTTTTTCTTAAATCTGGTTCTTGAAAACGGTCCTAAGAAAAAGTTTATGCCAAATTCATGGCATGCTTTTAAACTGAAGAATTCCACACCTTCATGCTCTTGAGTGTATGTAGATTCTATTCTTCTATTCTGATTTGATTCTATTTCTTTTTAAGAACGGTTAGTGAATGAGTCCTGATATTTTTATGAGCAATTACTGCCTAAAAGCAAACAAACAAATAAACAAATAAACAAAGCATGTATGTATTTCATGTGAACAACGAGTAGCCCAATAGGAATGTGTCAAAATGACCAGGAATTAAATCTCCTTCCATTAAGTAACAAAGTTTTTTATAGTGACATGATGCTGCAAATTCAGCATAAAATGAAACAGTCCCAATCGCTGCCACAAATCACCACTAAACCCTTATTTCAGGGAACATCACGTGAAATAGGCCAAAATGTCTCAGGCTTGCGCTAGAGATAACGTCTGACTTTGAAATCGCCGTCCCATGCCGAGGGTTGAGCGGAGACTATTTTTGGACGAGGGAAAGCGGACACATAATTTTGGACTCCCGGTGGTCGACTGAGCCTCGGGTCTATAATAACCCAAATTGAGTTGACTTTGCTGGGCAGAGAGAGGACTAGCCCTCAGGCTGGTGAGCGGAGAATTCAAGGAGTACAATGAAGTCAAACATTACCCTCCTGCACCAACCTAATGCCTCCGCCAGCACGCTGCTCTGATTTCAGACGCTCTCCAATGACCGGATCTAGTTCACGCTGATCAATAGCCTTCTTTTTTTTCCTTCTTCAAATCCTTCCCTGTGTCCCACATTTATCATGTGGCCTAGCGTGCGTTTTGTTCAGGAAAATTAATCACTGTTCCAAAAGAAGGTGCAATCTGGGTACGGATCTTACTGTACTGCAGGTCCTCCCAGGGTTTAAGGATGTGTTACTGGAAGGAGGTACAAATGTCACACTTAAAGGGAAATGCCACAGCCTTTTCAGTACAGTTCACAGTGGTGGTAATGAGAACCGGGCGTCCAAGGTGGCTCTAAAAGCTTCCTTGCAGAAAACTGGTTATGAAAAGTCATCATTTTGCATAGTAAATAAAATGGCTATATCTGTACTGTAGATATCTGGAACCTCGGGTTCCTGTCGCCACGACTACATTAATAATTTCACAATTATTACATTATACACACATCATCAAAAGAATAGTTGCAAAAATAGCTGCACCCAGAAGGAATCAACCGACAGGAATGAAACTTGGTGGGTAGGTTTGACATTGGGAGACATACGAATGATTCAAGTTTCACGCTCGGCTACGCATGTTAGGTAAGCAAGGACGGCCTTATCGCTATACCTGACTGACCCAACAGCCACAATTGCAGGCATTCAGTGAGCAGTGATGCCCTCCATGAGTCATGCCTGTTAGTAGGAATTTCAGATATTTCTGCGCTCATCATTATCAACAAATTCAACTTGCTTATTGAACATTGCTTGTTTTATTGGCTTTATGGAGCAGTAAACTGGGGTGAAATCAATAGAACCCACAGCCTCTCAAGCCTTGATGCTGTTTCCTGTTTAATGCCACAGACCAATTCACAAACCAAACTCTAGAAAGGTACCATAGCACATGCCTGCTAATATATATTTCCTTATTAATTTGCCCATTAGTTGCCCATTAACTTTGGCCAATATTGATTGATATCTTGATTAGGCGCGCTGGTGGAGAGTCCAGGTGGTGGGGAGGCCGCTGAGCGAGGCGCTGGGTGCCGTGAACTTCATGCCGTATTAATGGCAGAGACGGGCTCCCTCGGAGCATCGGGCCTTTGTTTGACTTGGCGCAGCTTACAGCTCCCTGGGGTCCGGCCCATAAAAGGGTTTCTGTTATTCGCTGGAGTGCTTATTGTCAAAAAATTGTCCCTCCGAAAAATTAGCATGGTAGGATGAGGAATGCATAATGCCAGGCAAATGACAGCTGCATAGCTGAAACAATGCATGTGAAATGGCTTTTGCTTTGGTGCACTTCTCATGGAAATGAACCCACCCTCTGCTTTTGGGGGCAGAGAAGGGGTTCACACCTCGTTTAATTATGTATACAAACTCTTGTTACTTAGTTTCGTTATTTTATGTATAACTAAACTTTTTTTAACGGCCAAATTATATTCCCAATAAAACAGAAAAGGCGGAAAAGAGCGATATTACGGAAGACACTGAAATTCAGCACTAAGTGCACATAACCACGAAGTAAATGCTATGTTGACAAATTAGACCCATATACTTCAATGGAGTGTGGGAATTGGGGGTTAATGGGTACACAAAAACAATGCATTAAGAGAGAGGGAGAGAGAGAGAGAGAAGGCTGTCTCAGATTAGCCAGACTGTGTGGTAAGGTTTGTTGTTTAGTATGCTAATGTATTCCCAGGGCTAATTCAGCAGGGGTGTTGAAACAATAAAAGGAGGAGAAGAAAAAAGAGCAGCGGCGCGATTGCAGGCAGATTAGATTTCAGCGGCAGCACCAGATTAATCACCAACCACAAGGACGCTGTGCCCAGAGCAGGCTGTCCACTGCCAAAGCTGGCCGCTGCTGGGCTAACATCACTGCAGCAATGCTAACCTTAGCAGTCAGTCCCAGCATACAATGTAGCAGAACCACCTCCTTAAAAACGATGGTGTTCTGTGGAGAGACGCCATAGTAGAACCTCTTTTGGATCCCAGCGGATGGTTCTGTTAAGGAATGCTGCAGGGGTATTGTTCCACATCTTCAGTCTTGGAAGTTGGTTTAGCATTGTCTGCTTCAAATGATTCAAGTGATCCCAAACACATCCAGGGACACTGAAGTCTGGACTTTGGGTCGGGTAGTCCAGACCGCAGAATGTCCTTAGAGCACCAGCAGCTTGTTTGTTAGATTTGCAAATTCTTTTCTTTTCTCTGTGAGAACGTCTTGAAGTGGTCTACTGGGTCTTGCATGGTTGTTAGGAGTTCCATTTTCCCTGCAGCTTTTTTCTGTTTTATCTTTTATCCTATCTCCTATCCTGTCTCAATGACTGAATGATGAATAAATTATGCCTAATAGCCAGTTGTTCTGGAAATGATAGTGATGGTCTCTGATTTTTATCCACTTTTGTATATTATTCAAATAACCCTCTTAATGGTTCAAAACTTCCAAAATTCCAACAATTCCAAAATTCCAAAAAACTTTACAGCAGAAGGAAACAACTTACTTTAAAATACACACATCATCAAAAGAATAGTTGCACAACTAGCTGCACTCAGAAGGAATCAACCGACAAGAATGAAATTTGGTGGGTAGGTTTGACATTGGGAGACATGCAAATGATTCAAGTTTCACGCTCGGCCGCACATGTGGCATAAGCAAGAACGGGCCTTATCACTGTACCTGGCTGACCCAACAGCCACGATTGCGGATATTCAGCAAACAGTGATGCCTCCATGAGTCAGTTGGCAGGCGACTGCACGACACAGGGCTACATGCACACAGTTAAGTTATGACGACTGCCCTTAACACCACATCAACATCACCAAGGACTGCAATGGTGTCATGCTAGACTGTCATGGAGTGACTCAGAATGGCAGTGGGTCATCTTCAGTTACGAGTCTTGCTTTTGTCTTGGTGTAGATGGCCAAAGAACCGTGTGTGGAGGCACCGTGGTCAGCACCAAGATAAACGGTTTGTTGTCACGTGTCACTTGTCCAGAAGGCCCGGTGTCACTCCACCTTCACCCCTACCATAAAATCTGCAGGAACTGTGTGAGAATATTCAAGCTGCATGGGATGGATTATCACAGGACACCATTAGGAACCCCTACAACGAGACGTCGGGCATGTTGCGTTAGTAGACACGGCGGGCAGACACCATACTGAGACACACTACTTCTGTATGTGTAGCTCAATAAATATTGCTCATATCAGTCTAAATTTATCATCATTTATTGTTCCTGGTAACCTTTATCTTCCTTCCCAATAGCACTGCAATCCCACACCTCCTTCTGGGTGCAACTATTCTATTAATGATATGATGATGATATATATAAAAGGCTCGCAGCTTCACAGCTTGGTCTAATAACCTATGGGTAAAAACTGCATTAGCTGGTTTTGTTGTAGCCTGGATGTTCCAGCCTAGGTAACATGCATGGTATGTTCTATAAGGTAACATGCATGATAATCATTCTCCTAACTTAACATTTGATGTTCAGTGAAGCCAGTTTACTTACTCATGGAAGTAAAAATAATTATTGCTTTTAGAGTCCAGCAGCAAAAACAATCAGACTGGCTTCCCGTTTGGTATGAGATCAGCCTGTGTGAGTTAGGAGATGTTGAAGGCACTTTGCTAGGCCATTGCACTGCAGTGTTTGTGAAATGTTTCCCGGTACACCTTCTTTGCGGTATGAAATAGGGCCAGTGGAGGTATGTGAAATATCCTGTATATTTGTAAACTGCGCGTTTTCACATTTCAACAAACAGCCTCAAGAGCCCTATATTTGGTCCAAGAGAGCATTTCATTAGAAGTGTGTGTTTGGCTTGCGTCTCTTTTATTGCCTCAAGAGTGCTTTAATGTTTTCGTTAAAACGGATTAAGGAATGGATTGGAAATTTGCTGTATTAAGTTATACGGAGAGGGGTATATGGAGCACGGTAAACAAGTGCCAGATGTCTGGCACAACAAATATGTAAGCAATTTAGACATTTGCATCGGTAATAGCTCGCGGTTATACATTCAAACGGGCTTTTTAAACCTCTCGCTTCAGTATAGCCTTTCGCAGATGGCACTGCCTTAATTTAAGGCTAAACATTCAAACGCTGTGTTTTCGTCACCTGCGACGCTTTTCTTCGGCCCGTCTTTCTTCTGGAACAAGAGCTTTTTTGTGGCCTTGTGAGCAGTCCAAACAAACAACCCCACATTGTGGGGAACGGCAGTAGTCTCTGTCGACACGTTTGTTTATATGATCAGTATGATTAACATTACAATATGGCTTTAGGCGCTGGTGGAGGGTGTTTGTCAGAGGGCAAATGAGATGGCCACTTTCTTCCCGGGCCTTTGAAAACTGAGCTGGCGCGGTGTGCCCTCTCCCCATTGTTGTGCAGCCACAGAACCGCTCGCTTGGTATTCCCCTCACAGTCGGCCCAAACTTTGGCCTGAGAGATGTGCTTCAGGAATCCAGCCCTCTGCCAGTCCAATTCACTTACCAGTCAGCTTTCTAACTCAATTTCTCTCTCGCTCGCTCAATCGGCCTCTCACGCTTTCTCTCTGTCCCTTACGCCACGCTTTCTATTCACTCTGTTCTGGCTCCTCTCCCTCTCAGTTCTATCTCTTAGCCCTCGCTAGGTCTCACTCTCCCTCTCTAGGCCTTTCCACCGCGAGGCAGCAGAGCTTCTACCACTGGCCAATTTGTTTTAAACCCGTTTGCTCTTTGGTTGGGAATGGAAACAAAAGCACATGCCTCAAAGTCCCATACTGTGGAGAGGTGAGAGATGACCTTTTATTTGCATGTCAAAGGAAAATAAATAAATAAATAAATAAATAAATAAATAACAGCAAAACTGGCCCCATCAGCACTTTGGGACAGGAGAACATCAAGCTCCACTCTTGCCTCAGATCTGAAACATGCACAAGTGACGTTTTTCCAACTCAAGCCCATGGGTCTGAAAGGATGTGTAGCTGTTCAAGAAGACAAGTTTTGGGTTGGCATAAAGGTTAAGATCAAGATTAAAACCATGGTGGGGGTTAGGATTAGATTGGGTTGAGGTTAGAGTAAGGTTAAGATCAGGGCCAAAGTGAGGGTTTTGGCTGAGTTTAGGGCTGAGTTTTGGGTGGAGGTTAAAGTTCAGGTTAGGATTAAGGTCATGATGAGGGTTAAGACCAGGTTTTGGTTTGAGTTTAAGATTAATATTAGGGTTAGGGGCTGGGTTAGGGTCCGGGTGAGGGTTAGGATTAGGTTTTGAGTTGAGGTTAGGGTTAGGGTAAGGGTTATGATCAGGGTAAGGGTTAGAATTAGGTTTTGGGTTGAGGTTATAGTTAAGTTTTGGATTAGGACCAGGGTTAGGGCCAGGGCTAGGGGTTAGGATTAGGTTTTGGGTTTAGATTAGGTTTTGTGTTGAGGTTAAGGTTAGGATTAGAGTCAGGCTGAGGGTTAAAACCAGGTTTTGGTTTGAGTTTATGATTAATATTAGGATTAGGGGCAGGGTTAGGGCCCGGGTGAGGGTTAGGATTAGGTTTTGGGTTTAGATTAGGTTTTGTGTTGAGGTTAAGGTTAGGATTAGAGTCAGGCTGAGGGTTAGGATTAGGCTTTGGGTTGAGGTTAAGGTTAGGGTTTGGATTGGTTTTGGGTTAAGGCTAAGGTTAAGGTTAGAGTAAGGATTAGGGCCAGGGTGAGAATTAAGATAAGGTATTGGGTTGAGGTTAATTCAAAGGTAAGGATTAGGACCAGGGTTAGTGCCAGGGTGGTGGCTGGGATTAGGTTTTGAGCTGAGGTTAGGGTTAGAGTATATATATAAACTCACCAGACAAAAGAATAGTCACCTGTGAATGAAACATGATCCACATACCTAATAGTGTGTAATACCTCCATGAGCACTAATTCTTCCCTGGCACAATTCTGAGGAGAATTCCCTGTAGACTGGGATTTTAGCCACTGCTGGTAGACCCGTATGACCGTACACTTCCATACACCTGCAGATTCAGCGACTTCCTTCACACTATGGCCCAAATGCAAAACACCGTTTTCCACACATGGAACGAGACATTCACTGCACTGTACTACCTCTATGAATCCCATCACTCACACCCCGCAGGTATTTATAAGCCACTTTATCCTTGTGCAACGCCATCTGCAGGAGCCTGGAGTTACTACCACCTTAAACACATGGCAGTTGTCCTTTACGAGACCATTTCATGATCATTACAGAATTACAGAACATAACAGAAATGCTGCAAATCTGCATTAACAAATCAGCAAAATACATAAACTTGCACTGAAAATAAATAAGTCTTTTTTTGTCTTGTTCTTCTTCAGATGGTGATGATGTGTTGGTCTTGTATCTCTAAAGAGAAACACACAAACTGTTTGTATTCCTTAATAGAAATAACCCACACGTCCTTGAAAACATTAGAAGAAGAACAACAAGCCTTCCCCCTTGGTTAGATTCCTTTTAAACTGTCTCCAGGCAGCAGAACACGAACAAGCTTCCCTACAGCACTGCAGTCTGACCAATAAACACCGTCAAAACCAAAACAAAACACCTGCGCCTATGTGTCTGCTGTCATCTGGCACCCATATATTAGGAGGTGAGTGTGTGACATGTTCACTCACTGCACATGAATTATCCCGCAAATATCTGGTAGCAGTATTTCAACCATGAAAAGGGACAAGTAATAAAGGAGCTTGTTTTTTTTGTTTTTCATCGTTGACCTTTGTCATGAAAGAGCGGGGAGATGGTTCTCACCTGCTTTTCGCATGAAATGAACCCTTTCATATCCCCCCGCCCCAGCTGCAGCCTGTCCTGTCCCGCTCTGATTAGAGGGTCAGGAGAAAGAAAAACACCTTTCTCGCGATGTGGTTGGGAGCACGGCTTCACGGACGTGATTTATTTTCTTTGCGTGACACTTGTCTGGAGTGGTTCTTATCATGGACTCATTAAGCAAGCTCTGGCCTGGTCAACAGGCTGAGAACATCCACACACCTCAGTAGTGCTTGTGGATCAAGAAATGTTTCAGATTGAGTCACAGTGATTATATGCTTTATATTAGACTCTTGAGGTGCTAAAATAGGCTCTGGGGCATAGAAGAAGCACTTTTGGTTCCCTAAAGGACCTTAAATAAAGACAAATCCTCATAGAAATATGCTTGTAAATGAGCTGTGAACCTCTTTACAGAAGACCTATTAGGATTTATGTTGTGTTAGGCTGTTAGGCAAAATGATAAAGCTCAAAGACTCACGCCAAAGCGAGAAACCCACCGAACCCACCTTTCTTAGCTGCCTGAAATGACTTTTCAGAATTCCAGCCCTTTACTCTGTTACAAGGTGACATCATCTCGTAACACAATCCTTATTGCCCACCTACCGTCAAGCTTGGCACGCCCTTACACAACGCACAGAGGAATGAAACAGTAAAAACTGACCACTCTGAAACAAGTCACTGCTCCTCTCTAGTTTGCACAGGTGGGTGGACCAACTTATTCTACTGGACTTTCAGGATCGGACTCTGGCTCAAACTGATAGAGCAGCACCAGCACCATTGGAAGAATAACCTTGGTAGTGTGGGGGCAGAACTTGTAGAAGGAGGCCACTTTGATGGTTGAGCAATCAGAACAGAGTGGGTGAGCTGACCAATCAGAGAACACTGGGCTAATCAGGAGGCAGGGCTTAAAGACACAAGAGCTCTAACAGAGCATTTCAGACAGAAACAGGTAAACAGTATAACAAAACCCCAAAATAGACCCCAAATAGACCCCAAAATAAAATACGAACAATGAAAATGAGAATTTAGGTCCCTTTTAAAGCTTAAAGAACCTCTAAATTATTTATAGTTTCTACATGCTCTGAAAAATATGTTCCTAGATGCTTGGATTGGGTTCTCTGAGATAACAGAAAACAAAAACATTCAGAGCGATTTGATGTGAAACATACTGACTCATATCTCTTTACTGTGCAAGTATTAGCACTGTATCAACCCTCCCAGATGGCCAGCAAAATAACCAGCAAATCTACTGGATTGTTTGACTGGATTGTTCTGGATGTTTGATGCATGACACAAACCATTCATGTTTGCGCAGATCACGGTGCCTCCACACATGGATTCATTGATCGTCTTCACCAAGACAAAAGCCTGACCCATCACTGAAGATGACCCGCTGCTATTATGGATCACTCTATGACAGTCTGGCACGACACCATTGCAGTCTTTGGTGACGCTGACGTGGTGTTAAGGGCAGTCGTCTTAATGGTCTGTGTGCATGTAGTCCTGCGTTGTGCAGCCGTCTGCCAACGGTGCTGCCACTAACAGGATGACTCATGGAGGCATCACTGCTCACTGAATGTCTGTAATCGTGTCTGTTGGGTCAGTCAGGTACAGCGATAAGGCCTGTCCTTGCTTACGTCACATGCACGGCTGAGCGTGAAACTTGAATCATTTGCATGTCTCTCAATGTCAAACCCACCCACCAAGTTTCATTCCTGTCAGTTGATTCCTTCTGCCGCTATTCTTTTGATGATGAGTATAAATGTCCTACTCTAGCTCTACAGCTGTACATTGCCCAGGTGAAATAAAATAAAATAAAAAATCCAACGGAAAAAGTCATTAATCCCTGATAGAATTCCAAGGAAGCAATTATCCTCCACTGATATTGCGCTAACAACATTAACGAAGCTGTTGATCCTTGATAAGATCATTTTTGTCACGCTGAAAGCCTACATCTTGGCAGCCATCCATCGGAGTCATTGAGAGGCGCTCCATTGAGGCGCTGATTGTGAGGATGGATTGGTTGGTCAGTGCACGCTCTGAATGGTCCTTGTCCTGCATGCTGGGCCGGACTTTAAGGCCTGATGGACAGCGTTGAGCCTCTCCAAACACTCGGAGATGAACCCAGCAGCTGAGAGAGACACTGGCCCAGTGTACTGGTGTCTGCTCACGCAGTACACACAAACTGTGGCCCCACTGTTCCAGCCCGCCAGGAGGGCTTTAGGGGCCCCTTAGCGCATCTCTTGATTGTGTCCATCAGTATGCGTCAGGGCCCCGAGCCCCCAGCTTTGTGTCTTATTCCAGCGTTGACAAACACATTGAAAACAGTGAAAGCATGCAATTACAGAGGACAGTTTAGTGCTATGGGAGAATGCCAACACTATACCTACTGCTGCATGGCTGACCGTTCACATTGCCAGTATAATTACATAACATGTGATTTCATATATTGTTCTCTCCTAGGCTGCTGGTCCTCTTGTACTCTTAAATAAAGTGCTGAAAAGGGTTCTTTTGGAGTGACGCCATATGAGGACTAAAGAAAGGATAGTTCTTTAAAGCAATGATAATGTGGTGTGCAAACATTTGGGCACATCTGTTCGAATTACTTGCACATTTCAATGCGTCTGCCATTAGGAACCTTTACTTAGAAGAATACAGTCCTCCAGACCCACAGCAATATGGTACTTCTCTTTCTATCATTCTTTTTTGGGCTAATTTAATGCAAGATGAAGCTGTGAGTGATGTTATGAAGAATGTGGAGTCTCCTTCCAGGAACAGACAACCTTGAAGCGATGGAAGCATTCATCTCTAGCTTCTTGAACTGCTGCCATGCGTGTTGGAGAACGTTGTGTAGGCCTTTTAAATTCCAACATGTGTTAGCACGTGCAATTAGCGGGCGAGCCGGCAATCAAAAGCTCCACAACAAGGGAGGTTAAAGCGCTACACGAAACGTTGGCCGAACGTTTTGGCCACCACTGAGCAATCATTTATGCAAATACATATAAGATAAATAAGAGAGGCTCTTGCCAGTAGCTGGATGGCCTTAATGCACAGCGAATGAAGTCAGCCGTCGGGGAACACTGCACTCCATTGTGTTCATCAGAAACCAATTAACTCCAAATTACATAGAACAAACAACTCCAGAACACAGCTTGGAGTGATGATGATTGCTGAACACAGTATATGGAAAAAAAAAACCTTTTCGGGTCATTATCTTGGCTGAACGCCGTACTGTCGTTGTAAACGGAGTCGTGCCTCTGCCTCTTTTGTTCTTTTAATTTCTCCAGTCTTGATACTGTTACGATAATATAAGCCAGTCTATTTCTTTTCTTTTCTTCTTTTTCTTTTTTCGTCAATGAAATCTCAAGTGTCTTCTTTTGTGGTTTAGGAGTATTGCTCCACACTGAAAACACTTAGCCTCTGAGCGTGACTTCTCGAAAAGAAAACATTTACACAGTGCTTCACAAATCCCTGTAAGAGGCTAAGGGCATTTCATATTCCCACCATGGGTTTATTTAAGCCTGCTTAATGATATGTGTTCGACACTCTTTCGCGCCACCGCCTTCTTGACTGATGAAGTCACTCATACCAGCAGATTAGCGAGCTGTGCGGTCTTGACCCCAAAATAGTTGCCCTGTTAGGGACTGGTTCTGTTTTAGAGTGACCTGAAGTCAGAGAAGGCCAGCAGACATGACTCCCAACAACAACACCTCAGCATGTGGAGGAGCCATGGTTGCCCTTTCCTGCCCCTTTATCTGAGATCAGTTACAGTGTTCCTTCTTCTATTCTGCTGGTATTTGAGTTCCGCCAACTGATCTCAGCCAACCGATCCCAATCAACCGACCCTGGCCAGCCAACGCCTTTATCTACCACAGTGCTTCTTTGAAAAATAAAGGTTCTTGTCTCTGATTTGGTATCGAATCTCTGCATTATGTGAAGGTTCTTTCAACTTTATCAGTTCAAATGTTCTTTAGGCCAGCGGTACTGAAGGCCTAACCTTTCTGATTAACTAGCAACATAAACAGGAACTGACAGCCAGTGAGTCACTGAAGCACTTTGTGGGCCCAAAGAATACTGGTTCTTGATTTGGTTCTGTTCGGGCTATTCAGGGAACCAGTCTGTGTTTGTACCAGATTTTTTTGGAACCAAGGAACGTCAAAGGTTTTGTCATCAACACCAACAAAGGGCACTGCATAAAGGTAGTAAACAGTAGTAACAAGATGGGGGAGTGATACTGGTGATAAGAAGTGGTAGAACAGGTTCTTCAGCAGACCACTGGGTGTCGCCATTGTTGCTTAATTTTTCCTCAACAAATGACACGTCGATATATGTCGTCATGGTTTGTGCTGAAGAACCTACTATTTTTTGGTTGCAGCAGGGAACAAACTTTTTGAGGTCCAAACCTGTTCATTTTTGATGGAAATGCACTGAACGGTTCAACATTAGCTGTGCAAACCAGAACGGAACCCGTTCCATGTTGGTGGAAAAGGGCTATGAGTCAATTCATCACATTTTGATGCACAATGGGACCAATGTCGTGAGGATATGTCATTCTAGGCCATCCGACTGTGAATACAATGATTCAGGCAGTTGTTAGGCTGTACACTGCGGTATAGAGAGGAAGGAACCCGCGTGAAACTGCTACGTAATAGAACAAATATGTTAATATTACTGGCATAAAACATGGAATATACTTTCCAAGCATCAAATGTCTGCGTGGCTGAAACCATTTGGGTCAACTGCATTAACTTTGTGCTAACCTACTACTAGAAACCCCATAGAAGTGCTAGCAGCAATGAACACTATCATCATAGCGTAGCACAAACAATTGGCTACTTCTATGGCTTTTTGGCATCTATTTTTATCAGTGAACCACAGTGCATAACGGTCGCACATTGATTATTGATTATCCTCAGATAATCATCAGGTGTTGCTCACTCTGCCATACTGATGGGTTTTTGATTAGCACAAAGTACAACCTCAAGCAGGCTAAGGCAACCACAATACCGTCTCTGGTTCATAGGAATTTAGACACATGCGCTTAGTTATGAGCATGTTTATGTCTACTGAAGTTAGCGTCCTAACCAGCTAGCCCCGGCCCGTCCTGTCTCATAACACCACTTTAGTGTCGGGTCGAATCAGTCAAATCTGATGAAGATAAAGAAGACGTATCACTGCCCTGATGGCATATTCAAACCTCTTGGCAATCATGTTGAAGGTGCTGCTACCGGTTAGATCATTTAAGCCCAGGTGGTCAATGAAAGAATCAGTAAAAGCAATGACGGCTGAAGTTCTGAGTGAGCATTCATTAAGTGTATTGTAAGAAGCCCAGCCATCTAACCCTACGTTCACTGTACATTAGGGGGACACATTAGTACAAATTGTTAATGTAGTCCCAGTTTTTTGTCTCTTGTGGGTGTGTACATTCACAATGTCCAGCTGCTTGAAAGAAATGTGACATATGTGTTGCTGTTTTATGTGAAATCTAAACCCTGGTTATAAACTCATGAGATTTCAAATTTCAAATCTCTTTCAGTTATTTGAATGACACTATTGCCAATAGGAACAACATGCTGGCAGGAGCAAAAGGTTGGTCATGGACGATTAGTCACGGACTCAATTGCATGACTGTACCCCAGTGCACAAAGTCGGGTCCATAAGGCGTGATTGATGTGGAAGAACTTGACTGGCCTGCACAGAGTCCTCACCTCATCAAACTCCTTTAGGATAAACTGGAATGAAGATTGCGAGCCAGGCCCTCTCATCTAACATCACTGTCCCGACCTCACAAATGCTCTTCTGGGGGACCAACTCCATATCAATGCCTATGGATTTAGAAGCTCCTGCAGGTGTCCCAAGTACTTTTGTCCATATAGTCTATATCACTTCTACTTCTATTGGTCATCTGTTGCTCTGGGTCCTGGTAAGAGAACCCAGTGTAAGTGTTAGGTCAGGAGTCTGAAACTGTATAACTGGGATAGCAAGCCTATTGTCTGTTAGCTGATAAAAGCAAATTGTCTGTTAGTGCTCTACTTATAACATGTTGAGCTGCCCAATGATGTTAGGGCATGCAAAGATGGGGTGGCACTTCACACTACTCTAGAAAGCATGAGCTAGCCTTCTCCCTCCCAGCTTGGTAGTAACATGCGATGGGCAGACATACAACTGGTTGAACAGCTCCAGTAAACTTACGTTATTGTGATTTCATAAATGAAGGTAAGCAAATATATGTGTAAAATGGCATTTTTCTGCAAACTGTGATTCACAATTTTTATTTATTTGCAGAGTAATTATTAGAAAATAAACATAACATAAAATATAAAACCTGCCATAATGTTTTATGTCCAGGTCACATTTTATATCACTGAAACACTACACAAACAAACAAATAAATAAATAAATGCATTAATCACCAAAACAATTGTTGTACAAATAGCTGCACCCAGAAGGAATCAACCGACAGGAATTAAACCTGGTGGGTAGGTTTGATGTAGACAGTGCCAGCACCATTGGCAGATGGCTGCACAACGCTACTACTTGCACGCAGACCGTTACAAACGACTGCCCTTAACACCACGTCTACGTCGCCAAAGACTGCAGTGGTGTCGGGCCAGGCTGTCATTTAGTGACTCAGAATGGCAGCGGGTCATCTTCAGTGACAAGTCCTGCTTTTGTCTTGGTGGAGCCGACCAACGGATCCGTGTGTGGAGGCATCGTGGTCAGATGAACAGTTTGTTGTCACACATCACATGTCCAGAAGGCCATTAGCAAACATGGTGGCTTGACGCCATACTGAGAGACACTACTTCTGTATGTGTAGTTCAATAAATATTACCCATATCAGTCTAAATTCATCATCATTTATTGTTCCTGGTAACCTTTATCTTCCTTCCCAATAGCACTGCAATCCCACACCTCCTTCTGGGCGATTTTTGATGATGAGTGCAAATAAATAAATGAAAGTGAAAAGTTCTGTGTCATCACTCCAGAAAACTCTTTTTGGAACCTTTTGTTTTTAGGACTGTGAGGGCAAATACCAGCGTCATAGATTTTCCTCTGACTTCATTCAATTCCTAGAAATTCTTTCTGAGATCAGGTTGGCAGCTGATTTCAAGAATGGGCCCAGGAATCTGCTCTCGTGAGATCATTTAAGCACATTTGTTTTCCTTTTTAGGGCTATTGGGCTGAGATTGGGAACCATTTTAACCCTGTCCCAAAGAATGGTGTTCTGTACGGCATTGCTGTGAGGTTCAGTGAAGACTCAAAGAGCTTTGAAACCATGTCCTTAAGGTAAACGAGCCATTACAATGACAGAGCACGCTAGAAAAATGAGGCAAAAATGCCTGCTGTGCACTTCACGCCAGCGCTAACCCTTCCCAAGTGCAACTTCGTGAAGGGATGAGCTGTGGCATGCTGGGATTTGTGCCTCTTGACGCATCTTAAATCACCTGGACCCTGCATTTAGCACAAACTCCACACCGAAGGGAAGGCTATTGTACACGTTTTAGGTGCCACACAATAAATCATTCGTTTAACCCAGCAGAAAGCCTGTTTGTGACCTATATATTTTTTGGGGGGCATTTATTTGGCATGCATTAGGACCTGAATTAGGTCCCGAATATGTAATGTGCGCCTTTCCAAAATATGATAATGCTGGCATCCCAAAATGTGCTTATGTCGAGATCAGAGGCATACCACGAATTCTCCTGGGGCTGAATGATTTTGAATTAATCCTTTGTTTTTGTGACCTAATTTTCAAGGGCCCTCTGAAAATGCTCTACTCTGACATTTGATATCATACTAGTGAGTACTATTGTTTTCCACCATCAGGCAGCAGCATTTACTGTGTGTAATTCTTATTTTGTATGTTTGTTTATTTATTTGTCTGTGATGTAGCCATACATACATTTCTGACATACATATTTCTGTGTTGCATATATGTATATATATGGCAACACAGAAATGTATGGCTAAATCACAGACAAATAAATAAACTAATATACAAAATAAGTATATATATAGTAAGAATAAGAATATAAGAATATATAAGAATATATATATATATATAGTTTTTTTATATATGCAGTTAGTTTTATATATATATATATATATATATATATATATATATATAATTTTATTTTCAATAAAACAGTACAAAAGCACTGGGTATCCAGAACTTGTTACCGGAATGTGTTTACCTCTGTCTTACATCACCTTCCCTTTTAACAGCACTTTCTAGTTCTACAGTTACCGCCTGTAGTCCATCTGTTTCTCTGCATACTTAGTTACCCTGTTCCTCAATGGTCAGGACCCCCAGAGGACCACCACAGAGCAGGTATTATGTGGGTAGTGGATTCTCAGCACTACAGTGATACTGGCATGGTGCTGGTATGTTAGTGTCTGTTGTGCTGGTGTGACTGGATCAGACACAGCAGTGCTGCTAGAGTGTATCAGTGTCACTACTGGACTGAGAATAATCCACCAACCAAAAAGCAGAGATTTGTGGGCAGTGTCCAGTGATGAAGGTACTAGACGGTGACCAACACAAAATGTGCAGCAGCACTTGAGCTATCGTCAAGTACTGTACATCTACAAGGTGGACCAGCAAGGTAGGCGTGTCTAATAGAGTGGAGAGTGAGTGGACACAGTGTTTAAACACTCCAGCAGCACTGCTGTGTCTGATCCACTCACACCAGCACAACACACACTAACACGTCTGTGTTACTGCAGGGTTGAGAATGATCCACCACCCACATCATACTTGCTCTGTGTTTCACATTTACATTATGGTGTCTGGCAGACACTCTTGGCCAGAGTGACTTACAGTTTGATCATTTCACACACAGGTGGGTGAAGGTGGTTTTGGGAGTCTTACCCATGGGCTCTTACAGGTATAGTGTGGTTGCCCAGGTGGGGAATTGAACCCCAGTCTTATAGCATGTAGGGCAGCAGTGTAGCCCACTACACTATACCCACCAAACACTATACCCACCAAACTCTCACAACCATTTTGGAACTGAGTTTTGTACTATTTATTCACACTGTTCATTCAAAATCCCCCCCATAACAGTCACTTATATTTGCTTTGCTTGGTGACAGTTTTGTCGCACCACATCAACAAATTGACCTTATTAATGTTTGCGCTCCAAAGGTTCACCGGGTTTATGCGTTTCGCTTTATTGTTGTTTAATGGGCAGTGAAACAAAAGGGTTATTATCACTGCGGTGCATAGTTGTCCCCCTATTTAACCCCTTAAAAGCTTTCTAATCAGCCATGGCATGATGCTTTTAAATCGCCATTGTTTTATGAATCCCTAATAAGCACTTCATTATAACCCGTCATAATCCTCTTGGTCAAGCATGTCTACACACTGGAGGACTCCACAAAAGAGCAGCATCTGCTGCGCTAGTCCAGAATGGAACCCCAATCTCGGTGAATCATCCTCATTATTTTTACTTCAGGAGGTGTGTTCTTCCCAGATGCACCATGAAATTCGTTTACTGTGCGTCCTAAACCTTTGGGCAGTTTCCTCATGAATATTCACGAGGCACGCAGACGTCACCCCTTTTCCCGGACCCGGCCTGATATGAATATTCAAATGAAGGGAGAGGTAGTCGTCACTCCCTAACAAGCGTCCTCCCCGCATGAATATGCATGAAGGAGAAAGGCCGCCTTTGTACAGCAACGGAAAGCCGTCGCCTGGGCCGCTCCTGGAGTCTCAGCAGCCGCAGCCCAACCATCTGGAGCTTTTGGTGGCATAATATAGCATGCGGCATGTTATGAAAGCGAGAGGCTTCACACAAGCCTTGGGACTAAATAGCCCTAATTGTCAACTATGATCTTCAGGGTTATATGCATACTGGTGCCGCTCAGTTCAAGGTGGTGTTGGGACATTTATACCCGTTACAGTAGGGTGCCAAAGACCATCCATAATTGATTCAATTTCCAGCCAAAATGGCCATTAAGTACATACAGACATCGGGGAAAAAGCATATCACCAGCTAAGTCCATTATTGAAGGGTGGTCTATGACTTTTGCATCTTCCTGCACACCCAAGCCTAGAACCAGATGACAGTCTCAGGCCATGACAGCTACAAATAGTCCCCCTTAAAGTAATCTCCTTCCTTTTTCTCCATTATGACGTAATGGTACATCCAGAAATACATCCATTGATATGAAACATGTGCCAGTAAAACTTTGCTTTGAATGGCAAAGCCTTTTATTAGCTTAATACAACACTGATACTGAGCCAAAGGTTCATCCGATTTATCAGATCAAGGCTGCATCTTAGCAGAAGACCCATACTTATGGATGCAAATGCGATTAGGACTGTGACCCAGGGCAGCCTCACTGTACACGCTCGTCATTACTGTATATGCGTGCCATTTATTGAATGTATGTATGAATGTGTGTTCATTTGCATTATAATGTGGTCTTACACGTGTGACTCTGTACATGTAAATGGCTGAAGGAGCATATGTGCCGCAGGACAATGAAGGATAACAATAGCTGTTGCAGTGATTGGTTTGTGCTAGTAGCAACTGGTAGGTTTCTGGAACACTAACCGCAATTGTTGATGGCAGTAACAAAAGCATTGTCATTTTATACTCATCGTCTTACTGAAAGTGAAATGTCATTGCAAATGTAGATTGTAAACTTTCTGAAGTAAAAGACCCATTTGATCATGATTTGAATTTTACGAAACATTTTTTTTTGTGTGTGACATGATGTGTGTTTTTGTGTTCAATTCCATTATTTTCCCAAACATTATTTAATAAATATATGACATCTATCAGATTATTCAAAAATACTTCTTTTACTTGAAATATTTTTTATGCATTAATTTCTCCCTACCTCAGAAATCTATGTCAGGTGGTACAACCATCCAACCGTATGTCTTGATTAATTGAGCTAATTTTAAGCTACATTTTTAAATAAAAAACAATGCTGCAAAATAAGGCGACTTTAGAAGTACTCAATGCTGAAAAAGTTTTTGTCTAGAAGTGCTTGCTTCCTCAAATGTCAGGCAGAAGAACCAAAAACAGGCACTTTTATTTTGACATGATTTTACGAAAGAGAGACCAGAATATTGCAGATCACAAGCGACCTTCAGGGTGCAGTGCCTAAGTGACAAGGCCTTTCACAGATTTTGAAAGATTGTGATTTTTGAGTCAGTTTGGTTTAAATGGATGTGTGTGTGTGTGTGGGGGGGGGGGGGGGGAC